>CM076688.1:105423033-106033033 GCA_038501925.1 Xenopus petersii | reverse complement strand
ATTCTGATTCAGTTCTGCCGAATCCTGCTGAAAAAGGCAGAATGCTGGCCGAATCTAGAACCGAATCCTGGAATATAAATAAAACATGCAGGCAGAGCGCACACCATTAGCCAAAAATAGTACCTGGGTGTTTAGTATTACATTTCTAATGACGTGGACAAGAGTTCTTGAATTATGTGAAGCTTTATTTAAACAGTAGATTGCCCACTAGCTGATAAGCTTGTAACAACTGGCTTGATGCCAGGATCTGCCTTTTTTTTTTCTTTGTGTGTACTTTAATAAATTGATTTACACTATGTCAGTGTTCCTGTTCAAAGTCCTTGGCTCAAGGGGAGGCTCAGCACTTCTTGGAATCTGGAATGTTTATTGTCTGGGTGGGGGTTTTGTACGTGGCGAGTACCCACCCATATTATAACAATGACAGTTGGGTTACCAGCAGTCTTATTACTAATTACACTAGGGTGGTGTGATTGGATGACATGTCAAAATGCAAGTGACTCTGGCAGGGAATTGTACTAGCACTTCAGTGTTCACACTGTAGAATATGTAATTGGTAACAAACAATATTATCTCAGACATAAAGTTCACTTTTACAGTTAGTTGCGGCTTGCTGCACAGGGCTGAAATCAGCCTGCTAAAATACACAGGCCGAAAATCAGCCCTTGCACAGGCATTAGCCTTCTTTCCTGCCTGCCCCCCGAACCATTTTGTCAGCTCTGGTGCAGGTACAACGCTGCTGATTTTGAGTTTCCATTTTCACACCAAAATCAGCCCTGTGTGCCTGCACCTGAGCAAATGGTTCTAGGCGCAGACTGGAGGAGGCTTATGCCTGCCTAGGGGCTGATTTTCTGCATGGTTCTTTCAGCCCTTGTGTGGCATTAGCCT
The DNA here is from genome assembly GCA_038501925.1 of Xenopus petersii. Lineage (NCBI taxonomy): Eukaryota > Metazoa > Chordata > Amphibia > Anura > Pipidae > Xenopus > Xenopus petersii. The sequence continues at coordinate 106,032,148 of CM076688.1, read as the reverse complement.
AAGGGAAAGGGCACTCATTGAGTATTAAATGCTTCTCTCTGCCTGCAGATTTCAATCAAATAGAGAGAAGCATGTCCACTCTAATCAGCAGCTTTCTATAGCTGCATTGACAGGCACAGCTCGGCTGTTATGGCTACACAGAGCAGATATTCGGCACAATCTCTTTTCCACATAAGTGCACTCAGGCCGAAGATGTGCCGGTCAGTGCAGCAACAAGAAGCCCCTTATACACTTTTCGCCACCTGATTAAAATCCACCGACAGAGAGAAGCATTTAATACAAAACACGTGTCCATGCCCTAAGTACATACCTGAGTTTGCAGACACACAAGTCTGCTAACGCAAAAGATAAAGGTGCTCTTACTTTGTCTGTGCCAGCAGAACATAAATTATTACAGAAGGCACAGGAGAATGCTTACAGGGAGACTGACAAGGCTGTTCAGGTGTACTTTTGCTTATCCACTCAAGTTAGCAGTGACGTAAAGAACTATCTCGGCCTGCACAGCAAACATAAGACTCGAGACCCAAGTGTCCAACCTAGAGAAGACACTGGTGTACTGCTACAGTTTTCTCCAAGGTGGGAAAGAGGTTCTAAGTAGTGGGATCTCCCAGCAATTACATCACTGTCTGCTCCAGCTGCTTGTTAGAATGGAGGCACATAAAATGGGATCGGCAGTGACTATACTTTGCTGAATGTACATGATCACCTAATCCTGAACCTGTTTTTGATATGTAATTTTCACATCATTGTAATGTTTTCTCTGATTGCATATGGCTGCCTGTGTACCTGTTTTGTTTTTCTTTTTCTTGACTGTGAAATGCTAATAAAAATATTGAAAGAGAAAATGGGATCGGCAGTCAGATAGGGGTGAGTGCAGCGTAGAACGAGGGACAGTAATTGTTGTGATAAATGCCCCTAGAAAATGATACCTTTTTCCTGTATTTATCTTTCTCTTCCTTTAGTGTAACCGCTCACCTGGTGGTTGAATGCCAGCAGCTGATCGCAATTGGTTATAATTTGAAACCCAGTTGTGATGTTGGCTGTCTCCCCGTGGTCCAATAACTTTCACCCACTCAGGGTTTTCATTTAGCACAACCCCGGATGTAGTAGTCCATTCCTTCCCCAAACCACCAACATACAGCTGCTCATCCTTAACTGCCAGCCACTCAGCCTTGAAACCTGAAAAACACACACATAACAGAGTTTTACATTTTAGGGCTTTTTCAATACACATTTATTTTACACATGATAATTTCCACACAGGAGTCAGTTGCAACCCTATCCACAGAAATCTAACACTCCATTAGAATATTTCCACAAATGTTTGTGAAGATTCTCATTCATCCAGGTCATGGTATATCTATAGAAATAAGTTGAATCAACTGGACTTGCTGTAACGCAAGTCCAGTTGATTTGACTTATTTCTATAGATATTTCCACAAGTAATTACTATTTAGAACATTAGCCAGAATCAGGGCCGCCTTTAGGGGGGAAAGGGGGTACGAGTGTCCCGGGCCTGGGTCTGAAGGGGGCCTGGCAGTGCTGCACTTTTGAAAGAGCCGGCCCCCCTTTACAGCGCCAAAGCTGTGCAGCCATTTTGAAGTCCCGAACAGCCGAAATGCGAAAGTGTCGAAAAGCCGAAGCGGTGGAAAGACCTGAAGGCACGAAAACAGCCAAAGCCCCGAAGCGGCGAAAAAAGACCCGAAGTCACAAAAACAGCCACAATTGAAGTCCTCAAGCTCGAAGAGACCCAAAGCCACGAAAGGAGGTGAAGTTGAAGTCCTGAAACCATGAGTTCAATTCAACTGAACACCAATTTGTGTTTTTTTATTTTTTTTTAATCCCCTGGCCACCAATGTATTATTTTAATATTCTATAGGCTCTTGCCACCAATGTTTTTTTTAAAAATATTCTTTGGGGCTCCAATTTTGTTTAACTTGTAAGGGGGGCCCTGATGCCAATGTTGTTTTTAAAAAATATTCTTTGGGGCCTCAAATTTTTTTTTAACTTGTAAGGGGGGCTCTGGTGCCAATTTTTTTTTTAACTTTTAGGGGGGCCCTGGTCACCAATTTTTTTTAACTTGTAGGGGGCCCTGACCACCAATTTAAAAAAAAAAAAATATATATAACTTTCAATGAGTTTTTTAACTCATAAGGGGGCCCTGACCATAAATAGCTTTTTATAACTTGTGTGTTTTGGGGGGGGGTTACCTTTTTTAGCACTGATGTCTTTCTGGTCTTTTAACTGTTGTGTAGAGTGGGCGGGATCTATGCTGGGGCTTAGGGGCTGGGCAAAAATTTTGTTGTACGGGGCCCCGTGATTTCTAATGGCGGCCCTGGCCAGAATGCATATACAGTGGTGTGCAAAACTATTTGCCCCCTTCCTGATTTCTTATTCTTTTGCATGTTTGTCGCACTTAAATGTTTCTGCTCATCAAAAACCGTTAACTATTAGTCAAAGATAACATAATTGAACACAAAATGCAGTTTTTAAATGAAGGTTTACGTTATTAAGGGAGAAAAAAAACTCCAAATCTACATGGGCCTGTGTGAAAAAGTTATTGCCCCCTTTGTTAAAAAATAACTTAACTGTGGTTTATCACGCCTGAGTTCAATTTCAAAGGTTATAAAGCCATTTCTAAAGCTTTGGGACTCCAGCGAACCACAGTGAGAGCCATTATCCACAAATGGCAAAAACATGGAACAGTGGTGAACCTTCCCAGGAGTGGACGGCCGACCAAAATTACCCCAAGAGCGCAGAGACAACTCATCCGAGAGGCCACAAAAGACCCCAGGACAACATCTAAAGAACTGCAGGCCTCACTTGCCTCAATTAAGGTCAGTGTTCACGACTCCACCATAAGAAAGAGACTGGGCAAAAACGGCCTGCATGGCAGATTTCCAAGGCGCAAACCACTTATAAGCAAAAAGAACATTAAGGCTCGTCTCAATTTTGCTAAAAAACATCTCAATGATTGCCAAGACTTTTGGGAAAATACCTTGTGGACCGACGAGACAAAAGTTGAACTTTTTGGAAGGTGCGCGTCCCGTTACATCTGGCGTAAAAGTAACACAGCATTTCAGAAAAAGAACAACATACCAACAGTAAAATATGGTGGTGGTAGTGTGATGGTCTGGGGTTGTTTTGCTGCTTCAGGACCTGGAAGACTTGCTGTGATAGATGGAACCATGAATTCTACTGCCAAAAAATCCTGAAGGAGAATGTCCGGCCATCTGTTCGTCAACTCAAGCTGAAGCGATCTTGGGTGCTGCAGCAGGACAATGACCCAAAACACACCAGCAAATCCACCTCTGAATGGCTGAAGAAAAACAAAATGAAGACTTTGGAGTGGCCTAGTCAAAGTCCTGACCTGAATCCTATTGAGATGTTGTGGCATGACCTTAAAAAGGCGGTTCATGCTAGAAAACCCTCAAATAAAGCTGAATTACAACAATTCTGCAAAGATGAGTGGGCCAAAATTCCTCCAGAGCGCTGTAAAAGACTCGTTGCAAGTTATCGCAAACGCTTGATTGCAGTTATTGCTGCTAAGGGTGGCCCAACCAGTTATTAGGTTCAGGGGGCAATTACTTTTTCACACATGAAAATCTAGATTTGGATTTCTTTTCTCCCTAAATAATAAAAACCCTCATTTAAAAACTGCATTTTGTGTTTACTTGTGTTATCTTTGACTTATAGTTAAATGTGTTTGATGATCAGAAACATTTTGTGTGACAAACATGCAAAAGAATAAGAAATCAGGAAGGGGGCAAATAGTTTTGCACACCACTATAGTTTATACACAGGTTAATGTGTGACCTATGGAAAAGGAATAACAAACAGTATTAAATCGAGAATGCAATACATCCCCTTGTTTAGTCAGGAATCCGCGTTCTCACCAGACCCATTTTGCTGGGCACATTGCCTGGCAGTTTTCCCCTGCTAACTGGCTCTGTTCTAGCCCAGGCTTGCATGCCACTTTGTGCTGTATTAAACAAAGTGTCATCAACTTAGGGAGGAGTAGTGCACAGAAAAGCATACTGTGGTAATCGACTCCAGATATAATGAGTGCATGGATGAGAGTTGAATATGAGACTGAATATGGCAATGTTGAACCACATGATTTTGTGGATTCCTAAGCAGGAGGAAAATATGTATGTATATTACAGAAAGTAGGACTATCAAATGTGTACATGCTGTTTAAAGGAGAATTCAACCTATAGTTTAAAAAACCACTCCCCCCCACCCTGGGTAGACCCCCCACTCCCTCCAGCCTACCTGCCCCCCCCCCCGGGCAAATGCCCCTCTGTGCAGATTCTGGCCTCAGAGTTCACCGCAGCCATCTTCTTCTGCAGAAATCTTTGTGCAGTGACTGCATTTTCTGCGCATGCCCAGTTGGAGTAAATTTTCGGTCCCGAACCACTGAGCCGAAAGTCATGAAAATTTCCGAAAAGTTTTTGTGACTTTGGGCACATGCGCAGTTGTTCCGGACCGGAAATTTACTCCAACTGCACATGCGCCGAAACTTCAGAAAAAGAAGGAAGATGGCTGCCGTGAACTTTGAGGCCAGAATATGCATGGAGGGATGAGTAAAAAATTTTTTTTTTTTTTTTTTAAACTACACGTTGAATTCTCCTTTAAAGTAAAATAAATGTGTTTAAAAGGAATGTCAATATAATGTGCTGTTGCACTGGTGTGTTTGATATAGAAACACTACTATAGTTCATATAAACAAACTGTGTGTAGCCATAGGAGCAGCCATTTAAATACAGGATACACAGTAGATAGTTGATAAGTTCTGAAGAATACCATTGTATGCTATGAAGCTTATCTGTTATGTGCTGTGTATCCTGTGCCTTTTCTCCTTTTTAACTTTGATTGGTTGCCCCCATGGCAGCCATTCAAATCATCACTGGTTTCCTAATTGTGGCACGCCAACCCAGCGTTATCCAATAAATTTTTACAGCTCCTAACCATAACTTGCTACCTGAGATAGGACCTGCTTATGGATTTAGAAAAAACCTGAAAGAAAACGTTTACATTTAAATAAGGTAGATTTTCTACTTTAGTTATTTAGCAGACATCTATATAATGAGTCATCAAGTGTAAGAAATAAGATGCAAGTTTTAACTGGAGACACATAAAACAGAACTTGCAAAGAGGAATCTAGTGCAAATGATGCATAGATGTCCTGTATTAAAGGGACAAGTGGGCACCTCTGAAAACTGACTTTGTAATTTATGTTTCTCTTTCCCATGCCTTTAAAACAATGTTTCTCAACCATATCCTCGGGGACCCAAATACGGTCTGCAACCCAAAAACTGGATTAGAAAGAATTACATGGCTCATTTAAAATATTAAGGCAGAAACAGACACACCCTTAAAGGAGAATTCAACCTGTAATAAAAAAAAAACCCTCCCTACTAGCCTACCTGCCCGGCCAGGCAAATGCCCCTAATTTTTTACTCACCCCTCACGGCAGATTCAGGCCTTGGAGTTCACGGCAGCCATCATCTTCTTCTTCTCCGGTAATCTTTGTGTATTGACGGCATTTTCCGAGCATGCGCAGTTGGAGTAAATTTCTGGACCCGAATAAACGCGCATGTGCCGAAAGTCACAAAAGTTTATGAAAACTTCCGGTGCATGCGCAGTTGTTTGAGACCTGAAATTTTCTCCAACTGCACATGCGCCAAAACTTCAGAAAAAGACAGAAGAAAGAAGATGGCGTCTGTGAACTCCCGTGGCCAGAATCTGCACAGAGGGGTAAGTAAAGAATTTGGGGCATTTGCCTGGGGGGGGGGGCAGGTAGAGGGTTTTTTTAAACTACGGGTTGAATTCTCCTTTAAATGAAGGGGACACATTTTTGGGTCCAGGCCCAGGTTAAGAAACCCTGCTTTAAATGCTGTCAGTATCATCCAGTTACCTATGAATTTCTTGCTTTAATTGTAGCAATAATTTTGTCACGGGGATACCTGTTAAAGGGAAGGTTCAGGACTTATCTTTTGTTGGTGTTTCTTTGTTTATAGGCATACAGTACATATTACAGGCAGTTTAAAACTAAAACGTTTGTAGCCTGGGAGTAGTTTTTGTTGCTGCTGTTGGATTCCAACTCATAAAACATGGGTTTATTCACTTGGCTTATTTCTTTGTGACTATATAAAACAATGTAAACATCAACAGTAAACTTTACTGAGCACAAAACCATTTTAAGACTGAAATCCCATTGCTTTGCAAGTTTATGTAATGGAACTGTCAAAAATTAGTTACTTAAAGGAGAATTCAACCTTTATCTCAAAAAAAGCCCTATCCCCTACCCTACGTAGACCCCCCCTAACTTTTTTCTTACCTTTCTGTGACGTTTCAGGGATCGCAGTTCACGGCAGCCATCTTCTGCGTCTTCTTGTCGTCTTCCAGCGCTTCGGCAATATCTGTTCATTTTGGCACATGCACAGTTGTTGCAATTGCTCCAACTGCGCATGCGCCGCTTCGCCGGTCTCCGTCTCAGATTACCGCAGACCCGGAAGATGGCTGCTGTGAACTGCGATCCCTGAATCTGCACGGAAGAGTTAAGTAAAAAGTTAGGGGCATTTCACCGGGGGGCCTGGGGCGGAGGAGGTCTACATAGGGTAGGGGATATGTTTTTTTTTGTTAACGACTGAATTCTCCTTAATAGGGATACTATACAACCCTTTTTAATATGAGAGCAATGAACAGGACATGTTTGAATGTATGTTGCACAGGTATGGGACCTGTTATCCAGAATGCTTGGGACCTGGAGCTTTCCAGATAAGGGATCTTTCTGTAATTTGGATCTTCATACCTTAAGTCTACCAGAAAATCGTGTAAACATTAAATAAACCCAATAGGCTGGTTTTGCTTCCAATAAGGATGAATTAAATCTTAATTTGGATCAAGTACAAGCTACTGTTTTATTATACATAGAAAAAGAAAATAATTTTTAAGAAATCTGATTATGTTATTATAATGGAGTCTATGGGAGACAGCCTTTCCATAATTTGGAGCTTTCTGCATAACAGATCCCATACCTGTACCTATTGTTTTAATTAAGAAATATCTTTTTTTCATGGAACCAGTTTCACTCCCTGTTCCTTCCTGGTTTTCATGAGCATAGAAGTATCTGATAATGGTTCTGATAAAGAACTCGGCGTGAAAGTCAATCGTTTACATAACAATTTAAGCTGCAAAAAAGAAAACGTGTCCATCCAGTTCAAACTGCTTAAATGCTAGCTTATCCAGAAGAAGTTGAAAAACCTGATCTGAAGCCAACAGGGATATATGTGAGGGTGAGGGATTATTTGTCGTTTTGGATATCCATGTAACTATAAGAAAGTGAATTTCGCATCCATGTTTTCAAATATCTGCAGTTTTTGTTTCGGTGAACCTAAACAATCTGTAGATCCCACATGCACAGTATGGCAATTGCTTCTTCTATTGGATACAAATAATAAGACACACTAAGCAAGGTATCCATGCCCATTTTAGGAACGAATTCTGATACTTTCGATACTCACCCTTGCCCACAGTGCCGTCTCCATCTGTGAGAATGACCCACGGCACAGCTTTACTCCCCTCGATTCTGTACACCACCCCCGTGCGGTCGTCCACAGAATACAGCTTCCCGTTAAACACAATCAGCTCCGAAAGCTCCATTCCGCGCCCCTTTTCCGCAAGGTGCGTTTCCAACACAATGTCCTCTTTCTCCCATTCGACCGCCACATGGTCACCGCTGCTGGACAGAGTCAGGTAACCCCTTTTTAGATAGCTGACCCAAGTATTAGCCTTGGCGCTTCGAGAGTCCGTATCCAAATCGGCGATTATTGCAATGTGATAGCGAAGCCCCTCCGGAGTCCTGAGAGGAGGCGTCAGTGGGTAAGTGTCATTATAGAGCTCCCCGGCCACTTGATGCACCATCCTCCAGTTGTGGGCATTTGCCACCTGTATCCGTGGCCCCGAGGAGCGATGGTAACAGAGAAGTAACAGCAAAAACGCAACTGCGATCCCAGATAGAAGAATGGCACGCCAGCGCGGCCTGAACCGGGGGTCTGCGGTCTTCGTCATGGAAGCCAGAACTGGAAGACCAGCCACACTGATCCTCAGTGGGCTCATAGACTCTTTACATTCCACTTGTGGAGATTTCATATAGACTTAATGCTGGACTGTGGACCTGGTAGGAGCAAAGGAAGAAATGAATGATTAGAAGCAATGGCTTGTGTAGATACAAACACACACACAATGTATGAAAAGAAAGGCAAGTCTGCACCTGGAAACCACAAGTCAATCCCAGGGATTGTTACTGAAACAACGTGGCACAAGTGATGTAGGACATTAACACACACGCACTGCGGTGCCGGCTCGCTACTTACACTTCCCACAAACCCTCCCGGTCTCACACAAAGTCCCGACGCCACAAGTCTCATCATCTGAGGCTGTGGCGTCACTGCTACACGTAAGCGCAGTGACGCGTCACGTAGCCGCCTAGTTGGAGTGACGAGCAAAGACACGGCGTAACACAATTAGTACAGTGTTTGTGAAATGTATTCTCGCGGCTTGCTCTCTTGTTGCTCTACCACCATCTCCGTCCCCACAGTTCCTCACTGTGCCCCAGCTCATGCGCCGCTCTTAATTACATTAAAGCTCCGTCCTGCTTCATACTTCTTTCTGCCGGCTTCCGCCACCTCCTTGTGCCGTCCTTCCTGGACTGTCAAACATACTTTGTCCTTCCGCCTCCGTTAATCATCAGAAGTAGTTCCTGCCGCCTCCTCTGTCCATCCTGCGCCGCCAGCCTTCAGCATTCCCCTATGTAGCAGCAGCAGCATTTCCATTCATACGTCCGCGTGGCCTGTAGCAGCTTCTCTGCGATTTCGTTTCAGCACAATTCTCACCGTCTCCTACACGTTATATATTTTACTGTAGCGATTATGATTTTTACCCAAAATCTAAAATAAAATGATCTTTAAATCGGTGGCTCGCCTTTACATTTTTTGGATGTTACAGAATCGCTCATTTTAAGCAACTTTTCAATTGGCCTTCATTTTTTTCTTTATAGTTTTTGAATTATTTGCCTTTAATTCTGACTCTTTGCAGCTTTCAAATGGGGGTCACTGACCCCATCTAAAAACAAATGCTCTGTAAGGCTACAAATTAATAGTTATTGCTACTTTTTATTACTCATCTTTCTATTCAAGCAGAATGTTCCAGGCAGGGCTAGGGTTGCCATCAGGTCTGGACTGGGAGTCAAAATAGGCCCTGGCATTTCAAGTTCAAAGAGGCCTAAACAGCCCCTGACCAGCCCACTACATAGTAACTGTCTATGGCAACTTACAGCAGCCCCTCTGGCATTTGCCAGCACCCACAGATTGCCAGTCCGGGCCTGGTTGCCAACTTTTCTTGGACAAAAATACCGGGCTTTCAAGCATCATTTTTACCAGCCAGGCCGGTAAAATACCGGCCAGGTGGCAACCCTACCAGGGCCCCAAAAGGGCGTTGGAGAAGACCAGTGCTGGCAGGGGTTTCCAATATATGTTAGAGTTAGACCAGGGGTCCCAAATCTTTTTGACTTGTGAGCCACATTTAAATGTAAAAAAAAGAGTTATAGAGCAACACAAGCATAAAAAAGTCCATGGGGATGTCAAATAAGGGCTGTTACTGGCTGTTTGGTAGCCCCTATATGGACTTGTAGCCTACCTTACTCTGTTAGGCAGTACATATGGTTTTTATACAACCAAAACTTGCCTCCAAGCCTGCAATTCAAAAATAAGCACCTGCTTTGAGACCACTCAGAGCAACATCCAAGGGGTTGCTGAGCAACATGTACAGATAGGGGTCAGGTGAAATCGTAGTCCAAATCAAGGCAAAAGTCCAATAAGGAGGCAGATTAGAAGCAAGGTCAAGGTTCAGGCAGGGTCAAAAGTCCAGTAATCAGTATAGCAAGAATTATAAAGCACCCAGAAATTCACCAAAAACAAATCCTGCGATCGGGCATTGAACCGGCTTCCTGGGCGTCCTTTTATTTTGAATTTGGCGCAGGTTTGCGTGGCATCATTGCGCCGGCATCCTGACACCAGCGTCGAAGCGCCACCACTACCCACGTGATAGCTATGGGCGCCGCCATCTTGACTCCAGCGCGGAAGAGGACAGACGCGCCGATGGGCGCTTGTGACATTAATACAGTATGGCAGCTTAAACCACTTCTGCTGTACCAGTTAAACTTGTTGGACAATGAGCGAATTAAACAAGTCATTATGTTTCATGTCACCAGAGGTGACACCCTGACAGCACACACCCTATATGGTAATACCGGGACAGGATACCCCTACAAATGCTGATAGTTTCACACATGCACATTCCTTACCTATCCCTTACACGGAACACTGAGATTGCTGCTGCTCATTATGTGTGTGTCAGTGTGAAATGTGTCACCTGCTCACCCAGCCCAGGTTACATCTCCAAAAATTTAAACGGAGCAGGCACTCAGAATAAAGGCAATCTTCCACCAGGTAGTTGAAGCAAAATAAAAAAGATTCATTGTCTTCACAGCCTGACACGTTTGTGTCAAAAACACTTAATCATCTCCATCTCAGTGAGACCCCCAAGTCCATGGCCACAGCTTTTTCCTAGTGGCAATTCAGCCTCCAATGATGTCACTCTCATGTAAATCTCATGTAATTAGGGTGTGTAGGCTGTTAGGGTGAATGTATTTGACTTTTGGGTAATGTCTGGGCCCCTAGGTGTATGCTCTCTTGCCACAAGGGATTTGCCATACTGTGTGGGACCCCCACATATTTGTATGCCTTTAGTGAGTTTAGGGCAGTTTGTTGGTGGCAGTTGGTATGTCAGTGGTTTTAGGGGTAGGGTTAGGGCAGTGTTTTGGAATCCCTATACAGCTTTCTGATCATGGTGGGTTTTTGGGGCACTGTGTATTTCCTCTACATATGTTTATGGCATTGGTGGGGTTGGGTCAGTGTATTGGGGGCCCTAGGTATGTGTATAACATTGGTTGGCTGTGGGCAGTGTATAGGACATCTAGTTATGTGTATGACTGGTGGGTGTTTTTGGAAGTTTGGGTCAGTGAGCAGGGTACCTACATATCTCTATGGCTTTGGGAGGCTGGCAGTATATAGAGCTCTTAAGTATTTGCCCGAATTGGGAGGTGAGGGCCTAGATGTTTTTGTGGCTTTGAAGAGTTTTAAAGCAGTGTTCAAAGCCCCTTTAAAGCCTTATAGCTGCAGGGAGTTTTGGGGTAGTGCATAGGTTGCCTACTTATGTGTATGACATTGAGGGACTGAGTGTGGGACCCTAGCTATTAGCCTGACCATAGAAAGGTTGTTCATTCTATCTAGGTTTATAGTCCAGTGTCTGCAGAGTTCTTAGTCTGTGTATGGTTTGTATACAGCAATATTAATAACAAGTAGCTGGATAAAAGAACAGTATAGGTCTGAAACTTTTTTTCAGACCTATACCGTTTTTTCTTTAAGAAGACATTCCCTCTGATGGTGCGGTCAGTGTGTGTTTGACAAGTGAATGACATGGCCATCATGTCATTTGTACCCATTGTTAAGAATACTGCCACAAAAGGTGCTGACAAAATTGTTGTGTGGCTCAAGGAAATGGACACAAAGTGAACACCATGGATATTTAGCTTGCAACTTAATCTGATGGTTGCAAATTGATACTTTAGGGTGGGCACAGTGTGTTATTTAATGCTTAGGGTTTGGAGGTTTTACTGTCCCATTTGGTGTTGGGGGGGGGGTCCTTAAGCTACTTGCTGCTGGGTGGTAGAGATACACTGTGCCACTTTGTGTTGGAAGGATTTACTGTGTCATTTGGTGCTGGGGCTACATTGATGATTGGGGGACATTCACTGTCCCATTGGTGCTGGGGGGATAAGGGTCATTTGATGCTAGGGGAACAGGTGCTGATCTTAAGGTGATAACATTTGTGTTCTTGAAATGTGGAGTGTTTGTTTCCCCAGTATATATTTGCTTTTTGATACCATGGTCACTATTACGCAGGGGTTCTAGTACTTGCACATTTGCTATATGTTCTGGCTTGTTCTAAGCTTGTTTCCATTATCTGTCCTGGCAGTAGTACTTTCACTTATAGACAGAAGAAGGAACACCTCTTTAAAATCTTTTATTTTGCAAAAAGGCTATAACCTGAACAGTAGCAACTGAGAGAGACCAAAAGACTGTAAATGACTCTGACTTGTGCCTGTGCAAGTCTTCTGCAGGCAACTAGATAGTCTTGTCAGTTTGACTTCAAAGCTTTCTCCAATCATCACCTACTGCAATTTCTGACTACAAGAACTTCCTTTTGCATCTTTGATTGTGAGGGGCCTAGTTTCCCTAGGTGGTGCTGCTAACCCTGAGGTTAATACTGCAGTATATCCACTTACATAACATAAAGTAAATGAATAGGGCTTGTGCTGAACATTTTTTTACCTATTGTTTTGATCTCTAAAAATCTGTTATTTCTTGAGTTAACAGTGGCAAGCAGGCAAACTGAAGCTACTCCACGTTTGGTCCTTGCAAGGTAGATAATTACAGTAGAATCCCCATTTTATGTTTTTCAGGGGACCAGAAAAAATGGTGTAAAATCCATGAAAATGTAAAATCAGGGGATGTAAAATGGGGGTTCTACTGTATTCTCACCTATTTGTAAATGTAATTGCAGTTGAAAACAGTGACCTTTTTATTGCTATTTCTTGACTTGTGACACTGCAGCAGCAGTCAGCTCTCTCCAGCTAAGGGGCAAATTCATTAACCTCCGAAAATTTGCCAGCCACAGCTTCGCACACATCGCAACACTTCGCCAGGTGTAGATTCGCCAGGACATATTACACAATAATATGTAATTACACTGCACAAGCCCGGGAAATAATAAAATAAAATAAAGTTGTTATATTGCCCTACACATGAGCTCAGTGTATAGTTTATGTGCCATATGTTAGGAAATGTTGGGGGGAAACCGGCCTATCACCCTGAAAAAAGGAAAAGACGCCAGCATTTTTTGGGACTTAGAAAAATTTTCAACTGTTTTTTGAGAAAGTCCTATTGACTCTATTGCACTTTGCCTGGTCTGAGGAGGCGAAGGCAAGTCTGGTGCAAGAAGTAACGTTCAATAAAATCCGCATCTTAGTGAATTTACTTAGTTATGTCCATTCACCAGAGCGCATATTCGCCTGGCATTAGGGAGCGAAGTACCGATAGAGTCTATCTCCTTCACGAGCGAAGTTATGCCAGCGACCGTTAGTAAATCAGCAAAGTTCCGAAATGACGTCACTTCGCCCTTTAGTAAATTTGCTCCTAAGACTCAATTTCTCATTTGCCTTAAAAAACAATTCTAAGCATCTTTCCAATATGCTTTTTTTTTAAAAAATTTCAGTGCTTTTAAAGTTATTTGTAAAAACAATTGCCATTGAAATCAGCATTTGTCTAACTCCTGGTTGTTATTTTGTAAACAATGTTGCAAAAGTCTTAGTTCCCCAGCAAAGACAGGTCCGTTAATCGATGGCTTGTCTTACATTGTATCAACAGTCTGAACCACCAGGTCAGAGAATAGAAAGGGACAGACACTGCTTTCAATAGCAACACATATACAAATAACGTAAAAACTATAGAAACTTTATAATGAGTATATATTGCAAAGTTGCTTAAGTTTACTTTTATTAAGCAAACATTTATTTTTTGGGTTTGCATTTAACCGGTATTTTCAGCTGGCTTCTGCTGCATTGTTTTAATATTCAGCAGCACACAATGGACAGATACTATCCTATCTGCCTTAGGGCTGAACTCCACAGTTCGGTGCGAAGGAAGCGGATGCGACGAGACGGATGCACCGAATATAATGTAAGTAATAGGAATGTCAGACCTACAAGCTGCGTCCATCCGACTCGACTGTCGGATGTGAACGCCGCACGTTGCATCTTCATCCGACAGTCGTGTTGTTGTTACATTATTGCTCAGTGTGCGGAAGTCCTATCTCTTTACATAAGAGATTATAGTTGCTGATTATTCTATGTATTTAGTATATTTTAGATAGATTGAATAAGAAACTCACTCTCCAGTCTCCAGAAACAGTTTCTTTCTAACATCTAAAACTGTCCCTCCTCCAAAATGAGGGTGATGATTTGTCAGCTGCTTATCCATGTACCTGGTCAAAATCTTTTGATTTAGAGACCTTTTCTACTTATAACCCTTTGGTAGGCTTTCTGATAATCTGAAAACCAATGTTAGGAATTGAACTCTCATGGCTATGCAAGTTTCATATTTCACGGTATGCACAAAGGAAGCTCCTGCAGCAAAAGACAATTTTTTTTTCCAGGAGCCATGATTTTCTTCATATTAAATTTTGGTCATGAAGACCAACTAAGCTGTAAAGAAGACTATAAAGTGTCTTGTGCTCTCACTTGACTGATGCTAGTAAGTGATCCTCCAAAAATAGACTGCATCCTAGCAACAGCACCTATCCATATCTAGGCTTCTCCCATGAACCTAATAGTTACAATACATAATTTATATACAAATTAAAAGCCTTTATGTATTATTCACCTCATAACAACTTGGAGTTGTAGTATAACAATATGTGGAGGGTCAGGTGTCGGTATTTTTTTCCTACCTCAGACAGAAGCCTCCATCTTTTTGCATTGCCAGTCGTTTTTTTCCACAATTACATCTATACCTGGTAAGGTGGTACAGTAGCCTGAGGCCCTACATGAGTCTTGGGAGGGGGTTATAGTATAAATCATTTGGAAAACATTGTCAGCAAGTATACACTATTAATATAGCATAATATGGAAACTAACTGTTTTGGTTCATAAACTCCACACAGACTTTATAAAACCTATAAAAGCATATAACTGGTCAAATACTCTCCAGAAAAAGCAATAATGCAGCTTGTAAAACAGGTTTATCTTAAAGTATTCAATGTACAGTGAGGCAGTATGTACTATTGAGCAAACAATGCTCACATCAGCTACATGTACTATGGACCATACCTAGTGGCCCATTTACTTTGCTCGAGTGAAGGAATAGAATAAAAAAACCTTTGAATTTCAAATGATTGTTTTGGCTACTTCGACCTTCGACTACGACTTCGAATCGAACGATTCAAATTAAAAATATTCGACCATTTGATAGTCGAAGTACTGTCTCTAAGGTCCCCATAGGCTTTTTAACAATTTTTAGGTCGAATAAAAAATCGTTCGATCGATGGATTAAAATCCTTCGAATCGAACGAGATTAGAAGGATTTAATCATTCGATCTAACTATTTGCGGTAAATCCTTCGATATTCGAAGTCGAAGGATTTACATTCAGCAGTCGAATATGGAGGGTTAATTAAACCTCCATATTCGACCCTATGTAAATCTGCCCCTTAGAGTTATACCAGGTTACCATGAATTTTCCAAGTGAAACGTAACCATTTCATACGTTTTCTCCTCCACTCATTGAAAC
Source organism: Xenopus petersii (assembly GCA_038501925.1). NCBI lineage: Eukaryota > Metazoa > Chordata > Amphibia > Anura > Pipidae > Xenopus > Xenopus petersii. The sequence goes on along the minus strand of CM076688.1, from coordinate 106,016,676 downwards.
GCGCGTTGGCCATGTGGAGGAGAGAAACGCTATCATTTGAGCACATTTAACAATCTGGAAATCAGATACGTGGAACGAGGAGTGACTGGGACCTTTGGCTCTTCAGATTGGCTCTGGAAGTGCAAGCCAGGATAACTCTGCGAGCAACGTAACCGCCACAGAGACTACACAGATAAGGTGGTAATGTATGCTTGGCGTGTAGCCGACTGACAGTCAACCCTATACTTACTACCTGAAATTTATGTGAGCCGGTCATACTACTTATCTGTCTGGATTTTCAGCACTGTATTTCGAAAGGAACAGCTCTTCGTATCAACGGCTGCAAGTGTTTTGAATACATTCCCACACTCTGCTACATTGTTTCTTATTATCAGCAACAAAGTGAATATGTCCTGCATACAATGTTTAAAACCTCTAACAAGCGCTTCATTGTGACTTTTACTTGAGCAGGTTAATACCATGGACATAATTCAATTTGACAAACAAGGAATGCTGATCCAGATGATGCGTTTCTAAATGTCTCCTCCAAGCCTCATTATCTGCATAATCAATGATTAGCAGCTAAATAAATTTTTTTAAAAATATGGTGTAAACCAACTATGGTGCTCTATATACATGAATTGTGGTATAATTAATTGTATTTATTAAATTGATATTTGTATAGCAATTTTCACTGTTTTTGTACTTGGAATTAAAAAACCCCAAAAAATGAAATCATAAATTTTTGCGCTCTCTGAGGATTTATTAATTTTGATTAATATATTACATGAAGTACAGTGTGCGGAAAATAAGATCTTTAAAAACTTTGTTGTTGTTGCAACTAATTATATCTATCTTACGCACCACCGTACATGGCTTTGTAATTTTAAATAGTAGTGTGCACTGCCAACATATATACAACTCCTCCACTCATTGCAATACAAAAGAAAGGCAAGTGAAAGTGCATTGGAGCTATTTACAAACTTGGATCCTAGTAACTTGCAGCACTAATGTCAAGCACAACTGGTTATAACCTTCAGTCATCATTAGTTTACGTTTTCAGCCTGGTCAAAAAGAGAGGGGAAAAATAGAAAACAAAAGTAAGTCTGATGTACAACTGGACTTTCCTTGTTTATAGCAGCCACCCTAATTAATTTCCCCTTCTCTGGCAGACCCCTTACCTATAGTTTCGCTACCTAAGAAGGTGGAGCAAAGGGCCCTCCCTGGAACAAGAGCAGCCTACTACCGTAGGGCCATAGTCCACTCAGGTGGTGGGAAAGTACCTGCTTTAAACCTGATTTATGGAATCAAATGCTTGTAACACACTTATCCCCTTAATGCAAATGACAGACTGCATAGCTACATTCAGGTGCTGAAAAATTCAGTTTTTGGATGAAAAACGCTGGTAGAGAATATCCCTTCTCTGCTGTGTGCCGGAAGCCGGTGCAGGTCAACCCTATTTTTAGTTTAACCTGTGCAGTGTGGCACTCCAAGACCACAACCCGTTATAACAATAACATTTTTTTTTAAAAACTAAGTTTGAATTTTGGAAAGGAGACCGTGCCATGTAGCAGAATTTATAAAAATCATGGTGGCTCCATAATAACCATAAAGGTAAGAACAAGAACCCATAAATCGTCGTCGGCTTAAGTAATCATGGTAATCATTTGGCAACTCAAGGAGATGCAGTGATGCCCCAATGAGAAAGTGAAGAAGGGTGCCACCTAGTCTTTTGCAGCGGCAGATTGTAGTCTCCAAAATTTACTAAAGGGACTGTTTACCTTTACATTAACTTTTAGAAAGTTAATGTAAGACAATTTTTATTATTTGAGATTTATAAGCTATAGCAGCTCTCCAGTTTGCAGTTTAATCAATCTGGTTACTACAGTCCAAATTACCCAAGCAACCATGCACTGATTTGAATAAGAGACTGTAATATGAATAGGAGAAGCTGAATAGAAAAATTATTAATAAAATAATAGCCATAACAACGCATTTGTAGTATAATAGAGCATTTGTTTTTTAGATGGGGTCAGTGACCCCCATGTGGAAGCTGGAAAGAAAAAAAAACGATAAAAAAGAAAAAAATATGACCAATTGAAAAGTTGCTTTAGAATTAGCCATTCTATAACATACTAAGGGGCAGATTTATCAAGGGTCGAATTTTGAGGGTTAAAAAACCCTCGAATTCGACCATTGAAGTAAAATCCTTCGAATATCGAATTCGAAGGATTTTAGCGCAAAAGGTTATGATCTAATAAAAAAAAAAACTATAAAATCATTTGAATCAAACGATTTTAAGTGATGGATCGAATGGTTTTTATTCGATCATAAAAAGTGCACAAGTGTACAATGTACACATTCAATTCGGTAGCTTTTATTTTGCGAAGTATTGATTCGAAGGATTTTTTAAAGAGACAGTACTTTGATTATCGAATGGTCGAACTATTTTTACTTCGAATCATTCGATTTGATCGAATTTGACCAATTCAATGGTCAAAGTACCCAAAAAATTTGTTCAAAATTAGAATATTTTTGGTTTCGAACTATTCACTTGAGCTTAGTAAATCTGCCCCTAAAAGTTAACTTGAAAGTGAACCACCCTTTAAATAAACCCTTTAGGTTATTTATAATAGATATAATACATACAGTACCTCCCAACATTTTGGAAATAGAAAGAGGGATAAAAAGATTTTCTGTGCACATCAAACTATCTATTCTAGGCTCTCGACCAAAAGCCAATTAACTTAGAGCCTTGTTTTAGAGATCCATAGGGGCAGTGACTAACACTGGTGAAAATTCACCAACGTTATGTCACTTCGGAACTTCGCCAATTTCCTAACGGGTGCATGCGTCACTTCGTTAGCAAAGGAGATAGACGTTAGCATTGCTTCGCACTCAAATGTCAGGCGAATTTTCCCTCTGGCGAATTGACATAACTCCGCAAATTCACTAAAATGCAGATTTTACTGAACGTTACCTCATTCGCCAGACTTGCCTTGGCCAGCTCAGACCAGGCGAAGTGCAATGGAGGACTTCCTCAATTTTTAGTGCAAAAGTCCCAAAAAACTCTGGCGTCTTTTTCTTTTTTTAGAGTGATAGCCTGCAAAGGTCCGTAACCGGGTTCCCCCCTCCATTTCTAACATATGGAACATAAACTATACACTTGGCTCATGTGTAGGGCATTATAACAACTCTATTTTATTTATTAAGGTTCCCTGGACTTGTGTAATGTAATGTATTTGTTGCAACATATACGTCCATGCAACATTATAATTTTTCGCCATTTGCAAATTAGGCAATGCTAGGGCATCTTCGATTTGATTGCCAAAGTAACGCTAGTGAAAATTCGCCAGCATTCGGCGCACTGGATGCAACTTCGCACTTTAGTGAATTGTCGTTGTCCTAGCGAATTTACACCTGATGAATTGTTGCGATGGCTGCGAATTTGCCCCATAGTCTTTGCTATACCTGGGGGTGGCACCTCTACAATTTTTTCTCTGTATTATTTATTTTTTCAAGAAGTTACAATCACACTTTTTGTTCTGGACTGTTTTTAGGCCCACCCTTATGGCTTCAATGAATGAAGGAGTTTTATTATTTAGTCAAGCTCCACCAGGCACGTACTGGCAGCCTGTATATTTGGGCATATGTCAGAGAGGCTGCTGTAAAATGCCATTGACAGTCACTGTTTATTGGGCCTATGGGGGGGCCGTTTGGACCTTTATGTATTTGAAATGCCAGGGCCAATTTTGAATCTCAATCCAGGCCTCTGTAACCCCCAGCAGGAATAACTACAAGGTCAATATAAGGCAGTCTCTCAAAGGAGTTAAAAAGCATTCCTTTTAGCTGAGCCCATTGCAAACCTATTTTATTGGGCCATGTGATCTTCATGTGTTGCTTCTAGTATCCCCATCTGGTGGCCATATTGATGTTCTGCATGTTGTACTTGCTAGATACAAGCTAGAAGCTTGTCCAATGTGGACTTATGCAATACAGGTATGGGATACATTATCTGGAAACCCATTATCCAGAAAGCTCTGAATTACAGAAAAGCCATCTCCATAGACTCCATTTTATCCAAATAATCCAGATATTTAAAAATGATTTCCTTTTTCTCTGTGATAATAAAACAGTGCTTGGCACTTGATGGAAACTAAGATAAAAATAAACTTGTGTCGTTTTCCTCATCGCGTCCCTTAAGTTTGTTATCCTGTGGGCGCATCCTCTCAGGTCACACCGTAAAGGCCAGAAATTCAGCAATTCATACAAAACAAAAGAGGCCACAACAACTCAGGCCTAGGGGCACTGCTATGTAAATCCGGCCCTGCAACAACCACAGCATTGTGGTGCTACTTTTTATTCCACAACATGTTTCGGATCACATGGACCCTTTCTCATGTATCTTGAGAAAGGGTCCATGTGATCCGAAACATGTTGTGGAATGGAGAAAGGGTTCATGTGATCCGAAACATGTTGTGGAATAAAAATTAGCAGCACAATTCTGCGGTTGTTGTGGCCTCCTTCGTTTTGTATGAATTGCTTAGATAAAATGAATCCTTATTGGATACAAAACCGTTTATTTAATGTTTACAAGATTTTCTAGTAGACTTATGGTTCTGACAAACCAAATTCTGAAAATATCTGTTATACAGAAAACCCCAGGTCATGAGCATTCTGGATAACAGGTCCCATACCTGTACCTACTGTCCATGCTCCAGGTTACCACTGGTGTAGTTCCTGAATGTACTTTTGGCCTTTCCTCTCTGAAACAGTTTCTTGTTGCTTTGTGGGAACAAATGCTATTAGCTGTCACATTCATTATCACTAAATATTGAAAACCAAAGTCTCAAAACCAAGCAAGTTCTCCAATCCAGCAACAAGATAAGGCTCTCTCAAACCTTCAAAAAAGTCAAAATCCAAGGTGTGTCACTGGCCGATCATCGAAAAAAGAGAAAAGGGAGAAAAACAAGACAATAATAGTGTAGCGTTCATTTCTGGGATCACACCTCCTTGTGCTTAAATTCACACATTTATCAGTGTTATTAACCCCACCTCGACCTTTTTTAGGTGCAAGTGAAATATTTACCAAGTGTACTTATAACACCATCAGTGCGTGGTGTGGTGTCCGCGGTATCTCTCTCTCTGCCGGTAAAGTATCCGTCCAATTGCAGAAAGCAGTTCATTATCACTGTTTATTTAAACAAACATCTTACATTATGTACAAGGTTTACAGAATTAAAATAGGCTAAGAGGGCCCTGTTCACAAGAGCTATTGTACTTGCACAAATATGTCAATGGCCATTGTCATTTTTGCTTGTAGATATTTGAATTGTGGGACTGTAAAGCACATTTGCACTTTTCTCAGCACATGCACCAAGACATACATCATTTCATGCATCATTGCACTAATTGTGCTGGACTTTTTATACATGCATTTTGTCATCACATGGTCTACTGACCCTCTGCTCCTTTTCTGTATTGTCTGCTTGGTGTCTGTATCAACTGATTGTATCTTTGTGTGTACTGCCGATCTGCCGATCTTCAGTGGGAGACTGCCGGCGGAAGCCGAGAGCTGTAGTTGAAGTGCAGTGAATGATGCGAGGGCTGGATTAGATGCAAGTCTCTAGGGGGCGCCACCCTTGCATCCCTGTGGGGTCCCCTGTTTCTCCCCCTCCCCTACTGTTCCCCTGACCCTACCTGCAGCCCCGTGTGGAAGTCAGAAATAAAAAATGGCGAGTACTGCGCTTGTGCTCATTTTATAAAAGAGACAGTGGTGAGCTTCCCTCTGGGAGATCCTCCATCCTGCCCTCTAACAAACCCCTCACTAGGCCTTCGGTAGAAGACACGCTCCCTGGTACGTGGAGAAAGTCTCCCGGGTCAGATGAGAAGCCGTCAGCAGGGAGATGGAGCAGCAGGTAACTTGTCATGTTCTAACATCGATAGATCTGTTCTTTTTTAACTGAAGGTTAGTGGCAGGTCGGGAGATGGGGACATCCCAATTGTTCGAATCATCGAACGATCGGATCTTTGTGTCTATGGCCAACTTAAGGTCACAAAGGGTGGAGTGAGGTCAGCCTAACCCTCCCAACCAGCGGGTAAACCTGGGGGTCCTGGGTCGGCCCGCACATCACTTATACATTGCCTCGATTTCATGACAGAGCAGCCCTAGTATTATAGAACACAGGGCCCAAGCAATATAGCATAGTAACATAGGTTGAAAAAGACACACGTTCATTAGAGCTTTTGGTCTAAATGAGACCTGCATAACTGCTAGGTTATCATGAAGGAGTGACCCCGTTCATCTGAAGCCTCTCCAATTTGCCTCAGATGCAACTTTTTTGACTACAAAATCACATTGGACTAGTCCCTGGATCAACTTGTGCTAAGAACTATTTTCAGTAACCCTTTATTTCCTCGCTTGCTAAAATGGCATCCAATCCTTTCTTGAAGCTATCGAATGTATCTGTCAACCATAGCCCTGACCACCTATGTTTTATTTTACTTGTAGGGGTGACCCTGGCCTCCAATCTTTTTATATTTAACTTGTAATGGGGACCCTGGCAGAGCTTGCACGTTTATATGTGGGCTGCTTTTCACTCCCAGTCCAGCCCTGGATGTGGTCATTACTCTGACAACATTTTTAAACCTGTCCGATCAGTCAGATGTAGGCTAATTGGAGTGCCCCATACACAGACAGATAAGCTTCAGAATGAAGCAGCAGAATTGACAGCTAAAATATCAAGATATTCAAAAATTTTACTTTAACAGTCATTAGACAAAAATCTTAAGCTTTTCAATGCATTTACCGTATATACTCGCGTATAAGCCGAGTTTTTCAGCACCCAAAATAAGCTGAAAAACGCTGCCTCGGCTTATACGCGGGTCATTTAAAAAATATTACCTATTTGATGCGATACTAGGTGCAGTTGTCCCGCGGCTCGGCGCTGTTCGGATCTTCCTTGACTTCCGGGTATTCTCTGCAGTTTCCGGAGCGGCGGAGGGAGCCGGAGGACTTGACTTTGTTTGTTTCCGTCACGGCGATCTTACGTCACGTCCGACGCGCCGCATGCCATTGAGATTCTCTGACTGGGAGGGGAGAGCGCGCGTCTGGTGAGTCATCCCAGAGTCTCCATACTTTGCGTCTCAGTTGCTGTTAGGCTGCCCGCCGAGGTAGAAGATTTTTCTGCTGCATTTTGCATGATCATCGGATCAGATCCCAATCCAAATCCAATTGTAGTAACTCACTGTAAGGTAGGCTGCTCGGATGATCCCTCAACGAACCCAATTTTAGTAAACTTCCTTTCGGGCTCTGCTGAGTGCTTAGTAGGGGGGTATTCTACTTGGACTATAACTCCCACCATGCCCCTGACAAAAGTAACGTTGTCTACAAAGTAGTAGGTCTCAGGGGAAATGTTAGGGTCAGGCTAAATAAAGTTGTAAATAGTAACTCTTTTACACACCAATGTGTACACCCACTTATGGTGACAGGCAGGCTTATTTGCCTCCTTTTCCTCACTCAAACCTGTTGGGCAGGAAGGGACTCATGGAGTTTCCAGGATTCTCCATACTGTGTGACCCCCCCCTCACCTTGATGGTCTCACTATTGTGATGCACCTCATTCTGCTCAGGGCAAATACATTCGTTGCAGCATATGGGGGTCGGGGAATGTGACAGCCTGGATTCACTGGGTGCAGTAAGTTATAACCTAGAAAGCCTTTCATTAAAGACGGCATGTTTATTAACCTTTCGTTCTCCTTTAAGGTGGAAAAGCAGCAATGCAGATGGTGATGGACCTGCTTTTGCAAGCTGCTGCATTTCTCACCCTAGGCTTATACGCGAGTCAATACGTTTTCCCAGTTTTTGTAGGTAAAATTAGGTACCTCGGCTTATACACGGGTCGGCTTATACACGAGTATATACGGTATTACATACCGCAGCCACCAGGGGACACTATAAAACTGGAGGGAGGAAAACTGTAATGGTGGCCATACACGGGCAGATAAAGCTGCCGATATTGGTCGTTTGGACCAATTTGACAGCTTATCTGCCCGTGTATGGGGGCTTCCGACGGGTCTTCCCGATCGATATCCGGCCACGATATCGATCGGGAAGGTTTGATTTTTACCCGACCGACCCGTCGGAGCCCCTTGGCGCATCGTAATTTGATCGTTCGGCCATAAGGCCGAACGTTCGAATTACCCCCGATTTAGCCATGCTTTTAGTGGCATATCGGGGAAAGATCCGCTCGTTTGCCGATGTCGCCAAACGAGCGGATCTATGAGTCTATGGCCACCTTAAGGGAACAGTTCTTTGAAAAAGTACAAGGAACAGACTTCCTGCAGGGATGGTAACCAATTAAAGATTGAGTATGTAAAAGATGAGACAAGGAAGACAAACCAGTTTGTTTTTGTTATCAAACGCTATGCTGCTGTGTTTTAAGTATGTTAACCCTGGTGCTCATCCTTTACATATAATACACGTATGGGATCTGTTACCTGGAAACCCGAATACAGAAAGTTCTGAATTGTGGGAAGTCAGTCTCCCATAGACTCCATTTCAATCAAATAATTCTGATTTTTAAACTTTAATTTTTCTTTCTCTGATATAATAAAGCAGTATCTTGTACTTGATCTCAACTAAGATATAATTAATCCTGATCAGAGGCAAAACAATACTATTGGATTTTATTGAATATTAACATAATTTTATGTAGACTTACTGAAGGTATGAAAGGTATAAGATCGAAATTACGGAAAGATCCCTTATCCTGTCCTGTTCTGGATAATAGGTTCCATATGTGTATTACCAATATATTACATTTAGCATTCTATATAAACATGATATTATATAAATATATATATATATATATATATATATATATATATATATTATATTCACATAATATATACTGTGTATATATATATATATATATATATATATACACACATATATACACACACACACACATAATAAATTAATTATATATTATACTAAATTATATTATATATTATATGCATTATACCTATATACACATACATTATATATATAATTATACAATTATATTAAGAAAATTATATATTATAATATTATGAATTATATCAAAATTATATTCTTGATAGCAAATACCCTGGATACAGAGCAAACATAAGTCTATCTATAATGTATATCACTTCTGCTTTTCTGTGTGTATTGGTCAGGAGTAAACGGTTCAGTTGCTGCTCAGTTGAGCAAGATCCTCTAACCCTTATTTCTTAGGCAACAGGTATTTGTTAAATCAGGTTTCCTGTTTGTAATACAGTGAAGCACTGTGAAATGTATGTCATTTCAACACAAACTGGAAGTTTACAACAAACTCTCCAAAGAAGCCAAAAGTGAATAAAGAAAAAAAATAAAGTCCTAGTTAGTTGGTAAATAAGACCAATGATACAATACACATCTGCTTAAAAGCAACTCCAAGCCTTTCACACAAATCTACAAGCAAATCTCCCACATAAAACAAGAAAGGAACTTTACTTGTCTTTAGCGTTTAGCAAGCTCTAGTAAGCTCTGAAATAGAACTGAAAGTGAAGTTTAGCCTGATGCAAGGTTGCCTTTCCTTAAGTCTCCCCACCCAAGCCCACCCTTAAGTTTCCCTCCTCTGGCAACTCTGAGCCCCTTCACCTATTGTTCTGCTGCCTGAGGAAGGGGAGGGGGGGAGAGTGGGGCCATGCTCAGAACTCAAGTGTTTTGCCAGAGCATGCCATTGCAACTTTCCCCTCTGGCAGACCAAAGCCTGGCCTACAGAATGGCAGGGACCACACAAGTCAAGTACTTTTTTTTCTCTGGGACACATATTAGTCCTCATCAATGTGACACGTGTTAAAGAGCCTGACCTTGTCTCCCTTGCATTCACATCCCTAGCATCTCCCCCAACCCACTCTGTATCCTGTGGCTGACAGCCCAGGAGGAGGAGTCTGAGTGCACACACAGGCAAGCTCACAGAAGAGACGTACTTTGGAACATTAGCTAATCCGAGCTAGCGGTTTGCAGCACATTGACATTCCAACACCAACGCTGGCTGTGCAAACGCCTTGGAAAATGCTGGCAGCTCCAGTTCCCAGCCTTCTGCTCCCTCTTGCTATGCTTGTGTTGATATGGCCATCACAGAAGCTTTCTGAAGCCTGCAGTTGCTCACCAGTGCACCCTCAACAGGCCTTCTGTAACGCAGACATAGGTAAGGCCTCTGAAAATTGCTGATGTGTTAATAGATGTTATATGTTGATTGCTTTACAGCTGTGTTAGGTGGCAGCGTTGCCAGTCAGGTTGATTCCAGGCCCAGTGAGTGTAGCTCCTGTTGGAGTCATTGTCATTGGCTCCATTTTTTTGGACCAACCCTGTCGCAGGGAGACCTGGGCAGCAATGTCCATAGATGTCTGCTGCAATACTGGCCTCCCAGCACAGACAGTTGACGGATTAAACACTTTACCTTTCTCCTAGCTGCCAACTTTTTCACTTTGCTGGCACTGCCCCGTGCTTCAAGCATCGGCGACCGTTGCTCTTTATGTCTGGGTTGTTTCTTCCTAACAGCAATGAAATTAAGTGACGCACCATCGTTCATGCTAGAATTGTGATAATGATGCTCGTTGGTTTGGGAAAATGAAGAAATGACCCGGGTCTGATTGAATCGACAATGCTCAACAGGAATGATATGTGGCTTTGCATTGCTATAACCCAACTGGCTTTACTTTAGAACACTATAGGATACATCAGCCCACATCTGTATGTCTCAGGATGACGGGTGTTGTAATTCAGCAACATCTAGCACATCAGTTTTGCTACGCATGATAAAATCTGGACTCAGTGTAAGACCTTGGTACTGTTTTCTGTTGATTATCGGCCAAGATTAGCTCATATCTTTCCTTAATTGACTTTTATTACATTCTATATGGATATCTCAAATCATGTCGTCTATTAGTTTTTCTCATCTGCAAGCCAAATCCCTGCTGTTTTTACATGTCTCCATGATGTTTCTGTGACTATCACCTGTTTTCTACCACTAGATGTCACTTTATTCAATATCAATTTTAGGGATGCGCTCATCACATGATGTACCATTTTTGTAATTTATTTATTGAAAAAAAAATCTTAAAGGGACACTCATTATAATAAAAATGATATATTTGTGCCTAAAAATGTTGTGTAAAGTCATGGAAACAGGGCTGAGTCTAACACTGAAAAAGGCTATAGTTGTGAGTGAATTTCCTGGTACGCATGTGACTGTCATTTGATTTGCCTAGAAAAAAAACACAAAAGCATCCCTGTTGTACTTTATTGCAGGAATCCTAAATATATAAAAAGAACAACCAGTTAGGATGTATCGTCAGTTAAATATAATGCTGGTGCCACTGTGTCAATGGCTGGATCACTAGTCAATATCGAATGCTATAGTTGAAAGTAGTGCATTTCCGTGTAGTCAAAAGCAACCTTCTACTGTATTACAGAATCTTAAATATATAAAAGAGTAACTAGTTGTACTATAGAATGTATTGTCAGTGTCATATATTGCTGGGGCCACTGTGTCAATTGCTGTATCACTAGATAACATAGAATGCTATACTTTTTTAATTTCTGGGGTGAAAGCTCATATCCAAAGAAATTGCCTCAGATTTTGAGAGTTAAAAAGAATCATTCAGGGTGTCTCCAAATAGAGACAGCTTGTTGGCTAAATAAGGGCACATGGAGAGATTTGTCAAGAAGAAGCTTCAAGTGACTTTGGAAAACAAAGTGCTGCATATGTTTCCCATTAGTAAGTTACTGCTGATGGCAAAGCATTTTGGGAAGAATTTTTTACATATCAGATCTTGTGACAGCGTATACAGTTATTCAAGTTAAAAACACTGTAAAAACAATAACAATATGGGGCGACAGGTGCCCTTTAAAGCCAGATAGTTTGAGACTTCTGGAGAACTATAGATGAATGGCTGAGACAGCAGTGTTTTCATTTATCTTTGTTTCAAGGTTGAGCTACTATATATTTGGAACTCACTGTAAAACTCCATCTGTAAGCTTTTATAGTGAAACATAAGCAATTGACCTTTTTCCCTGCCTTAGACTGTACATTCTGTGGTGCTGTCAATTAGGGCCCAGAGTGCTGAATAGTTTTTTCCTGGATCCCAGCAAAGCAAATGCAGACAGCTGGGCTCATTTACTAACACTGGCCACTGCATCTGGGCAGTAACCCATAGCAACCAATTGGCTTTGTACAGCCAGCTGCAGAAAGAATTATAAAGCATCCAGTGTTTGTTTGGTTGCCAGGGGTTTCTGTTGCAGTGGAGATTTGCCTAAGGTTAGTAAATGAGCCATGTTTACATAGCATTCATAACCAATGGGCTGTATTTGGTCCAAGTGGTAAGCAGTCCAAAAGGTAAAGAGATTAAGGCCTGGACATTTGAGTGACTGTAAGACCCAAATCTTTCACTTTTAAATGCAACAGAGACACCATAACCCCCAAATTGATCTTTGAGGGGGCCCAATATGTTTAGAGATTCTGTACAGCACAAGACAACCATAGCCCTTTAGCAGTAAAGATCTGTGTCTCCAAAGATGCCCCAGTAGCTCCCCATTTTCTTTTCTGCTAATTCCCAGTGATGCTGTCAATTACCTGAGCTTAGCGACAGACTCACAATATACTGTATATATAGACTACCAAAGTCAAAAACAAGGCTGATAGTAATTAATTACTTACTTGACAACTTAGGAACTGCTGCAATTTGCATCAAAATCTAACTATGAAGGCCTGTATCATAACTGTTCTATAGATTCTGAAACTTTAGGCTGGTGAAGTAAGTTCAGGATATGTAATACAGCATTTCTACCCCATATTGGTTTTTAATGTTTAGATCTATAACTCCTCACCAACCCCCAAATGCAATAAAAGTTTGCCCAGGAGCAGTTACCCATAGCAACCAATAAGAAGTCTGCTTTTAAACAGGTGACTCGTAAATCCTACTTGCTGATTGGTTGCTATTGTTTACTGCTCCTGGGCAAACTTAGTGCCTTATATTACATTGTTTTAATTCCTGTTATTTTAAAGGGCATGTCAACCCAAAAATATTTTTTTGCCTAAGATAACAATTCTATTGCATCTATTGTTTTAAGTTATTTGTGTATTTATTGCTATTGAAAACAGTGTTTGTCTGTCCCTTTCTATTCTCTGCCCTGGTGGCTCAGACTGTTTTTGATTTTTTTTGTTGACTTTCACAACATTGTTTAGTTATTGGTAAACACAATTGCTATTGAAAGCAGCATTTAATTAACTCCTGGTTGTTACTTTTTAATCACTGAAATGTTGTGATAAATGTATACTGACAAGTTGCTTAGAATTAGGTTTTTTTTTTTATTAGGCAAAATTTCTATTGGGATTGGCTTTCCCTTGGCATCTTAATTGGCTATTACAACCTTGTTACAGGGGAAGTCTTTTCCACACACCTGAGCAACAATATTAATTTTGTGACATTATACTTCATTTGTGCAGTTTAAACTGTTACTATTTTTTATTTCTATTCTACGACAAGTCAGCTTTAAATGTAGCACATGCAATTGAGCTATTCCTAGATTACATGGGAACTAGCATACTTTCTCATAGGTGAAATATAAAAGGGTTCATTTACGATCCCTGGGGGTGCAATAATTTATAGAGCCCTGTTTCCAGGGGGTTGTTGCTCTCTGCAGTGAGTGCTGGATCAAAAAGCAAGCAGAGACTGGAGGTGCAGTGCATTAACTATTTGGGGACAGTATTTTCCCCATTTCATGGTGGGTCAGTCCAACCCTGTATACATGTTTATGTGAGATGGGTGCCTCCATTGCTAGGATTTTCAGCATGGGTACGCTTTTTGCTCGGAGATTCACAGCACTGTATAAGGGTCTAAAAGCAGCTCTATGAGTCAGACTCACTTTGTGGAGAAAATCTGCTTAACCGTTTAAGTGCTAGGAATCCTGAAGTGGGGACAGATCAGGGAGTTCCTGTTAGAAACTCACCAGTAATGCGGCAGTGTGCAATGGGAAAATAAATGGCCTAACCCAGTGTCGGACTGGCCCACCGGGATACCAGGAAAAGTCCCAGTGGGCCCAGGTGTCAGTAGGCCCTCATACTGTATTGTAGCTCCCACCCTTCCCTGCTATAGTCAGGTGATCCCACTGGTGTCTAATAAAAGGGCAGCCAAGTTTGGGAGTTTTAATTTGAAAGCAGCTAGTAAGTTGCAGGTAAAACTTAGTCCCTTTGTAAAATGTATAATTAAGCAATTGAATTCTTAATGAATCAGATGAAAATTGAGCGTAGGACTGGCCAGATATGGGATGACTTTGACGTAGTTGGCCATCTTAAATATATTGCAATATATGAACACACAATCCCTGTTTTGTTTAAAGGGTAAGGCATTTTTCAGTAGCAGTATGCACAAAATGTCTCTGTCTTAAATATATTGATAATGGGTTGAGTGCAGAGGACTCTTGTATTTGTCTATATGTATTTTGTGGTCACAGCCTCATTGCACGAAAACTCACGTGATTTCCCTACCTGCCCTTAATTTACATATGCAATTTAGGATTCGGTTTGGCCAGGCACGAGGATTCGGCTGAATCCGAATCCTGCTGAAAAAGGTCCTGAACTGTATCCTGGATTCGGGGCATCACTATCTGTAACAGACTTTACTAAAGCTTGTGGGTAATTGCATACAGGGCATATTTTCTACTGGTGGAGTATTTAGGTGCAAGCTCACGCATACACACAAGGGCACCTTCACTTGCACAGGGCACACAAGGCATGCTGGGACCTGGGGGGGGGGGGGGCTGGCCCAGAAAGCCAATGCAAAGAGGTACAAATTAGAATCTTAGGAATATGTTTTCTCCAACCATGCTTCTATTACAGGTACGGGATCTATTATTCCTTAAACCCATAATCCAGAAAGCTCAGAAATAAGGCAATGCTAGTGTACTAAATAAAGAGGTATACCACCCAAAATGTCATTTTATAACTAAAGAAAATGTAATTCGAAGCAACTAAAGATTTTCTGTGGTTTTAAAGGTATTCAAAAATGCAATTACAACTGAAAGCATTGTTTATCCATTTATGCATTGCTAGATCTGTCACAGAAACCAGCTATCCTTCAGCCAAAACTCCTGCTTATCACAATGCTGTGTGTGCTCCTTCACAGGGCTGTTGATCCGCTGGCTTCTGCTGTACTGTTTCAATTGTCACCACCAATAGTGCAGACATACAAGATCAATTGCAATTACATTTCCAAATAAATTCTGATGATTTTCAGTTAAAGGGCACCAATCATGACCAAAATCATTTACTAAGTAAATACACTATGTGAAAGTTCAAGAAATCCGATTTTTAAAACAGTTAGAATTGTTTGTATAATGTAAATGATCAGCTCACTATTCCTTCTGCAAGATCTCCCCTATCTCCACTGCAGTTCTAGCTGAGGCAGGCATCTTGGATTTCACTGGCTCCTCCTACCTATATCTTCCCAGCCAACTGTAGCTCTGAAATCTCGCACATGCTCAGTTCAAATTCCTTGTTTGCTTATCAACCCTTCTAAGCTATTTTCAAATCAGCCAAACCTGTGTGTTAGCTGCTGAACAGTAGTGCTGCCACCTGCTGGAAGTTAGCAGGTGGCAGCACTTCTAGTGGAGGAGTTTACTAAAACAAGGCATTCTGGGTAGAATACTCAAAGCAGTGTTACAATCTGAGCATGCTCCTGAAATTTGCACATTAGAGTCTCTGTTAGAGTCTCAATATGGCCTCCCTCAGTGAAAGAACCCATTTGACAAAGTAAGGGATTTTTTTAAAACCTGCAGTTTTTTCAAAAAACTATATTTGTAGTTTGATTAAACGTGTTTAGCTTGTACTGGTCAGATTGTTAATATGTGTTTGATTTTGGCTATGATAGGTGCCCTTTAATATATATTGGAAAACCAACTAGAATAACATTTTCTTTAGTTATGCATTATTTCCAGGAGAAGTGTCCACTAACCACATGTCATTAGGATGATAATCATCGACTCCATGCATGTGTGAGGAACCTGTTTGACTACTCTTTACGTCTATTCCTTGAACTGTGACCTTCTGCCCAAAGACTTTGTTAAACGATCGTGCCCCTCGTCCAGAACCCTCGCTTGGCTCCTCTCTTTATAAGACCTGGCGGCATCCAATTAAACGAAGGCTCCTCCCGAGGTGAAAGGCGGCTGTTAAAGGAAGAAGTAAGAGACGAGACCGGGCATTGGTTCTGGATTCTGGGTGCCAATCATGACAGCATGTTTGGTCTTTATTTGTTTACCTTATTTGATATTTTAAGTCGATTTTGTCATAAGAAGAAACCATCTTTCTTCTAATCTAAGGGTATGCTCCGGGATAAGATCTCGGGGTATGCCTTCATCTGATCTGGAAGTTTTTCGGATTCAGAAATTAGAGAGTTTATTTTTTGCCCCCTTTATATATTTAACATAGCGATCAAGTCCTCTTTAATAGTGTCTTCCAGTTTAAACAATCCTATATATATAGCAAGGAAAGAAACTTCTTTACAGAAAGGTTGATAAACACATGGAATAGGCTTTCTGCGGATGTGGTGGCGACTAAATTTGTACAAGCTTAGAAGAGATCATGGGTTCGGTCTGGCTGCCGCTGAAAACAGTGGTTGGTGGGGAATACCATTACCTGTCATAGACTTACAATATCTTACGATATCTGTTACAGGCAACATATGTCCATATCTCTGTCTCATTTGAGTTAGGAAGTTACATTTACAGTAGAAAGTCATATTGTTTGATGAGATTGAAATAGAATTCACAACAGTTTCAACTGTTTTCTAAGTAAGTCTGTCTCATTGCTAGTGGATCCAGAGGAATGCTAAAAACTCCATCTGGCTTTCCAAAATTCCTTACTGCCTCCAAGATAGCAATTGGAACAGTCCCTGGATCAACTTGTACTATGAGCTATCTTCAATGTCCCTGTATTTCCTCACTTGCTAAAAAAAGCCATCCAACCCCTTCTTAAAGATATCTAATATATCAGCCTGTACAATCCCTTGAAGGAGAGAATTTCACAATATCACAGCTTTTCTTCCTTTAAAATTAAATGAAACCCTATTCATCTCTATCCATCAGAATGGATGACCAAATTACACATAGTAATAATAGCCGCCTAATTTCCTCTTCACCAATGTTAACAATTTCAACTTGGCCAGTCCTTCTTAAAGTGGACCTATCACCCAGACACAAAAATCGGTATAATAAAAGTCCTTTTTAAATTAAACATGAAATCCAATTTCTATTTTTTATTAAAGCATTCAAAGCTGTTGTAAGCTCATTTAAAAATTTCAGCTGTCAATCAATTATTACTTTCACTTTCCATTCAGCACTTCCTACATTTGGCTGCTCTCCACACATTCCCCCGTTCTCTTCACAGATTAATTGTGTAGCCAGGGCATGGGGATTGACATTGGGTCCCCCATTCTGGTGCACAAACAAGATTCTGAGATGATACAAGGCTTGTCTTAATCACAGTGTCCACTAAATGGCTCCTGCTTGTTTGCTATAATTTTGTATTCCCAGACTAAAGGAACCAAGATTAAAATAATTATATAGTGTAATTAAAGTTAATTTTGCTTGACTAATGTGATAAAATAGGAATATTTTTTTGGGTGATGGGTCCCCTTTAATAACTGAGATATTACATCTGGTTTCTATAACTGCTCCTTTAAGTAGATTCAGTTACTGTATGCCACACAGAGCTAAATAAGCAATATTGCCTCTGCTTCTTTCTCCTGTCCTTCATCAGGGCTGTCCCAGGCTATTTTATGCCTCGATCATAGAACCATAGGAGATTTTGGTATATCAATGCAAGGTCTCAGTAGAAGATTATAGGGGGCATATTTATTATGCTGTGTAAAACTAAATTTTCACAAAAACCGGAGTAAAAATCGGTGTCAAATAAATGGCCAATTTTTCAAGGTGTGTGTAATTTTACTCCATGCGAACACCAGATTTGGCTCCGTTATCTTACATTGCTTCCGGCAGAACTCACTATAAGGGGCATATTTATTATGTGGGGTAAAGAACAGGCTTCACCGTATAAAAATTTTTGTTTTATACAGCATTATAAATATGCCCCTAAGAAAAAATGCGTAAACATTTTACTCGCTTTTTACATGGCAAAGCTTAGAGATGTGTGGTATATTATGCCACTGTTTTTTTACACAGCATAATAAATATGCCCGAAGATGCGCTAGCATTCAATTCTGCCTAGCGCAACTTTGTTAGAGGTCTTCGCTCAGACTTATTTGCATATGGTGGGAAATTACAAATGTCCAGGGAACTTTAATAAAGAAAATAGTGTTGTTATAATGGCCTACACATGAGCACTGTATTGTTAATGTTCCATATGTTGGAAAATGTATGGGGGAACCCGGTTACCCAAAAAAAAAAATTAAGGACTTTTGCAGGCAAAAAAAGAAAAAGTTGCCAGTATTTTTCATACTTAGAAACGTTTCCACTAAAAAATATGATGTAAGTAACAGAAGAATGAGGAAGATCTATGCACTCCAATACACTTGTTCTTGTCTGAGCTGGCGAAGGCAAGTCTGGCGAAAGAGGTAACGTTCAGTAATACGCATCTTAGTGAATTTTCGGAGTAACGTCCATTCGACAGAGAAAAAATTCACCTGGCGATAGAGTGCGAATCACGGCTAGCGAAATGACGCCTGCGTCCGTTAGCAAATCGGCAAGCCCCTGAAAACTGTAACACTGGCGAATTTTGCCATTGTTAGTCACTTCCCCTTCTGTAAATCTGCCCCTTGGTCTGCAGACTCGTGCCTTTAAGTAGTCATTGTGCCCAATCTGTGACTTGTAATATCCAGATTATTTACAACATTATTGATTAAACGATCTTGCTTCTTGGCTGTATTATAACAATTGTAAAAAAAACAAAAAAAACGAAATCCTAATTTGCATATGCAAATTATGGGCAGGGAGAGAAATCGCGTGACTTTTTGTCACAAAACAAAGAAATAAAAAATGTTTTCCCCTTCCCACCCCTAATTTGCATTTGCAAATTAGGATTCCGATTTGGTTCGGTATTCGGCTGAATCTTTCGCAAAGGATTCGGCTGGATCCAAAACAGTGGATTCACTGCATCCCTACTAATTATACTATGAGGAAAGGTGATACAGAGGAAAAAACTTTGGAGAAAGAGGCATACTGGATATATCATCTTAAAACAATAGAGACCTATGCGGATCTAAATCGTGAATGGGAGGTCTCTTGCTTTATGAGTGGTTTTCTGTCACACAATATATATAGATATGTTTATTTTTATGTTATTGGGATATTTGAATGCAACAGATATTGGTTAATTTTGTTATTAATAATTTAGCTCACTTTTCTCTGCATTCTTTCATGTATATTTTAATATAGCAATGTGGATTAATGCTGGGAGATCTATTGTCCATTGTGCTAATGGGTGAATGCTAATAGGGGTGGGTTCTACGTGAGTTTAAATGATTAGAGGTGGTACAGAGTACCATATAGCTTTTGAGAAAGTGTCTGGTAGCCACGAAATGCGTCAAGCGTGTGGTTCTAATACATGTTCCTGAACGATCCATCAATATCAATAAAACATTGTCTTTAAGAAAATTGGCCCAGCTGGTGCTAGAGAAGTTACTTTGACGCTGAATGACTCCCTCAAAGGGTTCCTGGTTAAGAACCATGTCAGACAAGGTCTGCGTTGGTTTGCTAATGTTATCAATGTTGAATTGGCCCAATGGGATACCGGGAAAACTCCTGGTGGGCTCAGGTCTCTGTGGGCCTTCTTGCTCACCCAAGCATTTGCCTTGTAAGCCTATAGAAGGCACATCTGTACCCATTTTGCCACCAACACAGTCCACCAAATCATGAAGATCTGATTGTTCCCAGTGGAGACCCAGTTGGTGTGTTTTATAATCTATAGTCCACTAAACTCTAATACCCAATGGCTTCAGCAGTATATGAATTAAGCAAAACATTTGATGCTCATTGCTTGACTGTAGTATCCTGTCGGCACTTAGAGCTTTATTATTGCTTCCCACCATGATCTCTTTACTTGGAACTAATAAGGTATTATACTATGTTGCACTTGTCTTGTATATCTGAGGAAAAGCACATTTCTGGCAAGAAAACAATCACTTCTACCGTGCAGTTAAACTATAAATAACAGAGAAAGGAGTAGCAGATTGTAGAACTAACTGCAATAATTCTGAGATTTTAATTTCTCTAATATGTGTCTTTATATAGCTGCATAAGAAATATTTATTTTATATTTATAAAGTCCTTTGATCCTTTTAGGGCATGTTTATTTTAGATTCCATAACCTTTTAAGGTCTTTCTATGAAAAATTATGCCTTTGAATACATATATTTCACATCTGTCTTCCTCCTCTCCGTTCCCTTTATTCCTTGCATCACATGCCCATCTTGGCTCTGTTGCTCTGGTTTTGGCTTTGAAAATGCAATGTAGCAGTTTCCTCCTCAAAATTACTCAGTTCTCCATAAACCCCTCCGAGTTTGGGTGCATTTTTTTCTTGTGATTCAGCAGCACGAGAAGAACTGGCGGATTCAATGATGAAGCCGCAGGGTATGAGACTACCACCCTTGACTGACCACAGCACAGCTGTACAACAGATATCTTATCACATGACTACATAGAACGGCTTGTCTTCCCCTCTCAACAACTCAGTTGACCCTATACTTTAATATTACGTTGGTGACATATATACAAATAGTACATAAATACAAAGCATGGGTGTAATTTCTGAATGGAGCCCAGAGTGTACGGAATTCCTGCCCCTTTGGCTTTATGCCTCACAGGTTTTAAAGCTGGAGTGCATTGGGCCTCTGTGAACAAAATAAGCTGTGTAACTACTATACCTTCAGGGCAGAAGGTAGTCCCAGCATAGCCTACAGCAGTGTTGTCCAACTGGCGGCCTGTGACCTGCTTTGACTGCTTTCCTTGTGTAAGAATTAAAATGTATTAGTACTGAGATTAACTGGCCCCTGCATTGTTTACACCTCAACTTCAGACTGTAAAATCCCGTATTGTTCACATATGTTATCCCCCCTGCATTTTTCACACTTATAACACCTCTAAAACCCTGTACTCTTCACACTTCAGGCCGAGACTCCCTACTCTGCCTGCCCCAGGCTCCCTGTGTGTGCCATACTCTGCCTGCCCTATGCTTCCTGTGTGTTCCATACTCTGTCTTCCCTATACTCCCTGTGTGTGCCATACTCTGCCTGCCCTATGCTTTCTGTGTGCCATACTGTGTCTGCCCTATGCTCCCTGTGTGTGCCATACACTGCCTGCCCTATGATCCCTGTGTGTGCCATACTCTGCCTGCCCTATGCTCCGTGTGTTCCATACTCTGCCTGCCCTATGCTCCCTGTGCGTTCCATACTCTTCCTTTCCTATGCTCCCTGTGTGTGCCATACTCTGACTGCCCTATGCTTCCTGTGTGTGCCATACTCTGACTGCCTATGTTCCCTGTGCGTTCCATTCCATACTCTGCCTTTCATATTCTCCCTGTGTGTGACATACTCTGCCTGCCCTATGCTCCCTGTGTGCGCCATACTCTGCATGCCCTATGCTCCCTGTGTGTGCCATACTCTGCCTGCCCTATGCTCCCTGTGTGTGCTATACTCTGCCTGCCCTATGCTTCCTGAGTGTGCCATACTCTGCCTGCCCTATGCTCCCTGTGTGTGCCATTCTCTGCCTGCCCTATGCTTTGTGTGTTCCATACTTTACCTGCCCTATGCATTCCATACTCTGCCTTTCCTATGCTCCCTGTGTGTGCCATACAATGCCTGCCCTATGCTCCCTGTGTGTGGCATACTCTGCCTGCACTATGCTCCCTGTGTGTTCCATACTCTGCCTGCCATATGCTCCCTGTGTGTGCCATACTCTGCCTGCCATATGCTCCCTGTGTGTGCCATACTCTGCCTGCCATATGCTCCCTGTGTGTGCCATACTGTAATTGCCCTCTACTCCCTGTGTGTTCCATACTCTGCCCTATGCTCCCTGTGAGTTCCATACACTGAATGCCCTATGCTCCCTGTGTGTGCCATACTGTAATTGCCCTCTACTCCCTGTGTGTTCCATACTCTGCCCTATGCTCCCTGTGAGTTCCATACACTGAATGCCCTATGCTCCCTGTGTGTGACACACTCTGCCTATATGTTCTCTGTGTGTGACATACTCTGCCTACCCTACACTGTCTGTGGGACATGAGTCTGTTAGGGTTTGTTAGCATTTGGAAATTGTTGTTAGGGGCCCCTAAGTTGTTTAATCATGTGCTGGGGGGTGCTGTATTATCCACAGGGGAAGAGGCATATGTATTTAAGGGTGTGTTTTAAATATGCTCAGGTATGAGTGATATTCCTGCAGAGAGCACCAACCATTTGTTTTTTTTGGTGTGCTACCGCCATTAATGTGGATATGGTCTAAGTTCTTGTGGTAACATGGGTGTGGCTGAAAGTGGGTGTGGTTTAAAATTGGGAGTGGTTAACAATGGCTTTCATTATCGGCCCTCCACCACGTAGAAAAATTCCCGCCCCCATAACAACAGAAGGTGGACAGCATTGGCCTACATACAGCACTCTGTGCTAGACAGATATGCCTGATAGGATGAAACCTTTAGCAACTCCTATTTTACGAATATCATTCCTGCTGCGGCATTAGCCTCTTCTCATTCATAAGGTATTATACAGATTATAAAGATGATATACATCAACCATTGACTCATACCAAGGCAGCTGGTACCTGACTGTGGAGAATGCTCCCCTTAAACTCCTGTCCTCCTCTTTGGAACATTCACCATAAAGGCAACATGCACTGCAACATGGGTGGGTGTTGAAATGAATGAAATTGCACTGCGTCTGTATCCGGTGCAACCACATCCAATTCATCAAAATGGATACAACTCCAGCTTTGCAGTAAATCAGACGCAGTTGTGCCAAATATTTTTGCATTCAGCCTGGTGTCATTTCTGGTGCTGCCAGGCTAACTGCATTTGGACACAAGTACCTGAAAGAGGTTTGACAAAAAGCATGAGCCTTTGAGTAACATAAATGGACACTTAAGTTTCTCTTTGTTTTTAAGAGATAGGATAAATGTACTATATTCTATAGTAACCTCTCTTGCCTTTGCCTTCAGTTATTCGAGCCAAAGCCGTTACTGGAAAAGAGGTGGAAAGTGGGAATGATGTCTATGGCAATCCCATCAAAAGGATCCAATATGAGATCAAACAAATTAAGGTAAGAAAAAATACAAAATAACAGCACTGTGTAAAAGTCCTGCCCTATTAGGCCTATGGGCCTGTTGAAATACACAGGCCGAAAATCAGCACCTACACAGGCATTAGCCTCCTCTCTTGCCTCCACCCGGAACCATTGTGTCATCTCTGGTGCAGGCACACACAGCTGATTTCGACAAAGAAACACGAGACTTTGCATTTATGCACCTAAATTAGCTGCATGTGCCTGCCCCGAGCCGACACAATGGTTCAGGTATTTTCTTTATTCAACTTGCCTGAATAATAGAAAAATGACTATTAATTCTTTCTATCTATCAGGGGCGGAACTACCGGGGGAGCAGGGGGTGCGAGCGGGCCAGGGCTCGCACCCCCTCAGGGCCCCCAGGCAGTCCGCGTGCCGCATATATTCCCAGGCAGGAGAACCACTACCACCAGGGGCGTAACTATAGAGGAAGCAGACCCTGCAGCTGCACAGGGGGCCCAGGAGGCATAGGGGCCCTATGAGGCTCTAACAGTACTAATGAGCAATTTCAATATATATATATATTGGTAAAACAGGACAACCTCTGGATATGTTGGGGGACCTAAAATTAATTTGCTGTGGGCCCAGTAACATCTAGTTACACTACTGACTACCACCTACTATCAAGGCAGTAGTTTCAGGGTTCCCTTTGTACCCAGCGTCAAATGGCACAGTGTACTTGCCCCTAAAGAATCGGGCTCAGGTGGTGGTCGCACACCAACAGTTAAAATTGTACTTCCGTGCAATTGTGTCCACTCTGAGACAAAATGCAAGAAAATTCAATAAAAGGGCGAATTTTCATCAGCGACTGCTTCGCCACACTCTGCGCCGCTTCGCCAGGCACAAATTCTTACCACTATGCTAATTCACTAAAATGCGAAGTCGCATCTCAGCAGCTGAACAC
The DNA here is from genome assembly GCA_038501925.1 of Xenopus petersii. Taxonomy (NCBI): domain Eukaryota; kingdom Metazoa; phylum Chordata; class Amphibia; order Anura; family Pipidae; genus Xenopus; species Xenopus petersii. The sequence goes on along the minus strand of CM076688.1, from coordinate 105,992,445 downwards.
TGGTGATTTTCGCTAGCATTACTATGGCTGGGCGAGCATTTTCGAATAAATTTTTGCTAGCGTGCATTTCTGCCTAGCGAACTTCGCTAGCACTCTTACGCTTAGGTTAATTTGAATAGGGCGAGTACCTAAAAGTCGTATGGAAGTCTTTAATAGTAATGTTGGTGCAAATGCATGAAGTGGCCACTTTTTCAAACACATGTCCAATGAGCCTAAAGATTGTAGAGATCCTCTAATGCCCTAGACCTAGAGCCCACCCTTAAACAAATGTGGCATGCCCCTCAAATTAGTTTTAAAAAAGTGTTCACACATAAATCTTAAATAATTTGGACTTTTTGAAGGCAAAAAGCCAGAGCGAAAAGTTGCCAGGCAATAGGGTGGAAATGAACGCTAGTGACGGTCTCATTCGCTAGTGTATTTTCCTCGACGCCTGTTAGTGAATTGTCGATATCCCTGTGGATGCACTAGCGACGGGCACTTTGCCCCCTAGAATTTTTTTTGGGGGGGAATATGGTGATTACCGTATATACTTGAGTATAAGCCGACCCGAGTATAAGCCGAGGTACCTAATTTTACCTACAAAAACTGGGAAAGCTTATTGACTCAAGTATAAGCCTAGGGTGCATTCCAGTACACACTGTGTTGTGATATCTGTACATACACACGAGATGCAATGCAAGAGAGAGGGAGAGAGGGAGAGAGAGAGAGAGAGAGAGAGGAATTCTTAGCTGAAACGAAAGCACTTGACATTCCATACTCTTATTGGGAGTATATGATGTTGAACAATGACCAGACAGGGTTATAAGTCACTAGGAGGACAATATAATCCTGAAACTCAGCAGCTATTGCAACTACAACTCCCAGAATCCTTTAGTGACTCAGACTGGCAAAGGCTGCTGGGAAATGCAGTTTGTAGTTAAAAGTTATCTGTCTGAGCCATGCAGCAAGGGTCCCTGTGCTGTTCATGGCCACAGGTAGGGCTAATTACAGGTGACTTGTTGCCCTGTGGCTACTGCCCCCTCCCCCCCAGCAAGGCCTGTAGCAGCTACTCACATAGCTCTAGTGGCTTGGCCGGCTGCATGCTGGGGGCATCCACATTCTCTGTCTGCGGCTGTCGCGGGTCCGGGTTTGGGGGCGTGGAGGAGCCACTGTCTCACCAGTGTTGCCATGCGGCTGCTCCTCATTCTCCGTGCTGCTGAAAACAGCCGGAGGACATTGCATCATAACGCAGTTCCATTAAGATCCCAGCCCCCGCCCCTTTCTCAAACCCATGATTACTCCTGTCACTTAGCCCAGCCCACACAAACAAATCTCCAGCTTGCCACTCACCTGCCAGTTCCCAAATATCTTCAGAGACCTGCCCTGACAGTGTCAGGCCCGACCACTCGAAACCATCAGGCCTGTGCGATCTGTCCGATGTGTAGCTGCTAGTAGCGACTTCATCCAGAGATGGCGGAGATCGGTAAGTAATCCTGTTGCGATAGTGGAACTTGTGTGGCGGAATCATTAGCGGGTGTGCTGGATCTTGTTAGCAGCTTCTGACCATTTTAGTCCATTGCAGAATTAGCGTTCCCGTTACTAACGCCTGTGCTAGCTAGTGTCACTTCAGGTCATTGCATGAGCTCGCTTCAGCACATTGACTCGAGTATAAGCCGAGGTACACTTTTCCAGCACATTTTGGATGCTGAAAAACTCGGCTTATACTCGAGTATATACGGTACATTTGAAATTGCACCTTTATGCACTGAATCTTGACTTTTTTCAGTGCAATAGTGTAACAAGCATTGTTACGTCTATTTCAACCCATCAGTTGCAATTGTGGTATGTGCAACTTCCCACTGGCAACTGCAATGGTGCTGGCATTGTGGAAAAAACACTGCAATGTGGGTAAATAACACTGCAACCTGCAGCCACAATTGCACTTTGGACACTGCAGTGTAGTATGTAAATGACACTTTTAGACTTTTTTGTTGGGAAGTGACAGTAGTATCTAAAGAAGCCTTAGTGACTTGATAGATATATATATATATATATATATATATATATATATATATATATATATATATATATTGTTTTTGACTTAATATGAGTTTCAGTCAGTGGAATCTTATTTCCATGAAATATCTTAAATTTGTTTTAACACATGTATTTGACTATTTGTAGTTAAGTCCTTTTTATAAATAGGTAAATAAAATATACATTTAAGGTCCTCAAAATATATGTGCTAGACATACATATGAGTACTACAAGCACGGAAAAGGTCTGGAATTTGGCTGTTGGCTAGCCCCGCATAGACATCTAGCCTTCAATCCGGTGGTTGGCTGCACATTTATGTAATTTTCCTGCAGCATTCATATATTCCAAGAGATTAATTCAGGCTGTGCCTACATTTCTTAGGGGTACCACTGGGTGAGATTCATTTTGATTCACATAAACTGCCAGAAGCACAATTAATAGGAATTGAGTTACCTATGAGATACAAAGAAGGGTTTATATGCTAGCGTGAATAGTCCATTCATTCAAAACCTTCAGCCTCCATATAAAGTCAATTTCGGCCAGAGAAGGAATGTAATTTACCCCATCCCATGGCTGTGGCATGGTTACAGGCGGTTACAGGCCCATATTGCAAATTGAGCATTTTCGGAATTATAAACCCCCTTTCTGAGTGGTTACAGATGGCGTCTATTAATGTTTTTCTCCACTGGCTGAACTATGTTTGCAGAGAAACACTACATGTGCCATTGGTCTCTAATGCATTAAGGAAACAAATATAGAGAAGGCCTGCAGTAGGGACCATCGGAGATGTGGTGAAGCAGGTAACACCAGCTGGAGCAAGCACTGATTCAGTTCAGTTGAGACAAATAAATATCTTTCAACGCATCACTTTATATCAGGACAACTATGCTTAGAACCCAGTTTGGAAATTTTTAATTTTTCATTATCTTAAATTGACTTTAAAACCTTATGAAGGCTACACTACCTCTTCCTTTACAAATCATCTCCTCCATTCCATTTGTCTTATCTTGGCTGAACATGGTATGATCTTTTAGTGTCACTGCTCGATCATGACACTGATTCAGTCAACGTTTATATACTATCCAGTATGTTTCTGACAACATTCATTTTAGCATAGTCCAGGCACAGCCAGAGATCAGAACACAGAGGGCTGGAAACCAGCGCAGCGTTATAACCAGGAACTGGGTCTCAATGAATTAGAGCAGTGGGACATGCTGGGAGATGCTGGTCTGTGAAACCTCAGTCACTGAAGAAGCCTGCAGAAAATAAATAGCAAGAGAAGAAAGCAGCAGCCACCATTATAAAGAAGGGAAGGATGCCTTTAAATCTGGGTGACCTGGAGGAAGCCATATCAAATGCGGAATCTTTACAGTATGGGTTCGCAACATGACAGAACAGGAAGAGGAACACTTGTGTCAGAGATTACTTCTCCACTATTGCACAGATGCAACTGGTCAGTTAACCAATATAGATAAACACTTTGTAAACGGAAACATCGGTGCAATTTACACCTTATTTATTTGTGAAAACATTTCGACAGTGGTTAAAAGGTAAGAGGAGGGCAAATATGATGCTGAAGAAGAGGATGCTGATGAAGAGGGTGTTCCAGAAGCATTATGTTTTAAAGCTCAAACAAACTTAATTGCTTTTCTTCCTCTCAGCCAGAAACAGAGAAAATCCCAAGCCTCCAGCCTGCTCCACGGGCACCATAGGACATGATCATCAAAAATAATTCTACCCAATATTTCCAAACAGGTATGGGATCTGTTATCCAGAATGCTCAGGACCTGGGGTTTTACGGGTAATGGATCTTTCTGTAATTTGGATCTTTATACCTTAAGTCTACTAGAAAATAGGCTGGTTTTGCTTCCAATAAGGATTAATTATATCTTAGATGGCATCAAGTAAAAGCTACTGTTTTATTATTGAGAAAACCAGGAAATCATTTTTAAAGATTTGGATTATTTGATTATTATTTATTTGATTATATTATGGGAGACAGCCTTTCCATAATTTCCTTGGATCCCAACCAGTAGTATGCTCATATTCAATTTGCACATAGACTTTTGGAGTATTATTACTCACATACATTATGGAAACTGGGGATCCTCGTTCTGTTATGGCTTTTCTTTGTGGTCCCACCAATATATAATACATTATGCATTTCTCTGATTCTACATTTTCCTGGATTTTACATAATTTTTTCTGGTCCCCTGAACAATCTAAAATTGTGAGCTTCATTGTATTTGTTAATATCAAAATCATTTCAGTTACTTATCTTTAGATCTGCCAAATGAAAGACCATAACGGAATGAGGATCCCCAGTTTCCAGAATTACCATAAGTAAAAATAATATTTTTAATACAAATTTAGAGATCACAGCAACATTATCTTCCATTTTCAAAAAATTATGATATAGAAACTGTAACAAAGCAGCTGGGTTAGTTATAGATGGGCGATATGTTTCTCCCAGGGTGTTATATAATACAACACCCTGGAACATGGATTAATTAATACAGACCAAAGCTGCAAGGTAATTGCTGCAGCTAAAGTACCTGACTGACCTTGGGAGGAGGGACCCCTCCCACCTGAGAGTGAGAGTGAGAGTGAGAGTGAGAGAGAAAGCAGAAGCTGCGCTGCACAAGGAAGGTACTGATTACCAAACTTTTGTGTTATATTTTGATTCTTTTGTTTTAAGTTGGTGTTGGGAAAGCCACCCAACTGTAGTTAGGCTGCCAACTGTGTTTAGCCAGCGCTCTGGTGCAAGGGTTTATTTTTCCTTGTTTTGTTTTGCTTGTTACTAAAGACTGTGTAACAGAATAAACTGCAGGCACTTGCCTTTAAGAGGAGCGACTACTGTGACTGTTTTTACCCTAAAAGACTGTGGAAAGCGGCCCCAAGACACTGACCCAGGTACCCCTACAGGGCCAGTTGTCACAAAACACAGATATAAATATCATTAGATTTATGCCTTCATAGACGAATGAAGAGATATACTGTATAGGATCTTTTATCAAGAATGCTTGGGACCTTGGATGATCTGGATAAGGGATATTTTCAGTAACTTAAATCACAATACATTAGATCAGATTCAATTTGATGAGAAATGCGTATAATAATATTTGAATCTGGCCCACTGTCTCCTAAAAATCACTCAAAGGGTTGGGGATAACAGTCGTTTTTTTTAAAAAAGAATGCGGGCTGTATTAGCCCGCACCTTTGGTTAGGGATAACATTTTTACCCAACAGGTGCCCTTTAAAAATAAAATAAACCCAATAGAATTGTTTTGTCTCCAATATGGATTCATGCCACTAACAATGTACTGTTTTATTATTACAGAGAAAAAAGGGAATTGTTTTTAAAAATAAGAAATATTTGCTTCAAATGGACACTAAGGGGCAAATTTACTAAAGGGCGAAGTGACGTCATATCGGTACTTTCGCCGATTTACTAACTGTCGCTGGCATAACTTGGCTAGCAAACTCTAGCAGTACTTCGCTCCCTAACGCCTGGCGAATTTGCGCTCTGGCGAATAGACATAACTACGCAAATTCACGAAGATGTGGATTTTACTGAACATTACCTCTTGCGCCAGACTTGACTTCGCCACCTCAGACCAGGCGAAGTGCAATAGAGTAGATAGGACTTCCTCAAAAAAAGTCCCAAAAAAACGCTGGCGACTTTTTCTTTTTTCAGGGTGATAGGCTGCAAAAGAGCATAACATTTTTTTGGGGTTATCAGCTTCCCCCCTACATTTCCTAACATATGGCACAGAAACTATACACTGGGCTCGTGTTTTGGGCAATATAACAACTCTATTTTCTTTCATTAAAGTTTCCTGGGCTTGTGTAGTGTAATGTATTTGCTGCAACATATACGTCCATTGAACTTTAACTTCCCGCCGCAACACTAGTGCAACTTCACTTGGCTTGGAGCAGTACCGCTATCACAACTTCGCCAGAGTTCGGTGCCCTGGACTCAATTTTGAATTTTAGTGAATTAGCGTTGTCCTGGATTCTATGCCTGGCGAAGTGTTGCGCTGTGAGCTAAGCTGTCTCTGGCGAATTTTCAGAGGTTAGTAAATTTGCCCCTAAGGCTAAGGCTACACTAGGCGATAGCGCCGCGATTTGACTCGGGGCGACTTTTAAGCCGCAATCGATGGGGAAACTTTTGCGCTGGCGTCTATGGGGAATCGCGAAAAATCGCCAGCGTAAAAACACACGCGGCGATCTTTTTTCTACTGTCGCTCGAAATTGCCTCGCTAGCCGATTTCGAGCGACAATAGAAAAAAGATCGCCGCGTGTGTTTTTACGCTGGCGATTTTTCGCGATTCCCCATAGACGCCAGCGCAAAAGTTTCCCCAGCGATTGCGGCTTAAAAGTCGCGGCGAAAAGTCGCCGCGAGTCAAATCGCGGCGCTATCGCCTAGTGTGGCCTTAGCCTTAGGGAGATGGTTTTCCTGTAATTTGGAGCTTTGTGGATAACGGGTTTGTGGATAAGGGATCCCATACCCGTAATAGCAGGAGTACAATATAGGAATGACTCCTGCCAACAGTAAGCTCCCCCCAGCACCAACAATGACTCCTGTTTATCTCCTGGAGGGGAGCTGATAACAATTACTGACATTTGTGATTGATTATTTAACCATAGACAAGAGGTTTGTAACATGACACAACCTCATTATGTGTCCAGATGCTTCCGTAAACTTGGTGGCAGCAGCAGTAGCAACAACTGAGTTTGTGTAAGAACAGACTGTACTTATCCACATATTTCATATTTTGCATCACTTCTTGCTTCCACTAAGAACTATATAAAACATAACAAAATGGCAAACTAGAGGCTGTTTTTTTGGCAATCAGATGATGCCAACTATTAAGTTACAAAAGACCTTTAATATTGTGTAACATAAGTTATTTTTGTCTCAGTTTGGTTTTTCGGATGCTCAGGTTCCATGATAGCTGTCCCTACAATATAACTAACATTTTTGGGGGGGGCCTTATGAGGTGGGTCTGTAAATAAAAGTTTAGAACTTGTCAGAATCCCTTTAAAGGAGAACTAAACCCTAAAATTGATTATGCCTAAAAATGGCATATTTTATATACTGAACTTTGCATCAGTCTAAAGTTTCAGCTTGTCAATAGCAGCAATGATCCAGGACTTCAAACTTGTCACAGGGGGTCACCATCTTGGAAAGTGTCTGTGACACTCACATGCTCAGTGGGCTCTGAGCAGCTAAACTTAAGGGTCGTCACAAATCATCAAGCAGAAAATGAGGTTTATAATATGAAATGCAAAAAGGAAAGGTTGTGGGAGCACTCCATGGCTAAATAAAAATGTACTAAAATACAATGGAAATGCTACTGATCTGGCCAAATTTACTACAGACATAGAGAAAAAGAAGAGAAATTGATCAATGCACATTCCCTGATCCCCTGTCAGATGCATGTATCCCTGTCAGATGCATGTATTTCCAAAGACAGGGGTTTTTAGTTACAAAATCATGATCATAAGATCACGTCAAGGTAAACCCCATATGGCGGTGCAATATTTACCTCTAGTCATAATATTAAATGTCTTTGTAAATACATGCATCTGCATATTATATGACAGGAGACCAGGGAATGTGCATTGATCAATTTCTCTTCTTTTTTGCTTTTTCTGTAATATAAGCTGATGCTACAAGGCTGATTGTACTAGTTGCACTGGTTTCTGTGCTGCCATGTAGTGATTATCTGTATTAATTATGTGACATTTCTATTCTATGTGTACTGTATATTGTGACTGGGTCCCTAAGCTGCACAGATCATGTGCAGTGAATCAGCAGAAAAGAAGATGGGGAGCTACTGGGGCATCTTTGAAGAAACAGATCTTTACTGCTAAAGGGTTGTGGTTCCATTGGGCTGGTACAGAAGCCCAAAATGTACAACATTTTTGCCTACTTCTTAAGTTAAGCTTTAGTTCTCCTTTAAAACTTTTTTTATACCCTCCTTCTTGCCTTCAGACTCAGAGCCTCAGCCCAGACTTCCTCAACAATAAACCATATTCATTTTTGCTAGTTCTAAATGGCGCAGTGACCACCCACATGCCACAGTAATTCTTAACATTTAGGGAGTTATTTACTAAAATCTAAATTTATCTCCCATGCCTGATTTTGGCTTATTTATTAATAAAATAACTCAAATTTAATTTGATTGTGGGAAAAATCCGATAAAATCGAGAGAAAACCCAAATCTCTCAAATTTTTTTTCTACGAATTGCTCAAATTTTTCAAGTCTTTGGCCAAATTGAGAAATTGCCTCTTCCACTGACTTACAGTATACAGAACCTCGACAGGTCTGAGATGGTGGATTTTCGGGTTCAGACTTTTTGCAGCTTCGGGGTATACTCAATCTTGAAAAATTCGAATTTTCTTCTCTAAAAATTTGAGTTTTCTAGTGAAAACTAATAAATAACCCCTAAATGGCACATTGACCCCTACCTACCATAGGGCTGCTGGGGGGGGGGGGGGAAGGGAGGGGGTTTATATCACCCCAACTTGCAGTACTGCAGTAAAGAGTGACTGAAGTTTATCAGAGCACAGGTCACATGACTGGGGGCAATGGGAAACTGACAATATGTTTAGCCCCAATGACAGTATTCCTTTAATAATTCTATTTGAAACATTTTGTCTAGTATTCTCTTGGGAACCTCACTCCTGGTGCATCTAATTTGAAGAAAATCCAAGGAAGAACTAGACCAAAGCAGAACTAGCTGCCAGTGTTATTTATTGCAACAACAGGAGCCACTTGAGTGTGGTGCTTGAAACCTGCTGTGGCAATAAAAACACTAGCAGCTAGTTCTGCTTTGGTATTGTTCTTCCTCGGTGTTGCTTCAAACCTCAAACACATATGAAGCTGATTTACTAATATACTGGATTTGCAGTTTGTAAGGTTGTACCCCAATGCATTACTACTCCCATAAAGGGGGTTGTTGACCTTTGAGTTAACTTTTAGTATGATGGAGAGAGTGATATGTTGATATAATTTTTAGTTATTATAGCTTCTGGTTGCTAGGTTCCAAATTACCCTCAACCATGCACGGATTTGAATGAGAAACTGGAATATTAAATAGGAGATGGTCTGAATAGAAAGATGAGTCATAAAAAGAAGCAATAACAATAAATACGTAGCATTACAGAGGATTTTTTTTTAGATGGGGGTCAGTGACCCCCATTTGAAAGCTGGAAAGAGACAGCAGAAGAAGGCAAATAATTGAACAATAAAAAAATACTAAAGATCAATTGAAAAATTGCTTAGAATTGACCATTTCTATGCAGAGATTACATTTTCTTTCTGGAATACGGAGGATAGTAACCATAGCAACCACTCAGATTTAAGAGTAAGACACAAAAAAAAGACTAGTAGCACTTTTTTGGGCAAATTATATTACTTAAACCACCTAAAAATCTGGTCCTAAAACAGCTATAGCTCTTTGTATAAAATACAGGTACTGCCTGACGCAAAGAGGAAGGTTTTTGAACCTTCTTTTCCAGTGGCAGAACTACCGGTGGTGCGACTGCACTAGAGCCCGTATCCCCTCTGGGCCCACTGGCAGTTCCAGCACTAGAGAATCCACTGCGATCTCTGCTTCTGGAGGGGGTGGGTTTGGCTGCATAGTCTGGACCCGGGCCCAGAGCCGGGTAGTTCTGTTACTATTCCTTCTGCCACTTTATTTTCCTGCATCTTTGCGATGCAGCACTTTGTGCAAAACAGCGTAGTGGGTGCTCCTTGACAAATCTATTCTCCCTTTATTTACTGCATTCTTAAAGCAAAGGCAAAGCTGTGTATCATCTCTCACCTTTCGTATGCAGAGACTGCTAGTTAAAATGATTGCTTTAACTGTAATTGGTGTTTGTATAAAAGGATCATTCGCAGCACGGTGCCTTTTTCCTTTATGGCTCCACAGGTCCAATGCGTTAAAGGCCGGCCATGTTTAATAGTGAACCCCAGTGCGATGGATCAAAGGGTGACTCCATTTAAGATAGAAAATCAAACTAGAGACTCATGATAATTAGGTTATAAGTGCACAGAAAAACTATTTACACGCTGAGTTCAATGACATGCAAATGGCCATAGAGAGTAAAAGGCAGGGCCAGTGGCTCGATTCCTTTACTTCCCTTCAAGTGATGTGTATGTCAGGAAAAACTCAACCCGCACTCAAACCTAACCTACAAAATCTTAACCCACACCTGACCCTAAAGGTGGCCATAGACGCAAAGATCCGCTTGTTTGGCAACATCGCCATACCAGTGGATCTTTCCCGATATGCCATTAACGAGCATGGCTATATCGGGGGTAATCTGATTGTTCGGCCGTATGGCTGAACGATCCGATTACGATGCGCAATGGGCTCCGGCGGGATCGGTTGGGTCAAAATCAACCCTGACCGATCGACCGATCTCCGCCGGACGAAAGATGTCGGCACTCTCCACACACGATCCGAAAACCGTACGAATCTTCGATTTGTACAATAGGATCTGTGAGTCTATGGCCAGCTTAAACTGCAAAATGCCACTATTGTAAGACCTGCACCCAACCAATACCCGTGCTTCCTGCTTCATCTACTACTTCTGCATGTACCTCTGATTCCAAGAGATGGAACCTTCTGGAGCAGAGGACTGTACTTTTCCAATTCCAACCCAAACCCTCCCTGATTCAATCTGAACATCAATATTCCCTTCACTGTGTCAAATCACTCTGCCAAAGGCATCTTACAATGACCCCCTGGTTTCAATGTGTGAAATCACAATGAAATATCAGTTCAAGTCAGGACCTATTAATTCTTATGGATTATTACAGATACTGTAATATATATGATCTGATGAGACATTAATTTCATGTTTTTTACAACAAAACCACAAGGTGTCACTATGGAACAGGCTATAATATGTTCAGCTGTTAACAGTAGTTTAGCTTAGGGTTTGTGCTGCCCTAAAACATTGCTAACATTAGGCGTGGTTTATGTCCAAGATGCTAATGACGACTATTTAACTTTCCACGTTGTAATGACAACAAAGCGTCCTGTGTTCTTCTCGGTGCACAAGGAAGGTCTTAGAGGTACCTGTCTGGACTCTTAATAAATACAACTTTTCCTTCTAATCTCCGTTTTGTAGATACTGTCTTGTAGATACTCCATCTCCCATTTTTGAGGAAGAAGGAATAATAAATGCAAAGTGAAATGGTTGAGTTGCTGACATCCTCAAATGGAAGCATGAGCTCAGCGTCCTTTTGTTGTGAAGGTTGCCACTGTCACATGTGTTGTGTGTCACTACAGAGCACTCTCACAACACCATCACTATTAGCTGGATAACCCTCTTGTGTCTTATGGGCCATGAAATGCAACTACAGAAATGTTGCATTTGTAAGGTCGTGTATACAGTAGCTGTCTGTGAGTCTGCAGAAGGTGGGGAGAGTCTGATTCTTAAAGATGTTGTTGCCCCTGTAAAATGTGGCCAATCCTACTCATTTCATATAACAGGTAATTGAAATATGTATTTTTCTCTTTTAAACAATAGGCTTCTAAGTTATACGCTAACTATAAACATTATGCTGTTCATATCTGCTTGTTATTCTCAGGTACCAATTAACATTATAAGAAGTACTTTCTCTCAAAAGCTACTGGAATTCATCTAGTTGTTAAGCCTTATAACATGTTACATATCTTATAATAATATCTACAGAATCGAATAGGTTTCTATATGTATTTCTGTAGCTGTTACTTACAGTATGTGTTTTACAGTAGGGGGGTTTAACTGTATATATCTGTGAGTGTAAATACAGAAATGCTCTTATGAGTCATATGAACATGAATAATAATGGTTCAATAAAACACACACGTTTTGTATTGATTTTTTTAAAATGCACTTTTATATTATTATTTAAAAAAAAATGAATTAAGTCCTGTCAGTGCGGCTTTATTTTTTGGATGTAATTATCATGAACGTTTGACCAGCACATTAGGGGGATTAGTCAATGGTGAGCAGGCAGCATAGGAGAAAGGAGCATAAAGACAGGGACACACAGCTTCTTCAAGGAAAACACACGTTTATTTTCCTACTTTTCACAGAGTGTATTGTCCACAGACACAGGGGTGACCATTTTATCATTCAAACAAATAATAAAATAAAAACCTAGCCCACTGGGCACTACCTTCCAACTCTGGAGCAGTCCCTGACTAGGCTGGGCCCCTTGTGGACTACCAGCAAACAAAACAATTGTTGGGGCTCACCCCTGTTCTCACAGTCTTGGAGTGAACTTTAAGCCTCCTGCCTTTTCTTCAATGTCCCACACAGACAACAAATCTGGCTCTTAGTCACAGCCAAGGGCTCCCTTTGCTTCATGCAGGATCAGGCGGCACTCCCAGCTCCTCTGGGAGTTCCTAACACAGACAGGTCTCCTACCTGCTGTGCCCTGTAGAGACACTCTCCCATTCTAATTAACTTTAAATAGTTTCCACAGGACAGCTTTCCTGTGGAAGGTGAACTCCAATCTCTGGACTGGATCTGTGGAATGGAGTCCCTGGCTACTAAAGTCTTTAAACAGAGCGCTGATTCTCTGTTTCATAACTGGAGCCTATCTCAGTACTTGGGGCGAAATTAAAGGCTAGAGTGACCCTTTTCCTCCTATTCCTTGTCACTCTACCACAATATATATATTGTCCTCATAAGGTCCTCACTTCTGGTGTTTAACTTAATTTTATTCACAAACATGACTTCTGCAGTGAAGTTAACATTTTGAAGGATACACCTCCCTTCATCATGACCATGACTTTTTCGAAAATATAGCTACCCACGTTAATCAAAACTGTGGTTGTTAAACCAGAAATGAGTCAACAACATACCATTACGGTGGTCATACACATTCGGATCGAAAATTTAGTTGATAATCAGTTCATATATGTTAAGCAAATGGTCCAGGCACATATTAATGCACCACGGACTCTGCTACATCTTGACTTTTCTGTCGCTAACTCTGGCAGCAGTGCAGCCCTCCAGCAGGCTTGAAGACTGGAATTGGGGTGACTTAATGGGAGTTTTGCCGTACAGTATCAGCTTTTATCCAAAACTCTCTCCGTTTGTCATTAAGATCTGATTATGATTTGCTTCACCTGTCTTTGCAGATGTTTAAGGGACCCGATAAGGATATAGAATTAATCTACACGGCTCCATCCTCAGCAGTTTGTGGGGTGACACTGGAGATTGCAGGAAAAAAGGAGTATCTGATTGCAGGTATGAGAAGTGCTTTGTCGCATCATCACCGCTGAGTTTGTATATCCGTTTGCTAATGCAATCTCTTCTTCTGCCCTGATCCCTCTTTGTTCATTTACTGCCCTCAAGGTAAAGCCGATGGTGATGGAAAGATGCACATTACTCTTTGTGACTTCATTGAGCCATGGGATTCTCTTAGCCCAACTCAGAAGAAGAGTCTCAATCAGCGATATGAAATGGGCTGCAAGTGTAAGGTGAGGACGTTTTTTTTGAAGCAATGCTATATAATTATGCTATGGGTCAGTTAGGACATCGTTTTGTGAAACATTGTCTTTTTAAACGTTACTATGTGCATGTTTAGACACAGCACCCAGTGGCCCCAACAATTTATGAACGTGGGTTCTAGCATTTCAAGGCATGGGTGTCACAGCAAATATGGCAAAATAACCCTTCTGCATAGTAATCCCAGCAGTGACATAGGGAGTGGTCTCCACTGACCAAAGCCTGCTTTCATCTTTGAATGCCAAAGCTTTCTGTCGGGTTCTCTTTCAGTCACTGGATATTGAATATAACGGAAATATGCAGTGTACGTTCAAAAATCTTATTTGCCTCTCTGATCACATGCTCTCCTCTCTCTGGTCATACAGAGGGCACTCGGAGAAAAAGATAACTGAAGTTAAAGAGAAAAAAAAGAAGTGGTAGGATGATGTCTTACAAAAATATTGAAAGTATTTATTATAATAGAAAAAGTCAGCACTACTTGTGCCCAGCGGGATCTAAGAATAGAAAATGGGTTACAGTGGCCTCCTTATATCCAGCATCAGCCCTGGCACACAGATGGGGAAGGAGTAACATTTTTGGAGAATGTGATCAACAAACAGTGGCCTAATTCAGTACAAGGGCCGATCAATCAATGGCTTCAAACATTCATACTGGTTATTTATAAGGCAATTCGGGGACAATCTGTCCTTTGTACTGCACTCGGCTTCTGTTTAACTTCTGCTGAAAGTTCTGTCCTTCTCCTCAGCCTGCACAACAGATCTGCACAATAACAACTTACTCATCAGTTGTACATCGCCTAAACCCTACATACTGTCTGTACCATGTAATACACACTGTTAGGCTGTGCGGCACACTGCAGCATTTATATACAGGATTTATGCATCTTCAGACTTTCTAAACTTTTAACTCAAACAGGCATATTCATTATATTGGGTAAAGTGCAAAAAACATGCATGATTGTTTTTTTCACCCACAGCCCACATTTTTTTCTTAGCACTTACAGCTAGTTTCTAAGAAGATATGATTTGCACCAGCTAGTGAAAGTAGGGATGCATCAAATCACTATTTTGGATTCGGCCGAACCCCCGAATCCTTCTTGAAAGATCTGGGCGAATACCGAACCAAATCCGAATCCTAATTTGCATATGCAAATTAGGAGTTGGAAGGAGAAAACATTTTTACTTCCTTGTTTTGTGACAAAAAGTCACACAATTTACCTTTCTGCCCCTTATTCGGTTCGGCCGGGCAGAAGGATTCGGCTGAATCCTGCTGAAAAAGGCTGAATCCTACCCGAATCCCAAACCGAATCCTGGATTCGGTGCATCCCTAAGTGAAAGTGACTTGATATGCAAGGGTTGGACCTTGACATCCATTTGCACACCCCTTACTCAGGCACTCTTCATTGGGGCAGGAGGGAGCACCCTTGGGCATGAGGCACAGCAGGAGGCAGGTAATTAAAGGGGACTCATCACCCAAATATTCAAAATCCTATTGTATCACATTAGTCAAGCAAAATTAACTTTAATGATACTATATAAATTATTTGAATCTTGTTTCCTTCATTCTGATAATTCATAATTATAGCAAGCAGGTAGGAGCCATTTTGTGGGCACTGCAAGCCTTGCATCATCTCAGAAGGCATAGAGGAGGGGCAGGCAATATTTGATTGACAGCTGAGATTTTTAAATGAGCTTGAATGCTTAAGGACTTTTATTATACATCTTTTTGTGTCTGGGTGACAGGTCCACTTTAATGCCTGTGTGTAATGATGCTCACAGGTATAAGGGCGCCACAGCCTGTAAAGCAATTGCTAGCTTATGAAATGAGTGTGAAATAACTGAGAAATGGCTGTGGCACCAGTTGTGGCTTGAACCAGCTCACTTTTTTTTATATGTTAGGCCTGAGCAATCAAGTGCTGCAGTAATGACATTATTTAATGGGGTTGTTCACCTTCCAAAGCCTTTTTTTTTTTCTGTTCAGTTGTTTTTAGATTGTTCACCAGAAATAAAGACTTTTTTCAACTCCATTCATATACTTTATTTTTTTTACTGTTTTTTTCCAGAATTTAAGTTTCATGTGATCGAGGAGCAGATTCTGACCTGTTACAATTTGCTGCATTAGTTGATACATTAGCATCTGTGGAGTTTTAGCAACTATTGTATCAATTCTAACAGCTGCCTTTAAAGGAGAAGGAAAGCTACGGAGGCATTTTATTGCCAATAGATTAGCTGCAATAGTGCAATCTAGAATGCTATATTTATTCTGTAGAATCTTTAACCATACCTGAGTAAAAAGCTCTAGAAACTCTCTGTTTGTTTAGGATAGGAGCTGCAGTATTAATGTGGTGTGACATCACTTCCTGCCTGAGTCTCTCCCTGCTCTGGGCTCAGATTACAGTAGAGAAGGGTGGGGGGGTGGGGAAGAGGAGCAAACTGAGCATGCTCTTGCCCAGGGCAATGAGGTTTAAACTGAAGGCAGGAAGTCTGATACAGAAGCCCATGTGTACACAATAGAAGGAAAGAAATGCAGTGTTTCTTTTGACAGGGGACTCAGAGCAGAACTACTTTGGGGGTTTACTGGTATATTTAGATGGACGTTTCTGATAAGGCTTACTTAGTTTTAACCTTTCCTTCTCCTTTAAAGGACCAGTAACATCAAAAAAATTAAAGTGTTTTAAAGTAATACAAATATAATGCAGTGTTGCCCTGCACTAGTAAAACTGCTGTGTTTGCTTCAGAAACACTACTATTGTTTATATAAATAAGCTGCTGTGTAGCAATGGGGGCAGCCATTCAAAGGAGAAAAGGCCCAGGTTACACAGCAAATAGCAGATAAACTCTGTAGAACATAATGTTATCTGTTATCCACTATTTAACCTGTGCCATATAGACTTTTTTCAATTTCCGCCATTGCTACTCAGCAGTTTGTTTATTTGAACTAAAGTAGTGTTTCTGAAGCAAACACATCAGTTTTACCAGTGCAGGGCAACACTATATTATATTTTCATTACTTTAAAGCACTTTTCATTTTTTGGTGTTACTGATCCTTTAATAACACTTCAGTTCAGCAAGATAAGAAATGTATCAATTAATGTATCAATTCAGAACAATTATAAGAGCTGGCAACTAGTGATGTGCGGGTCGGGCGGGTTCGGGTCGACCTCGCACTGCTCCTTGTGGGTGGCGGGCGGGTACGGGTTGAGCTCTTCTCCTGCCACCTTCAAATGCCGGCTTCCGGTTTTATAGTCTCGCGTCTGCTAGCCCCGCCCCTTTTGCGACATCATCAGCGGGGCAGGTCGGCACGGGTCTATAAAAGGACACGCACATCACTACTGGCAACCCCCTGCCACAGCTGCTTTAGACAAGAGAAGGTGAAAATGCAATTGTACACTTCAATATTAAAAAAGCAGTTACAAATATAAAATAAAAAAGTAATTGAAAAGAGTTTATTTCTGGTGAATTATCAGTAAACAACTGAACGGAACAAAATGTTAAAATGTGAACAACCCCTTTAAGATAACTGGTTATATAATTAGCTGCCTTGCCCCTCCCATGAATATATAATGATTAGGGAAACGAATAAAGTACTGGCTGTCCAAAATCAGATCACTCATTTTCTGATGCAAAATCTCACACCATGGGCAAATAGGGTGGCAGAGGGCAAGTGAGCCGTATGTGGTTATCTTATTGGAAGCTATAATAATATCTAGTGCCTTCCAGCCGCTGTTGGTGGGTAAAAACTTAGTATTCGGCTATTCATCTGATCCTTTTGCTTTCTTAGCCAATCCTTTATAGTGGCGAATCAGACATTGCTGCAGAAGAATGTTTCCCTGCTGACCAACACTTTGGAAGCCCATCAAAATGACCAGTTTCCTTTTTGTGGACTCAACCCATCAGAACATATTTGTTTGTTTTTTTTGTTATTTACTGTAACTCCAAAGGGCTTTCAGGGAAATGGTCAATTCAGTTTTATGAATGTGCATCTAACCCTCCTCTCCAATAAAAGAAAACATCCTGTCTGAATTTAACTCTCTGGTTTATTTATAAAAATCCAAAAATATTTGAGTACTTTCTGAAAACTACTCAGACCAAATCTGCCCGGGTTTTTTCCCCTTATTTATCAATACATTTTTTCAAAATTTCCTGTGCCGGAAAAAACTCGGAAAAATATAAGACTCTAAAACCACGAAATCCAGTGCAGATCATGGACTTCTCCCATTTACCTCTACATGAACTCGGCAGGAGTTGGAGTACTTTTTTATTCAGACGTTTAACACCCTCAGGGTTTCATTAATTCTGAAATATTTGACTTTTTTCCCCCATTAAAAATTCAGATTTTAGTAAATAACACCCTTAAAGGGGACCCGTCACTCAGAAAAAATTATTCAAAATCCTATTTTATCACATCAGTCAAGCAAAATGAACTTTCATTACACTATATAAATTATTTGAATCTTGTTTTCTTCAGTCTGGAAATTCTTAATTATAGCAAGCAGGCAGCAGCCATTATGTGAAAAAATGTTATTAAGGGAAGCCTTGCATCTTCTCAGAATCTTGTTTGTACACCAGAATGGGGGACCTGATGTCCATCCCCATGCCCTGGTTACACAATTAAATGGTGATGAGAACAGAGGTAATGTGGGGAGAGCAATGACATCTAGGAAGTGCTGAATGGAAAGTAGAAGTAATTGTCTGCCCCGCCTCTATGCCTAGGCATAGAGGAGGGGCAGACAATATTTGATTGACAGCTGAGATTTTTAAATGAGTTAACAACAGCTATGAATGCTTTAATAAAAAATAGAAATTGGATTTGATGTTTAATTTGAAAAGGACTTTTATTATACAGATTTTTGTGTGTGGGTGACAGGTCCACTTTAATGTTGCAGCACTTGTCAGAACATAGTTGCCCGAGAACTCTTTCTACAGGTGGGAATGGTAACAGTGAGCTGGTGCAAAAAGAATGACCACTGAAAGACAATAATAATCTAGCCTTACGAGCTAGATCTAGCCTTACCCCAAATGTGCGGATCTCTCCCCGATATGCCCAGATTGAAGTGGGCGATATCGGGCTGATCCGATCGAGGGCCCTAGGGCTCAACTATCGGATCACAATGCATCTGAAACGGGCGGTCGGATTGCATACACGCACAGATGCGCCATCGGCCAGATATCGATCGGAGAATCCCGTCGGAAGGCCCGCACACAGGCCAATAAGCTGCCGACTGTCGGCAGCTTTTATCGGCCCATGTATGGGGGCCTTTAGTCCTAATCTAGTTTCTAAGGCTAATGCCACATGGGGTTGTTCTATCAGCCAACAACAGCCCTGTCTGGCATTAGAATACCGTCACTGACCCTGGTAACCATTTCAAATTTAGAATAATGTACACATAAACTAACTAACCTGTGGAAATTTGCCAGTGCCGGCTTGGCTCACATCGCAACACTTCACCACGCGTAGATTTGCCAGGACAACGCTAATTCACTAAAATCTGAAGTTGCGTCCAGGGCGCCAAACTCTGGCGAAGTGCTAGCGTTACTGTGCTAAGCGAAGCGAAGTTGCGCTAGCGATGGCTAATTTGCATGCGGTGGGAATTTAAAGTTCAATGGAGGTATATGTTGCAGCAAATACATTACATTACACAAGCCCAAGAAACCTTAATAAAATAAAGTTGTTATATTGCCCTACACATGAGCCCAGTGTAAAGTTTATGTGCCATATATTAGGAAATGTATGGGGGAGCCCGGGCACCCAAAAAAAATTATTACGGACTTTTGCAGCCTATCACCCTGAAAAAGTAAGACGCCAGCATTTTTTGGGACTTAGAAAATTTTTAAACTAAAAATTGAAGAAGCCCTATACATTCCATTGCACTTCACCTGGTCTGAGATGGTCGAAGGCAAGTCTGGTGGAACAGTTAACGTTGAGTAAAATAGTGAATTTGCGAAGTAACGGTCTTTCGCAAGAGCGAAATTTTGTCGGGCTTAAGAGTGTGAAGTAGCGCTAGAGTCTAGTAAATTGGTAAAGTCACGAAATGACGTCACGCTGTCGAATTTTCACCTACGTTAGTCACTTCGCCCTTTAGTGAATTTCCCCCATAGTATACAAAGAATGTAATTATCTCTTTCTTGTATTGTTTCCTTGCAGATATCCCGTTGCCCCTCCATTCCCTGCCTTGTCTCTTCTCAGGATGAGTGTCTCTGGACAGACTGGGTGACTGAGAAGAACATAAATGGACGACAGGCAAAACACTATGCTTGCATAAAACGCACTGATGGCTCCTGTTCCTGGTATCGGGGGATGGCACCTCCAAAGCAGGAGTTCCTTGACATTGAGGACCCCTAAATCCAAGTTTCCCAAAACCCAGACACAAGTTCTGAGGGGCCAGCCCAGAAGGAAAGGAACCCAACACGTTTGTATGGTCCTGAATGGACGTCATATCCTGCAAATGTTGTGGCTGGAAGGAAAAAGTGACATTGTAAGCCACACCTGGGCCAAAAGTTTAACCCCTTCAGTGCTGGGCCATTTGCAAGCATTGAAAGGATTAAATTGTTCAAAGATGTATGCAGACCTGCCCCAACCGGCCCTCTGCTTAAAATTCTCTCATTTAGCTTCTGTTTAGACTTCCAAAAAGCCCTATTTGTAAGTATCTCCCTTTAATCTGTGTAGCTGGTCTACAGCCCCCCTCTCTTACTAATATGGGTTCCATTGTAATCTTTCTTCGCATTTAGTCTGTTTGTATTGGTTGAAGCTATTCATTCCTTGTGTGGTAGGGAGAGTGAAGTTTCCTTCCTATCACCCTAACGCAGGAGTTTCATTTTCTCTTCCGCATTCTCTAATTAGAATGTGTATTTAAATTACGTATTTTAATTATTGTATGGTTCTCTCCAGCAATGGTTTTTCCATAGTTATCCCAGCTAGCTGCCAGCAAATAATTTCTGAGATACTTTCCATGCAGGGTTTTTTTTTTTTTTAATAGCCAGATAAGAGGCAAAAAAAAAAACAAAAAGTAGTTTTTAGAAACACCACTGGATGCTAGCCATTAAGGGATCCTGTTTGAAAACCACTGCTATAAAAATGATATTTATCAGCTTAACGCTCTAGTCATGGAGTTGAGAATACCTATCCTTATAACTGTAGCTTTCAATCTTTGTTTGTTTTTCAAACACAACCCATCATATAATTTTTTAAGCGCGGGTCCTGAATTGCAGCATAGTAAGCAGTGACAGTTGCCTAGTGCTATCTCTGTACAAAGATATGTAGGGTGCCCACATTTCTACCAGAATAAGTTCTAATTCTTTCAAATAAATTCAAAGTTACATTTCAAAAACAACCCTCTACAGACGTACACTCAACTCCTGGCTATACGCAATGCAGAACCCATAAATCCTTGTATAGGTTGCTGGTATCACCTATAAGAGCAGCTCAGTAACGTATAACGTACTCCTGATTTTAGCCTTGATTAGTCCATGATGTACTTTACTCTTTACTTATACATAGCTTGTACTTTAAGCTGCATAATAGTCGCACCAACACCCATAATGCAACCATTAACAACAGCATGCACAAAGGTGTATACCAGTGTCTGAATCATATTAAGTCTTGTAAACCACTTAAATACTGGAAAAAGCTATTATTATATCCCCTCAATGGTTTCCAGCACAGTGTGTTACCCTCAACATCCTTGTGCCAACAAAAATGCTGTAATTCACAATACTGCTACTTGTAGAGTCCTTGCTTGGTAAGTATAAACTGTGCATTTATCTGCTGCCAGTATTAATTTAAAGCTTAGACTTTTTTTTTTTTACAGCATAAACCTAAATATTACTATAACTTGCAGACAGTGGAGGGAAACTGCATGCTCTGCTATTTGCACATCTTCAGGTGTTTGATGATTAAAAGCTCTGTACAGTATGTGAAAGGTTTCATCTATGGCATTAAATGATTATTATCTGCCACAAATATATCTCGGCTCTGTGCTTTTCTGCGCTTTCAGGACATGTTTTTTTATAATATATTGTTTTAAAGAAAAAATAGGCATTTACTGATCCCAAGGACACAAGTGCTAAAGCACTAAAGGCCGTCCCCTAACGGCACTTGTCCTGCGAGGAAAGATGCAATCTGCACCAAGTGCCGCATTAAAGATCCCGGCGCTCGGTTGAGTGGGCAGTGTCAGGGGACGTCTGTGTGCCACCCCCAGCTGCCATTTTTGGACAAAGTGCTACATAACGTAGGCAGAACTTATTCAAATGGATAGCTGTAGGTCTGTGCTCTAAAACGGAGCTCAGAGACCTGCAGGAATTCTGCAAGAGGAGAATGGAGAGTGGGAGAATGTGCACAAAATAATTGATTGCCTTCTGAATCTGAATTGAATGTAAATGCCCCATAAAACAAAAAAGGGAACTGCAATATCTATTGGCACTGATGGTGTATTACTATGTCCAGTACTGCCCCCTTCAGGTGACCAATCAAACTGTCAGAACACAGGTACACAAATATAAGGGCTCATTTACAGCCGCAACCACAGCCGTAATTGTGCAAAGTCATTGCTGGAGCTGATGGCGGTGCATCTGTTCTGTCTCCTGTTCCAAATCTCTCGCGAGTGTACCTTCAGATGTCAGAAGTTCCTGGAGCTGCCACCACCTTCAAGCTGATGGAAATTTCAGGGTTCCCACTTTGGACTGTGTCAACAGGTGCAGTCAACTTGCTCATAAAGAATTGTGCCCAGATGTCATTGAGTGACGGAAATTATGCCATTTCCCTTGTAAATTACCTGTATGCTATCCTGAACCAACACCCAAAGAACCAAGAGGCACAATTATCAGTTTTAAATGCAAACTTTCCAGTTACTCAAGGTACATGCTATACCAGGGGTAGGCAACCCGCGGCTCCGGAGCCTCATTCGGCTCTTCATCCTGCTTGCTACGGCTCAGTCTTGTGGCTTTGCCTGTTACGTCGTATATACAGCCCTCACACCTGTTGGCGGCTTCTTGAGTGTGCTAACGGTTAGCTTTCCACGGTCGCACACTCAGGAAACCGCCAGCAGGTGCGAGGGCTATATATACGTCCCAGGAGTGACAGACAAGACCAAGAGAAGCCTCTAGAGTCCAGCTGCGAGGGCTATAGATGTGGATGTGCCGCGTATGTTAATGACGTTGATAGCCCTTGCCTTTAAACAGATGAGAACACTAGCATTTAATAGGGCCATTCAGGGTTTAATTTATTTCAAAGTAGGCCTACACATACACACTGCACTTTTGTTTGTTGTATTCTGTTGTTGTAACAGTTAAAATTAATTTTTTTATTTATTATTATTAACATGTATTTATATAGCGCCAACATATTGCGTAGTTTTTTTAAAAACTTTTAAAAGTTTAGAAGCTGTGTTGTGTTTTGCGGCTCCAGACTGTTTTTCTTTAGTGGAAGATGGGGAAAATAGCTCTTTTGATAATAAAGGTTGCTGACCCCTGTGCTATACCAAAAATAACCTTCTGCATGGATACAATAACTGAGTATGTCAGAAGCACGTGTACTGGTCATGCACCACCCTCTCTGTCAGTAGCTATAACCTGCCTGAATCTGACCGTACTGTCTCTTTAAAAAACTTAAACCTGTCGAATTGCTATGTTAGCCTATGGGGACCTCCTAGAACATATAGCCAACATTTAGCTAAGTTTTTAGAAGTCAAAGTAAAATGGTTAAATTATTTCAATAATTCGATTCGAAGTACGATGTTAAAAATACTTCGACTTTGAATGTCGAAGTAACCTATTCGATGGTTTGAAGTTTTTTGCACTTCGAAATTGAACCCATGATTAATCTGCCCCTTGGTGTCCATGGGCCCTAGATTAGAAATTCGACAGAGAAGGGCAACTAAACTGGTAAAAGGTATGGAAAATCTTAGCTATGAGGAAAGACTGGCCACATTTGGGTTGTATACGCTGGAGAAGAGGCGCTTAAGGGGTGATATGATAACTATGTATAAATATATAAGGGGATCATATAATAATCTCTCTAATGCTTTATTTACCAGTAGGTCCAGCTGACACAAGGTCACCCATTCCAATTAGAAGAAAAGAGGTTCTGCCTAATTATTCGGAAGGGTTTTTTTTACAGTGAGAGCTGTGAAGATGTGGAATTCTCTCCCTGAATCAGTCATCCAGGCTGATAAATTAGATAGCTTTAAGAAGGGGTTGGATGGCTTTTTAGCAAGTGAAGGAATACATGGTTATGGAAGATAACTCATAGTATAAGTTGATCCAGGGACTAGTCCATTTTGGAGTCTGGAAGGAATTTTTTCCCTCTCTGAGGCTAATTGGAGAGACTTCAGATGGGTTTTTTTTTTTGCCTTCCTCTGGATCAACTAGCAGTTAGGCAGGTTAAAATATGGTTAAAAGTTGATGGACGTGTGTCTTTTTTCAACTTAACTTACTAATTTACTATGTTATTTGGGCAGGACTGATATAAATGATAAACTATATCTATACAGAATGGCAAAAATGCGGTGCCTGCTCTACATTAATATATATATATATTTTGGTGTGCGGATCCTTGCAGATAAATCTATATATATATATATATATATATATATATATATATATATATATATATATGTATAGGATCCCTTATCCGGAAACCCGATAGGCTCCATTTTATCCAAATAATCCAGATTTCTAAAAATGATTTCCTTTTTCTCCATAATAATAAAACAGTAGCTTCTACTTGATCCCAACTAAGATATAATTAATCCTTATTGGAAGCAAAACCAGCCTATTGGGTTTCTTTCATTTTTATATGATTTTTATATGATTTTCTAGTAGTTTTACGGTGTGGAGATCCAAATTATGGAAAGACCCATTATCCGGAAAGCCCCAGGTCCCATACCTGTACTAGCTATAATGCCACATTCCTGAGTTGGTAGGTCAGCATATGGGTAATTTGCAAAATCAAGTGCAGTGCGCAAAGTATACATTTTGGGTATAAATCAGACTGCTTTTTACCAATACATTGTTTTTTGTTAACAGATTTCCAGGGTTTTTGTGGTGACAGTCCAGTTGCTCCTGATGCATGAAAATGGACATTATTGCACTTCATCAACAGCCATTTGATTGACTGGGTGCAAGTGTGGTGAGCTCTTGATGCAACCCGCTGTGAGAACCCTGGAACTACAGACAGGGGTGGTGGCTGCTCCTGGGTACCACAGCATAAATAGGTGCACTTATGCACATCAGGAGATGCAGGATGGACACAATGACAACCATGTGAAAGTGCAGGAGTGTGTTTGGACACAAATGCCTTAATGAATGGTGTCAATGTGCACTCTCCATTGTGTCCATTTTAGAGCCCTATACTCAAGGCTGTTATCAGGAATCATGGTGCGCCATACTATTAAGTTAACCAGCACCAGGTCCCCAATTATTAACTCACTGACTCGAAGGCCCTAGCAACAAATAGAATGGGGTTCCATTCAAATTTTAATGGCCCGTGCATACAGGATTCATACATATCCATGATGCCACCCCCTCCCTTACAATTTCATGAGCTGCTCCATGGGGGGGGGGTGCATCACTAGTGCAGAGAACACAATTGCATCTGCAATGGAAGAGCTAAATTTCCAATATAATAACTGGAATTTTGGCTCTTAAAGATACCATGAGTATCACATGTTAACTTGCACGGTGCTGCCATCTGAGACAAGGTTCTCACCTCTTAGCAGAAATGACCACTGCCCTGCTTCACACCATTCATGCTCCATTGCTCCGAACACTGCCCACTATCCAACCAAAATGCCTACATGGCAGGTGGAAGTTGCAACTGTTGAAGAAAGAAGAGAGATGTATTTATTTTCTTACTGGCTGAGGATATATAGTTACTCCACTTAAAACCAACAATAGCTGGTACAAGTCAACAGTAACAACAAGGTGGGATGGATACCTGTGTTTCCTCACTATGTAAAGAATCTAGGCTCTACTTTATACCATTCTTTTCAGTTTTTTTTAAATCTTTCTTTAATCTTTTAATCTGTTTTCAGATTTCCTTTCAATTGTAATAAAACCAGAGGCAAACTAATACACATGAAATATATATCCCACATGTATTTGAATATCATGCCTGCCAACATTTCTGAATGAAAATTTGGGACATTTCTAGTCAAGGCTCAATTCTATATCAGATCAAACCATGTGCCAACCTTGACTATACTTATATCCTAATTCGGAGGAAGCTGAGAGCTGTCGTGTATGAAATATATTAGTCCATTATGATGGGGGTTGGGGAAATTATCTCTGCTCTGGTAATTATCTACCTTGGCAGAACCAAACATGGAGTAGCTTTAACTCCCCCATTTAGATCAAAAAATGAAAATAAAAAACAAACAGTTGTGATGTTTGGGGGATCACAGCGGGTTTTTTTCACCAAACATGCAGGCCACTCCACGTTAAAGGAAACATTTAGTTTATTTTCTTCAGTTCACATAAATCTCTCACAGACAAGCAGTGGCATAAAAATCAAAACAGCTTCAGTTCAGCAACAAATAAGTCCCAACAAAAGAGCCGTGTACTTGCCAAGAAAACTTGCAGTGTCCAGTCTGCCGGGAGTGAACTCCCTAGTCTTTTAGAAAAGAACTTTCTCCAACTCCACAGTGAGTAACCACACATGAAAACCAAACTTTTCTGTTTAACACAGCAGTGAGTTTCCACCCCCTTTCACCTGCTGTTCACCTTCATTAAAGACCCCTTGGATGTCCAGCCCACCTCTGGCTGGTTAACCCCATGGTGTCTTTTAAAGAGGTAATTTTAAAACCTAAAGAATGGGGATATATACCGGTCATCTACAATATATCCCCCCCCAGCTTCTACATATCCCCCCCTCTGCCTCAACCCAGGGGAGGTGGAGGCACCAGAAGAGCCCAAACAATGGACTCGGGAAAGAGCATCAGCATTCAGGTGCTGTTTTCCGGGTCTGTGCTCTACCCTAAACTTGAACTCCTGGAGTGCCAGGAACCACCGTGTTACTCTGGCATTTGCCCCTTTTTTCTGCTTCATCCATGTGAGTGGGGCATGATCAGAAACCAGCCTGAACCTTCTACCTAAAAGTTAATAACGGAGCGAGTCCAAGGCCCACTTGATGGCCAGGCATTCTCGCTCAACTATTGCATAGTTTTTCTCTGCTGTAGTCAACTTTCTACTGAGGAACACCACGGGATGCTCTTCCCCATTAATGACCTGAGATAGTACCGCTCCCAAACCTACATCTGAAGCATCGGTCTGGACAATAAACTCCTTGGAGAAATCTGGAGCCACCAAGATGGGGTGATTACAAAGTGCAGACTTGAGCTCCAGAAAGGCCTTTTCAGCATCAGTGTTCCACTCAATCATAATTGACTTACGACCTTTGGTCAGGTCTGTTAATGGAGCAGCTATAGTGGCAAAATCGGGGACAAACCTACGGTAGTACCCAACTATTCCCAGGAAGGCTCGTACCTGTTTTTTTGTTTTAGGGCGGGGCCAGTTCTGGACTGCATCTATCTTATTTAACTGGGGTTTTATTAGCCCTCTTCCAACGATGTACCAAAGGTCTTCCATACCTAGGGCACACTTTTCTGGGTTCACTGTGAATCCTTCCTCAAGGAGTCAAGAACTGCCTGGACTTTAGGCAAATGGTACTCCCAGTCCCTACTAAAGATGACAATGTCATCCAGGTAAACGGAGGTGTCCCTGTGATGGGACCTCAAAAGCTTGTCCATTGCCCTTTGGAACGTAGCAGGGGCTGTTTGTAAACCAAAGGGCATTCTCCTATATTGAAAATGGCCATCTGGAGTGGAAAATGCAGTTTTCTCCCTTGCTGCCTGAGTTAGGGGTATTTGCCAATACCCTTTCGTGAGGTCCAAAGTGGTGATATACCGGGCAGGACCCAACCTCTCTATAAATTCGTCTACCCGGGGCATGGGATAGGCATCAAATTTGGAAATTTCGTTGAGTTTTCGGAAATCATTGCAGAATCGCAGAGTACCGTTGGGCTTGGGTACCAACACAATAGGACTCGACCATTCACTCTGTGACTCTTCAATAACTCCTAATTCCAACATTTTTTTTACCTCCTCTGAGACAGCCTTCCGGCGAGCCTCTGGAATACAGTAAGGCTTTAGACACACCTTTACTCCCGGCTCTGTAATTACATCATGCTCTATGACATTAGTGATCCCAGGCAAATCAGAAAAAATATATTTGTTTCTCTGCAGAAACTCCCTGACTTGCTGGGTCTGAGCTTTTGACAACGCTGTTACCACACGGACACTGTCAGCACCAACCTGAGACTCAAGTTTCCCACTAGCCAGTGCCGAAACTGGTTCTCTATCCCTCCAAGGCTTTAACAAATTTATGTGATAGATTTGGTAGGGCTTTCTCTTACCACTTTTTCTACAATTTCAAATGGGCCCTGCCACCTGGCCAAGAATTTGCTCTCTACAGTGGGAATCAACACCGCTACTCTATCTCCCAACTGGAATTGCCTCACTTTAGCAGACCGGTTGTATACCCGGCGCTGAGCCTCTTGGGCACTTTGCATGTGTTCCTTAACCAGGGGCATCACTCCTGCAATTCTTTCCCTCATTTGAGAGACATATTCCAAAACACTTTTGTGGGGAGTAGCTTCACTCTCCCAAGCCTCCTTTACAATATCAAGCAGTCCCCGGGGCCTGTGCCCGTACACCAACTCAAAGGGGGAGAAACCTGTGGATGCCTGAGGCACCTCTCGAATTGCGAATAAAAGAGCAGGTAATAAACAATCCCAATCCTTACCATCTTTTTGCACCACCCGCTTAAGCATTGTTTTTAAGGTCTTATTAAAACGTTCAACCAAGCCATCTGTCTGAGGATGGTAGACAGATGTATGAAACTGCTTTATCTGGAACAAGTTACACACACCGGCCATAACCTTTGACATGAATGGGGTACCCTGGTCAGTGAGTATCTCCTTTGGGAAACCTGTCCTTGAAAACATTAGGAACAGCTCACGGGCAATGGCTTTAGATGTGGCATTCCTTAAGGGAATAGCTTCCGGGTATCGGGTGGCGTAATCAAGGATTACCAAGATATACTGATGCCCTCGGGCAGATTTTACCAGGGGACCTACCAAGTCCATGGCTATACGTTCAAATGGTACTTCGATAATGGGTAAGGGCACCAAGGGGCTACGAAAATGAGAAGCCGGGGCTGTTAACTGGCAGGTGGGACAGGACGCACAGTAGGTTTTTACTTCGGACTTTAAACCTGGCCAGTAAAACCGGTCTGTGATTCTTGCTTCGGTCTTCTCTGCCCCCAAGTGTCCACCCAGGGCATCATTATGCGCCAGGTCAAGTACCGTTCGTCTGTATGGCCGGGGAACTAACAGTTGTTCAACAACCTCCTCACGGACCTTGGTGACTCTATAAAGCAGATCACTATTTACAGCAAAGTGCGGCCATCGGTTATCTGCACCTGGTTCTTGGGGAACACCATTTATCACCACCACCTGTTCTCTAGCATTAACTAAGGTGGGATCCTGCATCTGGGCCGTGCTAAAGGCTCCCCTTGACACATCCAGATCAGGTGATACGGGATTTGATGAATCATTCTCATCATCCTCCCCTAGCATTACCTGTAACGGAGAGAAATCCCCCCTCAGAGGACAGCTCGGTCTTCTGACTGGGATCCTCCATTGCCTTATTACTTTTCTCCTGAGTTTGGGGCAGTGACACATCATCATTTTGAAAATCATACATCACATCATTTTCAATATGACTGGGTATATCAATTATCACATCCCTTGGGTTTTGGGGACCCAATCCCACCCTCAAGTCAGTGGTTTCCTTCCCCACACTTTCCCACAAGTCCCAGAACTTTGGAAAGTCATGTCCCAAAAAAGCGGGGTGCAACAGTTTACTCACCACCCCAACTTCATGCACAATGGATTCACCAGCAATAGTGATGGTCACTGGGACTAGCGGGTAGGACCGGATATCCCCGTGGATACAAATTACCCGGAGTGATTTGGCAGCTGGTTCGAATTCTCCAATAACACTGTCTAGTACCAGGGTTACCATACTCCCCAAATCTAGGAGAGCCTTGACAGGAAACTGATTGATGTAAACATCACACTCAAACTGCCCCTCAAACAAGTCAGGGCATGCAGTGTAAACTTTCTGTGCATAACAGGAAAGCTGGGTGATAGTCCCACACTCCATGGTCTCGTCTTTCCATGGGCACTGTGCTCTAGTGTGCCCCAAGGCTTCATACTTCCAACACTGCACTTTCCCCCCTTTCCAGGGTGAAGAGGTATCTGTGGGTGCCCCTTGTTGGGCCGGTGATGGTACTTTTCCACTTTCTTTCACACTAAGCCTAGGACTCTGCGGGGAACTTTTCCTAGCCGGTGTAGATTTCTCCGGACGTGAAATGGCGAACGGTCGCTGACGGTTGGGAGCAAGTAGTTCCTCGGTAGCCGTGTACCTCTCAACCATCTCATCCGCTGTTTTGGGGTCCCCATGACTCACCCAACGCTGTAGGTCAACAGGGAGGGACCGGCGTACCGATCTGTCACAACTCGCTCCACAATCTGGGGTCCATTCAGATCCTTGGGTTGCAGCCACTTGGTGGCCAAATGGATAAGGTTGTGCATCTGTGACCTAGGTGGTAGGTTGGTTTGATATTTCCACCTGTATACCCTTTGGGCTCTGACTGCAGTGGTTACAAGCAACTGAGCATCTGTGGAGTGCTGTTGAGATACCATGGCCGATAGCTGGGCCTCCAGGCTCTTTTGCTGAGCATCTGTAGCCTGCTGCTGCACGACCATGCTCTGCTGTAGCTGAACTGTAACTCGAGCCAGTTGCTGCAACAGTTCCTCCATCTTAGCAAAAATGGGTTACTGGCTCTTTAAATGTCAGTTTTCAGAGAGAGAAGAAAAAAAAATGTCTTTACCCTTCGGGCATCCGAGCACCAGTTGTGATGTTTGGGGGATCACAGCGGGTTTTTTTCACCAAACATGCAGGCCACTCCACGTTAAAGGAAACATTTAGTTTATTTTCTTCAGTTCACATAAATCTCTCACAGACAAGCAGTGGCATAAAAATCAAAACAGCTTCAGTTCAGCAACAAATAAGTCCCAACAAAAGAGCCGTGTACTTGCCAAGAAAACTTGCAGTGTCCAGTCTGCCGGGAGTGAACTCCCTAGTCTTTTAGAAAAGAACTTTCTCTAACTCCACAGTGAGTAGCCACACATGAAAACCAAACGTTTCTGTTTAACACAGCAGTGAGTTTCCACCCCCTTTCACCTGCTGTTCACCTCCATTAAACACCCCTTGGATGTCCAGCCCACCTCTGGCTGGTTAACCCCATGGTGTCTTTTAAAGAGGTAATTTTAAAACCTAAAGAATGGGGATATATACCGGTCATCTACAATATATCCCCCCCAGCTTCTACACAGTTTTATCATGATTAAAACAATTGGCAAAGTGTATGTTCAGTTCAGCCCCTTTTAGCTATCTCAAGCTTGCTTGTAACCATTGTTTCTCATTATCAGCAATGCCTGGGCGAATGGAGCAAATCTACCGTAAGACGATATTAGGTCATCTAAAGAAAAAAGATAAACTGAAAGTATATATTTTCAAGCTGCTGTTTGTGCCAATATACAACAGGCCCAGAACTGTGGCCTCTACATTTGCTTGATGAACAAATTCATCCATAAGCTGGCACAATAGACCCCAGCACTGAATAATACAGGTATGGGATACTTTATTCAGAAACCCGTTATCCGGAATGCTCTGAATTTACGGAAAGGCTGTCTCCCATAGACGTTATTTTATCCAAATTTTTCAAGTGTATTTCCTTTTTCTCTGTAATAATAAAACAGTACCTTGTACTTGGTCCAAACTTTCCAATAATTAATCATTATTGGAAAACCAGGCTCTTGGGTTTATTTAAGGTTTACATGATTTTCTAGTAGACTTAAGGTATGAAGATCCAAATTACTGAAAGATCCGTTAACTGGAAAGTCCCAGGTTCCGAGCACTCTGGATAACAGGTCCAATACCTGTAGTAGTGAACCCCCCCCAGTGTTGCGACACTATAACCAACCAGCAAAAACTGACCCACCCATCCACTGCATGTTATTATGGCACAGTTACCCCCTAGTATGTCATAACACAGCAACAACGTCCCCCTTCAAAATGTCAGCACTGTGTCCCCCTCCCAATACTTCACCAAGGTACAGTACAAAGGCCCCTGCATATTTTAGCATAATCCCACCACATAACAAGAAATTCATGGCACAGCAGAACACCCAAAACAAATTATGATAAAACCCCCACTTGCATGTCCTGGCACAGTGACCCCTCAGCATAACATGGCAGCGCAACTGGTCTATAATTGCATCATATCCCCCAATACTATAGTGTAGAGTACCACTAAACTCCCACAAGCAGGCTATGTCATACAGACCCTATAACATATCATAGCACAGGACCTTCCACAGTATGTTATGGTATAATCACCCCCTATGGTACAAGCACCCACCCCCCGAAATGTCATTGCACCTGCAGCTATGATAGCAGGTCAGGTTGCTGTAACCCAACACCCACATGTCATAGTCCCAGTATGTCACAATAAACCCCACCTGTGCAACAGAACCCCCAGCATGTCATGCTGCAATAAATCCCACCAGGGGCACAGAACCCCCAGCATGTCATGGCACAATAAACCCCACCAGGGGCACAGAACCCCCAGAATGTCATAATAAACCCCACCATGGGCACAGTGACCCCAGCATGTCATAGTACAATAAACCCCACCAGGGGCACAGTGACCCCAACATGTCATGGCACAATAAACCTCATCAGAGGCACAGTGACCCCTCATGTGAACGCAGAGTACCCCCACTCCCAGCTCAGTACCAATCCCAAAGGCACAGTGACCCCCCACCCCCAGCACAATTTACAGCAGAGCCCCCAGCAGCACCTCAGAACTATTTCTACACCATGGTAATGATCCCCATGCTTCCTAGCAGGCAATGAGCAGTGCAGTGTCACCCACAACGTTTGGCTCTAAGTTTTGGGAAAGAGGCAAAACCAATGAGCAGGGACAGGTTACCATTTCAGAAACTGCTCTGTGGAGTTTCTCCTCATTTTGTCGCACCCTTGCATAAATATACCAGCCCCTTGCGAGTACCGATTGGCTGACACAGGCTGGGGGCGGGGCAAGTAGGGAGCATTCTTGTGATATGCTAATGAATCATCGGGAGGGAGTTGAGGTGGGCCGGGAGGAAAGTGAATTGGTACAAGCGCAGAGGAGAGGAGCAGAGGAGAGGAGCTGATGAGAGGCGACTGGATGACACGGATAAGGGGCACCGTTTGATCCCACATGCTGCCACCTGCACGTACCCATTAACCACAGTGAGACAGTCTGCATTCCGGCTACAAGATGTTCAGTTTGGGAGGGGAGCGTTTTGTTGCCCTGCTTCTCACTTGGGCTGGGATCCTGCAGCTGCGACATGTCAGCCGCTCAGGTAAGAGTCAGACAGAGGGATGAGCCCGTTGCAGGGATTTGTGTGAGATCTGGTCAAGGGGAGAGGTGGGGCAGCGGCCGGTGCTGGTCCCAGTACAAAGTTGGCATCTGCAATGCAGTGATAAGAAGAGCATGTGCTGCCAAACTAAAGTGTCTGACTCTGCATTGCAGCACTGAGCAAGTCATCAGTTCTCCCCAGCCTCCCAAACCTGCCGCACTCTCTGCAGCTGCACATCGGCCGATATCAGTCGCTCCTTATCTTCTTCTTCTATCATTTATACGTCGTATGGGCGACAGCAGCTGCTCTGTGTACTGTGGGCATGTGGGAGACTCGGGTGGGCAGGGGTGGGGTGGCACTGCAATCTGTCTTTTAAACGTGGGAGACTTGGGTCTTGTCCAAGAATCTTTCTGCTGTTACAGAACCCTAATAAATTCATTTGGAGCTGCTTTTTTTTTTTTAGCACATTGCTAAGCAACGACAATGTATGATAAATCCCATGAAAGTAGTTTGTTCCCTTCATATCATGGGATAAGGGGGGGGTGAGGATTTGCCCTTGTACAGAAGGGGAGATTGGTATATGTCACCTTATCTTAACATTTTGGGGCATATTTATCAAGGGTTCAAATTTTCGAATTGAAACTTCGAAATTCGAATTCAAAAAGACCAACCGAAATGAAGTCGAAGTTTTTTTTTGTCAAATAGGTCCGTTTTCGATCGAATAGGTCCGTATTCAAATTGTACAAATCGAAGGAATATCGCATTAGATCGAATTCGAAGTTTTTCCCAAAAAAAACCTTCGATTTTTCACCAATTGACACCAAATAGGTTCTAGGAGGTCCCCCATAGGGCTAAAACAACAATTTGGCAGGTTTTAGAGGCAAATGGTCAAAGTCGAATTTTTAAAGAGACAGTACATAATAAATTTCGATATTCGAATTTTCAATTTTTAAATTGAATCGTACACAAAAAATAGCTCAAAATTTTAATTTTTTTCATTCGACCTTTGATAAATCTGCCCCTTTATGTATATCATCATTTTTGTCTCAGTTTCAGCCTCAAATTTATTGAAGGGGTTAATCTACCTGGGAATGGAAAGGGTAAATGGCATACAGGGATACACTGCAGAAGTTTCTCTAAATGACCTCACTGCAGTCCTATCCCACCCTGTATTAACCCTCCGTCCATGGCATGAAAAAAAGGATTCAATCTATGTACATTGTTGCAGGTGTCCTTCATTCAAGGGACTGTGTCTGGTTATCACCCTCTGTCCTTGGGAATATCCCTGCTAAGATTTTAGTACTCCTAAGAGAACTAAAGCCTAACTAAAGAAGTAGCTAGAAATGTACATTATGTTTTGTGCTTCTGTACCAGCCCAAGGCAACCACAGCCCTTTAGCAGGGAAGATCTGTGTCTCCAAAGATGCCCCAGTAGCTTCCCGTCTTCTTTTCTGCTGATTCACTGCACATTCTCTGTGCTACTGTCACTTATTGAGCTTAGGGACCCACTCGTAATATACAGTATGCATAGAATATATTTGTCACAATATAAGGCTGATTGGTAATACAGATAATTACTACATGGCAGCACAGAAACCAGTGCAATTAGCATCAGAATTTAATAATCAGCCCTGTAGCATCAGTTTATATCACAGAGAAACCTCATTTTCTGCTTGATAATTAGTGACGACCCCTAAGCTTAGCTTCTCAACAGCTGCTCAGAGCCCACTGAGCATGTGAGTGTCACAGACACTTTCCAAGATGGTGACCCCCTGTGACAAGTTTGTAGTCCTGGATCATTGCTGCTATCGAGAAGCTAAGACTTTAGGCTGGTGCAATAAGTTCAGTATATAAAATATGGCATTTTTTAGCCATATTCATTTTTTGGGTTTAGTTGTCCTTTAAACTTCCTCTATAACCAGCAGTGGATAGGGCCCTTCAATCACAAATGTAGTGTTATACCCGGGGCATTAAAGCACGCTTTATTATGATAGGTGTGGCACATTATGGGCCAATGTTGGCACCTGACATACTTTATTAGGGATGTTGAACAGATAATGCTCTAGCAGACAGCAAAGGGGCCGTATTGAACTCTGGTCCCTTAGAAATAAGGATATTGTATAAAACCAGCACACAAAGTCAGACGACTCTTAGCTTGAATTTGAAATACAGGCTATGGTTTTGGGTCAGTCTAAGGATCTTGTTATTTTATTGATTCATGAAAATGCATTATGGGATCAAATTAAAAAATGTCAGATTCATTTTTTATGTGTGTAACGGTGATGTAACCAAAACCAATACTCTTACTTTAGAATTATGCTTTATTACTCCTGGTGTCAAAGTTGTATCTGTTTGTATCTGTTCATGCTATGAATAAATTCAGGATGTCCCCCTTGTGGAGAGTTCTGTTTATCGCCTATTTCATTATAATGATGCTGAGCCGCTAGGTAATGCCTGCTTGTGGCCTTTTGTTCTGGAATTATAACACAAATGGGGGGCTATGGGAGATGAGAAGGAAAGAAGGCAAGGCTGTAACTGCAAGCTGAGCCAATAGTACCTTCGGAGAAAATTGGAAGAATAAGGAAAATAAATGTCCATTAAATTCTAAAGGAACAGTAAACCTAAACACAGTAGCCAGTGCCAATTTGCTAATCTTTTGTGCCATGTTGATGCGGCTGTTCTGTAAAAAGAATTAACCTGGGGTACTTGGCTGGGGAGTGCACATTGCCATTTTTCTTTAGCTCTCAGGCTTTGGTGCATACTCATAGTGCACTCACACTTATAATAATTGCTATACTGTGCATACACCCAGCCCAAGCTCTGCAAGGAATACCTGGGACAGGAATGGCTGAGCCTCACCAGTACCCCGGGCCAGGTTATCATTCATGGAAGAGGCGCACCAGCCTGGGGTAATAGGGTAGAATCTTTCAGTTGGTAACCAGTTTTTTAAGTTTCCTTGTCCTTTAATATTTCTAGTTGACAAATAGAACGTTAAAATAAATATTGAAGGTTTAGTGACCCTATAAATGTGGTGTTACCCATCCCAAATCAAAGAGGTTTAATTTGCTATATAATTCTTTTAAATCAGTTGAAAGGTTATGCTTCTGTTTGCATATATATTTTTGTTGCACCCTCTACAGCGCCACTCATTATGAATCCATACAACCAGTCATCAATTAATCCATGTGACCATTGGTTCATTTGTCCACTAGATCTCTGATTCTTCCTTCCACCAATCTATCCACTCTCTCAAGCTCCACCTATAAACATCTATTTATCTATCTATCTATCTATCTATCTATCTATCTATCTATCTATCTATCTATCATCTATCTATCTATCTATCTATCTATCTATCTATCTATCTATCTATCATCTATCTATCTATCTATCTATCTATCTATCTATCTATCTATCTATCACCCATGTATCCACCTTCTGTGCATTTGTCTACCTGTTCATCTTTTATCATCTATCCATTTATTTATCTACCATCACTTCCTTCTTTTCACCACTCCCTCCTTCCACTGGCACCCTTTCATCCATTCACCCATGTATCCACCATCTGTCCATCATTTATCATCCATCTATTCCTTATCCTTCCATTTATCCTTGCACTTCCTTCTGGAACTCACCACTCCCATCCACTGTGCATGCATAATTAATAGCACTTGTACTGAAAACGTAATCTGCGTGTTCCTTAACTTGATTACATTTAATTATTGTTTCTACTTCTCCTCTCCCAAGCTGTAATCAGGATAGTTTGCTTAAATAGAGATAAGGGTGTTTACTTAGTGCACCACAGTTGTAGGCCACACATTTCCCTGCAGTCAAATCCCGTTAATTAAAGGTAATTACATCAATATGTGCTCCTTCACTGTTTAGTTGTGTTTGGTGCTGCTGCCTTCCTTTTGCCTCTTGTTGAATTGAGCGCAGTTACGCCAAATGACGCAAGCCCGACCCGAACAGCAAGTACCTCATAGGGCCGGGCCTAGGGCGGCACATTTTTCAGGGCGGCATGCCGCCCAGCCACTCAATGGGTAGCACTGGGGATGCGTTGCTCCCCAGTGCTTCGGCGATTGGATGCCAGCGCTCTTGCGCCTGCAATAAGTAGTGTGGGCAGCAATAGGACCGCACGGCCTTGGGAGTGCCCGCCCAGCTAATCCAGCGCTGCCCGGACCCGCTGACCATCAAGAATCAGGAAGTGCTGTCATTGTAAACCGAAAGTGACATCATCTGTTATTGAGAAGACCTGCTGCCCCGCAGAACCGCTGACCCACGTCCCCGCAGAACCGCTGACCCACGTCTACACCTGCAATCGGAACTTCTACCCGCAGGGTACCGCAGGTTTTTGCAGCTAACCTGCAGGTACCTGACCTGCTGCAGGACTCTCACATACAGTGATCTGAATAGATCCACCCTATATTTTTGATATTATACTGTTTCACCCTGGGTATTGATATTCTATTTCTTCATTAAAGGGGAAGTAAACCCCCAAATAAAAATTGAATTTTAAGAAAACATAAAGCAACTTATACATTTATTTAAAATTGTCAGTGCTTTTAAAGTTATTTATAAAAGCAAATGCTTTATTGTTGTTACTTTTTAAACAATGTTGCAAAAGTCTTAGTTCTCCAGCATTCAATAGCAATACATATACAAATAACTCATGTATATTGCAAAGTTGCTTAGAATTATGTTTTCTTTTATCAGCCAAAAAATAATTTTTGGGGTTGACATTCCATTTGATTGAAGCTTTAGGCCAAGATTGCCATTAGCACTAATGCTGCAAAGTGAGTTGTTGTAATAGACTTGATGTGACGCTACTTGTTGAAAGGGAGTGGAGGGATAACAAGTTGATAGGAGAATATGTAGGAATATGGGCTTTGGGATTGTAGAGAACTGGGTTGCTTATTTTGCCAATTACAGGCTTCTTTGCTGGAATGGACTGGATCTCAGAAATGACGGTGCAGCTGTTTGAGGAGAGAATGGCAAGAGGCTTTTTGGAATTTGAAAGGACAAGGAAAACACTACTCACTAAAAGGTGTCAAAATTATATGTACCCCCTGTGAATTGAATTCACTCATGAGCATTAGTTAAAAATGTCAGTAATTACTGCTCATGTGCAAATTAAAGGGGAAGCGGCATGCAAGGTAATGTAGTGCTGTGATTTTGGATCTCAAGGGATCCAGATTGGTGTCTCTGGGTGTATCAGGCAGGTATCCGGCACCATGAGCACCGAGCACAGATACAGTTTCTCCATCGGTGCATTTTTATTTCTCTGCTGGCAGTGCTGGGATATTTTTGGTTGACAAAGGCACAAAAATAAGGTCATGCAATAAATAAACATTTCAGAGTTTTCACCAGGTCTAGTAGCCCATAGCAACCTTAGCTAAATACTCCCTCTGATATGTTGTTTACTAGACTTGGTGAGTGTATACTCGTTCTTTTTCCCTGAGCCAGTGCTCTTACTTTTCTTTCTTTAGGGATTTCTTTTGAGTAAAAGTAATGAAGGCTTGGCAGTATTTTTTTTTTCCAGGTCAGTGCATTTTTTCCTTAAAAGCATGGCCCAGGATGAAAAAAACTTTGCTATTTGATTCACTTGGGTTGCACAATATATTGACTCCAGCAGTTAATCTGTGTTGTGTCTTTTAACTGAGAGGGTGTGCTGTCTAGTATTAGGGCAGATTTGCCAAACACTACGCTTATGTTGGTGTCAGACCATGTTATATACCCTGTGGAAATGGTTAATCAGTATGGCATGGTATGTGCAATGACTGGACTAAAAGGATCAGTTTATGTGAATTCCCAGCATTCCCTGAATTAGCAGAATGTACTCTGAGTTGACTCAGCACTTAGTCTGAGATGCTCTTATTGGAAATGACGCTGTAATGTTCTTATATTGGCTTCCTCGCTCGATTATTTGTTTGAGTGGTCTCATAAATCCTTTATTACACCGGATGTCATGCACCATCACATTATCATATAAAATATTAACCGATAACGCCCTTCAGCAAGAACCAACTCTTTCTTTATAGGCTGGCCGTTTAGTAGGGGGCTTTTAGTAACATTTGCAGTGATCTTTATGTTTAGTTATAATTACATGGAAAAATTGATGTGCGTGTCAGCAAAATGTTGACCCACAACCAATCCTAACCCTTCCACTCCCAACCTGACGTGGCAACTCACCTGTATTTATAGATCAACACCCAGTGCACAACATCTTCAGATTGTAAAAGGGGCATCTGCCATTGACTTCTACATGACCTCCACAGGATTTAGCTGAAGTATTTTCTTATTCTGATTTTTATCAGCTTTGGGGAATAATAAATCTATAAAAATTCGGGGTTTTCCCCTTTAAAAACTTAACCAGAAAAATTTGAGGTTTAATAAATACATATATAGTATGTATAGTAAATACACCTCTCCTTGTGTAATGCCAACGTGAGCTGAGGTTATTGTGGCTTATGTGTTTAAATATCAAATGCTTGTCCCATTCTAAAGATAAATCTAAAAAATGTGACTTTGCAAGAGCACAAGGAGAAAGCAAAGCAGATGCCACTGGAGGATGAATTAAGGATTAAATTAGATAATGCCTAACTGTGATTATACAAGAGATTTCTCAGCCTATGAACATCTGTCAATGCTGGCCCAATTTTTTCCAGTTTTTACCCACGCTTCACAACTGGATGTACAGCATAGTATAGTATAGTATAGTATATATATATATATATATATATATATATATATATATATATATATATATATATATATAATTGGTTTGAATGTTTAATATTTTAAGTGTAGCTTTATAAAAAGGCACCTTCAAGGGTCATAACACTTGCATGATAAGTAGTTTTTTAAAACAAGGTGCTCATATTAGTAATTGTTCCGTTTATTACTGGGTGCCCTTAAAGGGGTGGTTCATCTATACATCTTTACTTTAACTATTAGGGGCAGATTTATCAAGGATTGAATTGAAAATTCGAATTTCAAGCTTATTTTAGTGTAATTCGACTTGGGAATAGTCCAAATTCGATTTGAGTTAAAAAATAAATCAAAATTTGAATTTCAATATTTATCATGTACTGTCCCTTTAAAGGACCAGTAACATCAAATATTTTTATTAAAAAGTTAGTTAGTGTAGAACGAAAAAAAAACAGACATATTAAACTTTAGAAATCACTAAGTCTTTATTAAAAAATAGCTCCTCTTCAGAAAAGGCGATCCAGTGATCCATCGTACAGCGCTCAATTTCTCCTGCCTGGTTTCCTTATAGGAAATAGCCAGGGAGGAGCAATTGAGCGCCGCAAAATGGATCGTTGTCTGTTGCCTTTTCTGAAGAGAATCAAAATGAGAAAAATTAATGTAACTTATGTAATTTGTGTAACTTTCACAATAAGGCTGGTACCTATTCAGAAGATTTCCCAGGGCGCAGGACAACAGTCCCCCCTGATGGTGGCCCTTTGTTACTATACCAGGAACTCCATCCTAGTGTGTGGGGGGGGGGGCAAATTTAGTAGCTAAGCTTAGGGGTCATCACAATTTATTCAGCAAAAAAATGTTCACTTGTCATAGACGCTGATGCTACAGGGCTGATTATTCAATTCTGATGCTAATTGCACTGGTTTCTGAGATGATGTAATAAGAATCTGAATTAATCACTAATCAACCTTGAATTATGACCTTTACGTTTATAAATACAGATATTGTGCTTTGGCCCCTAAGCACTGGTAACTGATGGAAACACAGAGCATGTGCTGTGAATTAGCAGAAAAGAAGACGGGGCGCTACTGGGGCATCTTTGGCGGCACAGATCTTTGCTGATGGGCTATAGTTGCCTTAGGGTGGTACAAAACCCCAGAATATAATGTGCAGCATTTCTAGCCTACTTTCTAGTTCTCCTTTAAGTATGAAGTGTTGTTTCAGTTGCAGAGCAGCACATATTGCACTCCATATATTAACATTCCAGGTAATACAAATGAGTGCATAAATGAACAAGTTGTGAAAGTTGAGAGTTCTTTTGAAGATTTTTTTTGTGTGGATAATTTATATGCATAGTCATTTTTTAGAATTGTGTCCCATAACATAATACATGTACACTTAAACTGAATCAAACTCTAATTTTGCATATTCAGATAAAATATGTAAAACTGCATGATCTGTGACAATAATTGTCATGTTCAGTTGTCTATTGTGACTGCTTTGGATACGACTTAATTTGAATCCAGCTAAACTGGGATTCTTTTTTTTATCCCAAAGGATATGCTGAATTCCAGGCATACATTCCTTTACTGTTTGCACTGTTTAGTACAAGAAGTTGGCTTCTGCTTACAAAACAGTAAAAAGAAATGGGGAAGGGAGGGGGCTGTATACTGGGAATCAAATCATATGCCTCACATTTCACAAGAACAAAACATGGAGTAGCTTCTACTTCTGGTTTAGCTTAAGGGCAGAGACACACGTGGCAATTCAAGTTTTTCCAAAGTCGCCGTGAGGCAACTTTGGGGACTTCGGAAAAAGAAGCAATCCGAGTGCCATCACACCGTCGATTTTCATTCTAGACGGTGGGAAGGCAGGGGAGATAGTTCCGGGAGATTAGTCGCCCCAAAAAAGAGGAGATTTGTCGCCGGGCATCTGCCCTAAGAAAACCACAGTTTTTTTTTGGATTTAAACAAAAGGCAAAAAGTAGGGCACAAACCCTATTCATTGAACTCATGGTGAACAAGGAGGGTATAAGTATTTTTGTACAAACCCTAATCATCAAATTATAAAGCACCACGGGATATGTCAGCACTCTATAAATAAAGAATAGTAATAATTTATGATGTTTTATTGATTTCTGCTTATACTTTGTGAATAGGGTGTGCTTCTTTTTTCGTGTAGTATTGGCCCTAAAGGTCAGGGGGCATGCAGTGGGTCGCTTTGGGTGGTAAAATGGATGGGCTGGGTGGTAAAATGGATGGGCTGGGTGGTAAAATGGATGGTTGGGGCAAGAAAATGAGTGAATGGGGCAAGAAAATGCACCAGCTGGGCAGGGAAATGGGAAGGGCAGAGGCGAACTTCTGCTTTAGGGGAGATTGGCAACAGAGCGTCAGCGAAGGGAAGGATTTATAGGGTGTTACAAATGTACAGGTAAGTACATTGCTGGTAAATTTGTAATACTGCTTTTGGCACTAGCTGGCGATTTGCCACCTAGGCCTGTCAAATCCCGGCCAGGTTGCAACTGTATATGTGAATGAGTTGTGCAATTAACCGTTTTGTAATTAAGGATTGTGTAAGGGGTGCATGGTGGGCAAAATCAGGCACAAATCTTTGTACCTCTGCAATGGGGCTGAAAAGTTCAGTGCATCTGAAAAATAGTGCATTGTAGAAAACATTTTAGTAAATTACCTTTTGATGTTAATGTTATGTGTATCTTTTTACAGAATGGTGCTACAATGATCTGGTGTCCCCACTTTATTTCACATCTTTCGATGCTTCCTCAAGATATTCCATTCTCTACGCCTCTAATTTTGCACGATTATACGGTAAGTATGAGGGAATGGCTCACCATAACCAGATTACATTTATGGTAAAATGCATGGGAAACACTGCACCTCGTTAACACCTTGCTTGTCACAGTTGTATTGAATTTCTGTGATTCTGTCAGTACCTTCCACTGGACCCAAACTGTGCATCTCTAGTTTGTATTGCTAATTCACAGTAAACTGCAAAATGACACAGAAGATGGAATTAAAGATGGAAGTATGACTTTCAGGAAGGGAAAAATGCTGAACCATGTTTGAGAGCAGCTACAAGTTAATTTCCAGATCTTTCAATCGAAATAGTAGTGCAGGGCCAGCTTATTCATGTAACCCTGTGTAAAATGTTATTCTAGAAGCTCCTTGACATTTAAAAATGGACATCGTTTTGAAATGGACGTATATAATGGACGCAAGGCTTATCCTTGTAAATTCAATCCTAAACTGTGCTCAATGATGTCATCAGTTATAATTGTTATAGAGTGATGTAATATAATTTATACTAATGTCCCTCCTGTTGTAAAATATGAGGATAATAGAAGTCACCTCTGAGTTTCATGACGACCTTCGGGTCAGGGTCGGACTGGGCCACAGGGAAAAAACCCAGCGGGCCACAGGCCCAGATCTGCGATTTGCAGGCTCCCTCCTGCTGCATCCGCCAGAGAAATGTAGTGCGGCCCTGCTTACAGTGGAGCTCTGTATCCTGTATAACAGTCTCCTCCCTATGTCTTTTATCAAGTCACCATACTGCCTCAAGGGGTGCATCAAGGTTTCTGAACCGGTTTCTGTTTTGCTAGCACATCATTTCTTTAGGAGAGCAAACATTTAGCTCTGTTGTCTTTTGATGCATCACAACCATCACTTCAGAGATCTGTTAAATCTCTCTAAACGCCTTTTTGCCACCAACTGAAATGTTCTAGTTAATTTTAGGATCATGATTTATGGAGTAGAGATCACTTGAACTTCTCTTAATTCACAGAAACTTTGAATAGCGGGCAGGCACCACTCCAGAACACCAAAAGTAAATCAGTCAGTAAAATCCAGGAGTCCAAATAATATATTGAAGTAGTACAAAAAGTCTTTAT
The DNA here is from genome assembly GCA_038501925.1 of Xenopus petersii. Classification (NCBI taxonomy): domain Eukaryota; kingdom Metazoa; phylum Chordata; class Amphibia; order Anura; family Pipidae; genus Xenopus; species Xenopus petersii. Next base: position 105,948,767 of record CM076688.1, on the reverse strand, counting down.
TTACATTACGTATAAAGGATAAAAGCCGGACGCGTTTAGCGTCCCCCAAGGACACTTAATCATAATTACTCCACATTAATTCTCTTTGTACAATATTAACTTCTTTCAATGTTCACTATTAAAATCTTCTCTTTTTTGCCTCCTTGAGCAGCTACTTTGTGCATTGCCTTATTTCTATTATATCTATTCTCTATATCTATTGCATATGCAAATTAGGGGTGGGAACTTCCTTGTTTTGTGCCAAAAAAGTCACACGATTTCCCTCCCCGCAACTAATTTGCAAATGCAAATTAGGATTTGGATTCGGTTCGGCCAGGCAGAAGGATTCGGCCGAATCCGAATCCTGCTGAAAAAGGCCGAATCCCGAACCGAATCCTGGATTCGGTGCATCCCTAGTTTTCAGATACAAGATGAAGCCCTCTGCATAGATGCAATGTCTCCCCTTGTACTAGAATCCACCAATAAATGTAAAAACACATACAGTATGGTGTCATATATAGGACATGTAAATACAGGTATGGCACCTGTTATCCAGAATGCTCAGGACCTGGGGTTTTCCAGATAAAGGTTTTTTTGGTAACTTGGGTCTTCATTTCTAAAGTATATTAAAAATCATGTTAACTTTAAATAAACCCAATAGGATTGTTTTGCTTCCAATAAGGATCAATTATATCTTAGTTTGGATCAAGTGCAAGCTACTGTTTTATTATTACAGAGAAAAAGGAAAGCATTTGTAAAATTTGGATTATTTGGAAAAATGGAGTCTATGGGAGATGGCCTTTCCATAATTCGGAGCTTTCTGGATAACGGGTTTCCAGATAACAGATCCCATACCTGTAATACAAAAACTCCTGTTTTTCGAGGTAAAACTCTTTAAGCTGACAGTAAACTCATGCATCCTGTCTGAGGGTAGCAACTTTTAGTTGTAAGGCCTATGTGCTTCAGAAATTTATTGTGGTGGCGCACAAGTCAATGACTTTCAAGGACGATATGTGTAAGTGGGAGACCTTGTGACACTCAATAATTGCTTTTAACGGTATCCCATACAGTAATTTGCATTTCTCTTTATCATTGTCTTTCAGGTAGCAGTGGGTGGTCTCCAGCCCTTGGGGATAAACTGCCCTGGCTTCAAATTGATTTACGACAGAAATATAAAATCATGGGAATAGCTACTCAAGGGACCCATAATACTTACTATGACTGGGTAACAAAGTACATACTGCTGTATGGGGACAGACCAGATAGCTGGAAGCCATATTTTCAGCAAGGAACTAACTGGGTAAGATGATGCATTTAGTCTTGTACCATAGTTATTTGAACAACCGTTTCGGTAAGAATTAAAATTCTAATACATATATTCTCACGCTCTGGTTCTCTTTTCCAAATTGTCATAGACTCACCCTTTAAAGAGATTATTATCCAGATATTGATAAAAAAATCTAAGAAATGAGTGTCACGTGTAATAAAATGTGAAATACACAGAGTACTTCTCACCTAACAGACGTGATCATTTTGACATCAATAGATATTTTAACCTACAAAGAGAAAGACTTATAAATCCTTTCCATTCCTATAGTTTTAGACAGCCAACCCTTCTAACCACATGGCTCATAGAATAGAGCCACCCCAATCTCTCTGCAGGCCATGATCATTTTTTTTTACTTCTAATATTATTTCTGGAGTATCCCATAACATGTAGCAACACCATATTGGACCACCAGACGTTGCTCTGTTTCTGATTATGTTCCTTGGAAGGTAATGTGGGTAACTATCCTGAGACATTGATTAAGACAGTAAAGAGAAAAAACTGAACTTACACTCCCTGTATAACTGTTATAAGTATTATACTGGAAAAATAATCATGAGTAGCTGGTCAAATAATACTAAAATACAATTTTAACAACTAAATTTAACAACAATTTTTTACAACTAAAAAATTGAATCACTTAAAGGACAAGGGAATGTGAAACTCACGTTTGGTTCTTATTACAATATTTGTCTACTTACAATATTTTGCATGTGCTCCTTCAGTGTGCTCTTTCTCTGTAATCAGTGTTGAGGACGGTATACTTAGCATCAATGGCTGGCCTCTGATAAGGGCTGCACCAGTAGGAACCTCAGTGCCGTGTGTCATATGCAACACAAGATTCCTGATTGGCTCTCTGCTGAGCTCCCTAGAAATAATGTATTACAATATAAAGCAAGTGGTGAGCTGGCGAACATCTGCCTTGTTTCACCTGTGTGCAGGTGTACCAGAGAGAAAGAAAAAAACAAGAATCTTTTCAATAATAGGAGCTTTAATGTGTCTCAAAGCTGATGTACAGCTTTGAGATGGGGATTTGTTAAAAAACCAGTCAGAGGTTTAGTATACCATATACATTAGAATGAATAGTATACAGCGGATTCACGTCACAATTTTGTTGTTCTTTAAAATATTTGATTAAAGTCACTACTGTCATACTGTAAATACTCTTGTTTTTCTGCGCCAACCAGTAAGTGTGGCATCAAGGTTGCTTACAAGGCTCATTTACACCCACAGACACAGTAAGCAAAGTACAATTTCAAACACAGTTGCCATGCTTTTTTCCCCACATTGCAGCACTTTTTCCCAAAATGCAAACCAAATTACGTCTCAGTCACCAAAATGAAAACAAATGCGCATGTGCTTACCTGACACCCCGAGCTAGTGCTCCTATCAGGAGAAAACTGTACCAGCCCAGGATGCGCAGTAGAGGGAAATAGCCGGCATTTTCTTTCAAATTTGGCTTTTCGCTCTACTCCCCATGCGCAGGCACGCAAAGAAAGAAGAAGGGGCAAATTCACTAAAGGGCGAATTGTCGCCAGTGAACGCTTTGCCACACTTTGCAGCCAGGTGAAAATTCATTACCACTATGCTAATTCACTAAAATGTGAAGTTGCGTCCTGGACGACGAACGATGGCGACGTTTAGCTAGTGTTACTTCGGCAGTGCGAATGTTGCAAAGTAAAATGACGCTAGCGATCGATTCTGCCTAGTGAAAGTTTGTTAGTCCTCTTACTCTTAGGTCAATTTGAATAGGGCGGGTACATTAAAGTAATATGGACGTCTTTATTAGAGATGTTGGTGCAAATGCTTGAAGTGGCCGCATATTATTACAAATGTCCAAGGAACCTGAATAAAGACAAAAGAGATCCTCTAATGCCCTACACATGTGACCACCCTAAAATGAATGTTCCATGCTCTTCAAATGTCTGGAGAAAAATGTTAACCCAAAAAAGTTTGATAGTTAGTACTTTTGCAGACAATCCCGCTTAAAACAATCGCCAGTGTTTTTACAACTTTAATGCATTTCCAACAGACAGGATATGATATAACTGAGATAAGATTGAGGAAGATGTTGCTTCATTTTAGCAGTTCGCCTGGTCTGAAGTGGCGAAGGAAACTCGACGAATTTGGTGAATTTGCAAAATTACGCCCGTTCGCTAGAGTGAAAAGTCACTTGTCATGCAAACGAACGATATCGATGGTCCCGTTCGCTAGCGAATTCTCGCCTGCACCTGTCAGTAAATTGGCGATGTCCCTGTGGCTGTTCACCCGTTAGTGAATCTGCCCTCTAGCAGGAGATGATCACTCTGTGGTGCTGGTTGGAAGAATCCCGGGCCATGATCACTCTGTGGTGCTGGTTGGAAGAATCCCGGGCCAGTGCAATTTATTTAAGTGATCCAGGCACCAGAGTGCTAATTGGATGCTTTGCAAGAGGTAATAATGAAAGTAGTAACGTCTACAATTTGTAAGGCCAGTATCTGTATCGGATAAACAAAAAGAACACCAAGAGACCCAATAGTGTAATATGTATTGGTAAGGGATAATGAAATAAGAGTAGATAACATATACTCACAAACCAAGGTTACCAATAGCAACCACTGTAAAGGCAGGTGGGGAGATTGTCCTGGCCCCACTCAGGATTAAGAAGTCGCTCTCTGTAGATAGAAAAAGGGTATCAACCCTCCACCCAGGGTGGACTTAGTATTGTATAAAAAGAAGAGAGGCGCCAAAAGAATAAAAGGATATAAACGAGTTAAAAAACAAAAACTTGGTAATCAGAGGAAGCAGTAGTGGACTTACCTCCTCCAAGCAGACACAAAACGTCTGTAATTAAGCAGTCAAAATTTATTAACGAACTCCAATCAGTACAACGCGTTTCACGGGCTCAGACCTGCTTCTTCAGGCAATAAACATAGGAGTTACAGCATCTGGCAGTAGTATACACACTTAGCGCCTCTTATATCCTTTTATTCTTTTGGCGCCTCTGTTCTTTTTATACAATCTGTATGGGAAGTCCTGTATAAGGGTTAGTTCACATGAGTAGATTCGGGAAGATTTTGTCACCTGGCGACTAATCGCCTCGTCTTCTGAGCGACAATCTCCCTGAACTGCCTCAACGTGTTTTCCCATAGACTATAATGAAAAGTCGCCTGCACTAAAGCACACGTGGCGATGCGGTTTCCAAAGTCACCAGAAGTTTCCTCTGCGAGGCATCGCCGCATGTGCTTCAGCGCAGGCGACTTTTGATTATAGCTGCACTTGGCACCACTTGGTCTTTCCTGCCTTCTGTTCCGAATTTCACGCAGGTACAGTATACCTATTGATGCCAGGGAACCCTTCAAACCAGGCAGTAGCTCCAGGGTTCCCTCAGTAGAAAAAATAGGGTGCATGTGTCACTCTCATGCCAGAAATGGCATCAGACAGATTTTTAGCATGTCTGATTTGTGCCGAAATGAAACTGTGTGAATCAGATGAATCTGTTCATGGCGGCCACATTTACACTTGCATAGTGGGGAAAATGCTGCATTATGGGTAACATGCGCTCCAAATTGCACGTAGACCACTGCAGTGTTTTAATGACCTCTAATGTCCGTATTAATGACAAAACCCCTACAGTTTATTGGCACTGGGTTTCTTAGGCTGCTTTGTTTTTTTAAATTTGTGGATCATTTACTGCTGCACATTCCAGAAGTCATAGATCGAATTTGCCCAGGAATGATGGAGTCTTACATAAGACTGATATATTCACAGACAAAAATAGGGAGCACCACCTATCAATTGAGAAATCAGTAGATGGTGTGCAGGGTTAAAGAGGTAAGTATATATAAGAGGGAAAGAAAAGTTAACACTTAAAATTGCACCACCCCATTGTGAAACCCGAAAACTGGAGGAACTAGGTTAAAACGTAACTTTTACTGATATATTAAATAAAATCGTGAGTCCAGGAAACCATTAAAAAATTTAAACTAGGACCAGGGAGACAAAGGACCAAGATTAGGTGGAACGACAGATGCGGACCCTGAGTAGATTAACAAGCTAATGTCCAAAGTCAGTAGTGAATCACTACAATCTGCAGTGAACAACTGCAGCAAGCAACGCCGTGTGAGGCGACAAAACCAAACAAACAATTATCACGTGGCCTGTATATAAATTCTATAGGTAACCTATTACATTGCCACTAATTCCACAACCCATCCATTTTCCATAGCTTTGATGATTCCACCACCCTCCCATTTCCATGGAGAAGTTAGTATGACCAGGTGGTATCAGTAGTATTACGCTATTAAATTGCTGGAAATAGATTCTAGTACTGGAATATAGCGATTAGGTATGCTTGAATTCTACCCCAGAGCCCAGCTCTGTCGTTCACCCACCCCTTCACCCTCAGAGCTTCCCGCCCATTGTAGCCGCAAAGAGGTAGCCTAATTAATTATCAAAGTGACAAAGCCGGCTTAACGCTGGTGAAACGCGCGTCAGACGCTTTTTAGCTTTAGCCAGGCAGGGGGACGGAATCTATATTAATTTAGGCTACCTCTTTTTTGTATTGTTTAATAGAAATTTTCTCCAACTCTGCAGAACCAGTGGCTGCAGCAACATAATCCTCCAAATAGAATCCCAGTTTATCTGCTTAAATCTGGCTCCATGATCTGCAGCTGGAGTTGGAAACAGTAAAGGGGATGTAAAGGCAAAAATAAGATACAATACAAATCGCTACACAGTCGCCGACTGCTCTACAGGGAAACAAACAAAGCTGCTTGAGTTCTGCATGGCTGGAACGTAAGGCAGGGGTTCCCCTTGCTGTTCATAAGTATGATTGTTTCCCTGCAGAACAGTTAGGGACCATCTGACAATTCCTATCCACAGCAGTAAATGAAGGGAGAATTTCACTGCATACAGTCAGGTTTCTTATAAAAACGGTACACATTTTTTAATTAAAGTATACCAGTTTCTTTTTTGTTAAAGAAAGTAAAAATGGGATTTAATTTTTTTTGCCTTTACCTGCCCTTTACACCATAAAGACAACCTCTCTTTTAGTGACGTTTATATACTACATAGATATTGTTCCTTTTTGTTTAACTTCATTTCTTTCTGTACAGACATTCTTTGGCAATGTCAATTCATCAGGGGTAAAAGAACATCGCCTACATTACCCAGTGAAAGCTCGATATGTTCGCTTCGTCCCGGTGGCATGGAACCCAAAAGGAAAGATTGGCCTTCGTGTGGGTCTTTTTGGCTGCCCATATCGTAAGTGATGTCCTCAGAGATTGTGTTTTATGATTATAAGAGAACATATAACCAATGGAGCTTAACAAAGTGCTGAGGGACCTCTGGAGTATGGGGGGGGGGGCGCATTTCAGTTAATATGTGTATGAAAGGGATCATCATCCTCAAGGTTGGGTAACTTAAAAAGATTTTGCAGTGGGTTTAGTAACTTCTAGTTATGTCACTGGATCAACCCTATTACTATTATGCTTTATTTATATAGTGCTGGTATGGTTATGAATTGTTTACATCAGTCCCTGCTCTAGTGGAAATTACAGTCTAAGCTCCCTATTGCATTCACACTATGGTCAGTTTTATCCAGAGCCAAAAAACCTGCCTGAATGGTTTTGGAGTTTGGTGGAAAATGGAGTACCTGTAAGAAACCAATTCAAGCACAGGGTGAACATACAAACTCCTATACAGTATATCACTATGTATAATATACTGACAGATTGTGTTTCTGCACTCACAGGTCATGATGTTTTGTCCTTTGATGGAGATGACTTCTTTTCCTACAAGCTTAAAGGGAATATTAGTCGAACCTTAAATGACAGCATATCGTTCAACTTCAAAACACTGGAGAAAGATGGGATGCTGATGCACGCAGAGGGATCGCAAGGAGATTACATCACACTCGAGCTTCAAAAGGCCCGTTTAATATTCCAGATCAGTTTGGGTATGGTGTGACTCATTTCAGCCATTAATTCCGTCAATCTACATAAAGCATTCTTTGTAATTCATATGAGAAATAGTAACAAACTGTATAGGCACATCATGAAATTCATATAAGAAATAGTGACAAACTGTATAGGCACATAATGTAATTCATATACGAAATAGTGAAAAACTGTTTAGGCACATAAATATATATTTTTGTATGTCCTGAGAATGGTTCCCTGGTTAGAACTGGAACATTTACTAATACATACTAGTGTTCCCCCCACTAATAAAACCCCTACTCAGTACCCTACATATTCCCCCCTCCCTGCTATCCCCCGCATAGGTGATAACACCTATAAGTGCCCCATATCCTTTCCTCGCCTATAAGTGCAGAGTAAGCATAGCGGAGTTCATGGGCGACATCTTCTGGGCTCTTCGATATTCATCGGGTGCTCTTCCTTCCCGTCTGCAATTTCTGTCACTTTTGGCGCATGCGCAGTTGCTACGAACCAGAAGACTGCTCCAACTTGGCAATGCACCAATAAGGCGCTCACTTCCCAAAGAAATCTGAAGAGACAGATGATGGCATCATAGACATGAGCCCATCCTAAAACTGTGGCATGAGTTTCAAATGGTTAAAAAAAAGTTTAAAAAATATATATTTAACAGTTATAACTTTTAAACATAATCCCACATTAAAATATGAAAAAACGACAGCGTTTTGTATTTTTTGTGACTTTTTTGGCATACAGGATATGATGTCACTGACACAATAATTTCAAGGCTGTACCTTCTTATTAATTTGCCAGGTTTAAAATAACCTGGCGAAAAGGGAAATGGGTTACAAAATTCGCAAATTTGCAGAGTAACGATCTTCACCCTTTAGTTAATCTGCCCCATTGGGTCTCCATGCAAACTGTGCACTATTTGGAGAGTTTTGTTCTAGTCTTTCATTCAGGTTCATTTCTGGTTTCAAGGGCCAGGGACACTTTAGTAATCAAACAGCTACCGAAAACACACAATAGTTTTAAACTTCAGTAGAACAAAAGATAAGCATTAAAGTTCAATTGCAGAGTGTAAATTAGAGTGTGGAGAACAAAACTAGACATACGAGGATCTCCTTTATAGAAAGACTTGGATATGCAAATGTTACTAATAACTGGTCTCATAAAATTTGACTTATGTAAAGGAAAACTAAACCCTAACAATTAATATGGTTAAAAATGCCATGTTTTATATACTGAACTTATTGCACCAGCCTAACATATCAGCTTGTCAATAGCAGCAATGATCCAGGTCTTCAAACTTGTTACAGGGTGTCACCATCTTGGAAAGTTTCTATGACACTCACATGCTCAGTGGGCTCTGAGCAGCTGTAGAGAAGCTTAGGGGTCGTCACAGATTATCTGCAATATAAGCTGCAGGGCTGATTATTAAATTCTATTGCTAGTTGCACTGGTTTCTGTGCTGCCATGTAGTATTTATCTGTATTAATTACTAATCAGCCTTATATTGTGACATTTCTATTCTATGGGGCAAATTCACTAAGACTCGTAGTTGCGCCAGGCGCAAATTCGCCGCACTTTGCCACACTTCGCCAGGCGTAGTTTCACCAGCGCTCCGCAAATTCACTAAAATCCGAAGTTGCGCACAGGGGTAGCGTACGTTTGCGAAGTTGCGCTATTGTTAAATCGCCAAGCGAAGCGAAGTTTCGCTAGTGATGGTTAATTTGCATACGGCGCCAAATTCAAATTTCAATGGAGGAATACGTATCAGCACTACAAATGCCTAGAAAACCTTCAAAACATCAAATAAAAATTTTATTTTGCCCTACACATGTGCCCACTGTCTTGGTAAGTTGCCATGAGTCAGGAAATGTAGGGGGGAAGGAGGGGAGCCCCAAAAAAATTTTCGATCTTTTTCAGCCTATCACTCATAATATAGAAAACACGCCAGCGTTTTTTGGGACTTAGAAAAAATTTCACTTTTTTTGAAGCAATCCCTATCTACTCTATTGCGCTTCGCCTGGTCTGAGGTGGCGAAGGAAGTCTAGCGTAAAAGGTGGCGTTCAGAACAATGCGCGTGTTAGTGAATTTGCGTAGTTTCGTTCGTTGCGCAAATTCGCCAGGCGTAAGGGTGCGAAGTTACACTAGCAAAATTAAGCCAGCGTCCGTTCGGCGCTTAGTGAATTTGCCCCTATGTGTACTGTATATTGTGAGTTGGTTCCTAAACTCAGTAAGTGACAGCAGCACAGAGCATGTGCAGTAAATCAGCAGAAAAGAAGATGGGGAGCTACTGGGGCATCTTTGGAGACACAAATCTTCCCTGCTAAAGGGCTGTGGTTACCTTAGGCTGGTACAGAAGCCCAAAACATAATGTACAACATTTAGTTCAGCTTTAGTTCTCCTTTAAATTAGATCTTGATTTGAAATCCTGCCAACCAATTGTTAATCTGCCTTTTTTTCTCCTCTTCACTGACAACAGGCAACAGTCCTATACACCCAGTAGACAGTCACACAGTTGTGAAGCTAGGAAGCCTTCTGGATGATCAGCATTGGCATTCTGTCTATATTGAACGGCAAGGTCGTGACCTTAACATAACTTTGGACGGAGAAACAAAAAGAGTTAAATTAAAGGGAGACTTTGAACAACTGGACCTGGAAACTGAGGTTGATTGACGTCTAGTGCTAAGTTGCAACACTGTGTTTTTCATTTATTTGATTTATCTTTGAGTAGAACATGTGCATGCATTAACATTGTTACATAGGTTGATGTTTTTGTTCCTAAGCTGCTAATGATGTTAGAAATTAAATGTCACCATCATCCTTATTCGGAAGGTCTTTCTCATAAGAGGATGGTGTTTAGGAAAAAAAGGGAGGTATGGAAGAAGGAGGTTGTTTATTTTTTTTAAGCATGGAGGGTAGAAGCTGTTGTGCATCTATTTTATTCAGCCTCATTTACTAGGTAACTACAAAGTCAAGTACCAGATAGTACAGACTCAGCTCACATGGCTGCGTTCATATAGACCTTTTCACATCCAGCTTTGCCATGTATTAGTCACTGAAAGAGTATTGGAGTGTGATATATAGTGACTATAAAGGGTATTTACCACTTGGAAGTTGTTATTATGATAGAACACTGACCTTTAAAGACCATTGAGATGCCCCCTAGAATGCTGGGGAAAAATCATCTAAAATACAGGTTTATTTAGCAGCACTGGGGTTCAGGCTGCTTTCCTATGGAAATACAGCAGCCTGGATTCCTAGCATTTATTTAACAAGTTTTGCTATTAAGTTTAACTTTCTTCACTTGCCAAGATGTGCTGATATCTATATATAAGCGAAAGCTTCCTCACTCATCATCAGGCCAACCAGTTAAATAATATATACAGCCCTGGTGTGATATTGTGATCAGCGTATTTCTAATCATCATACCTCTCATTAGAGTCCCATTGTTTTACCTTTATACCAAGCTGTGATGATACAGAACTAAACCCCCTTGCTTATAAAAACCCCTACCCTCCATAGTCCCTCCACCCTGCTCCCCATGCACATCAGTAAATGACCCTAAGCCTATAATTACCCCTCGTTGCAAAGTCAGCGCAGTGGAACTCATGGGCACCATTCCGGCGCTTTGGTAATCTTCGGGCCTTCTTCCGGTGCTTTGGTCATTTTCTTCGCTTTCATGGCATGCGCAGTTATCACGAAGCAGAGAACTGCTGCAACTGCGCATACTTAAAGGAGAATTCAACCCTAACATTAAAAAAACCCTACCCTACATTGACCCCCTCCCTCCTGGGCACCCTGGGCAAATGTCTCTAACATTTTACTTGCCCCTTGGTGCAGATTCAGGCATCAGAGTTCACCGGTGCCACCTTCTTCTCTTCGGGAATCTTCGGAATGAGACCGGCATGACGAAGCATGCTCAGTTGGAGCAATTTTCAGTTTCGCAACAACTGCGCATGCGCTCGAAACTCACGAAAAGTGCCAAAGCGCCGGCCTCATTCCAAAGATTACTGAATCGGTTGAAGATGGAGCCTGTGCACTCCGACGCCTGAATCTGCATCGAGGGGTAAGAAGGGGCATTTGCCCGAGGGTAACAGTTAGGCCGGGGGGTCTATGTAGGGTAGGGGGCGTAGGGTTTTTTCAACTTTAGGGTTTAGTTCTCCTTTAACGAAGATTACCGAAGAGCTGAAGATGGCCCCCCTCAGCTCCGCTGTGCTGACTCTGCAACGAGGGGTAATTATAGGCTTTGGGGCATTTACTGATGTTAACACCTGTGCAGGGGGGAACAGGGTGGGGGACTATGGAGGGGTTTTATTAGCAAGGGGGTTTAGTTCTCCTTTATGAAAGATTCATGTGTATAGGTGGATGATATTTACAGGTTGCTTAAATTCTAATCTTCATAGCTAGGATATTGAAGCAGAAAATACAGTACCATCTGTTACATGCTGGCTGGGAGATTCAAATCGTTTAGTGCAGCCTTATGCCAGAATTCATTACACAGCTTTATAAATACTGTATGCAGAATTCTATGCAGCGATGCATGGTGATCATGTGGTGATGTTTTTCATATTCAAACACAAGGCAAAAAACTGACAGCTTGCTCGCATGTACATTTTGGCCAGCAGTTTACTCAAGAGACATTAGTTTTGTTTCATAATTTCATTATAAATGGTCATAGGAAATTATGGAACTAAACGAAGTCCGGAGCTGAGCAGCCAATTACATTTATGAGATATGGCACTTGCTGTTCATTGGAGAAGTTATCATTTCCAATTAATTTGTAAAGTACTATGAATAGGTTAGAATAACTAATTATATTAATAATACTGATTCATCCCACCAAACAAGAGGCCAACTGCTACAAGTCTTTCTCCATAGAGCAGCCATTTGTATCTTCACATCACAATAATTTCAGCCTCCTCTAGATTGCAACAGCTGTTTTGTGGCTCCCCCTGGATCAGCTATACACTTTTCGTGCACTGTATGAATTATTGAGAGCATATGGAAACGCATCATCATATTTATTCTTTTCTGCTTGCAGATATTTTTTGCTGGGATGGTTTATCAAGAAAAAAGCATCTCCCATAAGCAAAACTTTAGAGGCTGCATGGAAAATATTCTCTTCAATGGCACTAACATTGCTGACCTGGCACGAAGGAAGAAATCCTCAATAGCCTTTGTGGTGAGCATGCTGACTCCAAAACTATTTGGATATATTTTTGTGTTTTATCATTGTAGGAATATCTTAAACTAGGGTCTGTTGCAACCCAGGCTTTGTCCCTATGGTGTTTCTTTAACTAAAGTACATTAAAATTGGTTATGTGGCTGCCTTATTGTGTAGGGTTGTATTAAAGGGGAAGTAAAGTCTGAAATAGAAAAATGAAATGCTGTATGTATTTTGTATACTAAACATAAACATGGACTTACTGCACCACAAGCCTAATCAAACAAATGATTTATGCTTTCAAAGTTGGCCACAGGGGGTCACCATCTTGTAACTTTGTTAAACATCTTTGCAAGACTAAGACTGTGCACATGCTCAGTGTGGTCTGGGCTGCTTAGGGATCATCATAAATGATCAAAACAGCACAAGTCAAATAATATCTGCCAGAAGCCGATACAGCAAGACTGATTAATAATCATAATATGCAGACTGCACTGGGTCCTGTGTTGTCATGTAATCTAATGTGAAATTTAAAGTTTTTGTATTGTTTAATACAAACTTTTTCCAACTCTGCAGAACCAGTGGCTGCAGCAAAATAATCCTCCAAATAGAATCCCAGTTTATCTGTTTAAATCTGGCTCCATGATCTTTGTCCCTGCAGCTGGAGTTGGAAACAGTAAAGGGGATGTAAAGGCAAAAATAAAATCCAATACAAATCTCTACAGAGTCGCCGACTGCTCTACTTGGAAACAAAAAAAGCTGCTTGAGTTCTGCATGGCTGGGAAGTAAGACGAGGGCTGTTCAAAAGTATGATTGTTTCCCTGCAGAGCAGTTAGGGACCGTCTGACAATTCCTATCCACAGCAGTAAATGAAGGGAGAATTTCATTGCATACAGTTAGGATTCTCATAAAAACGGTCCACATTTTTTATTAAAGTATATTGGAGATAGGTTTCTTTTTCATTAAAGAAAGTAAAAATGGGATTTTATTTTTTGTCTTTACATGCCCTTTAAGTCTATAATTACATATTGGTCTGTGGCTTATGAAACACCAAAAAGCCCATGCCATCTACCGTTGGCATCTTCCACCTTTAAGTCTATATTATTTTAGCTTCCCTTTAAAGGGCCACTGTACCTGGATCATTCTTTGTTTCTGGGGCAGGCTGAATACAAGCTTCATTATGACATCTCATAGCCCTTCTGCTGTGTTGTTTATAATCCATTTTCAAAAAGGGGTTGCAGAGCCAGTACAGGGAAAGCAAATTTAGAATTTCAAAGGCGTACATTTTTTTAGCCAATTGTAGTCTGATGTAATAGTGCACTACTGTGAATGGACTCGTTTTTAAAGTAGCATTCCGCTCTACCATTATATTTTTGGGTGCAAGAGAGATTGGGCTTTGGCAACAATTATACAGATGGATTTTACTTTATATGGTCAGTTGTCATGATCTTGATTTGTCTAAAAGCACTATGAATTTCTCATTCAAAAAACCTACTTCGCTATCAAAAGAGAATCTTTCCCTTGCACACAGGGGAAGGTCAAATTCTCCTGTATTGAGATGCCCTACGTTCCAGTGACCTTTTCCGGTATCAACAACTACCTTCTGATTCCGGGTGTCCCTGCTAACCCAAAGATGATGGTGAGCTTTAAATTTCGAACATGGGACACAGTTGGACTACTGCTTTACACCAGTTTTACTGGTAACTTGGGTTCTCTGGAAATGGCATTGAGTGAAGGGCAGATTAATGTGTCAATCTCCCAGCCACACACAAAGAAGCTGGTATTTGCTGCAGGTAAGTAGTATATATATAAATGTATAACTTTGCAATGTCATTTGAGGCTTAGTGATGTCACTTGTGTGTACCAACATTCACGGAAATGTGTGTTTTATAATAAAATATACTATATTGGTTCTGTCTATGGTCTTTGAACTTCTGATTACTGTTACTTCTGCTATCTTAAAAGGATACATATAGGATAGGTAAAAAAAAAACCCTTATGTATACAATAAGGAATGATATATGGTGCTGGTTACTCTGAGCTACAAATGAATACAATCATCGAGAATGGCCTCTTTATTGGACCCTCCTATAGAACTGCTAGGTCCCTGTCCATGTTTCAAATGAGGAGTGGGCGTTTCCAAACGGTCCCTGTCAGCGGCACAGTTGGAGGGGAATAGCGAATTACAGTAATCACTGTAAGGATGTTTCCGTGGCGGAGCTCACCTCTGCACGTTCGCATCTCTCAGCCGGGTCACTGCTCTCGCGAGAGTTTGGCAACTCCCATCCGAAAACTCAATGCTTCACAATACTATTTACCCGCATCAATCGTTGGCCCACGTATACTCGCTAAACTTTATAACAATGCAGCGTTATTAAAACACACAATGTGATAACAATATGGCAGTGGGTGTGCACTTGATGCGGGTAAATAGCATTGTGAAGAATAGCCAATCACAGGCTTCAGTCACACAACCAAAGAAAGGCTTCAGTTCCCTTTCAGGTCAGCCTAGCTGCTGATTTATTCCTATCCTACAGTGCAGTGTGCTGAGTTCCGGCTCCCCTGCAGGCCCTGGGAAAGTAGGCAGTAGAAAGTGGAACAGAGGGGGCGGGACTACTTGGGTTTTTGCAGAAATTTTCCAAAAATGAGCCCAAAGCACAACTTTTTTGAGCACTTTCCATCTATATTTAAAAGTGCATAAATTACTGGCAAATTATTATTTTTGTCTCCTTTAAGGGCTTCCATTATTCTTTACATATTTGTGTTTATTCAGCAAAACTGAGCAACTCTGCCTCTATGCAGTAACCCATAATAAACAATGCACACACAATACAATCAAATTATTCATTGACATGTGTTACTGTCCAGATACAAATTTGCCTGGTGTTGGAAAATGATCCCAACTGATAAACTTGTGCCTTTGTAAACCAAAATATGGTGATAAATGATTGTTCCTTAGCTTCCTTTGAAGAAAGCTTACTCCAATTATGATATTTCACTTACGTTATACATTTCAGTACAAACAAGTTTAACAACTTCTATGTGATACTGACCCATACGTACATGGAAAGGCTATTTAAAAGCAATAATGGGGAACATTAATTGAGCTTAAATGGCTATGTAATAAATTAATGCATAAGTATTAGAAATCAGCCTCAGAGCCATTCTATTTCTCCAGGATACCGGCTGAATGATGGTTTCTGGCATTCAGTCTCATTAGTGGCCAGAGAGAATGCTGCAGTTGTTATCATAGATGAAGATGAAGGAGCAGAGTTTAAGGTGAACTATGAGTTTCAGCTGAGAACAGGAGACACCTACTACTTTGGGGGTAGGTACAACTGCAAGTACAGGTATTTAAATTATTGTCATTATTTATGTACTTCTATCTGTATAAGTCTTCTTAATGTACATTAAGTTCTTGGAAATGTTCCTTACCAGTTGCATTAATAGCCCCTCTTATATTTTTATACACTGGATCTCCAAAAATATCCAGACACTTCTTCTGATTAGTGTAATTTACTATTCAAGTCATACCCATTTCTTACCGTAACCATGCAATCTCCATCAAAAACCATGATATCAAAAAGTGCAAAAAAAAATAATACATCAGGATTAATAGTTATGTTGAGACCTAAGGGAACAAATTGCAAATAGATAATGTATGGACATTAATGTGCCATTACACTTTTAGGTCTTTAACCCAACAACTTTATTATGGTTGGTTTTCTGCAATAGGTGCACTTTTCCTTAAATTATTCAACGTTATGTTTGTGTGCTATTTTTGCATCTACAATTTTTGAAGATTGTCTCCAGAGGAAGAAACCACCTATTACTTTTAACTTATCAAACTTGAGGATTTTTGACCCTTAGGGGCCGATTCACTATGGGTCGAATATCGAGGGTTAATTAACCCTCCATATTCGACTAGGAACTAAAATCGTTCGACTTCGAATATCGAAGTCGAACGATTTAGAGCAAATCCTGTGATCGAACGATCGAAGGATTATTCCTTCGATCGAACGATAAAATCCTTTGAATCGAACGATTCGAAGGATTTTATTCCAACGATCGAAGGAATATCCTTCGATCAAAAAATCTCAGGCAAGCCTATGGGGACCTTCCCCATAGGCTAACATTGACTTCGGTAGCTTTTAGCTGCCGAAGTAGGGGGTCGAAGTTTTTCTTAAAGAGACAGTACTTCGACTATCGAATGGTCGAATAGTCGAACGATTTTTAGTTCGAATCGTTCGATTCAAAGTCGAAGTAGTAGTCGAAGGTCGAAGTAGCCCATTCGATGGTCGAACTTCGAAATTCAAAGTTTTTTTAATTCGAATCCTTCACTCGAGCTTCATGAATCGGCCCCTTATAGTTATAGGGGGTTATACTGAAGAGCTAGGGGATTTAGGGCATAGGATGCCATGCTTGAGATGCTCTGGGAAACAGGAAGTAAAGTAGTCAGGCCACAAAGGCTAACAAAAAAGGTACAGGCAAGCACAAAAACTTTTCATCCAGAACCTAATGCTAAACCTACAAAATTGTGTAGAGTTTGGGATAGGATCCCGGGTTCCAGTGTAAGTAAACCTTAATTCTACTGGGTACAATTACATTCTTGTCATTTTGTGGCAACTTTAAGGGAAATGTCCTTTCCTGTTATAGAGGGATAATGCCATTGACTGATCAAGATCTGATGAACTTGGATTGCGTATCTGAGCTTATCTATTTTTTACAGTGATGAATGGGACGCATCTTTGTTTTACCTGATCCTTAATCCACATTTGCAAGTGTGATCAGTAATGGTGTAAGATCAAGATATATGTAGTATGATTGTTCATTTGGCAAAATGGTAGCATTAGATGCTAGAAACTCCTGTCTGTCTCTTTTCATTGTTATTTAATTAAAGGGGTTGTTCACCTTTAAATTAACTTTTCATATGATGTAGAGAGTGATATTCTGAGACAATTTACCATTGGTTTTCATTTTTTATTATTTGTGGATTTTGAGCTATTTAGCTTTTCATTCTGCAGCTCTCCAGTTTGCAGTTTCAGCAATCTGGTTGCTAGGGTCCACATTACCCTAGCAACCATTTGAATAAGAGACTGGTATATGAATAGGGGAATACTGGAATGAATAAAACAGTGAGTTACAAAAAGTATCAATACCAATACATTTGTAGCCTTACAGAACATTTGCTTTTAGATATGGTCAGTGACCCTCATTTGAAAGCTGGAAAGAGTCAGAAAAAAAGGCAAATAATTTAAAAGCTGTAAAAAAAAGAAAAATGAAGGCCAGTTGCTTAGAATTAGCCATTCTAACATTCTAAACCACCCCTTTTAAGTTTCCTTTATTATGATTTTGGAAACATCTGTCAGCCTTTATTCCGATTCTATGATATGAATCAAATGATTGGATTCTAAGTTAAATTAAAGGAAAACTATACCCCCAAAATGAATACTTAAGCAACAGATAGTTTATATCAAATTGAATGACATATTAAAGAATCTTACCAAACTGGTATATATATTTACATAAATATTGCCCTTTTACATCTCTTGCCTTGAACCACCATTTCGTGACTGTATCTGTGCTGCCTCAGAGATCACCTGACCAGAAATACTACAACACTAACTGTAACAGGAAGAAGTGAGGAAGCAAAAGGCAGAACTCTGTCTGTTAATTGGCTCATGTGACCTTGCATGTGGTTTGTATGTGTACACAGTGAATCTTACGATCTCAGGGGGCGGCCCTTATTTTTTAAAATGGCAATTTTCTATTTATGATTACCCAATGGCACATACTACTAAAAAAGTATATTATTATGATAATGGTTCATTTACATGAAGCAGGGTTTTACACATGAGCTGTTTTACTCAGTATCTTTTAATAGAGACCTACATTGTTTGGGGGGTATAGTTTTCCTTTAAGTTAACTATCTGTATCACTTATTATCGCTGAATGTGATAATGTATTTTGCAGGTTGCCCAAAACCCGCAGCAGGATCTGGCTGCTACTCAAACCAGACGGCGTTCCATGGCTGCATGCAGATGATCAATGTTGATGGGCAGCCGGTGGACTTACATCGCATGCAGCTGGGGTTGCTCGGGAGGTTCTCTGAGGTCATGTTCAACGTTTGCGCCATTGCTGATAGGTAGTTAATGAAGAGCAAATATATGATCATGTGTTCATGTTCTCACATTTTCCACAGCAGGGTGGAAAGTAGAAGAGAATAATTATTTTCCTGAAACCCTTACTTGTTTATTCTGGTAGTAGTACCATGTACCGTGCTGTCTTTATATCCCTAGATTGCTCAGAACATTATACAGTAGGGATCCCCAACCTTTTTTACCTGTGAGCCACAATTGAATGAAAAAGTGGTTGGGGAGCCACACAAGCAAGAAAATATTCCTTGAGGATGCCAAATAAGATCTGTGATAGGCTAATAGATAGCCCCATGTAGACTGCTAGCCTGCAGGAGGCTGTGTTGGAGTTAACCTGTAACTTTATGCCTCCAAAACTTTAATGTAAGCCAGGAATTTAAAAATGGGCTCTTACTATGAGGCCACCGGGAGCAACATAAATGGGAATGGAGATCAACATGTTGCTCACGAGTCATTGGCTGGTGATCACCGTTATAGGGTATCACTGATTGTTGGGTGCTGACTTTCCCACTGCAAAGAAGACTGGCAATGGTCTGTATTAGTCTGCACAGTCAAATTAATTAATTATCACTATGTACTGTATAATTATGGACCTCAAACTGTTTGCAAAATTGCCTTATAATCTTTCTCAGAATGACAAGTAGTAACAGCTGGTTCTTAGATCAAATCTCCTTGGCCCAGTGTTAACAAAATCCTGAATGCTCCAGCACAAACTGCTAAATTCATTGTTCTATACAGAAATATTAGCACTTCCTCATAATAATCAAGTCACCTGACTTTTAACAACTGACGCTCATTAACCACTTAACTGATATTGGAATAGGAAAAGGACAATTAATGATTAAATGAATATAAATAGGGATTCTCCACGTTTTATTTATTTTTGTTGAATAAATAATGAAAATATAATATTTGTTTTATCTTGGAAGATTTGAATTATCTCATTGTAAGGGTGAGAACTTGGTGTTTGTTAGTTGTGACCAAATGTAAAACCACAGATGTTGCAAGAGGTTCTCACTGGTAAAAGTATGCACCGCATTCACCGAATATACTCCATTACACTCGCAGAAACAATGGGCCACAAGTTCATGTAAGAACAGCTTTTTGCATTTACATATTTGGCAAATGCTGGAAAGAAAAATACAACATTTTTAGAAAAAGAAAACTCAAATATTTAAGAGCTTGGCAGAGCATTGTAAAAATAATGTGGCCAAATGTGTCTTCATTTAAGCGCACATTTTGCTTCACTGCTTGCAACCTACAAGGGCCTTATTTATATAACCCTAATTTGATTACTGTCTCTTTAAATAGCAATTAACCCTTGGCAATCCAGGGCCCTGAGTCCCTTTTGTGTATGAAAAGTACTGGGAACTGGGATTTACAGTGCAGTGCCTCCACCTAGGGAACACTGAGGAGCACACCTCAGGGGATTTCCACTATGAAAAATAAACACACACAGTTTGCAATAAAACAAATTTTACAAAACTTTACGTAAACTGTATTTAGTAACTGTAAAAGCAAATCACACAATATAGCTTTTACGGTGGGGAACCTGTGTAGACTATCAATCCCTGGCACAGTCTCTTAATGCCACAGTCTCACACCGAGTGGATAAATGCAAAATCACTCCGGTCAGTTAAATGTCCCTTCACCAAGAGCTCTTATGTCCTCAGGTAGCGCTACCTGCCCCAAGGTAACTTTCCCTTTGAAAGAATTGGACGACTGGACCTTATTTATTATTAAAAAAGCAAAATTTAATCGGATTGGGGACAAACACAAATAATTTGAGCAAAAATCCGAATAATAATAATAATAAATGGAAACAAAACAATATTGCAACATAGTGGAAAACCTTCCTGGAAAAGTAAAGTGTAAATAGGACCAACTTCATATATTGAAATGAGACCTTAAATAGACAGTCGTCCAAATACTTATGGTCGTATATTTTACCTTCCTGTCTTAACTGGTATACTAGGGAAATGCTTCACCTTATTAACTTATATACTTGGGAAATGCTTCACCTTATAACAAATGTGCAGCACTTAGCTTAGCTGCTTCTTTGAAGGTACTGTACATTTGCTTCTCTGACATTGTGCCTTCTACTTAAGGAGAAAGATCAGCTTGAAGGCCTGTTGGGATAAGCTAGAACAGCTTCAAATTGTGCCCACCGAAGAAAGTGATAAAACTGTTCTTGAAACTGTCCCAGAGAATTTATAGGGACACGGCAATAGAGTAGTTTAATACTTTGCTAACCCTTTAGTAAATATAGAAAATACTTCCTCCAGGTGACTCAGATATGGCTTGTGGGTAAGTGAAACAAGGAGTACAACACAACATTTTTTTTCCCAGTGAAATATTATTTATTTTCCTTCTAAAAAATCAGATGCAGACCTAATCCGTGTGAGCATGGGGGCCGTTGCTACCAGTCCTGGGATGACTTCTTCTGCTACTGTGACATGACTGGTTACAAGGGAGAGACCTGTCACAAGTGTACGTAACACTGATATGCACTTACTTATTTGGGCTTTAGCTCTCCAAATCCAGAACTAAAACAATGAATCAAACAAAGTGAAATGTATCTTGTTTAAAAAGAAAAATGTAAATGGCCCCCATAGCTTTAGTAGGGGCATGTCCATTGAGTACTTATTTTTTTTAACTTTTATTTTAGACATCTCTGTTACTGTTTAAGCAAAAGTGCTACATCTCACATTAACATGGTATGTTCTAGACTTCCTGTCTGCTTTAAAGAAAGAGTGCTTGGTACTAATATTATTTGCAAGACCGACCTTAGGTGGATTATATATATCCCAAAGCTAAATTATTTTACAGATTGGGCATTGCTTGTATTCATTACATTCCATATGGATATCATGCTTCTCTAGTTCCCTAACCCTATTTATTTTTTTCATTAGCCCTCTTCAAAGAAAACTGTGATGCCTACAGGGTTAGTGGCAAATATTCAGGCAATTACACCATAGATCCAGATGGCAGTGGACCAATGAAACCATTCTATGTTTACTGCTCCATATCAGGTATTGGTGTTTCCTCCATTAAAGGGTTCATCCCTCCCATCAGAGGGGCAATATGCCAAAAATGGTCCAAATCGCCATTTGTTTGGGGGGGGGGGGTTGGTCCCTGACAGGCTCATAAAAGTATAAAGAGTATAAAGGTATTTTCTGTTTCTGTCAAACAGTTAAATGGTGTTAGAGTAGATGAAAGCTATTGGATATAGTACATATTTCAGTGCAATATGTTCAGGGTCGGACAGGGGAGCCTCCCTCCGGCCACAACACGTGGCTGCGCGCTGTCGCGCACATGAGCACTCTGTTTGCCGGTTGTGTAGATCAGCCGGTCATGACTTGTGGATCTGGGTCGGTGCGGCCCACTGGGTTTTTTCCCGGTGTCCCGCCAGCCCAGTCCGACCCTGAATATGTTTCTTATATTAAGAGAATATAAATACTGATTGGAATCTCTTTTTGCCCTCAAACCCCAAAAGAGGAAAGAGCGTGGACTATTGTGCATCATGACCGATACTATTCTACGAAAGTCATCGGCTCCAGCCCAGACCAGCCGTTCTTGGGAGAGGTGAATTACTTGAATGCATCTTGGGGAGAAGTATCCGCACTTGCCAATGGATCTGAATACTGCGAGCAGAGAATCGAGTTTTCTTGCTACAGATCTCGGCTCCTTAATACACCAAGTGAGTGCAGAGGAGCAGAATAATCATTTCAAATGCCGTCTAACCAGGCTTTTTTTTTTTTACTGATAGAAATTTTGGATCTGTTATTTGGAATGCTTAGGTTCTGTGGATAAGGGTCTTGTGTCCAATAATGCATATGTAAACTAGGCATTGTAGTTATATATATCGCTTATGAATATACAAAAAAGTGAATTCTATATTTATATTACAGGTACTGGCAAGTATTTCATTTAATAAGGGATAAATAGATTTTAGATTTAGATTTTAATTCCGTTGACAGCTTTGTAAACTCACTGTTTGTTGGAGATGTTCTAGCATGAGGTCTGTGCCCAGTGATGCCTGATTTTATTGCTGTTGAGTGTTTGAAACCCCATGGAATAAAAGCTAAAAATAAGCAGTTATCACACAGTAGTGGATAGAGGCAGCAATATATACCTATTTGCTAACCTTACAATTTGAGGCAACACAGTAAACTTTAGTGCTTAAGACATTTTATTTAATTTGCTTGATATAGATGGGTTGCCATTCAGTTTCTGGATGGGAAGAAATAATGAAAGACACTTCTACTGGGGAGGATCAAGCCCTGGAATCCAGAGATGTGCCTGCGGTATTGACAAGGCCTGTGTCGATCCAAAGCTTTTCTGCAACTGTGATGCAGATTACTCATCATGGTATGTGCTGTCTTGTCTTCTATTTCTTTGTGTATTTCATATTTCACTTGTGTGTATCTGCAACGTGGGCAAAAATATTGTCAACTTTGCATTTCTAAATAATGTACCAGTTCAGACCTTTATTCTCCTCTGTCCTATGTATGCAAAATCATCAAGATCTTTGAGGCCCATGGCACTGTAGCTAAGCTCAATGGATATAGATGCAAGAAGAGAAATGGATCAAAGGTTCCAGAGACTGATTATTTTAAAGGGGTTGTTCAACTTTAAATTAACTTAGTATTTTTTTTTTCAGCAGCTCTCCATTTTCCAATGTTAGCGATGTGGTTGCTACGGTCCAAATTACCTTAGTAACCATGCATTGATTTGAATAAGAGACTGGAATATGAACAGGAATAGAAAGATGAGTAATAAAAAGTAGCAATAACAATACATTTGCAGCCTTACAAAGCATTTGCTTTTTAGATGGGGTCAGTGAACCCCCCATTTGAAAGCTGAAAAAAGTCAGAAGTAAAACAGGAAATAATTAGAAAACCAAAGAAAAAATGAAGACTGAAGAATTGAAAAGTTGCTTAGAATTATATATCATTCTATAACATACTATGGGGCACATTTACTTAGCTCGAGTGAAGGATTAGAAGGAAAAAAACTTAGAATTTCGAAGTTTTTTTTTTGGCTACTTCGATCTTCGACTACGACTCGAATGATTCGAACTAAAAATCGTTCAACTATTCGACCATTCGATAGTCAAAGTACTGTCTCTTTAAAAAGAACTTTGACCGCCTACTTCGCCACCTAAAACCTACCGAGCACCAATGTTAGCCTACGGGGAAGGTCCCCATAGGCTTTCTAGGCAATTTGTGATCGAAGGAAAATCGTATGATCGATGAATTACAATCCTTCGAAGGATTTAATCGTTCGATCGAACGATTTTGCGGTAAATCCTTCCACTTCGATATACCAAGGATGTAACTTCGATGGTCGAATATCGAGGGTTAATTAACCCTTGATATTCGACCAATAGTAAATGTACCCCTATAAGTTCACTTAAAGGTGAACCACCCCTTTTTTAATGAAGGTGAAAGAATCTTGATCATTTGACAGACATATGAAGTCAAGTTGGCCTTCAAGCACAAAGTACAAAAGTCAACATTCGTTTGAAACTCAATGAAGAGGGGGTTCTATCATATACAACCCAAGAAGACCCCCACTGCTGACAGAGAAACATTAAGCGCTACTGGAATTCACCAAAACAGACATGAACAAACCATCTGCAGGAGAATGTCCCATGGACAGATACAAGCTTTTTGTTAAAGACAACATCTGTTTGTTTACATGTAGAGCCTTTAAAGAAAACATGGTTTGCTGATGTTTTGGGGTTGCTTTGCTACTCCTGGATCTGGGTGATCTGGGTACCTAGAGCCTTAAGACTGGCATCATGAGATGCAATATTGAACCCAGCATCACTCAGCGTTTGACTGTTCTAAAGCAGCCAGCAATAAGTTCAGATCTAAATCACACCGAACACTCCTGGAGAAACTGCAGTTGGAGAAGGCATCCATCAGATCTGGGAGAACTGGAGCAGTGGGCAAAAGAACAGTGATCTAAATTGTCAATAGAAAAATGTATAAAGATCATTCATGAAGAGCTTGATTTCATGTAATCTTTCCAAAGGGTGTGCTACCAGACAAATACAGGTACTTGATTTTAATGCTCAGATTCAAGAAAACTGATTAAAAACTTGCGAGCAGTTATTTCATGGTTTTGAGATGTATCAAACAGAAGTCATGCCAACTAAAGCATGTTGAGATGTCATAGAAATCAATGTGAAGTTTGATAATAGTTTTTTTTTCCAATCACATTTTTTACTACCCCGCAATCCTTTTTTTTGGGTGCCATACCTTAGTGCACCATTTGTAAGGTCTATACCAATATAAAAAGGTACACAACAAACATGGACATTGCTCAAGATGGGTCCAAGAAGAAACAAGCAGAAAGTCAGTATTCCTAATGCACGAGAGTGAGTTTTATTACATTACCCCCATATACTTTCCTTTGTAACAAAAACAAAAAGGTCTGTCTACAGGGTTAGGCTGTCTTAGTTTCACCAATTGTATATAAAGCTTTGTATCTTGTGTGCATTTTGCATGTGGTCTCATGCATCATATTTGCAGTTCTGTCCCAGTTTGTGCTATTTGTGGTTCAAGACCTATTTTTGGGAAGCCTTAAGGTGGCCATACACGGAGAGACAAGAAGAACACACCGGCACACGAGGCTTGTATCTGCAGGGCAAGCCCTTGCAAAAGATTTTTACTGCGGTGGTGCAACGTTTCAGGGCTCCGCCCCTTTGTCACGCTTTGCTTGACAAAGGGGCGGAGCCCCGAAACGTTGCACCACCGCAGTAAAAATCTTTTGCAAGGGCTTGCCCTGCAGATACAAGCCTCGTGTGCCGGTGTGTTCTTCTTGTCCTAGTTGCCGGGAGGTTACCGTGCCCTCCATTCATCGAGCACCGAGCCAAATTGCCTACTTTACCAACGGGTGTGCGAGGGTCTATCTCTATTTGACATACACGGAGAGATCCACTCGTTTGGTGATGTTGCCAAACGAGCGGATCTCTCCCCGATATGCCCACCTTGAGGTGGGCAATATCGGGCTGATCCGATCGTGGGCCCTAGGGTCGGATCCTAACGAATAGTAATGGGCGGTCGGATCGCGGGACCGCATCAACGAATAGATGCGGACGGGATTTTTCGTCCCATCCGATCGAGATCTGGCCGACTTTCGGCCAGATCTATATCGGGGAAGCCTGTCGGGGGGCCCCATACACTGGCCAATAAGCTGCCGACATGGTCTGTCGGCAGCTTTTATCGGCCCGTGTATGGCCACCTTTAGTCTACCACGTCTCTTTTGCAGTATTAGAGGGGTGTCTACCATACACAAATTCAAGTAGTCAAAGCCCCATTGAGGCAAATACAAGTCACTGAACTCTCCCAGTCATGCCCATCGTGGCCCACCGATTTACCTAATGTTATATAGAGATGTGTTCTATTGTCAAAAATTGGCACAGCTCTTCTATAATTTTCAACACTGTGCCTTGGTCAGTGAGTTATTTTATGGGTGGTAAAATCTAGCACAGAATAGGTGTCCACTCACCAATTGGCCAATGATACTTTTGTAATTGGAAGGTAGGCCCTCTTTGGCAACAACCATTTGCAACAGAAAATCTCTGATATCTACTTCACTTAGAGGTCCTCTTAAATTGTACAACTTCCATGTATTTGCATTGTCTTATTACACATTTCATAGTAGAGATAATCTACAGTTGTGTACACTTATGTGGAAGTTTCTGACAAATAGACTGAGCCTCAGAATATTTACTCAGCATGCGGGCAATAGGCAAAGGAAAAAGAGGAGGCACCATTGCCATATTGTCATAGATTTGCCTGTATACATGTTCACATCTATAAAATCACTGCAAATACTGGAAACGTAACTGGATAATAACTGGAAAAAGAACAAAATATTATTACTGGCCAATCACTGTTCTTTTTCATGTCAGGAATTATGACAAAGGGCTGCTGAAGTTTCGTGACCACCTACCGGTCACACGAGTAGTCGTGGGAGATACTAACAGGACCAGCTCTGAAGCCTGGTTTTCTGTGGGACCATTACGCTGCTATGGAGACAGTAAGTGTTTTATTATTGTTGTTGTGTAGTTAAACATGGATGGCACAATGGCATGGACTGCTGCTTTCCAGTGCTGGTTTCTTGAGCTTCTCAGTGTGTTTATGTGCCTATAGAAGACACATTAGGTCAAGGCTTCACTACACAGACTAAATGTGCTGTATGTCTAATGTCTATGCGAATGTCTAAATGTGCTGTATAAGCTGCTGCCTCCTATCTTAGTGCTTTATAAATAAAGGATGATCTAATAAAGGGGAAATACACAATTTGTCAGACTATCAGACTAAGATAACCAGTAGCCTCTTATTTTCTTAAACAGACATCAAAAACCTTTCATGTAAATATATAATCAAATAACTTCCCCTATACTTTAGATATGTTAGTGTAAACCCCTTTAAATGAAACTGCCTTCGAATCTTTAGAGATTCCATTGTGTCCTTTGTAAAGATCTACAGCTATACTTAATACGGCACAAGAAAGTTGACTACCTTAGGGTGGTGGCAGACTGGGAGACAAATCTTCTCTACTGCGGGCGACTAATCTCCCCGAAATGCCTTCCTGCCAGCAAGAATAAGAATCAGCAACGGAATAGCCTATGAACCTCTTTGGATTTCTGAAGATGTCTCATGAGGCAACTTTGGAAATCCGAAGTGATTTGTATGCCATCCTGCCGGTGATTCGTATTCTTGCCGGCAGGAAGGCATTTAGGGAGATTAGTCGCCCGCAATAGCCAACACTGTAAAGCTTCCTTTCTTAAGCTCCTCCCAACTTGGTGAGATGGTCTTAGTAAACCAAGATAATGTCCTTTATGTGCATTACA
The DNA here is from genome assembly GCA_038501925.1 of Xenopus petersii. NCBI lineage: Eukaryota > Metazoa > Chordata > Amphibia > Anura > Pipidae > Xenopus > Xenopus petersii. The sequence continues at coordinate 105,921,343 of CM076688.1, read as the reverse complement.
GACCAAAGAGCAAAACAAAGAAATATGAAGATGACTAGAATGGTCAACAGACAATAAAAAGAGAAAAGGAAGATGAAAGAGCGTGAACGAAAAGGGTTGTGGGTAATAGAAGAGAGAGGTTATTGGAAGTAGAAGAGTGCAAAATAGTAACATGGCAAAAGTGTAAATGATAGTGTTGAAGGAAGGAGAGCAGAAAATGAAAACAGAAGGGGAAATATATAAGGGAGAATAAAAGAAGTGAGCAATAGAGAAAGTAAAAGGTTGAGGATAAAGGGGGATTTGGATAGAAAGTGGATGTAGACTGGAAAGGGGCTTAAAATAGAAAGAAGAGGTGAGAAGCATAAAAAGGGAGAGATTTAGAGAGGTAAAAAAAAAAAGAAGAGAGAGGTATAGAAAGAACAGAACTGTATGAAAAGATTGAAGTGTCAGTTTTATCTTCATGCTCAGCACCAGAGCTTTTGGTGGCTAGAAATACTTTTTTTTTTTTTACATAGTCCTTACCGGGAATGAAAATGATCTGTTAGGCCATACTATACAATGAGATCACTGTAGCCTGTTCAATTGACTTACAATGAAATCTTCTGCCTCATTATCAGGAAACACCTGGAACACAGTGACGTTTATGAAAGGTGCAAGTCTACTTTTCCCAACCTTCAAACCAGACACCAGCATCGATATCTCCTTCTACTTTAAGACTACGTCCCGATCTGGCACGTTCCTAGAGACATCCGGGAACAGATGTGGCTTTCCCTTGCAGCACACATGGGACTTGAGATATGAGACTTTCTGGATGGATATGTGGTATAGATGCCGGAATTTTATAAGGATCGAGCTGAACAGTGAGTGGGTGGGGAACAGAATGCATTCTGCTGAAGAGTTAACTGTATTTATGATAATGCATTTGTATTCTTTAATTGTATTGCATATCAAGAATGTATGGAAATAAATGCAATGTGAGGAATAAAACACATTAATAGCTCTCTAATCTGCTGTTTATATTGTGTAATGTTTTGTAGAAACAACAGAACTAGCCTTCATCTATGATATCGGCAATGGTATTGAAAATGTTACTGTGAAGTCACCCTTTAAGCTCAATGATAATGAATGGCACCAAGTGAAGGCTGAGATGAATGTCAAGCTGGCCAGGCTCAAGGTGGACCTACAGCCATGGGCAATCCGCAAATTTCCTCTTCAGACCTACCTCAATATGACATATGATCAGCCTCTCTATGTAGGTGAGTCAGATGCTTGCTTAAAAGTATGGGTTAGAGCTGCCTTCATTCCAATCCTTAGACATTTATTCATTTGGGGCATTACATTAACAGGAAGAAACAAATGATAGTCTTAAGGACAGGTCAAGGATAGGTTGTCGGACCTTAAGGACAGGCAAAAGATTGGCTGTAGGAACTAGGAACTTAGAGGGCCAATGTTAGGCTGTGGGACCTTAAGAACAGACCAAGGACTGGGGCAAGGAGAGGCTGTGGGACCTTAAGGACAGACTAAGGATTGGCTGTAGGAACTTAGGGACAGGCCAAGGATAGGCTGTGGGACCGTAAGGACAGACCAAGGATTGGTTGTAGGAACTTAAAGACAGGTCAAGGATAGGTGGTAGGACCTAAAGGACAGGCCAAGGATTTGCTGTAGGAACTTAAGGACAGGCCAAGGATAGGATGCAATACCTTAAGTACAGGCCAAGGATTGGCTGTAGGAACTTAATGAAAGGCCAAAGATTTGCAGGACATGCTGTGGGAACCAAATGTACATTGTTGAACTTACAATTTTTATTTGGTATACAGGCACAGCAGAGCACAAATTGAAACCGTTCCTTGGTTGCCTGCGTGCACTGCGGATGAATGGTGTGACTTTGGATTTAGAGGGCAAAGCCAATGAAACATTAGGTGTGAGAACCAACTGCACTGGATATTGTGAGAAACCACGTCTGGAGTGCCAGAACGGAGGCCGCTGTGTAGAAAGGTACAGTCACTACACCTGTGACTGTAATGGAACAGGTTTTGAGGGACCATTCTGTACAAGAGGTAAATTAACCACTGAATTTCCTTAACGTATACAAATTGACTGGTAGAATGCATTGCTTCGTGGGCCTGGGTAACATTGGGTATAGAAAAAATGTAACAGAGAAACACAGTTAAGTTAGGAGAAAGAAGGTACTGAACATCATTGGAATTGTCAGAGTGTATAATGTACAGATGAAGCCACTTGGATTTGTGTGTAAATGCATCATGACTCAAGATAAACTGAAGAAACTGTGTTATCTAAAGTCATCCTCATTTAACCTTTTCATACCAAAGCACCATTGTTCCCAATGGTGAATGCTTCAATTAGATGAGATGCTGTGACGCACTTTTCTGATATTCCTGATTAATTCTGGCTATATTATCATTTACCATTTGTCTTCTTTCTCTTTGCTGCACCAACATTACAGATATAGGGGCCTACTTTGAAAGCGGCACGTGGCTTCGGCACGGAATTTTGTCAGCTGGCATGGTTGCTGCACAGGAGTTTGCCAATGTTGTATATATGCCTCTGTTTGTGAACAACCTGACCCGTGAGGAGATCTCCTTTAGTTTCAGAACTACAGCAGCTCCAGCTGTTCTTCTGTATATCAGCTCATTCTCCTATGATTACATAGCAGTACTCCTCAAGCCAGATGGTAGGTAACCCCTACTTTAATTATAAGTTAAATGGCTTTGTGCAGCGCCCATACCATAAAATTTACTCTTTATTTATTCATCCGGTTAAGGTTGTCTGTCACTATGATATTCATCTGAATGTTCTGGGTCCACTCCCTCTCTATATATTGGATTGCATTTGCTGACCTGGCACTTAGGAACTGTTGGTTGTTGTGTGTATATGTAATGAATGAAGGCTTTTATATCACTTGCCTTGATGCCTCTCTGTTTCAGGCACATTACAGCTAAATTATAAGGTTGGCAATACCCCTTATATCTATCAGCTGAACAAAAGGAACATGACAGATGGCAGACCCCACAGGGTCAATATCACCAGAGAAAACCTTACCCTTTATACCCAGGTAACCCAGAGCTGGCGTATGAGTGGCACAGCACAACTACAATCTGTCTTGCAGAAAAAACTTGTTTATTCCTATAACAATTGGGCCAAAATGCATGTTTATCCGCATTCAAAATGCAACTAGGGTAGCATACTCAATAATTCTAGGGGCAGAGCAAGGCAGGCCACCATCAGTCATTAATAAAACAATTGCTGCCAAGTTGTTAGTGGGAAGGGATACACTGTTATTCTTGGCACAGTCAAATACAAGTTTTTGGAGTTTTACAACATTGCATTTGCATACCTACCTTTGATTTGCACCCATAGTTCTCTGCACTGCGGCACCCACCATAGTCACAGTTGATAGATATTAACATAACATTGGTGATAAAATCAACATTAGGAAAGTTGATTTTAAGTCTTGCTTTCCTTTGAACTTTCCATAACACTCACTTATAGTAAATGTAGTTTCCTTGCACACTACTAGTTTGAAGATCGTGGTGCCTAGTGTTTGGCTGGACTACAATCAAGGCCCAACTGTTGCAGTGGAGGCTGGTGACACTTACTGCCTGAAATCTTGAGCTTGTAGTTCACCTATCATTAAACTGTACTGGTGTGATGGCCCATACTATACCTCTTGCCTGTGTGCTGCAATTTCCTTAATATGGTAGTTCATTATTGGCATAGTGTTGGTCCCCTACTCTTCCTGGTCATCAACACTTAATAACCTGTGATAGGGGGAGTAATCTAGACATTTATTAAAATTGTATGTCAATAAAGATATTAGTGGGTCGTCTATACTCTGGGATGCCCCACCAGCTGCTGAGCCTGCTCCCTGTGTTCTTCTACTCCTGCTCCACCTCAACCTGCTCACCATGACCCCTGAAACCAGATCCTGTAGAAACCTAGTATTTGAAAACGTCCTTACATCTCTGTTTACTTCAGTCCATATTTATATTTTTCCAGGTGGACTTTTACCCATTAGTGAGGAATCAGTTCTACCTTTGGGAGGATCGGAAGTTCGATACACCAAAAGCTCTTTTTCTAGGAAGGGTAGTGGGTAAGTTCTGGGGCATATTGTGTTTTTATTTTTTTTTTTACACTTTTTTGAGAATTATAGTGTGTGGAATCATAGTCTGCCAAACAAACTACTGGCATTTCAAATTAAAAAATGCCTTCAAGAAAAAAATGGTCAAAAAATTCTAAATGAACATTTTATTGCATTAGGGCTGTTTATTTCCTGGTGCTTCTGGTCCTTTCATGTCAAGTGAGATATGCTCAGCAAGGGGAGCTCTTTTGCTCTGGTACAACTCGTATAGTACTATAAAGTATTTTAAGAATAAGCAAGAATAAGTTTGCCTACTTTGCATATAGAATGGAATAAGAAAATGTGAAATCAAAGTAGGATAGGGTGGTTAATGTTCTTTACTTAAAACACACCAGTATGGACAATTATCCCAAGAAAGCCAACTTTTTCATACTTTTTCCTTTTTTTAGAGACTGGCATCATAGATTCAGAGGTGCAGAAGTTTAACACACCAGGGTTTTCGGGATGCCTGGCAGACGTGCGCTTTAACAATATTACCCCCATAAGGGATATCTTCAGACCATCTGATTCAGCGGGTATCATCTCAGTGAAAGGCTCCCTGGTGGAGTCTAACTGTGCAGCTATGCCCATGCAGATTGTGCACATCCCTTACGATATGGATCCGTGGTACATGGGTACAGGTGAGCAGCAATAACCAACTGCCCTGTTGCACAGAAAGGTCTGAAATATGCCTCTTTTTTACTTCTAATGTTCAGGAAATGAAGCAGATTCGTCCTTTAGCATTTAATACTGTATGTTATCATTAAATAGAGTGTGGTTTTATAAAGTAGGCAAAGGTAATTTATAATTACTGGTCATCAAGTAGACCCAAATTACGGATGAATGGTCAAGTGAATTGATACATTAATTTGTACATTATCTGCGCCATAAGCTATACATTCTCTATATTTGAAGCTATACTTGCACAATTCACTAAGCGCTGAAGCGCCAAACGCTAGCGTTAATTCGCTAGCGTTTGGCATTTTTCGTTACTGCGCAAATTCACTAACGAACGCTGGCGTAGTTTCGCTAGTGTTACTTCGCACCCTTACGCCAGGCGAATTTTCGCTAGCGACGTAACTACGCAAATTCACTAACTTGCGCAGTGTACTGAACGCTACCTTTTACGCTAGACTTCCTTCGCCACCTCAGACCTGGCGAAGCGCAATAGAGTAGATAGGGATTGTTTCAAAAAAAGTCACGTTTTTTTCTAAGTCCCAAAAAACGCTGGCGTGTTTTCTACATGATGGGTGATAGGCTGAAAAAGATCGAAAATATTTTTGGGGCTCCCCTCCTTCCCCCCTACATTTCCTGACTCATGGCAACTTACCTAGACAGTGGGCACATGTGTAGGGCAAAATAAAACTTTTATTTGCTGATTTGAAGGTTTTCTAGGCATTTGTAGTGCTAATACGTGTTCCTCCATTGAAATTTGAATTTGGCGCCATATGCAAATGAACCATCGCTAGCAAAACTTTGCTTCGCGAATTAACGCTAGCGCAACTTCGAAAACTTACACTACCCCTGTGCGCAACTTCGGATTTTAGTGAATTTGCGGAGCGCTGGCGAAAATACGCCTGGCGAAGTGTGGCGAAGTTGCGCTGGCGCAATTTCGAATCTTAGTGAATTTGCCCCTAAGAGTCTCACTAATATGTTCCTTTGTTTTTACAGTTTTCCCTCATGTACATGATGATGGCTTAGCAGGGATCATTGCATGTAAGTAAATGTATTTCTTCCCAGACTTGGTGAGGGATGATAGGGCTCATTTAAGACACCACTAAACACAAAAATGCATGCAGATATGTGTTACTAAAGCATAAATACCAGCACCTAGATCAGTCTCATCTAAATCAGTGCTGTCCCACTTGCTACTTTTAAGTGTATTTCTCATATAGTATGTTTGAGGACCGGATTACATTAAAATGGTGATGTCATACATTGAAGTCTGTGAAGCCTTTGGGGGCCATCAAATTTCTTTGGACAACTACATCCAGCCCATGGGCCTCCAGTTGGACAGGCCTAATCTAGATTTTTTTATTTTGCATGAAGTGCCCTATTTTAAAGGGGTTGTTCACCTTTGAGATAACATTTAGTATTATGTAGAGAGTGATATTCTGAGCCAATTTGCAATGGTTTTCATTTTTTATCACTGAAGGTTTTTGAGTTATTTAGATTTCTATTCTGCAGCTCTCCAGTTTGTAGTTTCAGCCATCTGGTTGCTAGGGTCCATATTCCCCTAGCAACCATGCATTGATTTGAATAAGACACTGGAATATGAATAGGAAAGGCCTGAATAGAAGGATCAGTAATAAAAAGTAGCAATAACAATACATGTGGGAGTCTGCAACGCCCATTTGAAAGTCAAATAACTATAAAAAATAAATAGTTAAAAAGTTACTTAGAATATAGAACATAATAAAAGTTACCTGAAAGGTGAACCACCTCTTTAAATGATTGCATAGTTGGCTTTTGACTCCTGTTTATCTTCCTGTAAATACTAAAACCCACTGGATTCTATGCAGCTTATCCAACCTAGTCTTACCTTGAATAACACCAGAACCATAAGTCATTTATCTATGGATCTGTGGTGTGCAATTGCAGATGCAATGGCCATGTTTTTATCCACAATGTAGCATTTCTTCCCATAATTCCACTGTCGTTGTGGCCTCAACGATTATATTATAACCAATGTGTTGCACATGCACTTTTATGAAAATCTGCTGCAGTTGCTCTGAAGTCTGGTTGGCGTCTCAGAACAGCAGACCTGCTACTATAGCAAAAAGAGGTAACGATTCTCCTTCTTGTTCCTTTCAGTTACTGTGATCTTCCTGTTCCTAATTGCCATTGCGGTACTCTTTTTGGTTTACCATTTCTTCCATCGTTACAAAGGCTCTTACCTTACCAATGAGCCAAAAGCCATAGATGCTCCGAGTTCGTCAAAGCCTGGTTCTGTACGGAAAGAACAACCCCTGCCACAGATTGAGGAGGAAGGGACAAAAGAATAGCTACCCCTGGAACCAAGAAACAGCAGCCATTGGGTCTGGAAAAATGTTGCTGGTTGCACGGTGAGCCCAAGAAACTGAAAATGATCAAAAGCTTGCAATTAAAAAAAGAAGAAGCAAAAAGAGGGAGACTAGCACATTCATTTACTGCCACTTCAAACGTCTTTATATTTTGTCTGGGAAACAGGAACAGTAATTCACTCCCTTTTTGCAGGTTTATCTTTGTAATTTAAGCCAAGTGGATATAACTATATGTATACATAAATATACCAGTAGACAATATTGATTCAAATATCCAGGTCAGAGAAAAATATTTTTTACATTCCTACCTCCCACCCTATTTCTGGTGAAATATCTTTTTATGTCAACATTGGCAGCCATTTTAAAGGAGATAAGTAGCTGTCTAGAAATAGTACGAAGGATATTGTCTGTTATGCACCCCGTGGCCATAAAGAAGCCTATTCCTAGGCAGCTTCTTATTTTGTTCTGTCATCGGATTAGAATGCCCTAAGCCATAATGTAATATAAATCCATATAAATGGTGCTTTGTGATATCGGTGTCATGTGATGCATTGCTATTTATGTATCATGAGACATAGGAACCCCTGCTATATTTGAAGATCCATGACCTGTACAAAATCATTTCACTGGCAGTGCAGTTATAAGGTCATAGACCTTCATCAATCAATTATTTTAATACCTGTAGGTGTTCCCTTAAAAACCTCTAAATAAAGTTTAACACTGTATATAAATTTGGCTTGGGAAAGGTATGTTTTTAAGTAAAATGTGAAAATTAATTTAAGATTAGGATATTGATACTGCCTTTGATATACAATTCCCAGCATCTGATTGGTTAACATCTGTTGGAAGAGAAATGAATCCAAGAAACCAATGTCTCGCATTGTCTGTCTCTATTTTTTGAGACTTTTCTGCATTTTGGGAGGAAAACAGAAGATGTACGAATCTCTATGATCTCAATATTTGCTTAAATGTTGCATTTTTATCTCTCAGAGTATCTATTTGAGCCATCTATTTAGGATGGCTATATTACTTGTGTTTAGAATGAAAATGCATCAGTGGTTCACAAAACAATAAAAAGGATGGTTTCAAATTCTCGCCTGCCACATTCAGTATAAATAAATGTTTTTTCTTTCTGCGGCTCCTAGTGGCTGCTGATGATAGCCGCATTACAAGATGTCTGAATACACTGCCAGAAACTACTTGTAATAAACGTGGGTTAGTGGTGCTCGTATTAGCACAGACATATCATGCAAAAATCACTTAGTGGTGCTGTTATTTGCTGACGTCTTTTGCCAGTTGTGGAGACTGGTTCAACCGATAAATTTTCTAACTATAAACGCAGATACATTTAACCTCCAATAAAAAAACCCTTTTATTCTCTGAAGCCTACAGTCTAGATCAGTGATACCAACACGTTGCTCACCATCCCATTGGATGGAATTCTTGCTTTGTAGGAAAGTTTTAGTTGCATAAAAACTATGTCTACTTTCAAATAGAACCTTTTGTAGCCTGCCAGTCCACATAGTGGCTACTGACAGCCAATCACAGCCCATGGAATGCTTGTGTTGCTCCCCAACTTTAATCTACTACTGTATGAGGCCCATAGTTAAAAAAAGGTTTAGATAGATTTGAGGAAGGCCAATGTAAATCACGCATACAGTTGTGAACTTTATAAATAAAGGGCCACATTCAATTCAGAGAGAAAAAGTTATCTCATGGTTTATCACGTGAAAATTCATGGACGAGTTTCAATTCCAGGAGAAATAAAGTTTTCAGTTTGTCCCCATAGATTTCAATCGTTTTTTCACATGATAAAACCATGAGATAAGTTTTTCTGAATTGAATCGCATCTCAGATAGAATCTCGTTGATGAGTTTTGACATGATAAACCTTTTTCTCATTGAATTGAATCTGGTCCAAAGAATTAAATGTCACAGCAATTACAATTTCCTGTTTATTGTCTAAGCCAACCAACATGGCCCGTTCCCCCAAAGGAAAAAATACATACCTAGATTTAAGTGGTATTCTCCCCTCATACTTGATTTCAAATTCAATCCACATTGGATCATGAAATCATGATCATGGAACTTGGACACAGTTAAAAATAAAGAGGGAGACTCTTTTAGCTCAACACCCACTATGCAGCAAAAATATATATTTTTGAGGTTGAAAAATACGTCTATTAAAGTACAAGATAAACCCTTTAATGAAAACATTTCTGTGTAACTACTAAGTATTCATGAGTAGGGGTCTACTGTCCCCAGTATTCTAATATAAGCTCTTACAGTACCAATAAAATATTGTGTATACTACAAAATTTGCATTTCTGTTTATTTTTACATCTGGTTCCATGGCCTGGATGAAAATTGTATGATCAGCTACTCTGTTAGGCCCATTGGTACTCCACCAGAGTTTTTAGCTGAATATCTGAATCTTGCCAATACTCCAATACTGTGTCATTCTTGATCTCTCTCTCACACACACACACACACACACAAAGACACACACACACAAAGACACACACCCCCCCCCCTGTCTAGAGGTATAAATAGCTGTACTTAAGTATGATGTAGAGAGTGGATTTCATTTTTTATTATTTGAGATTTTTGAGTTATTTAGCTTTTTATTCAGCAGCTCTCCCGTTTCAATTTCAGCGGTCTGGTTGCTAGGGTCCAAATGAACCAAGCAATCATGCACTGATTTGAATGAGAGACTGGAATATGAATATGAGAGGCCTGACTAGAAAGATAACTTATAAAAAGTAACAAAAATAATACATTTGTAACCTTACACAGCATTTGATTTTAGATGGGGGGGGGGTCAGTGACCCCATTTAGAAGCTGGAAAAGAGTCAGAAAAAGGCTAATAACGAAAGCAAAAATATAAAAAAGAAAAAATTAAGGCCAAATGATTAAACTGCTTAGAATTAGCCATTCCATAATGTACTAAAAGTGAATTTATTGGTGAACAACCCCTTTAATAATTTCACCTGGTACAGTGCATTGGTTCCTTCATTCTGAGATAAGTTATAAAGTGTCCTTTGACGCACCCATAACTTTATTTAAGACGTTCATTTTCAAGTCCAGAAAATAGGATTCATACAAAGATGTTAACTGGCGCATCATAGTCCAGAAGATTGGCTTTCTGAATTAGAGCTTGATATGCCCTACTATGCGTCCCTTGTAATCTTCCTTTTGAAGGAACCAATATTTGAACTATTTAATACTTTTATAGAATGTACATTTTTTCTCCAAAAATATCAGAATTATTGCAAGCCATTTAGATTTATTTACAACCTCTGTGTTTACCCATCTGATGAAAAATACCGTAGACTGGTCATTCTGTTAATGATTACGAAGGCTTTTGAATGAGTCTCATTCTCAAGTGGGCTAAATACTTGGGCACAACTGGAATGGCGGCATAAAGCAAGCTTGCTACAGACGGTGATATAACCTCTAGCACAGAATTTTTTTTATGCAGTTTTCAGCAAGTTAGCTCTAAGTTAGCTCTACCAGCAGCATCGCTCAGATCCATATTGCTTATTACCCTAATAGCATTGTGTTATATAAAAGAACTAGAACTGGAAGGAGCTGGAGGGTAGGCATTCAGAGACAGGCTGAAGGGTATTCTAACCTCTTGGTGCCCCATGCACCACTGCGCGCCAAGTCCCTTGGTTCCCCCCTGCCTGTTCACTGACTACCCCTTCTACTTGTAAACTCCAGACCTCGCCACTTGCAACTGATGTTCCTCTGCTTGCTCACCCACTCCCATTCCGGTTAACAGTTTCAGATTCAGGGCAGCGGGAGCAGGGATGCAGTCATTTTCTTTTTTTTTTTGCTGCCTCTTCTGCCTCCCCTAGTTCTGGCCCTGGTGGCATTCCATTCTAACAGCGACATTAGGGTAAACATCAGAAACAAGTCACTGGCTTGACAACAGCTAATGGCCAGACTGTTTGTCAATAAACAGTGGAAGGGATGGATATAATTAAATATATTTAACTATGATTAAATAGTAGACCTATACGTCTCTATAAGTTCCTAACTAATAGAGAAATGCATTATGAGTGAAATAAATTTATACACTGGTCACTCCCACTGGGGTGAGAAATGCCAATGTGCAAGGAGCCTTAATGAGTCAAACTTGCTTATAGGTGTCATTGTTCAACCTGCCAGTTTACATGGTCCAATCGTAAAACCAAATAGCCCTGTGTTGCTAAGGAACTGCTAAAAGATACACAATAACACAAGTTCTCTTAAATGCTACCATTTAATTGGATGACAATATGAATACAAGAATGCACAGGTTAAATTGTTACACCAGCTTTGAATACACCAGATACAAAGTTATAACCATGCATATCAATACAAGCCTATTCATATACAGATTTGTAGATTTAAATATATAGAATTTTTTTTCTTATGGACAACAACAGTTTAAACATACATATATTTTAGCTTATCAGACATTCAAATGTGCCTTTGCAATATTTGGACCCTCCAGGGTTAATGACATTTTTTTGTATGAGAGTATAACTTATTCTGTTAACACTTCTTTTTTCTCTGGATACACTTCTTTCTTCTCTGCATAGTTGCATGTACACGTATAAATCTTATAAATGGCAGGCGCCTTATCACTGGCTATGGTTGAGACATTTCCCAATATGAGTCAACAAACCAGCATCATGTTTGATAAAATCTGCAGTCTGCTCCCTCTGACTTCTTTAATAGTTCACCGACCCTGTTCAAAATAATTATAAGCATGGGACCTGTTTATTTATCCATAATTTGAATCTTCATACCTTAGGTCTACTACAAAATCATATAAACATTAAATAAACCAAGTAGGTTGGTTTTGCTTCCAATAAGGATTAATTATATCTTAGTTCTGATCAAGTACAAGTTACTGTTTTATTATTATAGAGAAAAAGTAAATAATTTTAAAAAATGTAGAGTCGATTGGAGTAGGCCTTTTCGTAATTTATAGCTTTTTGAATAACAGGTTTCAAGATAATGGATCCCATACTTGTATTAGAATCTTTATCACTATTGACACTTTATAGCAATATCATTCAGGCACACAGTTCTTACCCAAAATTAGTTTACTACATGGCCGTATGTGTGCCAGCTCAGCCTATTAAGATCAAGCTTATTAGCCAATGTATGGGGCCTTTCTGATGCCCATCCGAACAATATGTGGCTGAAAATTGTCCGGGCAAATAAGAAAATCCAGTTGCTAAAGACCAATGGTCAGTTTATGTGGTCTTCTAATGGGTGAGCACAGGCCCACATTTTGATATCATTGCCCTCAAAGCCATACACTTTTCGAGGTACAGAAAGTAAAAACTATATACTAGACATGCATCTCATTAACATCCACATTGATGGCCTCTAGTTTGCTACTTGGGTCAATTATTTACTGACAGTGGCAAGAAGCTATAGATGAAATGCAGTACATTGATCAATCTCCTCTTGGTCCTCCTAACACCTCTAAAAAAAAGTATGTTCCCCACCACAAGCAGTCAGCATCTCAGTACATCTACAGTATCCTACACCACAAAACCATGATTATTTTCCCTGTCCCCCACACTTTAGTCCATCAGCATCTACTCTCTGTTCTCCACCAGCTCTGCTGCTTACACACATCCAGCATGGTGACATGCCCAGCAGTTCTTTACTCCCTGCTAGTTGAAATGAAGACTCCATCCCCTGCTCTATGATATGCCACATGTTCATTTTCCCATGCAGTTACATGGCAGTCAAATCACTTACAAGGCTGCAGACTCCTTCACTGCGTAATGACATGGCAACCTGATTGTTCCCCTCTCTCTCCACATCATGACATGACCAATGTCCCTTTCTCCATGACAGCCTATCCCTTCTGGATTCTATCCAAGTCACATGCCTGCCTGCCTGCCCCTTCATTCCCATTCAGCAACCTGCTTCATCTGACTTCCTTAATAGTTCACCTTCTCTGTTCAATGTATTTTTGGGGGGATTGTGAGGTTTATACACATGGACACAGGTGATTTCAAGATACAGAAGTAGCCTTAAAATGATGGTCAGAGTAACTTAGCAACAATGAGCTTACCATTTCTGGTAACTGCATTCCCTACCTCCTGTTTTTATTTACCAGCTATTGCCTAACATGTATCTGTGATCAGTGCAACAATCTGACATTAAGCCTCATGTACGATCCTAGGATTTCGGACCCAGAATAATAGATTAGCAACAGACAGACAAGAAGTTGTTTTTACAGCACAAAGGTAGAAGTATTGGTGTGCAGAGAGTAGACAACAAGTTGTTTTACAGCACAAAGGTAGAAGTATTGGTGTGCAGAGAGTTCTTTTCTACAATCTAGTGTCAGACTCGGGTGTCAGTCCCCAAGTGACTAGCACAAACTTTTAGATCATGGGTCCACTCTTCAAAAGAGTTTTTTCTTTGCCTACTCTTATAAATAGTCCCTCTCTTTTCTGATCACTTTTTTTCTTGTTTGTTTTCCCTTTTTTTCTCTCAGGTCTTTTTTAGCCTTATTTTTTTCCTCCTTTTAATTTTTTTCTCTCATTCATTCTCTACTTCGCTGCATTTCTTCTCTTTGCTACATTAAGCGGGATTCACAACGGTAATGGTACAGCAGAGCAAATGGTTAAGCAAACATAAGAGCTCACTGATGCCTGGCATCATCAGGAATTTTTCTGGCATCCAACCCCAATGCATTCAAAGGGAATTGCAAAGAAAAAAATAGAATGAGGCAACACCAAACAGCATCTTCACAAGTTGCAGTGACAAAGTCCAGGAAACAACAAAGTGTTGATAACATTACAAGATGTCAGTCTCTCGTTCAATGCCCACATATTTCAGGGCATCAGCTTGACTGTATCTGCAAAATAAATCAGGCAAATATAATACACTTCTTAAACAGCCACTATTCTCTAGTGATGTACATAACACACAAACCTACTAGAGAACCTGGAGGCTAGTGTGTGCGCCATCTTATCCTGTGCCTTCTCGAGGCTGAAAAAGGACATGAAGACCCAAGCCTCGCCCCCTAAACTAACACCAGAGATTATATCAGAAAAGGTAAGCTCTAGAAACACTATCCAACCAGTAAGGAGGCTAGCTACCTGGAATCCAACTCTAGTGCACAATTGTAAATGTATGTGTGCTGTAGCTGGGCAATAACCCAAGCCAGACCCAAACTTTAAGTAGATGTCAATTTTTTTAGTCTTAAAGGAGACATATAGGATAAGTGAGAAAAAAACATAATTTTGTAGGCAATTATAAGTAATATATGGTGTTGCTTTTATATGGTGCTTAAATTAATATTATCTTAAAAAATATCTAAAAACAGCCCCTTTATTGGAGCTCCCTTTAGATGTTCACTGGACCCTGTCTGTGTTTCAAATGAGGGGTGGGCATGTCATAATGGTCCCTGCCAGAAGCACAGTAGGAGGGGGACTGCCAATCACAGCCCTGCAGTCACACAAGCATAGACAAGCTTCAGTTCCCTACCAGGTCCTGCTTGCTGCTGATTGGTTCCTGTCCTACAGTGCAGTGAGCTGAGAGCAGCTGGCTCCCCTGCACAGCCTGGGAATTCAGGGAGCAGGAAGTGGAAGGGAGGGATTATTAGGGTTTTTGCAGAAATATTCAATACATCAGCCTGAAACACTACTTTTTTAAGCACAATTCGTCTATATTTAATGAGTATAATGCACTGGTACGTTCTTATTTTTACAGAAAATGTCTCCTTTAATCCAAAGGAAAACAGGCTGGTCAATACATTCAACTGAAGAACCACAGTGACACAATTCAAATGATGTTGTGACCATGCATTTGCTACAGCTTTGAGAAAACAATGAGTTTTGTATCTGCATACAAAACACCAAACATTAATAACCAAGCTATAGGATAACAGGTATACTAGCTGAGGGGCTTGAATTTAAATGGGGGAAGAAACCTGCTACCCAAGGCAATGTCATGTACATCAATATACAGTACATTAAATTCCATTAAACATAGCACCATCTTACCTGTAATCAAAGAACAATTCTTCTCCTGCTTGTATTGTTCTATTAGCAAAGATTCCAATCCGATGGTCTCCATTCACCATAACCACTTAAAATGATAAGAAAAGCTGTATTCACTTTGACATTATTTGCCTAGATTGCAGACGATCTACTTGTTGCCTAGATAAACCAAATAAGTCTTATTCTGAGCTTTCATGAAAGAAATACCTTGACCATCAGTGGTGCAAGTTTCCTGTTTAAAAAAGTCAGTATAGGACTGATTATAAGCGCGCTTTTTTGTAGTAAAAACAGTTGCATGCCAGCTAGAATATATCAATGTCCAATTTTTTCAATGAGGCTGAAATTTCAAATGT
Source organism: Xenopus petersii (assembly GCA_038501925.1). Taxonomy (NCBI): domain Eukaryota; kingdom Metazoa; phylum Chordata; class Amphibia; order Anura; family Pipidae; genus Xenopus; species Xenopus petersii. Next base: position 105,905,827 of record CM076688.1, on the reverse strand, counting down.
TTTCAAAAACTGGGGAAAAATTCACATTGACTTCGATATAACCTCATCAGCTTTTAGTTGCAGAGTTTTTTCTGATGATTTTAGTGTTTTTTCCTATAATAAATTGACTATTCGAGGTCTCTGAAAATACTTATTAATTTTTTTCCGTATCTGCAATTTTTCTTGAATCAAGAAAAACCCCAGCTTGATTTTTGATAAATCAGTGCCTTAGGGTAGGACTACACGGACGTTTTCGGCGTGCTGCAACAAAACGCATGCAACGGAAATAAGGTAAGGGATAGAAATGTTGGATGAAGTCGCAGCGTTGATCCGACGCGACACAACTGTCGGATGCAGACATGGTGGAGGCAGTGTGATGGCTTGGGCATGCATGGCTGCCAGTGACACTGGGACACTAGTGTTTATCCATGATGTGACACAGGACAGAAGCAGCCGAATGAATTCTGAGGTGTTCAGAGACACTGTCTGCTCAAATCTAGCTCTGCTCAAATCCAGCTAAATGCAGTCAAACTGATTGGGAGGCATTTCCTAATACAGATGGCCAATGACCCAAAACATACAGCCAAAGCAACCCAGGAGTTTATTAAAGCAAAAAAGTGGAATATTCTTAAATGGCCAAGTCAGTAACCTGAACCCAATTGCGCTGCATTTCACTTGTTGAAGACTAAACTTAGGACAGAAAGTCCAACAAACAAACAGCAACTGAAAGACACTGCAGTAAAGGCCTGACAGAGCATTAAAAAGGAAGAAACCCAGAATCTGGTGATGTCCATGAGTTCAAGACTTCAGGCTGTCATTGCCAGCAAAGGGTTTTCAACCAAGTATTATAAATGAACATTTTATTTACAGTTTTTTAATTTGTCTAATTACTTTTGAGCCCCTGAAATAAGGTGATTGTGTTAAAAAAAGGCTTTAGCTCCTCACATTTTTATGCAATCTTTTTGTTCAACCCACTAAATTAAAGCTGAAAGTCTGCAGTTCAACTACATCTGAGTTGGTTCATTTAAAATTCATTGTGGTAATGTACAGAACCAAAATTTGAAAAAAGTTGTCTCTTTCCAAGATTTATGGGCCTAACTGTATATTCCCCTTGTGAGCAAAAAACGTTGTTGCAAAGCAAAACCTTTGTGGTTCAGTAGAAGTGTTGTGTTGAGGTGGGTAAAAAATAGACGTGCTTTAAAGGATTTCAAGTTAGCTGGGACAGCCAAAACATTTATAAGGTGTAAAATAAATCTTGCAATCGATATGGAAAAGGAATTGCAGCAAGCAGTAAAAAGAATCAAGTTATTTTTTAAATATGTAAATAATAAAAAAATGAAGCAGCAAAGGGTGGGACCCATAATATCAGTGGGGGAGGGGGTCAGCTGGTTGATGAGAACAAAAAAAAGGTGAGATTCTGAACTGTTATCTGAACTAATTCTAGTAATACAACTAATGATGCACGGTTCACACATGAGGAAATTCAAAAGAGACTAGAACATAAACAAAGGTCTGGGGCCGGATGGTATTCATCCCAGGGTACTTAGCGAGCTTAGCTCTGTGATTGCCAAACCTCTTTACTTAATTAAGAGACTGGCGAATTGCTAATGTTGGTGAGCAGGGACCTCGATTCTGGGATGGCAGTGGATGTGATTTACTTACTTCACTAAAGCATTTGCTATAGTGCCACAAAGAAGGTTACTGTTTAAATTAAGGAATGTTGGCCTGGAACATAGTATTTGTACCATTTGTACCTGTACCTGGCTGATTCTGTTAATGCCTTTAAGAGTGGCTTGGATGATTTCTTGGATAGACATAATATCAAAGGCTATTGTGATACTACTCTATAGTTAGTATAGATATGGGTATATATCATTTATGTGAAAGTAAGGAGGGGTGTGTGTATGGATGCTGGGTTTCATTTGGAGGGGTTGAACTTGATGGACTTTTGTCTTTTTCAATCTGATTTAACTATATATGCAACTATGTTCTAATTATGCATGTAATTTTTGCATGTAAAAAACCCTGGTTTGAACAGTTTTCACACAGACTACCATCCTGAATTTCTACTCTCTCTTTCATCCAAAATGCTTGTCTTTTATCAACTTGTCCATCTCTCCTTTAATGATATATATACATGGTGCTCTTCAGTTCAGTTAACCAATAATACTGGCCAATACATTTTTTTTAAATCTCTTTGCAACCAGTGCAAAGCATCACTTTTGGGTATTCTGTACTCTAGTAACATTTATAACACTGCCCATGATTTGAACCTTATCCTTCTAATAGCTCTTTTAATTAAGATTTTTGCGTTACTATCTTCTCACTCCCACTCCCTACTGATGATCCTCAAGCACACCCTATCTCTAGGTAAACTGACTGAGTTGCCCGGATTGCAGTAACATATTTGCCAATTAACTGCCAGATCTACTTCTCTACTTCAGATATCTCTGCTGGGGTACAAGCCAAGGTCACAGATTGTTACTAAAACTTCCCAAAACCATTTGTTTTCATTTCTCCAAAAAAACGTATATTTCACACACATTCTCTCTTTTACAAGCATAGTTATAACCCCCACAAATCTTGTTGCTTTCAATTTGTATCCCTTCTCTCATCCACTCACATTCTCTTTCTATTCCAGCTGGCTGCCAATGCTTGATCGCCAACCAGCGGCTAACAAGCACCATGTTGCTCACCAACCCGGCTGAACCTCGAATCCTTTGTGAAAGATTCAGCGAATACTGAACTGAATCCAAATCGCATATGCAAATCAGTGAAGGGGAGGGAAAAAGAAAGCCGATTACAAAGTGCCCGGCTAAATTTTTTTTCTCTACTTCCTTGTTTTGTGACGAAAAGTCACATGATTTTAAGGATTCTGATTCGGTTTGGCCAGGCAGAAGGATTCAGCGGAATCCGAATCCTGCTGAAAATGGCCGAATTCTGGCTGAATAACAAAAGTGCATCCTTAATGAAGACCCACATGTTTCAGGATGCTTATCTAACAAACCCTTCTCTCTAACAAATTTATGTCAGATGTTTCTCATCTTTGGTTTGTAAGCTCTTGTGAACAGCAATTTCTCTCCAGTTGAAATGTTTTTGTTGTAATATTATTAAAAATCCTTGCATAACTTGCTGATGCTGTATGAATGATGACAATAATATAAGCTGAGACAGAAGCATCATTATTTTGCCATAACTGACATGGATCCTGAGTGAGACAATGCTTGACATACCTTTTGCATAACAATTTGGATTAACAGAGTGATTTGCAAACCGGATTTTGTTTCCTTTACGTGTAGCGTCAACAACAAAATCTAGAAAAAAAGAGAGAACATTAATAGGATTAATAATACAATTTTTAAAAAAAGTCATACACATCATTATCCAGTATGAGGATTTCCCAGGTGCTGCATTATTAGATACTAATGGGAAACGGTATCATTTATACATAACCAATTCTTCGCCTGAAGTTGCCTCACGAGGAAACTTCAGGCAACTCCGGAAAACCGGTAAATCACATTCTTGCTGGCAGGAAGGCATTTTGGGAAGATTAGTCACCCGAAAAAGAGGAGATTTGTCTCTGGGCAACTATTCTCCCTGAATCTGCAGGTGTACCACCACCCGAAAGAGTCAAGTAGGCACTTGATGAAGGTTAGGCCCATGACACATTAGGGACGATTTAAGGAGACCCTGGACATAAGTGCTAGAAGACAAAATAAACGATTTACCATTGTTGAGGTTAAAAAGAAAACTGGACATATATCTGTCATAAACTTTTCCTCTTCGATCTGCTTCGTCTTGAGAGATCAGCTAAAAATATAAGTAGACATGACATAAATACTGTGCAAGAAAACTCCAGCTATATATTTCTATATCTGAAGGTCACCATAGCATGGTACACCCTGTTGTTCACAATCCCTTTTATGTTGCAGGGATACACCTAAAAGCCTATCAAAATTCCAATTTGTGCAATGTTAGAGTTTTATTCTACTTGCTTGACCCAGAAAAGTCATTTTAAGTGGGTATGGGTTCTATTGCATCACGGTGAAATCACTTATTGTTGTATTTAAATGGCTAACACCCATTTCTTAAGCTATTGTTTTACAAATCTGAAGGGACACACCCAGAAGGGACACTAATGAAGTTGTGGATAATAATGGGCTGCTTTAATCTTTTAGTCACCAGCTCAAAATCTACTGGTACATAATAATCTACCTTGAGGAAACCTTAGTGTACATTCCATGGAGGCACCTGCAAGAGTATACTGAGAGTGATGCACGGGTAAACAGCATGCTCATGATACATTCTAGCCTTCAAAAGAAACATGATTTAAGTATTTAATAAAAACATGAACACTGACCTCACCACAATACTCAGAAATGAATTCATTCTTCTGGACAGACTCTTTAATGAAGGTCCCCCACCCAGCAACATCTGACGGTGCTAACAGCAAATGCTAGAAGAGGCAGAAAGAATAATTATTTAGAAAGCATATGGCAACCCACTTTGAGGAAACTGCATAATGCACATTTTTAATAGGGGTACTCCCTCTCTCCCTCCTGGTTTACTGTATCACTGGTCTATCATATAGTACAGTCTTGTATACAGAGTGACTGTCCTCTTCTAAGCCCAGGGTGTAGCATATGCACTGTGCCCCACTCTGGTCATAGGTGCTGTTGAGCATGAGCAGTGATCCAGGATTACAGGAGGAGAAGGGTCATACTGGAGGAAAACAAAGCAGGTGAAGGTTCAACAGTGGCTCTGAATTAAAGGGACAGTATAACCCCGTTTAATACACAGAGCATGTACTGAACATACTTTTTGTATATTATTATTAACATGTTTTTATAGAGCGCCAACATATTGGGCAGCACTGATGGGTTAAATTAAGAAAAATGTATGCTTTTTGTTATTTACAGGGCAAATTGACCCTACTCTAAGGGACTTATTTATCAATGTTTAAATTCGGGGGCTAAATGCAATTTGAGTTTTTTTTGCTCCAAAACTCACAACAACGTTATGAACAAAAGTCATAATCTGGCCTTTGGCCAGTGATCAGGAATGTAGTGCCAAATAGAACAAAAACAGCTTTGGAAATAATACTTCCCCTTGTGTGAATATTCACTTTCCTCCTTAGCAAATGGAGCCATAACATACCTTCTTCAGTCCCCTCTGGATGCTACAGTTTTTGCAGGACACCACCTTAGAATCCCAGTGCTCTGATGCGCCGCATGTCAGACACAGATCTGGATCACATTCTCGTACAGCAAGGTAACATGGACACTGCTTGGTGTTACACTGGGTTTTGCAACGGCATCCTGGGAATCGGTTCTGACCTATCAAAGAAATTGTTATTTATTTTGACAGCAAAAAGGTACATTGTTTACCTTCATAAGTATTATTGGTACGTAAATGCATGGTTTCTAAAGCAAAACAATAAGACCATTCAGTTGGGCATAAGTAGAAAATGCGCACAAACATTATTTGAACTCTCAAAAATAAACATAAAGGTACTTTTTTTATTAACACAGACATATCTAATATTCCACAGACTGAAAAGAAACCATGATACTGTTATATCCTCACATCCATTAGGCGTGCAATGTGATGCAACCCCTCTCTCACCTTGTTCCATTGGGGAGTGATGGATTCTAGAACATGAAGTCCCTCTGCTTTCAATATAGGGTGGTATAAAGTTTCTCTGGAAAACAGAGGGACTTCAAGGTGAGAAGTTGCATGACACTGTAAAAATGATTTATATGAGTATCATGGTTTCATGGTTTCCTTTTTACAAAAGCCCAGCAGAATGAGATAATGTCAAAAAAGGGTGTCAAATAAAGACTTTAAGACAAAGACAGGCCATTCCATCCTCAATAGCTGGTAGTCTCCTACTTACAATCTGGGTTGCACTGGCAGAACTTTTCACAGAAGTTCTGAGTCATGATGCAGGGGCATGTGCTGTCACATGGGTGATCCGGGTGGTCACAGGGCTGGTAATTGTACACTTGATTTGCAGAATTATCTGATGAGTGGCAGAATGAATTTTACAATTAGTAATGCAAAAGTCATGGTTTCCAAAATATTTTCAGAACAATTCCAATAATTCAATTTCAACCAATGCAAACTCCCTTCAAATGTAAAGGAGAACTTAAGATGCGTTGAACAGGATTGTGTACAAGTAAATATTTGCCCTTCTTTAGAAATGCACTTTTTTTTTAGAACAATTATTGAATATCCTGACCTATCTAATGTGCAATGCTTGTGTTACAGTTGAATCCAAAGCCTGAAATTATGATTAAACCAACACAGTCTAACAAATATTTGACCATAAACAATGTGGTCCTGAGGCTGGGTCTATACAGAGCAGAAGTTGTCTTGGCATTTACACGATGATAGGCAGGTATATTTGTTCAGTGCAGATCCCATCCCCCGAGGAAAAGGTCTGCCATAGAATGAAAATAGTGTTATCCACCACCATGCCCTACCATAAAACAAACATAACATAAATAACATTATACTAAAGGTAAACACACAAAGCATGTTATGCAAACTAACAAAAGTTGTCTGAAAACAAAATGTAACACATTTTTAAAAAGGATTTGTGTCACTGTGAGTAAAGTAGTACACAACTCCAAAGCACCTACAAAATGGATGTTTATACACAAGCTGAAAAGTTGTTGGTGGACTTTGGTGTTGTGTTATCTTAGCCAGCACATTTTAGTTGATGATGTGATACTTTGTGTTTATGAATAACAGATGTAAACGGATTGGTGATCACCAAGATCTAACAACTATAACTGCCGCGCACATATACATGTCATTGGCGTCAGCATTCTAAGCTAAGGTTATGAATAAAGAATTGCTCAGTTCATCAAATCCAGACTGGAATAATACAAGAAAGCAACTGATAAATGCACTTTTAAGAGGGAATATTCCCACCGTTTTGCAGCGTAGTACTTACAGTTCTGGCACCCAGTTCTGGCTGATTAAATCTGCAAGGAAGCCCATGATTGTATAAGTATCCCAGGGTGCCACATCCCTAAGTTAACATAAAGACATGATTTATAATGGTTAATATGTATGGAGGTGTGGGTAAGAGCAAAGTTTGTCTAGTTCCAATGTAAGCAAAAACGTTCTTAAAACCGATATTGCTGTTATGCTGGCTCATCATTTTCCACAGTGGGCAACTGTTCTTTTCCATTCTAACACAGCAGTTGAAAAGAAGACAAACAGCCATTAAGAATACAATTAACTTGAATCCAGAGAACCAAATTCCATCTTGATATCTATGTCTATTTTTTCCACCCAAGACCATGTTGGAACTCTGCAACCTACTTCACCCCTGCACTAAATCTAACCACTGATGTCTCCCCTCTCTTTAGTTCTTTCCAGACACTTTTAATCCAATTCAATATGCCACAATATTCTTCATAGATCTCTAGACCTTCTTTCACCACCTTTAAGACCATCTCCTCTTTCATACAAGATAAAATGTCAATGCAGCTTGCACCTGCTCCCATTACACCTCCTAACACCGCTGGTCTCCACCTTAATTTATAGCTTCCATTATTTCCATTCTTTACTTATGCTTTGTTCACCGCAATTCATAAAGACCCTTTGTCTGACACAATAAGCCCTTGTAATTCAACCTATGGTTGAAATAACTCACAATGCATACAAAAATAAAACAGATATTTTCCATCATTTAACCATATTCTTGATGTTGTAAAACACAACAGATTTTTGAAAGCCCCCTAACCTATGAGCAGGCCAATAAAAAACATGCTAAGTTTTATGGAGATTCCTAATGTAACTTGATAGAAAAGCCACAGGAGTGCAAAGATGGATTTCCAATTAAACATGCTAGAAATTAAGCCATGAGGCATGGTAAATGCCACAACACCCACCAAAACGTATATTTTGTTAACATAGTTGTTAGCTGAAGTTAAAACATCTTCACAAAACTGGGTGAATGTCCAGGTACAATTAGGCACTAATCAAGGCTAATTATCCATAATAATCTATAAAATTGGGGTTGCACACTCACAAAGAACCATTAAAAACAAAGGTGGTATACAAAAAAATATTTCATTATGTAGAATCAATATAACACTCACTACAATGCTGAGTCAAAAAAGCATAAATTTAGTAATGTATTTATACTGTACATACCCACCCATGTATATGTAATGCAAAAAATGATGACAAGGAGAGGATACACCTACCAAAAAATGAGAATAGCTCCAACATTTTGGCATAGCAGCGTTTGTCAAGGGGATTTAATACACTACAATACAAGCCCCCACAGTCAGCAGCTTTATCTTCTTCGTAAGGACTACTTCATTGGTTGTCATGCCATAAAGTTTTTGTAGCACAGGCCTGAAGGTATACAACTCAACTCAACTCAAAAATGTATTTGCTTTTCCTGGTTTTATCTCCTCAAAATACTGTATAGATTATAAGATCTTCTCTAAAGGGAACCGATTCCTAAAGTTTGGCCCTGTCTACTAGGTTGACGCTAGATTTACGATGGCAAGCACTGTGATTTACTCATCATGAAAATCCAAACTGGCACCTATTGCGGTCTTTGTTTTCTGTAAATAAGAAGCCTGGTGTCAGATGAAACCCAAAGATAACTTGGAAGTTTAGCCATTGGATAAGGAACTAGACCAGCATGTTAACTGGGAGAGGACAGACATCCATCCTAGACAGCCCTCAATTGTTTGTTGGCTGTGTGGCAGTATTATGAAGGGTAGAGTATTTACCATTCCTACAATGTATTTATCATTCTTTGTACTGTGCAGTTTAGCGCCTATAATTTTTGGAATCTCTGCTGGCAAGTGCTGGTTAATATAACCCTACTCTGATGTAAGAGATTTTTAAGAGTTGATTGGCTTGCTGCTAGTGTAGGAATAACTGTCACAGCATAGATAAGCCTATATTGTAGCCAGTTATATATACTGCCAATACAGTCTTAGGCTTCTGTGCAGATTTAATCAGTCTTGTCTTCTTCAGAACTTCAATGATTGAACCATGTGTTGTATCTGAGTCACCAGTAAAATTCTCTTCGCCCAAAAATGGATTCAGTATCACCTGTATAATGCGGATTAAGATCTGATGGACTGGACTGTTCTTTATTAATAACTGTAACTCAGACTGATGAATAATGAACTTATATACCTGTATCTGTAAGATAAAGTGACTGGACCACAGGTTTTCCTCTAAATCGTTCCATCTATACATCCCAAATATATAGTGCAATTGTGCACACATTTCTCTTATAAAGATGGTATTATATAAATATCTCAAGTACTGTATACGTGTGAGAGTATTTACCTGTGTGGACATACACGCGTGTGTATATAGAGTGCTTCCTGCAATGATTTGCAAGCTGTACACAGTAAATGTGATTGCTCCCATAGTTTGTGATATACACTACATAGCCAAAAGGCCATTTTTTTCAAAGGTATTTAGCCACTGTCTAAAAACATGGGTAATCAGAGGCCAACAAACTTAAGATCACCATTTGCAAAGTGGCAAAAATGTGGCTGGAGTGGTGCAAATGTCAGTTCCAATGGACTTAATGTTGGAGAAGTTAAATGGTGTCCTCCAGAATGATAAATGGAATTTCACAGTGTGGATTTGACAGATGCTAAGAACACTACCTGGCAAATGCAGAATGCCAATAGTAAAGTTTGGTGGAGGAGTAATAAAGTGAACCTAGAACATTTTAAGCATAAAGCAAATTCAAACTTGTAGAATCACTCACCAAAATAGAAACGTGGCCCAGGTGCTCCAGTCCCAGGCCCTCAGCTCAGGGGAGCAGATAATCCATGTACAAATCATAAATGTTGGTGCAGGGCACACTGGTAAACTCATGTATTGATCAGACTAAGGGTCGTAGATAAAAAATGGAAACTTTATTTATAGGCTATGATTAAGTGTCCCAGTGACACGAAACATATAAATACATTTTTTATCTACTACCCTTGGTCTGATCAATACATGAGTTTACCAGTGTGCCCTGCACCAACATTTATGCTTTGTACATGGAGGAGTAATAATGACCTGGGGGTGTTTTCCCATGGTTTGGGCCTGGAAAAGTAAACCTTAAGTGTACTCCTTTTGAAAGGCCTATAGGCAATGACCAGCCTGGGGAAGGTTTTTTGCCATTCAAACAGAATGCGTTTGTTGTATTGGGAATGGAAGGTCTTTAGTGGCCGGCACAGAGCCCTGACTTTCTCATTAATGCTCTTGTGGCTGAATGGCAAATCCCACCAACAATGTTCCATATTCTAAGGGAATAGAAACAGTTATAGCAGCAGACAGAGGGCCAGTTTCATATTAACATCCTTAGTTTAGCAATGAGAAGTGTGAATTTATTTTGTAAAACTGTATCCAAGAACAGAGGATGCAACTGCTACAGCATTTCCAGAGCCAGATTATAAATAGAGTATTGTCCTTATGGATCTGTCTTAAGAATTCACCTCTTTCGTCAATCTTTACACTTTTTGGATGACATTTCCAGGGCATTATCCCAGTCTTTGCATGTACTGTAAGAGCTTACTGTCATGAATACATAGTATATTAATCTGTCTAGAAAACTTATACATAGCCTGGATTTAGTTTTGCAGCAGCACTGAACTGCAGAAATATATCTTTGTAACAACATTAGCATTTGATTCCAGAAATCTGGCTAAACCCTCTAGCCAGATGGGACGGAAGCACCAATGATCTTTTAAGTGCATATCTGCTTAAATGACAAGTGCTATTCACTGGAGGCATTCCAATTTGTTAAGCACCTGCCAGTGAATATATTCCTTAATAAAATATGACCGTAATATTTAGTAGATCTTACAGAACCTTTTAATCAGAATGCTCAGAAAATGGGCAATTCTACTCCCCACAGTGTTTTATTCGCTATTCCAGTGTAAGACAAAACCCTGTATACATATAAAGGGCTCAAATGTGTTCAAACAGATATTAGGCATGATACGTCAAGGTTCCAAACATTCTGCATAATAGATTTGTGAAACAATAGTAATCTACATTATATCTGCTGTTAATTTCTTAATGACTGGCGGGCAACAAGAACATGACATGAGAATGGAACGATATGTAACAAAAGTAACAATAAAAAGTGAAACTAAGACTGAAACTGAAACTAAATTAATTTACATATTCTCTGACCCAAGGCAAACAGAATTAGAATGATACCAATTGAATTGGTAGGGGGTTGCAGCAGGTGGTATTGGAACCAGGGTTCAATCTAGGGTTCAAAAGTGTGTATGAGACTATAAATTAGACTATGTTTTAGTAGCCAGCTCAGAGCTGGGGAGTTACAGAAAATAGCTAAGAGAAAAATAATGGGCGCAAACACTGAAAAATGAACACTAAAATATTAGAAGGACACCGTTACTACACCAGGAACTCTGTAGACATGAAAGGAAGATAAAAGTAGTGTTGACTGTTGTCACAGCTCACATTCCCTATAAAAGTTTGAATTTCTGCAGTTTCAACCAATAATATAATGAACAGCACCTTTTATAGTAATGATAAAAAGCCTTTATTTTCCAATGGCTCAGACAACAAGTTCAGCAACGTTTCAAGCCGTTCCTCTGCTTTTTTTCGGCTTTTAGAAGTTTAAGACGTTTATGAGAACCCCTGCTTTATGAATTTGTTACGAACTGGGTTTTTATATGGTCTTCTAAATCTAGTTATCAGCTGCGCTGGTTGCACATATGTGCCTCGCCTTATCTTCTGACTTACAGCATTTCAGCCATAAAAGATGCAGACAATAAAAACTGACCATCTAAAATCTCACCTTTTTTTAACTGTATCTTTCGGCAGTGAGCTGCCCATAATCTACAGGGAAAAGGAAAGGATGTTACAAGAAGCAAATTCTACTCTTTTGCTTTATCCTTAACTCTTTACTCTTTCCAAAATGATAAAAACAGATTGTGTTGTCACAAGCCAGATTTTTTGGAGTCATTTAAATAAACATTAACACTGTTGCCCTCTAGATGTTGTAGAACTGGCAGTCGCAGTGGCTTCAACAGGCAGATGGACATAAATGTTAACGGGAGAAAAGTTCATTTTAATAGAATCTTTAATTTTCCTCTTATTCTTTATAAATTTAACAAATAGGTGCAACATTACAAAACATTCACCCAAATGTTGTTAATTTTTAACCCTAATTACAAATTGCTTCAAATTCCTAACTTAGCAGATGCATTTATTTCCATTATCACAAACATGTCAGTGACATTTGTACAAAACTTTGCAGTGAAATAGTTTAGTGTCGTTACTGTACCTGTGCTTCCGTTTCTTTTTCTGTGCAGTGCTCATTAGTTCCTTTGCTGGTACTTTTAAGATCAATGAATCCGTCACAGCAAACTGGAAAACCTTTGAGAAACCCCAATAAAAAGAAAACTGGATGAAAGATTCATAGTGCAAGTTCATCCCCACTCAGGGCACTTTCTACTTGCTTACACTAAGACTTTTGTATGTGCATTCTTAACTGACACAGAAGTGCAATTCCTCAGGAGATCCAAAATAACAATATTTTGGGGGTGTATTCCTCTACCTGACGAAGTGGTATGTCCCAAAATATTGTAAGTGCACAAAAGAACACCCTGATCATATTATGCAACATGTCCACACTGTTCAGATTTAATTATATTTTCAGTTACTATACATTTCAGTCTTTTGAAGAAAACTAAACTAAAGTTTTTCTGACAATGAGGGTTTCATGCAGTTTCCCAACAACTACAGAAAATAATAGCGCATCTTTTCTGGAATAAGTCCTATAAACGCAGAAGAATTACTGGTAAGAAATAACTAACTTCAAATAAGTTGCAGATCATTTATAATCCAGAGCTATAATTCCCACTAACTTGCTTGCATGTCTTGGTGCCCATTAGACGAGCAATGGAACAGAAGTTGTTGAAGTAAGTTCCATGGAAAACCCTAAAAAGTGATTCCTCTGCTCCAGTCCATTCCACTGGCTCACTGGACTCAGACACGTCTGGAAGCTCCCCACTGAGGCTTCCCTGCCTCTGCTTGGTAGGAGTTTGGCACCGTGAATTTGCTTCTGCAATATCAGGAAAATCAGTTTCAAAAGGGCAATTGAAAAACATTGTATAAAGGTATAATGGAGAAAATGGCACACTGAGAATTTAAAAAAAATTATCAAGCTTGATAAAGGGCCTGGGTGGCCTGAAATTTTTGCCCTTTTTCTGTATGTTTTGAGCTTAATAAACTTCACACTTTTTCTAATTCTCAGTGTGCTGCCGACATTTTCTCCATTGCACTGTTCGACCCTTGAAGCAGACGTGGGTCCTCCAGCATAGCACTTGATACCTCATATAAGGTACATTTTCAGGGGTATAAGCTCTCTGATTCTGTTACTGCATAGGTATAAAGGTATAGACAGTAAAGACAAATGGATTGCTCTATAAGTATGTCATGAAAAGAAGAACTTGCCTAGTCACTTGTTTAAAATATGCAGCTGCAGGTGCAGTTACTCTTCTACTGAAACATTTTTTAACATTTCATCTCACCAGAGGATCAAACCAATGATATAATCTATCCACAGCCTTGTTTGCTATGGAGACATTGGAGCCAAGATACATGTACAGGAAGACTCAGAGGCCCAGCCTCATTAATGTGGACCAAGTAAATGCAAAGGAGGAGGACATTACCTTGCAACATTATATTAAACTGAAGCCTTTACCAGAGAACTGACCTGGTCAGCCAAATAAAACCAACGTTGGAATGGCTAAATTTCCCAGGGGTCTATTAACTATACTATACTATTTTGATACCCAGAGGAAATCTATAATCCTATTCCAGGGGTCCATTAACTTTAATATTTCCTATTCTATTTTGATACTCAGAGGAATTTTGATACTCAGAGGAAATCTACAAACACTGATAGTTGTCAATACCAAACAACTAGGCAAAAAAGTTGTGCCACTGAATATTTTGCACATCAGATTAATTTAGTCAGTCAATGAAAGGTTAGTAGTACAAGAAAATCTACTGTAAATCAACTGAAATGAGAAGTATTCATATAGTTGAAGATATCCTATTTCAGCTTGTACATTTCTATAAACATTATACTGGTCTCTACTTTAGATTACTTTCTGAAAAGCATCAGGAGTGTGGCACTTTTCCATATGCACATCACCTGAAGAGCTAGAAGCACAGTCATTGCCGGTGTCTCGATCACTGTCGCCCTCTCTAGTTTCCATTACAGCAGAGTTTGATGTACTTGAACCAGAGGCAGCTTGGGCTGAGGTTTTCCGGCGACGCCTCCCCAAGCATTTGGACCTGGGATTGTTCATCATGGCATATTCTTTTGCTCCTTCCTGGACATGAAAAAGAAGGATGAATGCATCACTGAAACAACACCTTGTAGCATTTGGTAGAATCCACAATTGACATTATTTACAGAATAAGCAGACAGTTTTCGTATGAGTTTAGGACATGAGTTTTCAAATGACCAACTCTCTATATTCTGCCATTTGTTTTAAAAACCTTCTTGTGATTATTTAAAAGCTGTGTGATTAATATTCATTAATGTTATATGATTACAATATTTCTTGCGGTATGGTATAAAAGGGAGGGAGCCAGGAGGTATAGAAGCAGATAGAGCAACTCCAGTCATACTTAATACCTGCAGGGGGCAGCCCACTCCAATCCAAAGCTTCTACTCCCCAGTAAAGCATTACTTTACTACATCAACAGCATCATTTATTAATAAACTGTGTCAGAGAAGCAGGTTGCGTCCTGAATGAAGTGAACAGTATAGGAGACTCTGAGGTTTTGTGGCCAGTCATCTCCAATCCCAATAATGGTAAATAAAACTCAAGCCACAACTCGTAATATATTTGATTAGGAAGTAATGACTGGTGGTTTTAAGCACACAGAGCCATAAACTCCAGATGGCCCCCCAATAGCCCATATTATGACCTGCTTCTGCACTAACATATAAATGCACATGTAGTGCTATAAAATACATTTAAAAAAGTAATATATTTTGAATAAATGCCATACAGATACTTTATTTACCTGTAAATATAAAAGAAACCTACAAATGTATACATCATTCTCTGAATGGCCAACCTACCAGCAACAAGAAGCAATGAATTCCACAGGGCTCAGTCTCAATCTTTATTTCTCGACTCCTTCTCCTGTACACATTAGGACTTGCATGGAAAGCTGTAACAAAATTAATTGTTTTAGGTAAGCATAAATATTACAGAACAGGCAGTTGGAATAAGTTTGCTCATGGTGGCCACATCTTCTTCCATAGAGTAGAGTACCCCGTGTTACACTCAGTAAGAAAATTTCAAAAACAAAAACATATGGAAAACAAAGTTATTAAGCACTAAAAAGGGCTATAAACAGGCAGATCTAATAATGATAATGGTATACATTAAAACCCATATTTTCTTGTCCAATAGCCATGCAGTGCCCTCAGTCCATTCAGCGATACAGCAATGGTTGTTCTCTACCAAACTCGAATGATAAATATACAAAGGGGATGTATTAATTATAACTACAAACTCCAGGCAGTGAGAATAAATACTTAAGTGCTAGGAGTTTCAGCCACTCACAGCAGTGAGGCATTGCCTAATTTCTGCCCCAATAGCAGTTAAGATTAGGTCAGGGGCAGGATCTCTGTGTCATCAGTATAAAATTCCATAATAGGATGGGATGAGGTCATCAAGAGAGAGAGAATGTAAAGAGGTGACCCCTATCTAGGTGACTTAGTCGGGGGTTTACCTCTTTATTAAGGATATTGCTTTAAAACACTGGCACGCGAAGAGTTCTAAAATGAGAGTAAAGTCTAATCTATAGAAAACACTTGGATTAGAGGACTGCAGTGGTACATAATTTTCTGATGTCCTAGTAAATATGTTTTCCTATGACTGTCACATTCTGCTCAAGCTTGGGCGGGCCTCCTATGTTCACAAATTATACTAATTTTCAACTTACGGTGTAGAAAGCAGTCGTACTTAAAACAGCGGGGACAGAAGAGAGTATGGAAGGAATGAAGAGACTGCTCCCTTTGCACAGATTTGGCACATGGTCCATCAATGTTAGGAGTACACTGGGGAGGCAACGCATGAGGATCATATACTTCTGTCAGTTCTTTGTACCTTGGAAAACAAAAAGATGTGCATGATTTTCTAGACAACCCAATTTTCCCCTTTACTTTACAAAGTAATATGTTGTGATTAAAGCATCCCTCCAAGCAGGCCATCGTTCCAAAAGCCTTATAAACCATGTACTGTTCTTCACACCCAAAAGAATATGGAATCAAGAAAACACCTGCCACAGATACTGGGTTGGTCAAGCTGGTATTCAAATGTTAGGCCAAAA
Source organism: Xenopus petersii (assembly GCA_038501925.1). Taxonomy (NCBI): domain Eukaryota; kingdom Metazoa; phylum Chordata; class Amphibia; order Anura; family Pipidae; genus Xenopus; species Xenopus petersii. Next base: position 105,889,456 of record CM076688.1, on the reverse strand, counting down.
CATCACACTATAAATACTATATCATCCAAGAACCAGATCAATTATGGACATTAAAATACGGGGTCCTTAAAATTTAAGCCCAGATCTGCTTTTCAAATTCCGTCAAATGATTCAGCCACAATGACACCCGAGCCAGGCCAAGTATTATTTGTGCCCCAATTGCTTAAGTTCCATCATCTCCCCCAACCCACCCCAACGTGGTCTACAAGCCAACCAACAACCATCCTGACCCAGCTCCGAGGTGCTAGTTCTACACATATGAATCCAGTGGATTGGGTGGTTTTGAGCTGATCGATTGCCCACACTGGAGGGTCATGGACAGGTCTTATTCGATGTTAGACCGTCCACTCCCTAACCTCTCCTCACCACCCTGGCCCTAGAGCGGAAGTGGGACAGGCGTGGGTATATAAATCCATATATAAATCTGTGCATCTTAGTGGTCTGGGTCAAGCAGCATGGCTTAGGGTCATAAGCAAGTCAAACATTTTCCAACCTACACATTGCTACTGCACTGCCATCTCCCATAGTGATGCTCCCCTCTGCACCTTCATTTGCACCCATGGCACATGCCTAACCATAGTTTTGGCCCTGCCAAGCCCATTTCAGCAAAAATAAAAATACGTCAGTAAGACGCTACAAAAACTGTATGCAAGCTGAAAATTCCATTTGACATATGTACTTAACTATAAATGGCTCCTTGGTAAGTCTTCTAAATAATGATCACTTAAAGAACAAGTACCGTTTTTTTACTTCTTCAGGAAAGCCTCTCTCGGGAAACACAGCTGATATTGCAGTGAAGATCAGGTCGTTTGGCAGAAGGCTTCTACAGACTATCTTGCTACCTGAAACAGATATCACATGAACTTTCCGAACCCAACCAAAGTTTCACTGATTCTGTTTATTATATTTCTAACTGTGAAGGTTCATTGAAGAAACCAATAGCCATTATCCCTAAGTTTGTAACACACACAGAGAACAAACGTGAAAGGGCAAGTTTAAACTAACTAAAACTCAAAATGTAGACATCCGATATTTAGATGGAAGCTCTACAAATGTTTTGGCTTAAATTCTAATATAATATAATAGAACAGGACACTGCCACAGACCTGTTGTATTAGACTTCAAGGTCAAAGGCTGCTCTACTAATTATTTTGGACACCGTGCTAAGACAGCAGATGTACTTATATGGCTATTGTACGAAGGTTAGAAGTGGTTTTACTTAAAGGAGAACGAAACACTAAAAACGAATATGGCTAAAAATGCCATATTTTATATACTGAACTAATTGCACCAGCCTAAAGTTTCAGCTTGTCAATAGCAGCAATGATCCAGGACTTTAAACTCGAAACACGATTATGCTAAACCAAAGACAATGATTGAATGTCACAGTATCAAGCCTGTGAGAGAATAAATGGTTACCTGTTATATTGCTAAAGGGTCCCCCCCATGTCTTCACAAGCTTTCAGGACGTATGAGCTATTTTTTAATACTCTGTATTGCAATATTGCATTCATGTTTATCTCAAAAAGAGCTGTCTGCTTTGTATTCTGGGTGAATTTGAATGGTTCAAGTCAGGCCCAGAGGGAACTTTGGGGCAGGCTCGATCTGAGTAAGTATTTATTCAAATCCAAGACAGACTTACTCATTGTGGGCGAGGAGGACTTTAGAAGAATAGACACAACATAAAGAATTAGGATAGAAATGCTGCAAATTATGTTTTGTGGTTCTATACAAGTCCAAGGCCACAGCCCTTATCTGTGATTCCAAAGAGGCCCCTCAGTAGTTATCTATCTCCTTTTTTGCTGATTCACAGCACATGGTCTGTTCTGCTGTTACTTACCTGAGCTTGTGGACCGACAATATACTGTAAAATCTAATTTAAATGTCATGATATAGTGTTGAGCAGTTATTAATTCAGATTCTCATAACAAGGCAGCTCCAAAATCAGCACAATAAGCATCAGAATTTAAAGAGGTGGGTCACCTTTACATTAACTTTTAGTATGGCTAATTCTGAGCAACTTCAAATGGCCTTCATTTTTTTATATTTTTGAATAATTTGCCTTCTTCTTCTTCTTCTGACTCTTTCCAGCTTTCATAAGGGGGTCACTGACCTATGGAAAATCCAAAACTCTGTAAGGCTACAAAATTATTGTTATTGTTACTTTTTATTACTCCTCTTTCTATCCAGGCCCTGTCCTATTCATATTCCAATCAATGCATTTGGACCATAGTTGCAAACTCGAGAGCCGTTGAATAAAAAGCTAAATAACTAATAAATGACAAATAATAAAAACCAATTGCAAATTGTCTCAGAATATCACTCTCTACACCATACTAAAAGTAAATTTAATGGTTGAACAACCCCTTTAATGATCATCACTGTAGTATCAGCTTCTGTAACAGACTGTCTTTCTGCAGTGTCACTGACCTTCCTATAAATATTGACCGGGTCAGCTCCTGTGCACATCTTTGGAGGCCTGAATCACTACTGTTTCTGAAACTTTAGGCTTGTGCTGTAAGTTCAGTATAAAAAATACAGCATTTCTGTCCACATTAGTTTTTAGGGTTTTGTTCTTTAAATATTAGCTCACTATACGTGTCTGATACCTGAAATATTTATATTTTAACACCAGATACAACAGAACATTGACTGAAAATAAAAATGACTTTTCAAAGGGAAACTGTACCCCTGAACAGAGGACCTTTCTCAAGAAATAAACGTCAAAAACGGGACCAAAACGTTTTGTCCTGGAGTGCGTCTGTTGCCGAGAAACTTTACATATGATATACAAGATGGCACCAAGGCATATGCTGGTTATACATGGGAGTGCACCACACATATATATATATATTATTTAAACAACTTCAAAGTAAATATTATTACAGTAAAATAGAATCTTGCCACTGCTAAAATACAACACGTTTAAATAAAAAAATTATCTAACATGGGTCTGTTGCCTTCACTTGTCCACTCACCCTCTTCAGCAATGCGTTTCCTCTTCCTGGTCATGGGACCCTCTTCCTTTACTTCCTCTCCTTTTCCTTCAGTAGGCGGACTAAGCTTTGTCTCTTCATCCTCTGTGTACTGAAGAAGAGCTTCCATAAGCTCTAGGAAGGAAGAATCATCCAGTAGACCAGAACCTGCGCACAAGGACACAAGTTGAGTTTATTTTTAAGAGAAAGTTGATTAGCTGTAAGTTGATTAGCTTGTAATGTAATAACCAATAGATCGCTGAGGAAAGCTGTCCTATGACAAAGACAACATCGCATTACAGTTAAACTGGCGCATTCCAGTGTGCATTGATTGTCCTTATTCTGTTCCTGAGTTTTTGAAGCCACATCCTAGTTCTGCAGGCACAGTATATACCAGATAGGATAGAACAGTGATCCACAACCAAGCGTATATTTCAATAAAAAGATTACCAGTTGATAAAGCAATTGTTTCTCCAGAGCACTATTAACTATGATTTGATCCCCAACCAGTAGCTTGTGAGTAATATGTTGCTCTCCAACCTCTTGGATGTTTCTCTCAGTGGGGGTCATTTATCAACATTGGGCAAATTTGCCCATGGGCAGCAACCCATGGCAGCCAATCAAATTGCTGCATTCATTGTTCTACTTGCAGCTGGCTTTAAAAAGATATTCACTGCTTGGTAGCATGGGTAACTGGCCTGCCCACGGGCAAATTTGCCCAGAGTTGATAAATGAGTCCCAGTGTCCTCAATTAGGGACTTATATTTGAATTCCAGGCTTGGAAGTAAGTTTTAATTGCATACAAATTAAGTATAGCGCCAAGTAGAGCCCCTTGTAGGCTGCCAGTCCACATAGGGGCTACCAATCACAGCCCTTATTTGGTACCCCAATAGACTTTTTCATGCTTGTGTTGCTCCCCAACTCTTTTTACAGTTGAATGTGTCTCACAAGTAAAAAAAGGTTTGGGACCCCTGCTAGAACAAAATTGAATGAGTATCCCCAACCACCAGGTTTCTGCACTGCCTTTAAGCTCAGTGTCACTGTAGAATAAATCAGAGGAAAATCTGAGACAAAAAGGTACAAATGGTCTTTTCAAAAAACACAACATGGAATGTTTAAATATGAATACAACGTGGGAGGCTGCTTAAAAATTCAAAACCTGACTATTCACTGTTACATAGTTACATAGTTAAATTGGGTTGAAAAAAGACAAAGTCCATCAAGTTCAACCCCTCCAAATGAAAACCCAGCATCCATACATACACCCCTCTCTACTTTTAATTAAATTCTATATACCCATACCTATACTAACTATAGAGCTTAGTATCACAATAGCCTTTGATATTATGTCTGTCCAAAAAATCATCCAAGCCATTCTTAAAGGCATTAACTGAATCAGCCATCACAACACCACCCGGCAGTGCATTCCACAACCTCACTGTCCTGACTGTGAAGAACCCCCTACGTTGCTTCAAATGAAAGTTCTTTTCTTCTAGTCTAAAGGGGTGGCCTCTGGTACGGTGATCCACTTTATGGGTAAAAAGGTCCCCTGCTATTTGTCTATAGTGTTCTCTAATGTACTTGTAAAGTGTAATCATGTCTTCCATCCCTCTAACCAATTTCGTTGCACTTAGTCTCTGCACTCTCTCCAGCTCATTTATATCCCTCTTAAGGACTGGAGTCCAAAACTGCACTGCATACTCCAGATGAGGCCTTACCAGGGACCTATAAAGAGGCATAATTATGTTTTCATCCCTTGAGTTAATGCCCTTTTTTATGCAAGACAGAACTTTATTTGCTTTAGTAGCCACAGAATGACACTGCCCAGAATTAGACAACGTGTTATCTACAAAGACCCCTAGACCCCCTGTTATGCACTGTGCGCCACACAACAGGTTGCATGCTTTATTGGGCAGATAGCAAGTAGATAAATGCAGGTGAGCCTGTGGGGCAAATTCACTAAAGGGTGAATTTTTACCAGCGACCGCTTCACCACTTCACCAGGAGTAAATTCGTTACCACTACGCTAATGCACTAAAATGCAAAGTGGTGTCTCAGCAGCTGAATGCTGGCGAATTTTCACTAGCGTTACTTCGGCAATGCTAGAATTTCAGAGTGAAGTTTCGCTAGCATTTATTTCTGCCTAGCGAAACTTTGATAGCACTTTTGTGCTTAGTTAATTTGAATAAGGTGGGTATCTAAAAGTCATATGGACGTCTTTAATAGTAATGTTGAAAGAAAATGCTTGAAGTGGCCACTTTTTCAAACACATGTCCAATGAGCCATAATAAAGACAGAGGAGATCCTCAAATGCCCTAGACATGAGCCCACCTTTAAACAAATGTGGCATGCCCCTCAAATTAGTTTTTATTTAAAAAAATTAAAAAATTGCTTACAGATAAATCTTTAATAGTTCGGATTTTTGAAAGCAATCCTGCTTCAAAAAAATAAAATAAAAAAAACGGCACTGTTTTTTTACAACTTTAATGCATTTCCAGCATACAGGATATGATGTCACTGACATAAGATTGAGGAAGATGTAGCTTGGTTTCATCAGTTCGCTGGTTTGAGGTGGCGAAGTAAACTCTGGTGAAATAGGTACCGTTCAGTAAAATTTGCATCTTAGTGAATGAGTAACGAATGTTCGCCAGAGCGAAAAGTTGCCTGGCAACAGGGTGCAAAAGAACGCTAGCAAATTGTCCTCTACGGCTGTTGGCAATGTCCCTGCAGATGAGATTTCTGACGAATTGTTGCTAGCCTCGGCCACTTCCGTACAATAGTGAATCTGCCCCTATGACTGCAGGTTGCAAAATTGGCTTCTCTCTGACCCTTGCCACCTTGTCTGCTCTTGGAGCAGAGCATAGTGAGCTGACTTGCGAATAAAGCTGTTGTGGTTCATAACTTCTAAATGTAAATGGGGGGCTGTGGGTCCACCAAATTAGTCCCAAAATTAAGTCACTCTTTAACACATAGCTACCAAGATGGGTAAAGGTAAACACACACTGGAGGAAGCAGAGCCGATTGCATTTGCACAGGTATAGGAGGACGGCAGTAGTGCTAGCACATGTTAGAGGTAGGATTTTAGCTTGCACATGGTCAAAGATATCCAATTGGCTGCAAGACAATAGAATTCTAGGTAGAACAGGAAGAAACATGAGAAAGCACTGGGGAAAATGTTGAATTGTTTCAGTTGTTATGAGATCCATATTTGTTATAGAACAAATATATTAAAGTATAACACTTTTGAAGGTATGGGATATGTTATCCATAAACCCGGTATTCCAAATTACAAAAAGGCAGTCTCCCATAGACTACATTTTATCCAAATAATCCAAATTTTAAAAATGTATTTAATTTTTTCTTAACTTGTACTTGATCCAAACTAAGATATAATTAATTCTTATTGGAAGCAAAACCAGCCTATTGGGTTTATTTAATGTTTACCTGATTTTCTAGAAGACTTAAGGTATGAAGATCCAAAGTTCAATTACCTGTTTTGATGGTACTGTTTTGTCCCCAGGAGAAGGACTGGCCAAACCTGAATAACCGCTCACGGTCATGTAATCGAGGACTTGATAAGACAGCTGTTTTCAAGTCTAATTCTGAAAAAGTAAAAAAAAAATATATATATATATATATATTTTAATGTAGCCTTACAATAATGTGAAATCTCCACAAATCATTAATCAAATCATGGAACATAAATTAATATCTAGTAAAAATTAGGTCCGTGTGTCATAAAATAGAAATTGTTCATAAAGGAAATTAAAAGGATTGTTTAAATAACAAAGCTTATCAGTGCAGTCTCCAAAATCTTACATGTACAGCTAAGAAGTGCGAAGGTAACGACAAAAATATACTTTATTTTTTTGTTGTTCCTGTCCTGTTAGGAAATGACCAGTGTATTAAATTGATAACTGTTTTCCCTGGACCAGTGCTCCTGTCGAAAAAATTCACCAGGCCCGGGATCTTACTAAGCACTGTTATCTTTTTGATATTTCTAGGCGCACTTGGATCTATCCAGGTTTACACATGCTCCGTATAGTAAAAGCAATATTTGTGAGCATCCCCAAGTCTACAAGTCTGAAGAAGCAACAAGAGATGGTGTTGGTTAGTTAGAAAGATCTCCAAACCGGTGCAAAAAATTAACAATTTAAAATACTCAGGGGGACAGGACGACCTAGTGTATATATAGTATATACCCTGCAGTGTATATAACCCTTTCCTTGTCCTTTGCGTCAAGTTGCTTGTTTTCACTTGCTAAATGAATGGTCAAATGTATTATATAGTGAATAAAGTACTCCCTTTTGTAAATTATAGGGATATTATAAGTTACCAAGGAGTTTCATGACCATATAAAAACACAAGGCCGAAGGTCATGGAACTCCGAGGTAACTTCTAATATCCTCATATGTTGCAACTGGGGGTACTTTTTTTATTATAATACACAAGTTTCAGTGAGTCATGTGACAGAAATGACATCAGAACTCACCGTTTATAACTGATGACATCAAAACTCACCGTTTATAAGGATATCATTTACAGGATTTTCATGGCTTTTGTGTATTATAAGGATATAATTTACAAGATATTCATGGCTTTTGTGTATTATATAGCAATATCCTAATTGGCCCGGGCCTCCTTGCAAAGTGATTATTCTGTCCCCTGCACAAAATCATGGGGTCAAACAGCACCAAAAAAACATAAAACGCAGGCCATCCACAACACGCAAAAAGTTGTCGATGACTCAAGCTTTCATGTGTGCCACACGTGACCCATAGCCCCCAGACAGAGGAAGCTGATCCGCTTCCCCCCCACAAGGCTGCGGGTTCTGCATCCTCTGTAGTTACGCCACTGCTCTTTTCCTCAATACTATGTTTATATGAATACAGTGTCCAACTGGCAATCCCCAATGAAACTTCCTCCAGCTGCAGACTCCATCTGTTTCCACTTTTATTCTGTCATAAACAAACTAACCCTTCTCTCCTGTCCATTCAACCTTTAGTCTTATCCATCAAAGGGGCAATTAAATATTCAACTCCTGGCTGTAGAGTCTGCCTAGAAATATATAGTTCAATACTGCTCTGGATCCGGTCACAGATGCTGCAGGGATTGTCAAATGATAGCTGTCCTGAAACCAAAATGGGGATTTTTATGCGTCTCCAGTTACATTGTTAAAGTGGTTTAATTTTTTGTGGTTTTGAAATCATTTAGCTTTTGTTCAGCAGCTCTCCAGTATGGACTTTCAGCTATCTGGTAGCTAGGGTGCAATTAACCCCAGCAACCAGGCAGTGTTTCAATGAGACATAGGCCTGAATAGAATGGCCATTTATAAAAAGTAGCAGTAGCTGTAATGCCTGTGAAGTTTGCAATAAAGGCATTTTTATTTTAAGAAGATTAAGTGGTGCTATTCCAATTGAATTCTTAACAATAAAATTGTAGCCTCACAGACCAACAGTTTTTTGGCTACCGGGGTCAGTGACCACGATCTGACAGGCAGAATGAGGCAAATAAGACAAATAATTCAAAACATAACCAAATCATCTGCACTGTTCATCAAGCAAGCAAAGTTAAGTTGGATGTGTAAGGAATATAGGGGCAAATTTACTACAGTGAAGTCGCACAAGCGTTGGCTAATTTGCATACGGCGGGAAGTTAAAGTTGAATGGACATATATGTTGCAGCAAATAAATTACACTACACAAGAGGTCTGAGGTGGCGAAGTCAAGTCTGGTGCAAGAGGTAACGTTCAGTAAAATCCACATCTTAGTGTGCAGTTATGTCCATTCACCAGAGTGCAACTTCGCCTGGTGAATGAGTGCGAATGAGCGCCAGGGTCAGTCTCTTCCTCTAGCGAAGTTATGCCTGCGCCCGTTAGTGATTTAACGAAGTACCGAAATTATGTCACGCTGGTAAATTTTGGCCAGCGTTAGTCACTTCGCCCTTTAGTAAATTTGCCCCATAAATGGGAGATGTGTATTACACGCACAAAGGGAGACAAAACCCACCTTCTTCTCCGTGCACTTTGCCGTCATAATTATTGATCAGTTCCTCAATAAAGGTCTCATCCTCTGCCTTGGCTTCATCACCCATGTAAGGAATATTACATAAAACAGTCTCATCTTCCACCTGTGACACGATAAACCAAAAGGAAGATACATTAAAGTGTAACCCCCATATGTAAAAGGCTATGCGTTTGCTCGAAAAGGGTTTGTTTTTTAAACAAGTGACTAGAAAATGCTTCCTGATGATTGGCTGCTATAGGTGAGGGCTGTCCAAATAAAGGCCCAAATATTTTTAATGGCTTCCAGTCTGCTCAGAGGCTCCATAGACATTATTATATGACATTATCATTGTATGAGATATAATTGACCCACTTCATATAATACGTTGGACAGCACTGCTCCAGGTTATTAGAAAAGCAGCAAACTTTTCAACAGGACCACCTGCCCGGGCTAACAGGCATGGGATAATAATCACTGGGGTGCCTAACATTTGGCACACACAGCGACGAACCCTTTCCTCCTAAGTTACTCAGAATACATAAAAAAACAAAAATGACACAAAAACCTTTGAAGGGCTGCTGTAATAACACACAGGACAAGATCAATATGTTTTTATCCCACCAGTACTTCCCTTTACATTGCCCTTAGCTAAAATGGACACAATTAATATGATGCATAAATAGAGTATATATAAATATCACGTGTATGCATACATACCATGAAATTCTGCTGCAGGGGTGACCATGAATACATGATGGGCACTAAAGCCACAGTGTTTAGAGATCTCATAAATATGGTCTGGACAGCAAAACCAGGGAAGCTGCTTTCTACTGTGGACTGAAGGAGTAAATAGACAGCTTAGTTCAATATTATTATTCATCACACATTGACATTAAAGGGTTGAAATTGTATGTTGAGAATTAGCAGAGAAAAAAAATCCTTTAATTTCTGTAGGAAATTACATTGGAGATGACAAGAGTGAAACTTTAATATAAAGTTGACCAAAAACGACTGACTGGCTTATGTTGGTTTCTAAAACCTGATGGAGGTGTGTGCACGTTTGTGTCATGAGAAGAAAGGAAAAATTAAAAATTGTATGGGCCCTACTTGAGTTTCCCCCTTGAGTAGGGCCCCTGGTCTTCATTATGAGTTTAAGATCTCAAAAGCTGCTGATTCTCTGCCTCTCTCCTGATACAAATGCAGGTCTAGCAGCTACCATTTTACACCCACCAGCAATTTGATGATCACAGTTGTGCTTTTAATTGTATCACTTCAGAGGCAATTGGATATATTTTTCACACATTGTCATCCATTCTCCTCCCTCCCTGTATTTTGCATCAGTTGCTAAAGCTGGCCATAGATGCAAATATCCGGGTCGGGAGATGGGGTAGTCCGATCGAACAAGGATTCGAACAGTTGGACTTCCCCGTCTCCCGACCTGCCACTAACCATTCAGATCGAATAAAGTAGTAAAAGAACAGATCAGCCGAGGTTCTGCCCCTACAGCAATCGTACGAAAGATATGTCTGTCAAAGCTAGTGTCTCCCACTGAAAATTGTCTGATCGGTAATACATGCTGAGAAATTATCGGCAGCCGACAGAAATCTTTTAACCTGTCCGATCGACCAAATGACCGATCTCCGTGGGACGAAAAATGTCGGGACTCTCCACACGGTCCGCAAAGCGTACGAATTGAGGATTCGTACGATCGGATCTTGGCGTCTATGGCCAGCTTTAGGCTCAGGAGTCCTTTGTCTGTGGTCAGGCCTACTCCATACTCCACTCACTCTCAGTCTTCCTCACTGTAAAGAGCTCCCTGACTCTCAAACCCTAATGTTAGATCTAAAAGTTAGGGTTGGGATGGATGATGTAGGACAGCTGACATAATCAGTGTAAAAATAAAAACTGGGTAAATAGATAGATAGTTAGTTAGCCAAAAATGTAATGTACAGTCTGGAGTGAGTGGGTGTGTAACATAATAGCCAGAGCACTAATTTCTGCTTTGCAACTCTCTTGGCTTCCACTGATTGGTTACCAGGCAATAACCAATCAGTGACTTGAGGGAGGGCCACATGGATCATAACTGTTTGCTTTTGAATCTGAGCTGAATGCTGAGGATCAATTGCAAACTCACTGAACAGTTATGTCCCATGTGGCCTCCCTTCAAGTCACGAACTAACTCAGAGTTAGAGAGCTGAAAAGCAGGACTTATTTTTGGCTAGCTAACTATACTGTATTAGAAACATTTTTTATTTTGCATACTATCCATTTACCCTGTTTTTATTTTTAAACTGAAATGTTCCTTTAATGTCATTTTAGCAGTTTTTACACTGTTAATATGATGAATGTGTAACTGGAGCGCCCCCTGCTCATCTGCCTGGCAAAATCTAAATTAAAGGACCAGTAACATAAAAATTTTTTTAAAAAAAATTCGTTAGTATACATCGAAAAATATACACCAAGCCAAATAAAACTTTAAAATTGCAAAGCCTTTATTAAGAAATAACTTACCGAAACTCCACTTCCGCTCCTGTACAGAAAAGGCGACACGGTGATGATCCATCCTGCGGCATTCTATTTCTCCTCCCTGGCTATCGCCCATATTGTATTGACAGCGTGTGAAGCTGCGTTCTGCATTTCGGATCCCTTGATGTACTGTGCGATTGGATTTGGATCTCACCAAGGACCTCTGTACCTTTCCAGAAGCTGCAAGGCAATGCACAGCTTCGCTGTCTTCTTCCAGCACGTCCTTTGGCTACGCGTATCCATTTGGAAGCAGTTACTACGGCTGCTGGTTATCACAACTTATCATGTGGCCGAGAAATACCCAGAGCCTCAGTCCCACAACTTATCAACCGGCCGAGAAATACCCAGAGGCCAGCAACCCCTTGCCCAGCGAAGGATTCTCCTCCAGGAAGAAGGAATTTGCATTTTATCCCAGGTTTGGGAATATCCGCCCCCGAATGGATATTACTTGCCAGTCTTCCCCGCTTGCTCCTCATCTCCGCCGCCGTGTTTGCGAGGACTGAGTGGGAACTGTGCAAGCAGCCACTGTCGGGATCCGACATAAGGGAGGGATGTCCATAGACAGCAGCGCGTCGTCTGGGCTCCAGGTGGCTACTGATCCCCGGCACTACTAACATGTCCAAGTCCAGGGACCTGCCTGGCAAACCTGGGATAAAATGCAAATGCCTTCTTCCTGGAGGAGAATCCTTCGCTGGGCAAGGGGTTGCTGGCCTCTAGGTATTTCTCGGCCGGTTGATAAGTTGAGGGACTGAGGCTCTGGGTATTTCTCGGCCACATGATAAGTTGCGATAACCGGCAGCCGTAGTAACTGCTTCCAAATGGATACGCGTAGCCAAAGGACATGCTGGAAGAAGACAGCGGAGCTGTGCATTGCCTCGCAGCTTCTGGAAAGGTACAGAGGTCCTTGGTGAGATCCAAATCCAATCGCACAGTACATCAAGGGCTCCGAAATGCAGAACGCAGCTTCACACGCTGTCAATACAATATGGGCGATAGCCAGGGAGGAGAAATAGAATGCCGCAGGATGGATCATCGCCGTGTCGCCTTTTCTGTACAGGAGCGGAAGTGGAGTTTCGGTAAGTTATTTCTTAATAAAGGCTTTGCAATTTTAAAGTTTTATTTGGGCTGGTGTATATTTTTCGATGTATACTAACGAATTATTTTTAAAAAAAATTTTGATGTTACTGGTCCTTTAAGGGAAACAGGAAACATATCTGGAGCGATAGAACTAAGCAGAAAATTGTAGGAAAAAAAACCGAAAGCATTGCCTTTACTTTTTAAAGGGTTCAAATGACCTCTCTCTTCCCATGAGGGGGGACATATACTCTCCCATATAACACATAAATAAACATGCTTTTCTCCAATACCTTTTTCAAGAATGGATGGCCACTTGTAGGTTTCATCATTTGAATGGGCTGCACCCTTAATTTCTTCCAGTCTTCATTTAAAAGCTTTGCCCTTTCTTGCGCCTTTGTCAAGTTTTCTACATAAAACACCTGCCATAATTTGAAAGAGAACATGTTAACCTTGTTATTTTGAAATCTTTATGTAAAGTTACATAGTTAAGTTGGGTTGGAAAAAGACCAAAGTCCATCAAATTCAACCCTTCCAAATAAAAACCCAAATACCAATAACTATATTGATTGTAGATTTTAAAATTACTATAGCTTTGGTTATTATTCTTGTGATCCCCTAGTGACTCTACTTATAAAAGTGTTATGCCTACATATATTTTATAACTTGTATAACTAGTATAATGTAGATATTAATATTCTGAGACAATCTGCAACTGGTCTTCTTATTTAGGTTTTTGTTTATTAGCTCTCCAGTTTGATAATTCAGCAGCTATAAGGTTGCTAGGATCTTATTTACCCTATGAACGAGAGACTGGAACATGAATAGGTGAAGGACTGAATAGGAAGATAAGTAACAAAAAGTAACAATAACAGAGCAATTGTGTTTGCCTGCCAGGGTCAGTGACCCCCATCTAAAAGCTAAAAAGAGGCAGAAAATATAATTAAAATATTATTAAAAATATATAAAAATTAATAAGGGTGACCAATTCCAAAGTTGCTAGGAAATTCTATAACATACTACAGTTAATTTAAAGGTGAACCGCTCCTTTAACAGGAGTGCTGAAAAACCAGGTATGAAAGGTCACAATGAGCTGACATTTAAACCCAAGTCCATCCAATCCATTCCACAAGCCTGAATAATAACAGCACATGCATGGCTGGATCATTAGGTTTCCTTGTTTGATACATCCTCTGGATTCCAAGGTACAACAACTGATGGTGCATAAATGAACGACACAGCTGTGAGAAGAGATTTTTTAGGGATGTACCGTCCACTATTTTGGATTCGGCCAAACCCCTGAATCCTTCGTGAAAGATTTGGCCAAATATCGAACCTAATCCTAATTTGCATATGCAAATTAATGGTGGGAAGGGGAAAACATTTTTTACTTCCTTGTTTTGTTACAAAAAGTCACGCAATTTCTCTCCCGGGCCCTAATTTGCACATACAAACTAGGATTCGGATTGGCCAAGTAGAAGGATTTGGCCGACTCCTGCTGAAAAATGCAGAATCCTACTGTAGATTTGGTGCATCCCTAGAGATTTTGGGGAATATTTACTAAAATCAATATATGAAGCATATCTTCGATCGAGCACGCACTCCTGAGACACACCAGCGAGGATAAAACTTGATTTTTATTCCATAAAGTAAAAATAAAAATGTCCTTTTCGAGCCAACATCGTTACTGAGAGCATAATGTGCCATAATGACCATCTGCTGTAAGTAGCTCTTTCCAAATTAATTTGATCTGAATGCCCTGATGTTGGCCAATAGAACATGTTGCTGGGTAGGATAGAGTAAAGTAATGCAAGCTCAATAGCTCTAGTAGTAAATTAAGTAGTAAAGAGCTCTAGTCGTAAAGTAATAGGAATCAGAATGCACCAGGTCCTAGATTCAAACCTGCCAGCAGGCAAATACTTATGTTAGGGTGTGGCCTATGGTTCAGGCCAGGAAGTAGGCTATGAGTACCATGTAACAGGTAGAGAGTCAGGTAAAAGCACAAATTGAGCCACAGACCTGGGCAGATGGCTAACAGCAAATTCCATCTGGAAGGATAAAGTGTAACGGGTTTAGCAAGTTCTGTCCTAAATATACATCAACTTGGCCATGGGATGCAAACAGATGCATCCCTTTAAAGGTTCCTTGGTGCCAAGCAAGTGATGACACACTCGTGCTGAAGGAGTACACACTAACCAACAAAGAAGAGGGCAGGTGTGCATTGACACAGATTTATTAATGCTCGATTTTTTAAATAAAATATTTGGTCAAAACTTGAATTTTAATTCACCAATACAAATTTGAATGTGAGATTTATCACACTTCAACCCTGGAACAGTTCTAGTTCCAATATTCACCACCTAAAACCTGCCAGATTCGTTTACAAGTCAATGGCAGAGATCTGTTAAACCATTTGAATATGTTAATAGCCTTCCTGACATTCAAGTTTTTTTTTTCGGACGAAAACTAGATTTGAATTTTCAGTATTTTCGTATACGAGTTTTTACATAAATAACCTCCCATTAGAGTTGCGCGTCAATTAGAATTTATTAGAGTTAAAAAAAATTCACATAACTTCGAAATTCGACCTTTGATAAATCTTCCCCTACATGTTACAAAGCCAAGGTAAAGGCAACATATGAGTAAGTGTATAGATTGCTTTCTTATTATAAGACTGTTCCAGATAGATTTGCCTGCCAGGTGTATACAAGTCACTCAACATCCATAGTGCTTACTATGGAGTCTACTGATCCAAGTCTGAGAGTATTATTTGTCACCATTTTTCAAAATGTAGACAAATGTGCACACACAGTATGAACCAAATGTTTTGCGTAGGGTATAATGGACGATGACACTTATTTCAGACTAACCTGTGAGTAATATATAAAAAAAGCTTATCAAAAAGAAAAGATCTGATTGGTTGATATGTGTAAAGTTGGCTATACACTTAAAGTGCATGTAAACCCTTTGTACAACATTTTAATCACTGAAGAGCCTTTTTGAAATCTCTAAATACTCTGGTTGTTCAAAGGTTAATAGAATGGCTGCAACAACCCCTGAATCACTTAGGATTCCTTATGCTCCTTTAACCCACTTAGCCCCCTCCCTCTGAAATTTCCTTTGGCTAATGAGCATGCCCAGTTCTGCTCAACTCAGATAAACACACCCTCCAGTCTAGCAGCCAGTGAAGAGATGGCATTGTTGCTTCCCATAGAAACTCTGCTCTAGCTGGCTGCTCCAATTTTAAATCCTAAACCCCTCTCCTGAGCTCAGAGTAACCATTACAGTGCTCAAGCCAAGCAGAACTTTCATCATAGTAAATTCTGCCTGTGTTAGCTTACATTCTTCAATTGTGTGAACTTTACATACTTTACTTTACTTGTATATGTGATTTGCAGATATAAATGCATTGATGATGTGTCAGAGGGAAAATGGCCCCCGGGTGAAAGCTGCTATTTGTTTTAGGGAAATGTAATGACTGACAAATAGAGGGGATGTATGCAGTACAAATAATGATATTTGGGTGGGGGAGATGTACCCAGTTTACTGTTATGACTGCAAGTACAGAAAGCAAAGTGCTATGCTGAGCAAAAAAAATTTTTTACTTAATAGGGGGACTTGCGTCTGCCACAATTGCAGTTGTTGCATCAAAATTAATTGACAGTGGGCTGAGCCTGCAAGATGCTGAGGAAACCCTGGAGGTACTGCCAGGTCTGGAGGTTGCAGTAGTTCCAGGATCCACTGTATCAGCTGGCACAGCAGAACTTAATTCAGAATGGCAGACAGGAGGAAAGCAGCAGCTGCAAGCGCTAATATATGCAAGTGCAAGGAGAGCACTTTGACACAAGGGGGCAGATTTACTAAAGGGTGAAGTGGCCGTCACTAGCAAAAATTCGCCAGAAATCCCATCCGCAGGCACATTGCCAATTTACTAACAGGTGTAGATGACAATTAGCAAGCGAAAGAGACCTGCTAGTATAGTTTTGCGCCAGTTCGACAGGACAATTTTGGCTCAGGTGAACGATCATTACTGCTCAATTCAAAGTGTGAAGTGTAGCGGATTGTTCGCTGGTGAAAATTCGCCCATTAGTGAATTTGCGACAAGTATGTTTAACAAATGGGGTTTAGCAAAGAAACTAACCGGTTAAGGTGAGATGGGCTAAAATGGGACTTTAAATAAAACTAACTGTGGGGAAATGTGTATGACTCAACTGTGCTTGCGGTTGTAAACCACTCTTTTAAAGATTTGCTAGTTTGGCAAGGTCACCAAATGAGCAGATCTTCAGTTGGGTGGTATTAGGTTGAGCCCCCAGACCCCACAGGTGGCAGCTTTTATCAGCCCATCTGGCCACCTTAACTGCACTGGTGCATTTAAAACCTGGGTAAGAAAAAAATATCCCAACATTTTGTAGTTCAATTTCTTTTTTTATAAATAGATGAGTTTGAGAAAACATGACTAGCTTTCAGTCAAAAAATAAACAATTACTTGTCTAACTTTGACATGGCATTGTTTAACAAATGCAGTATGGGATCTCTTATCAGAAAAACACATTACCAAGAAGTCCAAATAATTATCAGTATTTACTTTTACTGTAATGATAAAACAGTACCTTGTACTTGATAACTAAGCTGCATGGATCTATATAACAGTCCTAATGGGTTTATTTAATGTTTAAATGGTAGAGATCCAAATTACAGAAAGATCCCTTATCTGGGGATTAAAAAAAAAATAAAACACAAATAACCTAAAATATATGCATGAGATGAAAGATCCAACTTTAGAAGAATGTGGGCACATTGAGTTATTTTTATTAGGCAGGAGAGGAACACACTACAAATGAAATGAGCTGGGTTAGCTTCAAAGTAATAAAACAAAATAGTGGAAAGGAAACTGCCACCAATTTTTCTCTCCCTATCTTCACTCTTCTTTTCTTACTTATTTATTTTATTTACTGCTGGAATGTATATGCTTCAATGCCATGTAAGATAAATGATCATCAGATAGGTTATCTGGGAGAAAATGTAAGTGACTGATGCATTGACTTTTCTGTATATGTCTGCAAAATAAATAAACATATGTTATAAAACAAAGACAAAAGATATCACCCAACATATACATGGCACCAGACTTACCTCTGTGTATTTTACATGACACAGGTATCGATGTTACCATTTTACATGACACAGGTATCGATGTTACCAGGTTTTCCATAATTCTGCTTAATATTCTTATGCTATTAATGAACAGAACAGATTTATCATGTGTAACCCTTTCTTTACCCAAAACTGTACTTCTGGCTACTCTGGAGTTAAACCCACACATCTTGTGGAGAGATCATTAAGTGTCCCGGATCCCCCTTAGTGAACATTTCAGGGAGAAGATACTACCCTACAAGTGATATGTCATTGAAATACATTGTTCTCTGAGTCCCTGTTCCCCGACTCAAGGCTCTTCAGCAGCATTCACCTGTACAGTCCAAAGAAGGAAAACCTTGTGCTTCCACCTATTTTATTAAACATAGACAGCAAGTGGTTATACTCAACTTCCCTGGGCTAACAGGGAAATTCTCCCAGGGGGATTCATTACAGATACCAGGACTTCCTTAGCTAGAAAGGGACCATATGGGTTCCTACACACACACACACTGCACTGCTTTATGATTTTACTATTTTCCATCCCACCCATGTTCTCTGCTGCCTTTTCTTCTCCATTATATTTAACGCCTACCCCTCATTTGTGCCAATCTGTGCTGCTCATTTAAATACACCACAAACTGAACCAGCTCATCCATATTATTCCCAGCTAGTGAGCCTTTAATCTCTCCAGCAAACCCAACAGGTATAGATCCATTTAACTTTTCTCGCAAAACATCCTTGCAGCAGTGCAATATGGACATCCACATATATGACAAAGCTGCACCAATTCTGTACAGTTTTTTCACACAGTCAGCCATCGAACAACTCAATGTGCATTTGTGGTTGTCGTAAAGTATATTCTTGCAAACATGCAGTTTTGATTGTTGATGTATTAGTCTGCTTTTTCACTTACCCTAGCTGCTGTGTTGGACTGAAAACGTTTCAGCTGCTGCAGCCGTATGTATTCCGTACGCACTCTTTTTTTCCAACAAATCAAAGTTTTAGTGTACTTCGGGTCTGGAGGCTCCATTGTGCTAATAAGGTAAAGTATATGGCAAAAAGTACATGTTAGCCTGTTAAGAACAAGGCCTTTCTCCCCCTATACAGGCCAGACACTAACCCTTGTACTTGTACATTTTCTGTATAGCTTATAAGCTCTAGTTAGTTACTGTATAACTAAAATTTGGCATTATAGATTAATACATTTCAGTAAAGAAGACATCATATGTGCTGTACCCCCAGTGCCAGCTCCAAAAATGCCCACTGTTTATCAGTTTGGTTTTAGTGACATCACTTACTGATGGAACCAACCAAATTTGACAAGCATATTATAAAATAAATATATGCACTCTGTATTGAAAATGGGAATGATTCATTCATACCTGTGTAGGATGGTAGAGCAATCCTTGGGGGTGACTGAATGCATCATGGGCTATATGTGCCCTCGATAGTCCGTTTTATATCAGACTCCTATTGCCAACAAAATGCTGCAGGGAAGAAGAAAACATTATTATTATCATCAGCATGCATTGATTAAATGCAACTGTATTCCACAGCTCCAAACACCAGAAAGGTGTACATTACGCATACAGACTACACAATGTAACCAGGGTCCTGTTCAATACAGTCATCTCCTAGTCCTTTCCAATAAATGCCTTTTCCAGGAAATTGATCAAACTCGCATTTTACCTCTTAAATCTGTCATTATATCAGAGATCCTCACTGCTCAGTGTGTAGACTGCAGTGAGGGCTGGGCATGTCTTGTCATTTTCTCACAGGAAGTGGTCATACGTGTGAGTGACAATCAGTTCTGTGCAATAGCAGCTCAAGTCCCGCCCCGTCTCCCTTCTCGGAGCCTAATCTGACTGCGTGTGCTGCTCATGGCTGTTAGTGAAGCTGCAGTTTGTGCTCCAGCTATCACATTCACAGTACTTTTCACCTCCTGCAGGGCATACCCCTCCAATAAAACACTACATGTTATGTAACATGTTTTCTTGTCAGTATCCAATAGCACATATCAGAAGGTGCCCCCACCACCTGCCCATGGATAAAAACTACCTCCAGTTATCTTGTAGCTATCTGACAGTTGGAGGGCCCCAGCAGTGCTATCAGTCTGCAGCTTCTTGTTCTCACCAGCAGTGCTGTTTGTTCTCTGATTTGCCAGTCTGTCAGGCCCTTTAATGCCATGTTGTTACCTCAATCCTAACTGCGTGACTGTCAGGGCTGTGCTCAAGCTGACAGTCATCAACATTTTTGCTGGAGAGGAGGAGGCAGGAACCAATAACAATGTTGCCTTCCTCAGTGAGCCAATAAAAACATCGATAATGGTGAATGGGTGGGCTCCTTAGCACTTTCGCCTACCAACTAGAATGAAGGAAGAGTGAAAACTGAAACCTTTGTTTATAAAGGGGCATGGAAGAGTTAGCCGAATCCATTCTCTGCAGTTTGTGTTCCAAGCAGCTTGCCTTTTACACTTGAAGTATTTTGTTGCTATAGAAATTAAAAAGCCTTTCACATAGTCTCGCCTGTGCCTTTCAGCTCCAACTGAGCATATGTTATGATGAATTCCGTGTTTGTCGAGTTAAATGTCAGAAGAAAATAATTTAAAAAATATAAAAATAAATAAATAAGAAGATCAAATGAAAACCTGCTTAGAACCAACTATTCTATAACATAAAGGACTGCGTATCTTGACAGCGCTATATAAATAAATGATGATGATGATGATGATACTAAAAGTGAACTGCTAAGGAAACCTTAGTTCATTGATTTACACATTGACCCCCCTCCCCTTTCGGAATGCAAATACATTCTGAAAAATGGTTTCTTGTTTTTACCCACAAACCAGCATTTTCCTCACAATTCTAGAGAAATTAAAACCCTGAAGAGGAGATGCATTTGAGAAAATTGCATTGGATGCATAAAAATGCATACAATTTGCATTTGCATGCATACAATTTTGCTAGCTTGCATCAGGATTGAAGCAGCACTGGGCACAACTATGCAGAGGTTCAAGGAGTGTCTTTGAATGCAAGTACCATTAGTAAATGTTTATTTGTGCAACAGTTTTATATCAGTCTACCATACATATACATGAATTACACTAACTTACAGCGCACACGCTGTCCTCACACACACACAAGGGGTCATTTACGAACCTTGGGGGGGGCAAGAGTGTGCCCGTAGTGCTCACTTACAGAGAACGTGTGCCCCTGTGGAATTGGTCTTCAAGGTTTAACTTCTTTATGGGTTTTTAATTATATTACATTTTGTTCAGCAATTCTCCAGTGTTTTTGGAAGTTCAAGAGCCTGACTATAAAGATAAGTAATACAAAGTAAAAATAGAAATACATTTATAGCCTCACAGAGCAAAGGGTTTTGGCTGCCAGGGTAAGAAACCCCATCTGAAAGCTGGAAAGAGGTAGAAGAGGAAAGCAAATAAATGTTATTAGTAAAACTGCTGATTATTATGTTAGGCATGTAACATAGTAAATTAAGTTGAAAAAAGACATGCGTCCTTCAAGTTTATTGTCTCTGGTACTTATTGAAAGTACCAGTAACAACAAGAAATGAAAAGGTTTTATATGCTTTTATATTGTATATATTGGTAAACAGGATAAAAGCAGTAGTAGAGTAGTTTATTTAAATAAGTTGCAATGTAGACATGGGGAGTCATTCTAACTGAAATATAGCATATATTCATATAGCGTATCAGCTATGAAGAGTACTATGGTTTTAGTTCTTGAACAAGAAGATAAACAGAACTATAACTATACAGAACTATAGAAAGAAAGGCCTTATAAGTGATATCTAACATGGCTTATGCCAGTCTCACCACACAGCTAAGCATGAATTTGTGGTTATTACTGGCTGGAGGTTTTCATGTAAGACACATTTTTCAGAGCTGTTCTCCAGCTGTTCTTATGTGGAAAGAAGATGAAGAAACTTTGCATCTTAGGGTAGGACTCCACGAACAATTTTGTCGCGATCCAACGCGCTGCGACAAAACACATGCGACAAAGATAAGAGATAGAATTGTTGCATGGTGTCGCAGCCGATGCGACAGATCCGTTGTGTCGGATCAATGCTGCGACAATTCTACCTCTTACCTTATCTTTGGCGCATGCATTTAGTCGAGCACGTCGGATCTCAACAAAATCGTTCGTGGAGTCCTACCCTTAAACAAGCAAGCAAGTGCGAAAGAAAATGCATTGTGGTAATTTAAGACAGTTATTCTGACTCTCCACAAGATGGTAGCATTGTAACAACAGTGAAGGTTTACAAAATGAAAACACAATTAGCCCAATGTATACGTCTCACACACGCAATAAGGGTCATTAACTTAGACAAGTAGGTGTACAAATGGCAATTTCAAATGCAAGTATCAAGAAAGCACCATT
Source organism: Xenopus petersii (assembly GCA_038501925.1). Lineage (NCBI taxonomy): Eukaryota > Metazoa > Chordata > Amphibia > Anura > Pipidae > Xenopus > Xenopus petersii. The sequence goes on along the minus strand of CM076688.1, from coordinate 105,867,340 downwards.
TTTCTTCTAAAACCAGCATAATCTGTTGTTGAGGTAGTTCACCCTTTACACAGAGGTGGCAATATGAATATGAAGTAAAGGTTATTACAAAGAGGAGCCTATTAGATAAAGAACTACATACACTACAACCAAAAGGTTTGAATGATAGCTGGAGTTTGAAATGTTTCTTATAATTATAATTTGAAATTTATCTGGAATATATATGGACCATTCTCATGGATACCTTGTGGTTGCGCTAATATGAATATGTATGGATATTTTGTGTTTTGTGATATCATTCTAATCAAGAGGACACACTTAGCCTGTGTAGAAATGTTTGTAACTTTGTCTTATGCTATACCATTGATAAAGGGCATGTGACCCGAAACATGTTGTGGAAACACATATTTCTCGGCTATTGGCTCTCTCTCAGTTACTATCCTTTTTTGGTGGTGGGGTTCTTTTACTGAGATTGAGAGCTTTGCTGACCCCGAACCCAGTTACCTTACAATTTTGCATCTGGATTGAGTAATTTTCCGGCACATAGTGTTTAAAAAACCTGCACAAGTGTGCTCAATATGGAAAATGTCACACCCTGCTGGGACCATGAGTGAAAAATAAGAGGCACAAGATCAGTTAAAAAAACAAAAACATTTTCATCAATTCAATACTAATTGTAATGATTTGTGACTTAAGCTTAAAGGGGTGGTTCACCTTTACGTTAACTTTTAGTATGTTATGGAATGGCCAATTCTAAGCAACTTTTCAATTGGTCCTCCTTTTTATAGTTTTTAAATTACTTGCCTTCTTCTTCTAACTCTTTCCAGCTTTTAAACAGGGGCCCTGACCCCATCTAAAAACTAATGGCCAGTAAGGCTACAAATTTATTGTTATTGCTTCTTTTTATTACTCATCTTTCTATCCAGGCCTTCTCCTATTCATATTCCAGTCTCTAATTCAAATCAGTGGATGGTTGCGATGGTCATTTGGACCCTACCACCAGATTGCTGACATTGCAAACTGGAGAGCTGCTGGATAAAAAGCTAAACAACTGAAAAACCACAAATAATAAAAAATGAAAACCAATTGCAAATTGTCTCTGAATATCCCTATCTACATCATATGAAAAATTAACTCAAAGGTGAACAGCCCATTGAAGGGGCAACTCTCAGCTGAACAGTTGGCGCTCACATGCACTATCCCCCCACACCCCCATGGGCAGCCATTAGCATGGGAGCAGGCTGGACTGCAGTCAGGACCCTGTTGGCCTGGACTTTCAATAATTGCCAGGCTTATCTGTGCAGACGAATGCAGCAGATGGGGTCCAGTTACTACTTACAGCAACCACACACACCACTATACTCATCATCAGCCTTATGCATTTGGTGAGTTCAGACTGCAATTAATGTGCTATCAAAGGCCCAAACAACAGAAGGGAACAGAGTACAGGTGGTCTAAGTCCAGCATTTATTAATCACACGTGACCTCTCACAAACAGTAATATACAGAAGCCTTACATTGTGTGGTTGTAATAAAACATAATAAATATTGTCAAGTCAACTGATTGCTAGGACGGCTCCAGGTTGCACTTTCCAAAGACTGCTGTTCTATTGCAGCATTAGGGTTAATCCGCAGGCCAGTTCGCAGAAACATACAATTAAAGTTAAGCAAAAAATCTTGTTTATGCTTCGTCTAAGCTTGCAGTGATTAATGGTACTGAGATTACAAAAGAAGTTTATAGTGTGGACTTCCATGTACACACACAGTGGCGAAACCTGCCAGATGAAAAACAAAACTTAAGTGAAGAGCCGACGGTTAGACGAAAAATGTTGGGAAAAATAATTTACAGTTAGGGGGTTGTTTAATAAAGATCAAGTTTATCAAGGGTACTTAATTTTTCAGGATTTATTGTGCCCCAAAGCTTGAATCTGAAAATTCTCCAGCTAAAACCTGTCGAGGTTATTTAGAAGTCAATGGCAGAGATCCCTTGAATCATTTGAAGATGTTTGTAGCCTTCATGATGTTCAGGGTTATTTCTGTGGTTTTCACTCAAAAACTCACGTTTTTTTCCCCCTCGATAACTTGATTAATTAGAGTATTCAAGTAAGTTCTTTCATAAGTAAGAAAACATTCGAGTTGAGAGTTTAGTTATAAAAAACCTCAAATACTCGACCTTTGATAAATAACCCCTTTAATAATTTCAGAATTGATATGTGTATTGCATGCAAAAATATATTCCAGAAATAGGATACAATCAGTGTATATAGCAACAAGGTTAAGGCTTTGCAACTTGAGGATTGTCACAATGTCAATGAGGATATTTAGCTAGGGTTGAGTTTGAAAAACTTCGAAATTCAAATTCAAAAAGACCAACTGAAATTTATTTTAAAAAATCAGTTTTTTTTGCAGGTGAATAGTCCGTATTCGTTCTAATTTGTCCAAATTTGAATCGTACCAATCCATTTTTCATAGTCAACCAATTGATTCCAGGAGGTCCCCCACAGGCTAAAACAGCAATTCGGCAGGTTTTAGATGGTGAATGGTCGAAGTCGAATTTCTAAAGAGACAGTACACTATTCCAATTTTTTACATTGAATTTTCACTTCGACCTTTGATAAATCTGCCCCTAATTGTTTTGTTCTACAGATATCATGCATGGCCTGTAGCCAATTTGAGTGTGTGCGGGGGGTGGGGGGTAGGTTCCTCCAGTTTTGTGTGATTAATCTCTTTGCCAGCAATAGAGATTAGTGTAAAAACAGAGACTGGCTCTAGCTCAGTCTTAGGCCTTGGAACACAGCTAAGATACACGTTTTGGGGTTCTATGTATTATCATGCTACAGCTCTACATCTGGAATATCAGAGTTGATAGGGTGCAATCTTAAAAAGGTATAGTATGCCCTATGGACATTGTATAACTGAATTAGACACAGCCTATAGTTAGGAGATACCAGTTGTATAGCTTTCTGCGCCTGCTGCTGCTCCACATCCAGAATTATATATAGGTCTGCTTCCCATTTATTTCTCAAGGCTTTCAGGGCACCCCCATGCACATCCCATATTAATCTGGTATATAATTTGGTAATAAGAAGTTTAGTATGGCCTTTATCGAGGTACTCCAGAAACTTATTCACAGGCCAGTTTTCTATTATTTTCCCACCTCTACCGGCAGCTTTCAAAAAATGTTGTGGATGTGGCTTTTTGAGCCACAATGAAAAGGTCAGGGAAAATGCCTATAGATTAATTTGTCTTTAGTTTGTATAAAGAAATACATCAGTGTATGTAGCACTGGCAACTATTGTTGCAGCTCAGGTTTGGACTGAGGTTTAAAATGGGAAAAGTTTGGTTTGTCTTAATGTTATATAGTGACCTATTCCTAGCAACTTTGCCTTCATTATTTATTTCTTATAGTTTTTGGATTATTTGCCTTCCTTTTCCATGGTCACTGACCCATGGCAGCTAAAAAACTCAATTGCTGTGTGATCTCACAATTGTATTATTATTCTTAATTGTATTCCTTGACTTTCTATTCAAACTCTCTCCTATTCATATTCCAGTCTTTCATTCAAACCACTGTCTGGCTGCTAAGTTAAACAAGACCCTAGCAGAGTAAAGGGGGCCCAGCTGAGCCTATGGAAGTTTAACCATTGACTTTGTGTGACAAATTCCTTCTCTCAGTTGTGCCAACAGGACTGGTTTGGCATTTTGCACCCAATAAGGTAATGTCGTATTTCACCCAAATCCGCATTAGATCTAGTTCAGCAATAATGGGGTACTACTGATTATTCCAGAATGGGGTGAGAGGGTCAGCGACAGGGGTTCCAATAAGCCTGCTAGCCATAAACCATACTCTGAGAATTTAAGCCTTGTCTTGTGAGCATACAGTATACCTACTTTTTGAACCATAATCCAGTTTATAGGATTGGTTATTGAAACCTGTCAGCTGGGCCCAAAGGGAGCAAAGGACTCTGTGGTTTGATTTCTCTACCCAGGTAGCTAAATGCCCCAACTGTGCTGCCAGATAGTAAAGATAAATGTCCGGAAGAGACATTCCAGCCTTGGGCACATTCGTTTTTCTAGCTTCAATCTGGGTCTGGAATGTGACCATATTAGCTGGCGGACAATTGTATTTGGAAGTAAGATTTTGTAATCCATTCTGGTGCATTTTGAAAAGCGTTAAGAAGTTTGAGCAATACTAGCATCTTTACCAGGTATAACCGCCATGCAGGTCTGACCGGGAGATTAGCACATGATTTGAGTTTATTATTCAGTCAATTTATAACTGGATCCAAAATTTGTCTAGTGAACAGCTACATGCCCTTGCACCCAGACCATATTGTTAGATATATGAGCCTCATATGCTCTTAGTCTGTATGACTATATGAAAATTACAAGGGGAAACAATAAACTCTGTGCATCAATACACATTGTATGAAGGAGGCCACAACGCATCTGCAGTACTGTGCTGCAAAACTTTTATTCCAAAATAAAGGGTCCTTGCTGACTCGAAACATGTAGTGTATTTCGGAATAAAAGTTTTGCAGCACAGTACTGTGGATGCTTTGTGGCCTCCTTCTTACAATGTGTATTGATGAATCTTTTGGTCTTTACGGTGTGACCCAATTAAGAAGGTGAGCCCACTTACTAAAAGTTAAGATTAATAAACTCTGTGCAGTCTGTCTCTGGGAGAGTTAAGATGATGGAAGATTGCACAACAGAATCAGGCTCCTTAACCACTGGCAGCACCAACCACTTGTTTAGCAACCCTCTGTAACTTAAATAACTTGCACAAATTATGATTCTATTACACAACTGCTTAAGTTGGGAGCTGACTATGGGGTATATTTATCAGAGTGAAGTTAGAGATAACTACAGTCCACTAGAGTGAAATAACACCACTCTCAATTCATTTCTATGGGATTTTTAAAGGCGTATTTATCAAAGGATGAAAGTTCATCCTTTCATTTAACTTCACTTTTTGCTAAATATACCCATATATATTTACTACCCAAGTCTAAGCAAAGTATTTGTGTCAGGTATCAGGGCGAGTCCGAAGGTATAAGCCTCCCCGACGCTTCCGACTGAGCCTGTCCCAGGTAAGGAATAGCAGGAGTGCCGATAGAGCCCGCAGAAAATAACAGTTTGTGAATAAGGACTCAGCACTTATCTGTAAATGAAGAGATGAAGTCAGGGACAAGCCGGGTCATACACGAGAGACAATCAGGAAGCTGGAGCCGATTTGAGAATAAACGAGTAGAGTAGTCAGGAGAAGCCGAGGTCGAAATCAGAAGTATCAATCACAAAGATCCAGGGGTAATCAGAAGAATAGTCAGGAACAAGCCGTAGTCGTAATCAGAAGGATCATCAAAGTCAAAACGCTTAGTGTCAGTAGAGACGATCACCTCGCATTGAGCCTAGGCCTGAGCGTCCTTTTAACCTCAGGACGCATGCTTGCGTCAGGACGCGCGCCTGTGTCATGACGCGCGTGCCTGAGTCAGAACGCGCATGCGCCAGTACGCGCTCAGGCATTAAAACGCGCGCGCATCAGCACACGCACCAACAACAGGTGCTGGCGCAGAGACACCGGCCGATTCGCGTGGTGACGTCAGCTCAACCCGGAGCTGTTCTGCTGAGCCCTGACAATTTGGCAGATTGACATCCCAAGTGACTACCAAAGACTACACAGAAACCCTAGTTAATCCTTAAATTTTATAGTTTCTATAACAGGGTTTATGACTTATGGATGAGCCCTAGTCAATTTCCTGCCCCCCATATTATCTGCATATTACCCCGTTACCTCTACCTGACTGCAGTTTGTCCTACATTATGGGTATTATAAATCATGAAATATATAAATAACTGTAAGAAAAAAATAATCAAGAAAGACAATTTTTATTATTAAACATCCATTAGAGTTTACAGTTTTTTAATATTTCCCTTTAAGTAAATCCAACCAGCTGTTCTTATGTCCATGCCACCAAAAACACACATTTAATAAATAAATAATAATAGGAACTTGTGTTATGTTAGCGAAATACATTTTCCAAATTTTAAATTCAATACTGAATTTGTCTTGGCTCTTGCATATGGGTCAGTGAACCTTGCTCTGTACAAAAATGTCGTCTCCAACTCATCTCTGGTTACAATTTAGTGGGATTATGTGTATTTTATTTTACCCCCTAAGAAGTATTTTGTTTTTCTTCTCATCCTCGCTTCCTATTTGAGAATTGATGCAATGGGATTTGCGTTTTTGAAAATCCACAACGTTAGAACATTTGTTTTGGGACTGTCATTTATGTTGGAAAGGGTGCAGCTTAAAGAAATCAGGTCTGAAAAAAGGAAATTATTCTCTGTACTTAACAAAATAAGAAAAGAAATAGTATGCAACAATGAATTGTTAACAAAACAAAAAACAAACAAAACAATACCAAAATTCATCAAGGAAAAAAAAACAAAATTATATAAAATAAGATAAATCTTCCTTTCTATCAACAAAATATAACAAAATATTTACCCAAATAAAAAACAAAAAAAGCAAAAGAAAAATTATCACATCCTCAGTCAATCTTAGAGCTTCAATGAGCAGAGAAAGAAGAATTCTCATCTGAATTATACATAAATTTTTCTATGTAAGTTCTATCTTCCGACTTCAGAATGTCAAAAAGGGAGACCAAAGTTTAAGAAAATTTTCTCTAAGACCTAAATTACCATACCTAAAACCTATTGCTTCATCAATGCAGAGAGATTTAAGGTAAGACAGTGCAACCCTTAAATCTGGGGAAGTTTCTTGGATCCAATATAGAAAGATGGATTTACGAGTAGTAGCGATGACCAAATGAACACAATTTTTATATTTATTCCAAACTATATTTTTTGGAATAACAACATTAGAAGACATTGCCCAAAGATCAAGCAATGCAAAATCAGGAGACAATTTAAAGTTAATATTTAATTTTTCATTTATACATTTTTCAAGCAGACTCCATAGCTCAGAAATGAAAGGGGCACAGCCCACTTGCTTCTCAATAATCGGGAAAACACATCACTTCAGTGATAAATACTAGAAATTACACCAGCCAGCTTTGGAAAACTTTCAGAGCAATTGCGTCAGAATTACAACAAAGTACAGATTCAATTGTGTCCATTTTGACACAACGCCCCCTTGCAACCTGCACTATGTGAACTTGTGTTTAAAACTGCCCCTAGGTGATCTTGTGTTTAAAACTGCCCTTAGCTGCACTTGCAGACATAAATGAACCCTTTTGTCTGTTGTATCTACTATATTACTTTACGGACAAATGGTGGTTAGTATTGTGACTTTATAATAATCTGCTTTGAATGTCACTGAGGACATAAAACACAAAGAAACATGATGGCTTGGTTTGTTAAAATGGCAGTGTTTACTTGATTTTTCTGGATATCACACAGGGAACTTCCAAAATAAAAATGCCGTGCAAAGAAAAAGACATGATTGGTTTGTAAAAGTATTTCAAACACTCAAATTTAATTTTCTGTAAAATCCCCATACACTGCTGATTACTTTATCTAAACAGGAAATATACAGAGAAAAGGGGAGGCAGAGGGACTGAAATGAAAATGTCTTTCAAAGGAAGCCAAAGCAAACCAGACCTTTGCACCTTTCATCAACACCGCTGTGCAGTTCCTATAAAGGAACACATCTGTGCAGGGGCTGTCCACATCTGGACCCAGGGGCATATTTACAGAGTTGCATTTTATTCATGAAACCCAGCACATTCTCAAAAGGGCTTACTACCTGTCTCTTCTTAGCTATTGTAAGCAAAGTGTCCATGTGTTCTGTTCGCCATGCGTTTTACATTACTTTCCGACAATTTTTCCTTGTATTTTGCAGTTTATTATATATTATTATTATATTATATAACACCAACATATTCTACAACCCTCTACAGAGATTATACATCATTTACATCAGTCCCTCTCCCATTGGAGCTTACAATCTAAGGTGCCTATCACATTTACACATTGGGCCAGATTCAATTTAATTTGCAAAACTTTTTGGAGGTAAAGACATCAAAAATGTAACAAAGTCTTTCTGAATTCAATTAGTTGCGATGCTAATTTATTTTTTAAATGCGAGAAACTGACAAATTTACATTATTGTTCATGCAGCAGTTTTTCTGGAAAATGTTTGTATTGATCTGTTTTTTTTCTAAATGGCCGTAAACGTTTACAAACAATGTCCTACCCAAGTCTAAAGCTGGCCATACACAGGCATATTCTATCGCTACCCTCTGAACAGTCTTATCAGCTAACTGATCTAACAATATGTAAGAAGTCATTTTTCATATCTTTGACGGGTTTGCTGCAAGATTGCACATATATTAACCAATGGCTATCTGTACCTTTGTTTAACTCTGTTAAAGCCATGCGTATTGAACATTTATTTAGCGATTATCTGCTCGTCCCATTCATTGCCTGATTTCATCGTTTCAGAAAAAAAATTTGAACGATTTTGTAGGATTTAACTAAAGTTGTTTGTTTCATACAACAAAATTTCCCCGTGCATGGCCACATTAAAAAGTCATAAGCAACGTGAAAAGGCTTTCGCATTTGGTGTAAAGAAAACCCAAAGATAAACTCTTTAAAAATTTTCGGGATGGATTGAATCGAGAAAAGTAAGCAAGCATAGCTAGAAGTTTCAATTGGCTGTTAATTTGTGAAAATGTAAGTAATGAAAATTTCTTTCAGAAGTGAACTTATGGGCCATAGTATGTTGAACTCTATAAGGAGTCAAACAAATATATATATATATATATATATATATATATATATATATATATATATATATATATATATACACGTGTGTATCATATATGTGTGGGCTCATTTACAAACATGGGACAAGTGCCTAATGAAAGAAAACATACAAAGTGGGCATTATATGGAAAGTATATATATTTATACTTTATTTAACAATTTATGAATCCAGAAGTGATGATTGGAGGTCTAAAATGGCTCTGCAGGGAAATTTGCACAAATGCAACTGCATTAGCAGCCATAAATTACCCTTTAGATCTGTATATAACGTTGCACCTTTGATCACATAAACCCCTGAAACCAAAAGAAAAGAATGAGTAATATAACAAAAGAGTGCTGTGGTTGCCTGGAAGAGTTATCAAGAGAATCCAACCCTTTGGATGTTAAAATACAAGGGGAATGGGCATGCCCCCCACCCTCTCATAAATGTCAGTACTTTATCCTTAGCATTTTACTCATGATTTGGACTATTGATTTATTATAGTCCACTCAAGACAAAACAGTTTGAGATCCTTAATATACAGACAGATTTGCCACTTACCAGATTCATTGGAAGTCTGCACAGACAGACCTGATATATAACATTTTGTAACAAAAAAACTTGCTATAGGGACCATTTATAACTGCTAATGCAGTAAACAAAGGGCAATTCTGACAGCAATTGCCATGTTTTTTCGCCACAATGCAGCCATTTCCCCAAAAATTCCAGCAACAACGTGGTCACTAGCGTTGCAACCAATGGAATAAATTAAGTGCAACTCTGCTCACACTTCAATGGAAACATGATGCAATGTTGTTGAAAAATGTCATGTCATTTCCACCATGTGGCATGCAAGTGGGATGTGCACTCTATTCTTTCAGTGCAACTTTACTTCAGTGACTGACATAGGCCATTGTAGGAATTCTGGAACTAAAACCATAAGGCTAGGGCCAGACGAAGTTTAGTATCCGCTGCCCTGATGCTCCCCCTTGCCTTTCCAAGTGCGGGCAGATTTCAGTGCGAAATATATTCGGCACCAAAATCTGCCATGTCTACCTGCATCTGAGAGGAAACAATGCTTCCAGGTGCAGGCAGACCAGAAGAGCATTCTCCGCCTGCACAGTAACGCAAATGGAGATCTGCCATCATCTGACCTTGGCTTAAGGGTGGTACAGTCAATCATTGCATTAGATGCAACTGCACTTGATTCAGAGCAGGAGGTAGGAAGGATTGAGCACAGCAGACCATCAAATTTTGGTGCTAGTACCGTTTGGTGCAACTCATTGCAAGTAAATTTGCATGACCGCAACTTAGCTAGAGCTTGTAAACAATCCCCTATACTATCATATTTATTAAAGAGAAAGGGTGCACAACATTGAAGTATCCCACTATTCTTGTAAAATCTGTTCACTTTTTTGCCATTCACTACAAAGCAATATTAAAAATAAAAAAGCCTCACTTTTTCAGGAAGAAGCCTCTTCCCTAAAATAGATATGGCAGCTCTCAGCAAGCAACCCATGGCTCTCCGGGGTCAGGAGTGTATTGTAAGCATGAAGCTGACACCTCTCTATCCTCCCTTATGTGTCAGCAATGGGCGTTTATATATGAGCCTGTGATAAAAGCTTATCTAGTGTACAGAATCTGCATGGCTGGAAACAGGAAGCTCGCAGCTCAGCATCTGCTTGACCTGCCCAAGGCAACTAACACAACATCCACCCGCACCAACCTTACCGGTGGGCCTCAGTTTCCTGATCAGAATCCAAACTTTATCCATCTGAAACATGAGTTCATGGTAGGGGCGTTTTTGATGTGCCTGCATTTATTGGTTAGTTTCATACAAAACATGATGCGAAAAAAAAGCACACACAAAATGAATAGTATCAATAATTTCATTGTCATTTTGTATAATGAAAATAAGGGACTACAATGATTAAATCAGTCAGTCTTGAATAATGATCAAAAAAAAAGACTTTCAGTTGTGTTGTTGTGAATGTACGTGAAATTAGCCCATAAAACGATTCCAGAACCTAGATACAAACTTTGATTTACTCAAAGGCTAACAAAAATATAGGCTGACTATTTATATACATTTATATTATAAGTAAAAGAACTAAAATATGTTATAAAAAGATTTTGACCCTGGTAGGTTCTAATCCCCCAACAGGCAAAGGGGTATATTTATCAAAGAGTGAAGTTAATAGTGAAGTTCCGCCACTAGAGTGAAATTCCATTAATTTCTATGGGATTTTTATAGGCGTATTTATCAAAGGGTGAACTTTCACTTTCACCCATAGATAAATACGCATTTCAAAATCCCATAGAAATGAATTGAGAGCTGCGGAATGTCACTCTAGTGGCGGAACTTCACTCTTTGATAAATTTACCCACATGTTTGTGGTCTGATCCTCAGTGCTTATTACTATTAACACATATTTATAAATTGCCACGGTATTTCACAATGGAGAAGGTGGTAAGAGGCTCAAGATGTAAGTATTGGCACAACTAGTAGTCAGTAAAATGAGGGATTTGGCACTGAGCACTAGTTAGCATGTGGCAGTGACATAAGATAAACTGATGGTAACCTTCCCTAAAGAGATCATTTAAAGTCAGAGATTGGGTGAAAATTGAATGAGATATGGAAAGGAATTTGAGAGAAGAGGTGCAGCGCTAGCTACGTTTTGATTGCATGTATGTGAATAGGTAGTGAGTGAGGTGTTGAGACGTAGATCAGTAGAAAAGAGCAGAGATATGAAATTCTTTGGACTGGTCTAGTGACCCAGTCCACAGTGTAGGTTCTGGCTGCAAAAGCGAGGTTCCTGAAGAGAATGAATGGTGTCTTTTGTCTTTTTCTGGAGGGGAAGGCCAATTAATAGACAGTTACAGTAGTCACCATGAAGAGAGCAAATTAGAACATGAAGAAAGCAAATTAGACTTTTAGCAGCATCTTGTGTGGGCAATGTATTTTAAAGATTAATTAGTGACAATGTTACATTGTACCACCAGATTGAAAAAGTTCAACCCCTTCAAATGAAGTGTCCATACATACACACACTCACACCGACCCCTCTATATACTCACATAAACTATACATACCAATATCAATAGCCTTGGATATTATGCCTGTCCAAGATATCATCCAAGCCATTCTTAAAGGCATTAACTGAATCAGCCATTACAACATCACCCGGCAGTGCATTCTACAACCTCACTGTCCTCACTGTGACGAACCCCCTACGTTGCTTCAAATGAAAGTTCTTTTCTTCTACTCTAAAGGGGTGGCCTCTGGTACGGTGATCCTCTTTATGGGTAAAAAGGTCCCCTGCTATTTATCTATAATGTCCTGTACTTGTAAAATGTAATCATGTCCCCTCGCAAGTGTCTTTTTACAAAGAAAACAACCCCAACCTTGACAGTCTACCCTCATAAATTGAGTCTTCTATCCCTCTAACCACATTCTCTGCAGTCTCTCCAGCTCATTTATATCCCTCTTAAGCGCTGGAGCCCAAAACTGCACTGCATACTCAAGGTGAGGCCTTACCAAGGACCAATAAAGAGGAAAAATTATGTTTTCATTCTTCAAGATATAATGCCCTTTTTATGCAAGACAGCACATTATTTGCACATTATAAATAACAAGGTGTCTAATTCCAGGCAATGTCATTCAGATACTCTGGATTCTTCTCAGTTAAGGAAACCCCCAACACTGCCATTTAGTGCATAACCTGCATTTATATTATTTCTGCCAAATCGCATAACCTTGTATTTATCAACCTTTTTCCAGTTTGTTACCCAGTTTTCCAATTTAGTCAAATCACTGCAAAGTGGCAGCATCCTGCATGGAACTTATAGTTCTGGACAATTGGTATTCACATGTTCAACCTTTTAAGGTACAAAGGAAACTGGCTATGGTACTGAGACCATTATCAATGTTTAGCAGCTGGTCTCTCTTTAGACCACCTCCTTCATATTCCTTACACAGAGATTTTGCAGACATCCTTTATTTATACACTCTTACAGGGCATGGCACTTGGTTTGGCACAAACAAACCCCATTTTATTCAGTTTACCAATCTTGGATTGGCAACAATGCCTTCCCAACAAGCTTATGCAACCCCATAGTGCCCTGCACTGGTGAAACTGATCTGTTTGCTTCAGAAACAATACTATAGTTCATATAATCAAGCTGTTGTGTAATTGAAAAAAGCCTATATGGCACAGGTTAAATAGGGAATAACAGATAACACCATTATGTTCTACAGAGCTTTTCTGCTGTGTAACCTGAACCTTTTCTCCTTTGAATGGCTGCCCCTACACAGCAGCTTATTTATATAAACAATAGTTTAGACTCATTCATCTAGCTCGCCGCTCAACATCAGCTGCTCCCATATGCATGTCCCTTCACTGGCTCCCAATCTCATCTAGAATCAAATTCAAATTACTTACACTCACATTCAAGGCCCTTAATAAAGAAACCCCTCCCTATATTTCATCTCTAATCTCCAAATACACTCCTTCACGAAACCTACGCTCTGCTTCTGATCTTCGCCTCACTTCTCCTCTGGTGACTTCTGCCCATTCTCGTCTACAAGACTTCTCTCGGGCTTCTGCTTTTCTCTGGAACTCTCTGCCACAAGCTGTCAGACTTTCCCCTTCCTTCCAAACTTTCAAGCGCTCCTTAAAGACCCATCTGTTTAAAGAGGCCTATTCGATGTACCTTAATTAATCATTGCTGTATCAAAAATGACAAATTGTTTATACAATCCTAATGTCTCAATTGTACCCTAACCTTTTAGTTTGTAAAGCCTATTGTACTCTGTAATCCTTGTCTGCTATCCACCATTTATTCCCTGTTTGCTATAACTGCAGTAAAGCACTGCGTATCTTGACAGCGCTATATAAATAAATGATGATGATGATGATGAATAGTAGTGTTTCTGAAGCAAACACATCAGTTTTACCAGTGCAGGGCAACACTGCATTATATTTGTATTACTCTAAAACACAGCTGTCATGCTTCAGGTGCAGACCTGGAGCACTGTTTCTGGACCTGCCCAACAATACACAAGATCACAAGCAGGCACTTACTGGACTATTCTAACAAGAAACCCCCTACATTTATCTTTTGAATGGGCCCTCTTTAGCAAATTAACTCAACCTGTAAGAGGGTGATCGAGTATTGAATGTAAATTTGTATGTGAGTTATGTAAGTTACATGAATGTGAAATATTAAATGTGTATGTTATTTAATTGTGTTTGAAAATCTGTATGTAATGTTTAAAAGTTAGAAGCCGTGGTTCAGCCACAGTGAGGGACCATGTGTTTAGACAGGGTCTAGCGGACAACCCAAGAAGAAGGTCAAGGAAAAGTCCAACCTGGAAAGGTCAGTGGGGCACTGAAGCGGTGTCGGCCTGGCTGAAGGAGGGAGGTGGCACAAAGTAAAAGTCCTGGTTGGGGCAAGGTGGAGGGTCACAGGTCGTGTGACAGACTGCTTGACCGGCTAGGTGGTGCAAAGGACCTTGGTTGGGTTTGTGGATCCTGGCAAAACTTGGAGGCTTCTTGTAAACTCTGAAAGTGTCCCTGGTGATGTCCTGAAGTGCACTGTGTGAGTACCTTGTGATTCGTACCAATAAAAGCAATTTTTTTTCAAGTTGAAAAATTGGTGTACTTGTCCTCTAAATTCCCCCGGAGGGCCCCTTACACAAAATGGCGTAGTCGGCAGGATACAGAAAGTGTATGCGCTATCGGGACACCGCAAGAAAGAGGACAAAGTGGTTTGAGCCCAAGAAGAGTGGCTGTCATCGACAGCTGTGTTTTTAGATTTTGCGCTGTGAGCAGGGCGGTGACAATGACTGAGCGGCAGAGAGAGAAAGATCGGAATGCCGTGTGGTGGATGTGACATCCCAGAAGTGCTGGCAAGCTGAGACGGGAGCCGTCTTGGAAGTGGGCGCTGAGCAGAAAGTGACGCGTACGTAGCATAAGAAGGCGCGGCCATCTTGGTAGTGCGCAGATCGCGTGGTGACTCTGAGAGAACAGCACTATCTAGCGGAACGTGAGAGCAGATATGGCTTTTTCCAGTCCTGAAACAAAACAGCCAAGGGAGAAGGAGATGCTGGATACAGGCCGGCACTTTATGTGGACTGGCTTGTTCGGACAAAAGTTGACCAGCCGCGGAGTGGTGCGGCTCCTTCCCTTATGCGGCGGCTGTGGAGCCGAATCGCAATGGATGTCGGAGGACGGTGCGATCGGTGCCAGAGGCTATTTATCCATGGACCATTGTTTGTAAAGACTCATAATTCACAAGAAAGGCAGCAGTTGGATTGTCGTCTACAGTGGTGGGAAAATCAGTACCCCACCACTGTTGCTAAGAGTACCCAGACGACTGTTAATGCAGTGGCAGATCATGGACCCTTGCCTATGGAGGTACCTCCTACACCTGACCGTGAAGAGCCAGCCGCCGATGCACCAGTGGTAAGTGCACCCACCCCAGGGGAGAGGGAGTGCAGTGCCCCACCCAGTAGCCGGGGAAAAATAGAGAAGAGTGCTGCACCACGCCCTGTAGTGCAACAGGCTGCAAGTGCGCCACTACCAACCGGGTTGTCCTCAGATGAGTCCCCATGGGAGGAGGAGCGGGAAAGTAAAGTGGATACAGCTGTAAAATCCCCACTATCTCCAGTGCCAGAGGGATCTGTGGCCAATAACGGAGAAGGTGAAACCGCTGCCGTGGTGGTAGCCACTGCACCGGTTGCAGCCGTGACCCCTTCACCCCATTATCTACTCATCAATGATGTGGACAGTTTATGGGTGCTGCCCGGAGAAGCCCCAGTAAGGGAGTACAGGGCCTTGTCAAGTGTTCAGAAAAAAATGAATTTGGAGGTGAGCAAAAGATGGGGCTACTATATGCCCTACGCCCCAGAGCAGGTCTACCTGGAGGTGTCATTACTTTTGGAGGACTGGATCCATGAGGACATCTTGGATTATTTAAAGATGGACAGGGACAGTCTTGTGCAACATGACCGCAATGCCAGGCGCAGGGCCAAAGATCTCGTGCAAGAGAAGTTACCCATGTGGTGGTTGGGGCGCACCATTCTGCGTACGTATGTGCGCAGTATCTGCAAGCGAGCTGCGGAAAGGCACTATAGCAAAGATGTGCCCAACAACAAGGGTGGGTATTCGGAAAAACCCCACTCTGCGTATTACGTTTTGTTTGAAGATACAAAGCCGTGGTTCCACAAGATGATCTAAGGAGTTATGTGAGTTGTAGCCTGAGATGGAACTGAACTGTGTTTTTGTTTTCTCTGATTGGCCCAGTTTTTCACGAACTGTTGGGAGGACTTTCTCAAGGTTCTAGTTCTGATGGTGTAGTAACTGAAAAAATGTGAAGGAAGTTACCCAATAGGGATAACTCAGGATGCGCTACTGCCATGAGTCAGGCGGGCAGTCTATTATTATTTTTATTGAAATGTTTCTTTTATCCTTTTACAGTTTGATTATATTAATCATAAAGAAATAATATTGCTGATCCTATGAAGGTAATAGGATCAACCAAATTTTATAGTTATAAAAGTTTTCAGCAAATGAATATACTGTGTTGTTGTTAATATTTCTGTGTGATTGTTTGTGTGCACGAGGACGTGCTTGATTTAACAGGTGTTGGATGTGGCCACTAGGTGGCAGTGTTGTATTACAGTTGGGAATGGTTCCATGTGCTAGGGAGTGCTAGGCACATGCACAAAAGTTGGGTAAGCACATGTTCAGGAAATGGGTAGTTAGTGTTAGTGGGAAAGTATTTAAAGGGAGACACACCCAGGTTGTGGTTGAGAGTTGTGTGTCGTGGAGTTAGAAGTAGACAGTGTTAAGAAAGTAAAAGTACTAGGTACTTGAGCTAGCTAAGTGAGAACAGGTAGTTGTTACCCCAACCAGGAGCATTAGAGGCTTAGTAGCCGTGGTTCAGCCACAGTGAGGGACCAAGTGTTTAGACAGGGTCTAGCGGACAACCCAAGAAGTAGGTCAAGGAAAAGTCCTACCTGGAAAGGTCAGTGGGGCACTGAAGTGGTGTCGGCCTAGCTGAAGGAGGGAGGTGGCACACAGTAAAAGTCCTGGTCGGGGCGAGGTGGAGGGTCACAGGTCGTGTGACGGACTGCCTGACAGGCTAGGTGGTACAAAGGACCTTGGTATTTGACATGCCTTTAATTTCTGCCTCGCTTCCTTAATTAACTTCCTATTACCTATTGCAGGATGCTTTCTATTGGTCTGTTCTACCCTTGCAAGCGGTTTCCAATTTTTGTGTTTGTATCCTTTCTTTTTTTTCTTTTAGAGGCATATTTAATTAAAGATCCCATAACAAAAGCTTTATATGCAACCCATATCCAAGCTGGTGACATATCTGATTTAGATTTTTCACTAAAAAATATTTCAGATTCTTGTGTAATAAATGCGATACACTCTGGGTCTGCTAAAAGGCGCTCAATTAATTTCCAAGTTGGACGTATTAAAGCTGGAGCTTGCAAATCCAGAACGGACATTACCACATCATGGTCAGACCAGGCACAATGTAAAAGTCTAGACTCAAGAAGTGCCCCTACATCTAAAGATTTTACTAAAATATAGTCAATTCTCGATTAACTATTGTGGGGGTGGGAATAAAACGTATAATCACCTCCCTCCATGTATCTACTAGACTATAATCTTGAAGAAGTGTATTGATCTTCTGCGTACTTTTTTTCAAGCACATGATTAAAGGGAAGGTTGAAATCCCCAGCTCAGGAAAAGGATATGGTAAATGCTTGGCCATAGAATCAACAGGCGCATATGTATTTAAAATTACGTATGTCTTGTCATACAAAGTCCCCTGTTTCACAGTATACTGACCCTTTTCACCAATCTTAGTTTTTTGCAAGGTTGCTGGCGCTATATCTGCATACAGTTGCATCTGATAGGGTAACATCTCTTTACTCACCGACCGTGTAGCTCGTAGGACGAGATCTCTGACTTTCACGTGGTGCAACTTTAATATAATATCTCTAGAAAGATTAGGATCCCCAGGGCACGATGTACTCTCTCTATGTGGAGGTACTCGTCATCATCATCATCATTTATTTATATAGCGCTGTCAAGATACGCAGTGCTTTACTGCAGTTATAGCAAACAGGGAATAAATGGTGGATAACAGACAAGAATTACAGAGTACAAAAGGGTTTACAAACTAAAAGGTTAGGGTACAATTGAGACATTAGGATTGTATAAACACTTTGTCATTTTTGATACAGCAATGATTAATTAAGGTACATCGAATAGGCCTCTTTAAACAGATGGGTCTTTAAGGAGCGCTTGAAAGTTTGGAAGGATGGAGAAAGTCTGACAGCTTGTGGCAGAGTTCCAGAGAAAAGCAGAAGCCCGAGAGAAGTCTTGTAGACGAGAATGGGCAGAAGTGATGAGAGGAGAAGTGAGGCGAAGATCAGAAGCAGAGCGTAGGTTTCGTGAAGGAGTGTATTTGGAGATTAGAGATGAAATATAGGGAGGGGTTTCATTATTAAGGGCCTTGAATGTGAGTGTAAGTAATTTGAATTTGATTCTAGAAGAGATTGGGAGCCAGTGAAGGGACATACATATGGGAGCAGCTGATGTTGAGCGGCGAGCTAGATGAATGAGTCTAGCGGCCGCGTTTAGAACAGATTGGAGTTGTGAAAGGTGACTTGTTGGAATACCTGTGAGGAGTAAGTTGCAGTAATCAAGGCGGGAGATGATGAGAGACTGAATCAGTGTTTTAGTTGATTCTAAACTGAGATAGGGTCGTATTCAATGTTGCGCAGTTGAATACGGCAAGATTTTGCAAGTGTTTGAATGTGTGGTGAAAAAGACAGATGAGAGTCTAAGATGACTCCTAGGCAGCGTGCCTGTGTGGTGGAATGAAAGGTGGTGTTATTTACGGTGAGTGATATCTGAGGGACAGGGGAAGATCTTGGAGGAAATATAATGAGTTCTGTTTTAGAAAGGTTCAGTTTCAGGTGGCGCTGTGACATCCACGTGGAGACAGCAGAGAGACAGTCTGTGACTTGGGAAAGGAAAGAATTAGAAAGATCAGGAGTAGACAAGCAGACTTGGGTGTCATCAGCATAAAGGTGATACTGAAGTCCAAATGACTGAATGAGTTTTCCTAGTGAAGTTCTATAGAGCGAGAACAGCAGGGGGCCAAGAACAGAGCCTTGAGGAACTCCAACAGAGAGTGGGAAAGTAGTAGAAGTAGAGTTAGAGAAGGAAACTTTAAAGGAACGGTCAAACAGATAAGATGTAAACCATGAAAGAGCAGTGTCCCGAATGCCAGATGAGTGTAGAATGTCAAGGAGGAGTGTGTGGTCAACTGTGTCAAAGGCTGCAGAGAGATCTAGAAGGATTAGAATGGAATAATGACCTTTAGACTTGGTGAGTGCAGTTTCAGTCGAGTGTGATGGGCGGAAGCCAGATTGCAAGGGGTCGAGGAGGGAGTTGTGAGTGAGATGCTAGATCAGGCGTTTGTAAACAAGCCTTTCTAGTAATTTGGATGCGAATGAAAGAAGGGAGACCGGTCGATAGTTAGTGGGAGAGCTGGGATCAAGGGAAGGTTTTTTTGAGGATAGGAGTGATTAGTGCTTGTTTGTATAATGATGGAAAGGTACCAGTAGAGAGTGAAAGATTGAATAGGTGGGTAAGTGCAGGAGAGAATGTATCAGAGATTGGGTGGAGAAGGCGAGAGGGTATGGGGTCAAGGGAGCAGGTGGTGGGTTTTGAGCTGGCTAGAAGTTTGCTAACGTCATCTAGAGTTGCAGGGGTGAAGGAGTGCAAAGTAGATTTGAGTGGACTGCACGTTGGTCTGAGATTGTTGTCGGACGGTATGCTCAGCCTAATGAGATCGATTTTTTCGAAATGAGCAAGGTCTTGGGCGGTAACATTAATAGGTGGAGGAGGGGGCATAGGAGTGAGTTAAATGTGGCAAACAGCTGCTGTGGTTTGGAGGACATAGTAGATATTAGATAAGAGAAGTATTGTTCTTTGTCTAATGATAGAGCTCGGTTATAGCAGGAGAGCATGAATTTGAAGTGGATGAAGTCAGGATCGGTTCGTGACTTTCTCCACCGTCGCTCAGCTGATCTACTACATCTTCTGAGGTACCTTGTTACACTAGTGTGCCAGGGTTGGGGTTTAGCTGGCCGGCTGTGACGGGTGGTAGAAGGTGCAAGGGAGTCAAGTGCTGTTGAAAGGGCATCGTTGTAGAGAGAAGCTGCCATATTGGGACAGGAGAGAATATTAATATGAGATATGGATTGTGCTGATACTGTTGATAATTGTTGTGGTTCAAAGGCATTAAGGTTTCTGTACGTGTGGGTAGAGAGAGATGGTTGTGAAGGTGCAGGTGAGAGCAGTATCTGAAAGGAGAGTAGATGATGGTCAGACAGAGGGTAGGGAGAGTTAATTAAGTTGGATGGGCAGCATGAGTGGCAGAATATAAGGTCAAGAGCATGACCCTCGATGTGGGTAGGTGAGTCAGTCCACTTAGAGAGACCAAATGAAGCTGTTAGTGAGAGAAGTTTAGAGGTGGCAGCAGAAGCAGAGTTGTCAATGGGGATGTTGAAGTCCCCTAAAATGAGAGCAGGTGTCTCACTGGAGAGAAAGTATGGAAGCCAGGCAGCAAAGTGATCCAAGAAGGTGGAGTAGGGACCTGGGGGGCGATATACTGTATGAAAGCAACACGCAGAGAGATTGGAGAAAACAAACGTATGCTGTGGACTTCAAAAGAAGTGAAGGAGAGAGAAGTCGGTGTAGTTAGATTTTGAAACCTACATTTGGGGGAGAGAAGAAATCCTACCCCACCGCCATGACGGCCATCCAGTCTAGGAGTGTGAGTAAGTGAGAAGCCTCCGTAGCAGAGGGCAGCAGGTGAAGCAGTGTCTGAGGGGGAGAGCCATGTTTCAGTGATTGCAAGAAGGTGAAGGGATTTAGCTATAAAGAGGTCATGGACTGCTGTTAGCTGCTTCCAGTGAATCCGGCAATAGCTTACGTAGTACCCCCTTCATCAACTCCATAAGATCTATTTATGTCTCTGGTACCCCTCACACTCTTAAGTTACCCCTTCTTGCTCTATTCTCCAAATCTTCTAGCTTGAGAAGCTGGAGAATTTGCTGTGTGTGAAGATTCAGCTGCTTCTGTTCCTCCTGTAGTGCCGCAGCACAGGAATCGGAGTGACGCTCTAAACAATCCACTCTCTCTCCGAGGTCTTTAATCTGGTGTGCAAAATCAGCCACCGCCGCCGCTAGCTCGGTTTTAAAAAATCTCTTGAACAGACCGGAGGGCTGCCTGAACATCCTCAGTATGCGACTGCAACTCCTGACCGTGTTTGTGTTCCGCACATGTGCTCATAGATGGCGGCTGCACATTTTGAGTGGACCGGCGCTGGAACATTGGTGGGGTGCGCGACTGTTGGTTCTTTTTTTTTCAACAGGGGCCCCATTTTTGTGATCTCACAGATATCTCCACTCAGGTACCTCACATCCGACAGCTTTTAGGGCAATTAGCTATGCTTACTATAGCTTAACAGTGCAGTGTGGGTGCAGAGCTCTCACAGACACATTTTGCCGGTTCAGCCATGCACATGTGCCCTATACCTTTTAATTTTTAAACAGAAAACCATGACAATTTGTATCTTTTGATTGCTTAATATATACATTTTACAAAAATGAAAAACATACTGAGGGGGCTATTTACTAAAATCCAAATTTATCTCATAATTAGAATAAAAAAAGCTTGACCAACCCCCTGTAACTGATTTTGCCTTATTTATTAATAATATAACTTAAATAAATCGGATCAGGAAAAAAAGCAGAAACCCGAATCGTACATTTTTTTCCTGAATCGCTCAATTTGGGTTTTTGCCCCAAAACCACAATTTTATAGTAATAAACCCAGAGCAGACCACAATAACTTCCAACTGGGGTAGGTGCCTCTCCCATTGATTTATATACGACATCTGTAAAAAACCTGACCAGATTAATTTGTGGTTTAATAAATAATCCCTTCAATTTAACTCAAAGGTGAACATCCCCCCTTTACAGTTACAGTCTCAAGTATTGTAATGTGCGGACAGCTTTATATGTGCTCTTATTTTGTCCACTGTACAGCAAGATAATAATCTGTATATTCCTAGTATGAATGGGTTTATTGATTAAAAGGGCAGAAACCCCTGTGCCATAGAATCTCTTTCATTTAAGTGACAAAACTGTGAGTTTATTCAACCCTGCGACCCTACACACATTTCCCTTCGCTCTTATCATCACTCTAAATGTGCCCATCCCTTGTTGAAAAATTGTTAATGGCTCTCAAGTGGAGGAAATGTGCAAGGCTGTGTCCGGTCTGATTTGGAAAATCACTTCCTTAAGAGAAAGAAAAGCTTGGGGTATGTGTGTGCGTTTGTGTGTGTGGGGGTGACAGAAAATTTATATATTAACTAAAAGTGAGTGTCTAAAAAAGCACAAAATCTATTACTAGTGTTATGTTGAAAACTACCAGACAATTTGGACTCTAACTAAAAGTTCAGTTAGAGTCCATTTAGTGCTCCCTTTCTGTATTGTTTTTGCACACCATTTTTACACTTATGAAACAAGTGCAATGAGCAAATTGCAATTTGAGCACAATTGCCATGATTTTTGCAGTCTTTTCTCCCCAGAATTGCAGTGTTGCTATGTTCACAAAAGGGAAATGGCACCTAGCGTAGTTATGGCCAGTGCATTTTCTCTCTCACTTCAACACATAGGGGTTAGTGATGGGCGAATTTATTCGCCAGGCGCAAATTCGCGGCGAATTTGCGCGATTCGCCGTCGGCGAATAAATTCGCGAAATGGCCGCGAAAATTCGCAGAAAAAATTTGCCGGCGCCAAAATTTTTTTTTCGAAAAAACGGACGCCGGCGCCAAAAACGGGCGCCGGTGTCGAAAAAACGGGCGCCGGCGTCGAAAAAACGAGACGCCGGCGCAGGTTCGCGAATTTTTCGGCGAAGCGAAACTGCACAAATTCGTCCATCACTAATAGGGATATATTTATCAAAGAGTGAAGTTAATAGTGAAGTTCCGCCACTAGAGTGAAATTCCACCACTCTCCATTCATTTCTATGGGATTTTTATAGCATGGTGAACTTTCAATTCACCCATTGATAAATATGCCTTTCAAAATCCCATAGAAATGAATTGAGAGCTGCGGAACTTCACTCTTTGATAAATTTACCCCCTAGTGGGGATGCAATTGAGCTGAAAATTCCCTATGTTCGGTTGGCATAATTTCCGGCACTTTGCATGAAAGTGATTAGCACACCTCTTTATTTTTTTCGGTGCAAATGCACTGCACAGGGTGCTGTGGGGGGAACCCTGGAACTACCACCTGGTTCAGGGGTGGGCAAGTGGGATTTTTAGCACACCGTCAATGCAGGGAAATTGTGGGCACTAATGGTATTAAATTTATTTCAGCCTGTGCTATTTCACTGGAATTTTGAGAGAAAACTCTGCATTATAGGAAAAGGAAACCACAGTGGTTTGCGTGAGTAAATTACATTAATTAGTGGAATTGTATGTCAAAAGATTTGGTCCCAAGTACCCATAGCCGTTGTAGGTTGTGAAGAAATAGTTTTACCACTCAGGAACTGGATCCCCTCCACTCAAAGCCTCTCAGACACTCTCGGTGCAAGGTTGCTAGGGTAATTTGGACCCAGATTGCTGAAATTGCAAATTGTAGAACTCCAAACAGAACAGGCCCACAACAATGAATAGGTTACCCACCACCAAACGGGACGCTTTTGCAGTGAGCTCCTCTATCACTTATTGAAACGGTTTATCATCAATAATGCTGCCACTTTCCACTCAGGGCCTCACAGTGTGGGGACCTATATTCACTACAGACCCTGAAAACTTTTGCAAACCTTACAGAGCAATACATGCTTAAACTGATGAACCAATTTACCCACACCTAAATAATTCACTGGCTAAGGTCTACCAACAGGGATTACAAACCTACAACCTACCTACATGGAATACCTCTGCCAAAAAGGGTGGAATGGAAGAGGCCACAAAATGCTTCTACCCCACAACCAGGAACAAACTTTCCATATATGGCGAAATGGCAACAGGACTAAGTGCCAAAAGAGCCATCACTTGCACCAACCATATTGAAGCACATGCCATAAATGACACCTAACACAGCAACATATAGCCCAAATAAATCCACAATTCACAATTACTGTGTTTACAAAACAATGCTGGAGAGGCTGTGGGAACAAGGGCTCCCCACTCTATGGTGGCACTGCCCAACCGTTAAGTCCCTTTTGGCCAGAACTATTCCAAATGATCTCACAAATGCCCAGAAATAGTGTTATTGCAAATTTACCCTACAAAATACTGAACACTAAGGCCACCAGAAAGCTTTTATTCCACATGTTCAATGTGGCCACAACATTGATATTGGAAAACAGCTACGCAACCAACGATACAAGATATACAGCTGAAATAACCAACAACTTAGCCAGATACCACAAAATATGTGACAGTTGGCTTCAATTTAACATACCACACCAGGACACTGAGTGTCTGAGACTATGAGACGCATGTCTCAGATATCCCGTTCCTGGACATCATTTTTCAGATACAAGGGGATAGGATTACTACCACCCTCTTTCGCAAACCCATAACCCGCAACACATTGCTACACGCACAGAGTTTTCATCCGGGTTCCTGTTTAGGGGTATCCCTGTGGGACAATTTTTGCGGCTACGCCGTATATGTTCGACTATATGTTCGGGATTCCTTTAACGAACAAGCCATGATGTTGTGGGATTGGTTGGTTGAAAGGGGCTACAAGGTTGAAGATATAAGAGCAGCCTATGAGAGGGCAGTTAGAGCTGACCGCACTAAATTGTTAGAACAGAATCCCAAACCTGAGAAATACCCTAGATCTAAAGTAGTCAAGAATGAAGGAAAATCTGATGTTCGCTTCTGCACAACATATAATCGTGATGTTTATCATATTCAAGGCAGTATCAAAAAACATTGGGGCATTCTACTTCAAGATCCAATCTTAGGTAAGATCTTGGGAAGCACACCATCCTTTGTCTATAGGAGAGGAAAAAACGTAGCAGCACACATATCTAAAAGTTTGTATACCACCAAAGCGCTGAGTGAGGAGAGTGCTCCTATAGATGTGGACGCACAAGGTGTAAAACATGTGCACTCATGCAAGTATCCAAAATGTTTCACAGCACTGTAACTGGCGCAGGGTTTAAAATGAAACAATATTTTAACTGCGCATCAAAAGGGGTTAAATATATGGCAACCTGTAGTTGTGGATCCCAATATGTAGGGAAGACTACCAGGACAGCCAGTACTCGGGTGTCAGAACATATGTCAACTGTGGAACGTTTGGATACTAAATCAGCCATAGCGAAGCATTTGATTGATCAGCATCAGGGTGCACCATGTGTAAGTTTCCAAATTATAGACAGACCCCAAAAAGACATGAGGAAGGGCGATTTAGATCAAAAATTATGTCGCCTTGAGGCTTTCTGGATTTATCAGTTGAAAACCACTGAAAATTATGGAGGGCTAAATAGAGAGTGGGAACTCGCTTGTTTCTGCAATTAGTGCATTCTTTAGCGTGCTTATACTCATACTTTTACACTATATAGATATTTCTTATATCTGGGATCGCAATAATTAATATTTATAGCACGCTATCAGTTGAAAATAACCCCTTTTAAGAATATGCCAGATAGCTTCATTTTGCTACATTGAGATAATGGAATTTTGAAAGTATTACGTAACTACTAACAAACATTGTATACTAAACTCCCTTTTTTTTACAGTAGCAATTTGTAACACTCCATAACTGTGTATGCTTTTCTTATTGTATGTTGTGATGGGTGTATGTGACTCACAATGCATTTTTGGTGTTTACATATCTATGTACAAATCCCATCTGGGGTTAATGTTTTTATGGGCGTTTTTATGGGTGTGTCTGTTTGGTGAGGTACTATATTAACCAGTATGGGGGTTAGCATACCTTATGCTTCTGAGGAAGTGGCGAGACGCCACGAAACGCGTCAAGCGTAGGGGTACATGTCACTGGCTTTGATGCTTTTAATGATTTCTAATAAATGAAGATTTTAGATTCAGCTACCGACATGCTCCGCAACTTTTTGGTTTGTTTCGATATGATATTGGCCTGGACCGGGGGCTCTCTGCGTGCAAGCACACAGGTTTGCTGAAACTACACGTGCAGGTGAGAGAAGGGGGAGTGCTCCCATTTATCTTTCTACTGTCTGAGAGGTCTGTGGCAACAGAATTAAAGCTACTATGGTTTTTTAGTTTCAGCTCTGCTCCTATGCTTTTATTCTTACTATTTGATACAGTTTACTTATGTAGCGGTAATAAGATGTTATATTTGTACTCTGTTTGTAATCTACAAGGTGAAACCTGGCATTTTTGTCACTTTGATGTACCTACTTATTTTAAAAAAAAAACTAAAAAAAGGCCACATATTGGATTTCATAGGCCAGAGCTCTCAAAATGGAGGGAGTTGGATGAATACTAAAATGAAACAGGTAAGCATTCCACCAGAATACATGACAGCCTACCCAGAGGGATTCTATTTCACAGGCATTCACAGAAAAGGGGTTAACTGCAGAGAGGAACCCACAACCAAGTTCTGATGACAGCTGACTTTCTGCATGTGGTTTGGAAAGCAGACTGGCTCCCAGCATAGGCAGATAAGGAAGCGGACACAGCTGAGCGGAACTGTCAGTGTAAGCTGCTTCTGCTCAGATATATAGCAGTAGAAACATGGAAAGAGAGTCAGCAGCAGGCAAACTGGGAAGAGACAGTTCCAACTCTGACACTGAACTTACCACAAGGAGGAAGAACGAACTTAGCTGGTCCAAGGTCATGAAATGCTTCAGTTTAGAGACATCAGATGGGGAATAATCAGATTAGGTCCTCAACAAGATTGTCAAACCTGAATGCCATCTGTCCAATTTTCAACCAGATATTGTTGGGCCGATAAGTTGCAAGCTTGTATTTGCTTAGGTAGTGAAGCAGATCCCTATCCCCATACAAATTAGACTTGTAGCTGGTTGCTAAAAATGGAAGTGAATGATGTTTCCATGATATAGGGCAAGTAACTGATCAATATATTGGTCACTGATTTCTCTCTCCATAAACAGAAGGGCGCAAGGCAAGGACAGGTGTAGTGAGAAACAATGGAGACTACCATAATTCACATAAGAAGGGTGTGAAAATTCTATTCACTCACTGGGGTAAATTTATTAAAGAGTGAAGTTCCGCCACTAGAGTGAAATTCTGCAGCTCTCCATTCATTTCTATGGGATTTTGAAAGGCATATTTATCAATGGGTGAAAGTGCAATTTCACCCTTTGATAAATACGCCTTTAAACACCCCATAGAAATGAATGCGAACTGGCGGAACTTCACTATTAACATCACTCTTTGATAAATATACCCCACTGAGTACATAAGAAGCATTACATTGGTGTGGTCAATTGGTGGGGGGTCTTAAAGGCGGGTGTGGGTTCAGTTTGCACACTGGTCTAAAGAAATCAGAACTGGGATGTTCAGAAATCCTTCCATAATCATAAAGTAAATTGCAAACCTCTATCAGAGAAATAATATCTGAAGTCACATACAGTCTATGTTAGCAAGTGCAGTGAGCAAAGTTCTATTTCAAGCACAATCGTCATGTTTTTCCCACAAGTGTTGATAATTTTATTGCTATGACCTCATTATATGGAAGGCAAAACATCGAGATAAGGCTATTTCAAATAGAATGAGGTTTATTGAGTTTAACAAAGAATATTTAATGGTTTTGCCTTGGGAAAATGATCATGTAACACCGAAGTGTCCCATGACCCTTTTGCCAAAGACACTTCCCTTTTCACAGGCTTTTATGGATTAAAATGGGAGTACACATACATACGTTATATAACTTGAACCCTCCCAAAATGGAAGAGGACTGAATGTTCTTAGCTACAGATATTCAGTAAATGAAGAAAGCACTTCTGTACAAAGGGGCCTCCTCTAGTATCTGCTGACACTCTAAATTCTGTCAGTAAATTACAAAGTGGGCTCTCATCACTGGGTGTCATTAATAAGAGAAATAATAAATGGGGGAACATCACCCGTCCCTTCACCTTTCCTGCCTTGGGCATTTTGGTTATTGCCGAGTCAGAATGATAGGGGCATTTGTTATTAGACTTTATTATTCTTTATTATTCGTACACATAACCATTTGTCCGTCATTGGAATAGGCTGTTCTCATATAAATGTGGTCATATAAAAATATATTATCACAAGGCAATATTTTCTCCCAGAATACCAGCACCTGTAGGAGGGGTGATGCATATGGCTCAATTACACTGCTCCTATTCCTATTGTGTACAATTCTACAAAATGAAGCTCCTTTAGTTTACTCTGGAGGAGTCTGATAACATAATTACATCTTTTGGGAATACTTATCAAAATATTGTGGCCAGCTTAGGACCAAGTTGCTTCCAATTTTGAAGATGCATGCAGTAATTCAAAGTGGAGAACAAGTATACTTTTCTGTTTAACTTTTCTCTCTCCTCCTTTACTGTTATCACATGTTAATACATTTGCAACGGAACATCCCAATTTACATGTGCAGGCTGCATGTGCTCATTCTACTACTCTGCATTTTTAGCCAAAGTTGTTCAGCCCCTGTTGAGAGGTGGAAAAATATCGTAATGAAAGTGACTATAATAGTACACAGAATGAAAGTGTGACATTCTCAAAGAATGATCAACAAAGGAATTAGAATAGAAATGCTACACCTTATGACTTGAGCTCCTGAAACAGCCGAACAGCCGAAATCCACCAAAGTCATTAAAGATCTTTGCTTCCTATTTTTTTATTGCTGAATCACAGCACATTCTTTGGGCTTAAGCACCATCATATAATCATGATGCTGAGGGTTTGGTGCACTGGACTATGCATTATACTGGATGAGTTATCAGCAATGATATCAAAGCTAATGGGCCCTGTAGCAGCATTGGTTGGACAATGCCCCAATATATGTGCAAATCCATCTATATTAAAGGAGAAGGAAAGTTTAAAACCAAGTAAGCTTTATCAGAAAGGTCCATCTAAATATACCAGTAAACCCCCAAAGTAGTGCTGCTCTGAGTCCCCTGTCAAAAGAAACACAGCATCTCTTTCCTTCTATTGTATACACATGGGCTTCTGTATCAGACTTCCTGCCTTCAGCTTAAACCTCATTGCCCTGGGCAAGAGCATGCTCAGTTTGCTCCTCTTCCCCACCCCCTCCCTTCTCTACTGTAATCTGAGCCCAGAGCAGGGAGAGACTCAGGCAGGAAGTGATGTCACACCATGTTAATACTGCAGCTCCTATCCTAAACAAACAGAGAGTTTCTAGAGCTTTTTACTCAGGTATGACAAAACATTCTACAGAATGAATATAGCATTCTAGCTTGCACTATTGCAGCTCATCTATTGGCAATAAAATGCCTCCGTAGCTTTCCTTCTCCTTTAACCATAGTGAACGTATGATAAGTGCTCAGAGAGCACCAAATGTATAAGGCAATAGAGATGTTGTTCAAATAAAGTTTTGTGTGTTTAACTTATTTTTTGTGACCTTTGTGGTTTCTATGTTCCTGAAATCCAATTTTTGTAAAGCCTTTGCTGAGGGTTTGGGTGTTGGTGCACCTGATTCTAGGTGAGTTATCAGGAATGATATCATTTCTCCACAAACAAAGGGTACAGAGAATGTAACCTAATGGTTATACTGTGACTATTTCCTTTATAGGATGCTTAATAGCGTTTCATTTTGTCAAGTTTTATACTGATGTAAATAAACCCATAGAACGTGGGCAATTTGCAGTTTCAATTTCCACTTGCATACTTATACTCAACAATCCTGCATACCGGAAGGACAACAGACATGGTGTTTTGATTGCTGCAGTCCTCTCAAGGAGAAATGCAATGGTCAAAATCTATGTCCCTACTGAAAGGCACTTCCCATGCAAGTCTACTTTATGGTGTGTGGAGGACTGCATATCTATTTTCCCACAGAATGGGAAGTTAATGACACTATGGACATCTGCTGTGATCACTGTGGTTCAATTTTTCTACGAATCACAGGTAAAACACAACAAACTACAGAAAGTTGCAAATCAAGTGATGTCCTGGTTTACCCGTCTGTGACTTTACATTCATATTCACAAATTCATTGTAAAATATTACACATTGCAGGAAAATTCACGATTAGTCAGAACTAATCTTGATGCACTCTTGCACGCCTTAGTGTTCTGCATTTATCTCTTCTATCGTAAATGACCACTATATTTGTTCCAATTCTTCCACTTCACAATACCTATTTATGAAATACTGTATGAGCACAAAAGTTAAGTGTCTATTAACAGACCATGTATTTCCAAAACAGTATGTAAATGTAACGGTCGGTACCCAACACCAGAACAAATGCCAAGCACCCTGGTCTCGGCTCGTGCTTCACCTGTAGTGTGACTGCCTTTGGCCTCGGGAGGAGCCCTCAGCTACTTGGATGCCACCAGGACTAAAACGAGAGGTGCAAGGCTAGAGGTTCTGGATAGGCAGAGGGGCACGACTATAAAGCAAAGTCTTTGGGCAGAAGGTCATAGTACAAGGCATTAGGCAATAGAGTAGTCAGATCAGGCCGGGTCGAGGCAGGCAGAGAATAATCGTAGTCAGGCAGGCAAGGGTCAAACCAGGTAGTCAATCAGAAAGGATTTAGCAGATGAGGTAGTCTGTATTCAGGCAAGGGTCAAGATCCAGAGGTCAGAATAGTCAAAAAGCCAGGCAGGGGTCACAACAGGAATCAAAACAGGTTCAGACAGATTTAGCTTAAAGCTCAGAAGCACCAGGAACAAATCCTATCACGGGCAAGGTCCCACAGCCCTAATGGGCTTTAAATAGTTTTTGAATTTTGCGCCATTGTGTGCTGACGTCATTACGTCAGCGCGCCTGCACCTTTAAATCCCCTAAGAACGCGCCGCGCGCCCTAAGATGCCGGCGCCTGCGGCCTAAAGGAGGCTGCTCGTCGCGGCAGGCGTCCTTGCCATCCCCCCACTAGACCACCAGGTATGTTCTTAACGTTATTGAGGTCAGATGATAGAAGTCTTAAGTTAATATTCTAAAGAGCACTGAAGCACTTGCTCTTCTTTAAGATTATTCCAGAGCTGAGAGGACTGGAGTTTCCATATAAATTAATTCTTTATATTTGCAGGCTTCTAGCATCCTAATTCTTTGAAGCGCTATATTCCTTCCCCACATGGGATAGCATACAATAGGGTTGCAACTGGGATTTCCCTCTAACTCCAGTTCTGGGAAAAATATTTTTATGCTCGTCTTAAGACTATGAACTGTTTGTATAGATGTAGTTACACTATAATTTAATACATGCACATATATTTATGACACACCGTTTAAATTAAAAGGGGGGCAAACATCAGAGCCATCATGTTTACCTTAGGAATGGAATCTTTTTATAGATCTTAAAACTAGTTCAACAAACCATAATACTTTTAAGATTTTCACTTATATATATTTATATATGTATATAACATATATTTATGGAATATCCCTGTGGAAAGAAAGATACTCAAAATCCATGCTATGGCTTTCTTTTAAATATATTATGGTATCCTATCCATGCATTTGAGGTACCAAGATTATACAGCATTGATAAGGACTGGAATGAGTCGGACCAGTGGTCAATAATTGCATTCCACTTGTCTATATGCAGGGTTACTCACAGTACACCATATTATCCAGAAGACGTTTTCAAATATTGCAAAATTTGGGAAAGATCTAAATTTAATGTTGTAACTAGATTTTCCAGAAGAATGAAGGTGTCTTTGCCTCTGATCTATTACACAAGTTTAGGTGAAAATTCCCTCAAATGCCTGACTTTTAGGGGTCCTGTGGTCCACAAGGACACACCAAGACTGTGCAGGAATTTCAACACCATATTCTACACTTACAAATGCAATATTGACTATGCTTATCTGAAGCCTGTCCTGACCCATGCCTGACATGTACATTATGATGCTGCCTGATTCTTTTGGAACAACACTATTGGAATTTATTTCTTATGCAATCTATAAAGCCTTTCTTGCTTATTGGTCCTGATGCCCTTGTGGCCCTGACAATATATAGTATCATATATTATATAATAGGCATAGGGTACAGCATATGTGTGGACAACTGAAAAAAATACACACACTGATCCTTCTTTGATTTACCATTTCTGTTATCCACTAGTTAAAGCCATTCTGCTTCTTTGGGAGTGCTACTTGTTCCTCTTTTACTACTTTAAGAATTTCCCAGATGCCCACAAGCCCATCATTAGCATAGAAACACTAACAAGAGACTGCCTGTTCAGACGAAGGTAGGGAGTACCCCCCCCCAACATATTGATTTGTCAATTGGTCAATACTGTGGATCTGGTAAGGCGCTTTTCATGTAAATGGGTGTGAGGTTCCTATGGTAAATTTCCTGTATATGCATAGTTATACCTTCCAGGAATTTAGGAAACACCAAGTGCAGCAATGTTATTTTTGTTAATGGTAAATAAATGTTATGGTAAATAAATCAGTCAATAGAAATGCAGGTAGAATAATTTAGAAGGTGAAACACAACAGTCTGCAAGCAATTAGAGATTACTTGGGGTATTATTAAGACAAACGTATTAGATAAAAATAAGGAAGCAAATTATGTAGGATGATAATAATAGCTCTAGTATAGTATTGTCAAGGCCTAGCGGCTCTAGTAGGCTGGAGCTGGGACCAAGGAGGAAGCTGTAAACAGGAAAGTCCAATTCGTTGTATCGAAGAGGTTAAGAGAGTTCGTTGTTGTATCCAGGCAAAAGTTAAAGGCTGGCAGTGAGTAGAAAAGTCAGAATTAAGGCAGGAGATCAGAAACCAGAGGATTAAGACAAAACAGTAATTTAGGAGCACCCATGAGCTTTTCCAAGAAATACCTATATTCAGGTATTGAATCTGGGTCTCTGGGATCCTTTTATTTAAAATTTTCACTCTGATATGTGGTGCAATGACATCATGCGCCACCGCATCACAACTCTGTGCAATGAAGTCACTGCATGGCCATGGATGGAAGTCCAGATTGTAAACTGACCCAGATACTTCAAAGCATTCCAATGCCCTATTGGGCATGCATTGATATTTTTGTCCTAGCAAGCGATTACAACCCAAAGCAATTATGCCTACACACTGGGGGTCATTTATCAACACTGGGCAAATTTGCCCATGGGCAGTAACCCATGGCAACCAATCAGATTGCTGCATTCATTGTTCTACTTGCAGCTGGCTTTAAAAAGCTTTCCGGTGATTGGTTGCTATAGGTAACTGCCCATGGGCAAATCTGCCCAGTGTTGATAAATGAGCCCCGATGACTCTTAACATGGTTGACGGAGCACATTGGGGATCGGACGCCAAGTATCCTTAGCTAAAAACTAGCTTACCTTTGTGCCAAGTATCCTTAGCTAAAAACTAGCTTACCTTTGTGCCAAGTATCCTTAGCTAAAAACTAGCTTACCTTGTTCCTTTGTGTTCCTAAGAGCCCATCATCTTCTGTATTATCCTGGCTTATCCTCTGACTTTCTAAGATGGCACACTTTACATATTGAGATTTTTTTCTAATATAAAGTTCTGACAGAGATGTTCAGTTTCCCTCACAATTTTGGAAGGCTTTTTGCAAATAATTAAAAAGCAAAGTTTCCATATCCTCAGCTTACTATCCACAAACCAATGGCTAGATGGAGAGTCAACCAAACCTATTCGATGATTTACTTATTTTCGATGATTTGGTTACCTTCTTCCATTGGCAGAATTTGCCTATAACAATGCCTACTTTATACTAAAGGCCGGTCTCTATTTTCACTATCTATGGTCTTCACCAAGCAAAATATCATTTATCTTTACCAAATTGAAGTGTTGATCCAGAATTCAAAGTTGGTTACCACCCTCAAACGTTCTTGCCATAGCAATATTTGACTACGTAGAGTAGCTACTGTCACTAAGGAAATTCCAGCGAGGCAGCTTCTGATGTCTATAAACCCAGTTAACCTTGCAAATTTCATTGTAGTATCCTATTAAGCCTGCTCCTTCTCATTTTCAAAAGATGTTCCCTTAAAAATGGGAATATAATATAATGCTATTGCATGTGGTTTAATTCTGGTTCTCTAGCATGCATTTGCATGACCCAATATGCAGTTTCTCTCTGTAACTGTAGTTATCTTATAATAAATGTCTCTAGTTATTTTATTAGCTACTTATTTCGTTTTCTAAGTCTACGTTACATGTAATGAGTGGCGTATGTAGGTATAATTAAAAAAAAACAAACAGTTTTTTTTAACAAGGCTCCTAATCAGAGAGGAGGTGTCACTAACAAGGACAATGATGGAATAAAAGGGGTTTGTTTTATGTTTTTTAAAACGTAAGCCTTGATGCCAGTTGTTTATCTTCCCACGGACCATTTCCATTGTTTCCTGATAACCATCTGTCTTCAAATACTTAGTGGACTCCATTAGTTGCCTTTAAGTCTCTTTATATGATTTCCTGTGTATTTAACATGATAAAATTGAAAAAAAAAAAGCCACACAGTGTTGGTGTTTTATGTGCATTTTGAGCAGCTACTCCAGTTAGTTCAATATCAGCCAAAGGTTGATGCATATGTTGTTGTTTAGTAGTATGATTTATATATGTTTATATTTGGCACAATAGCAGACTATAACCATTAATCTGGAACAGCTCCAGCTTGAAGAATATTCCACTAGCAATATTTACATTTTATACAAACCATATGCCTTAAAGTGCATGATATTTGCGGAATCGGATAGGCTGAATGTTAGAAACATGAGAGAACAGTGCAGGTTAGTGTGACTCTGGCTATAAGGAGCCAATATTAGAATTTATGTTTTCATTGAGTACCACATTATGGCTGAACACTTTGTAAAGTAAGGGTGGTAGAGCTTATTGTGTGTTCAAAGAATTATTATGTAGTTGGTACTACTGATCTGGTGGGCTTAAACACTTTAATTCAGATAGCTTTATCCATTTTAGGAGGGATAGAGGAACTATAAAACTAGGGGCATGTTTACTAACATTGGAGGTAAATATCTGGAGAGATTTCTGGAGATCAGATCTTTGCTTTTGTTTTCTAATTTATATGTTGCTGTTTAAAGCTAATTGCTCATTGGTTGCCATGGGCAACTCTCCAGCAATCTCTCCAGATATGTATCTCCAATGTTAGAATACATGCCCTAGGCCTGAGCTATAGGCCTGTTGATCTTTTGTCTATGGCAGGAATGCCTTGAAGGGAATATCAAAGCATAATATATTGGAATTAATCATATTAGATTATGATTATGTGCAACCATAGTTTTATAGGCCTTCTACAAGTCGGTGAACTGAGCTGCAGTGGGTGTGATGGACTGAAGCATTTTAATACAATATTGGAGGGATGATTACGGATTAAACTAAAACCATACTATTTGTACTGGGGAAAACAATCTGAATGAAAGATTGATTAGTAAAAAAATAGTGATAACTGGAATGTGTTCTGGTTGGATCAATGTTGTTAGTGGAGTACCTTTGGGGTCTTTACTTGCTCCATTGGTCTTTAATTTCTTAATAAATGACCTTGTGGTTGACACTGTGGGTACTGTCTTGCCATTTCCTGTTGATGCTATATTGTGGCCAAAGAGTGGCTTAACATATCAGGTCTGCAAAATTTTCTAGGCCTCAAAAACACATCATCCATGATTTTGTGTGAATCTTGGATTGCAAGCACTACTGTATAGAGGAAGCAGAACTTATATCCAATAGACCCCCAAGCCTTGTTTAGAGCAGTCTGCAGCTCTCCCAAAATGTTCCTAATGACTAGATTAAACCAGCATGCAAAGGCAAGAGAAGCAGAGAGATCCCCTGAACATTTATTTCATCAGACTATAATGTTTGGGGGCATGTCCCTTTGTCAGTATATTTGCGCCATTGTTGCAAAACAATAAGTGATTTGACTAAATTGAAGGACTGGGCAGCAAAGTGGTAAATTAAGTTCAGGAATGCTAGTTATTCACTAAATAGAATCCCATTGGTGATCTTGCCTGGGATTTTTCTGGATAACAGAAGGTGCAAATCTAGGAAGTGTCGCTCAGTGTCTTCTACTTCTATTTGGCATAAATGAAGGCACTGACTTAAGGGATGGAAACCTAATATTACTACATTATAAATATTTGGTAATGTACATTATGTAGTGCAAATTTGGGCCCCAGTCCATAGGAAGCAGTACAGTATTAACAAGCAAGCAAAGTGTTAAAATAATGAAACAATTAAACCACAGGGAAGGTTGGGTTTAACTTTCAGTTATCAGGAGATGGGAGTTTCTCACCTTTTTTTTATCAATCTGCATTTTTTATTTCCTAGCAAGCAGAATCTTTAATGCCAAGGATATAGAATAAGTCCCACACCAATTGAACAATTTTAGTTGTAAGTCAGTTGTAAGTGTACATTAGGATTTTTTTGTAGCTAGTTTACCTTGTGTTTTATGTTAACATATAATCCTAGTAGACTGAAAATACACACAAGCAAAGGGCTCTCAAATATTTCTGCTGGTTTGTTTGTAATTATTGTTGTTAAATTCACTGCACTGCAAAATATATTGGTGTGTATAAATAATTACTAATAAAAGAAAATGAACGTGCATGCTCTAGGCAGATGGTTGAAAATGAACGTGCATGCTCTAGGCAGATGGTGTCCAGCTGCCAATTCTGTCAGTATATTTTCCCTAAACTCCATCTCAGTTCTTCAAAGCTAACTTCCTCAAATGTACAGTATCTATGCCTAAATCCTGTTTTGCTAACACTAGCACTGCACCAGTTCTGAACATGCTTAAAATATTAAGCCCATAATTGGAGTTACTGTCTAGGAAGTACACATTGACACAGTAGAAAAAACTGAGAACTAAAAATAAAAGTGGAAAATATTTTTTTTCTTGGATTTCAAAGAAGAACTCTGCCATGTTCGGCACCCTGAATCCAGAACCAGTGCTAGGATTCCAGGTCTCGGTTCTTGCTTCTGCCTTTAACAGCCGCCTTTCACCTAAGGAGGAGCCCTCGGCTAATTGGATGCCGCCAGGTCTTACTAAGAGCAGAGCAAAGCTACAGGTTCTGGACAAGCAAAGGGGCACGATCGTCTCACCAAGGATACTGGGTGGAAGAACACAACTAGGAAGGCAGGCCAGACAACATAGCGTGGAACAGGCAGGCCGGGCCAGCACAAGCAGAGTTAGAATAGTCAGACAGGCCGGAATCAGGATCGGAGAACGTAGAGTAATCAGGCAAGGGTCAGCTTGAAGAGTTCAAAATAAACAGCCAGGCAAGGGTCAGGATACAGAGTTCAGCATAGTCAGGCAAGGTAAGGGTCAATAACCAGAAGATCAACAGGATTTACGTAGGAATAGCACCAGGAATAAACTAAATTGAACCTAACAACGAGCAATGTTTCAAATACGGAGATCCCTTTAAATAGTGTATGAATTTCGCTCCAAGCGCCACCCACTAGACCACCAGGGTAACGAAACGTTACAAACTATTATTTGAAATATTAGCTGTAAAAGATAATTTACACTCACTCCCTGCAAGTTGTCATTGCAATATTCTGTTTGTGCCCAGGGCTAAAGCCTCTCATCATAAATAGAAAATGGAGAATATTCTATTTGTTTTATACAAATATCCACATTTTAAAGCCTACAATATTTTCAGGGACCAGCCAACCTCAAGGTTCTACATATAAATGTCTTGATCCCAAATCTTGCCATAACTGACCTTCACGCAGGGTTCCCTGTAATATGTATACTATAAATAGCAGCAAAAAGAATTTACCTCACCCTAAATGATCTTCAGGTGCCCCCCATGCATTGTAGTGAGGCCACCCAGTGGGCCACAAAAAGTCTGGAAACCTCTGACTTGTTTAAAAATTTATTTATTTTTTTATACAAAAATGAGGAAATAGACTCTTTGTGTAACAGATTATCTGTATCTCAGCTTCCACTGTCTCTTTCTTATGCATTGTGCTCACTTAATAACTCCAGATCTTCATAAGCGTGTAGATTACTCCCCACAACCACATAAAGATATCCTTGAACTGGGTATGGAGAAGTGGAGTTATCACATCTCCATTTCCACTGGGCATTGTATATTACTTCACATGACACACCTCAGGGCTCCCAGTCACTGGCAGGGACCTTTGGCTGCATGGCACAGCAACTCCTTGTTGGTCTTGATGGGTTTATCCTGGTGAAGATAGCATTTGTGTGGTCCCCAGAGCAGTTATAGTGGTATTGGCCAACATTTACTCCAAGGCAGAAAAAGTCTCTTACTCCATCCCATAGATTTACATTTAGGAAAAAAACATAATATGTCAGAGTGCTTATTGCTAAAATGAATTGAAAGACTTGGATGCGTAAAAGGTATGAAACTATGTACAGATAAGAATTGTCTTTCTGCAGTGAGAGACTGTAAAATACAAAGCCCATGTTGACCGTACATATTTAGATAGTAACAAAGGGCAGTTTCAAAGCCCAAGTTACTTATCCCTTTCTCTGTCCAAGGGGAGCATTTATGTAAACTCATCCAAAAGAGACCCCATCAAAAAGTGCAGGGAACCTTACATAAATATTTACATGTATTTTGTTGGCTTAGCAGCTAAGACGTGATAAGACTATGAAAGCCTGGATAAAAGTGCCATCTGCTTGCAAAGTAACTCTTCTGAAGATTTAAAATATACATTTATGTATAGAACAGGAAAAAAAAACCTGCCACTCAAAGACACTTACATTTACAAGATATAAATAACTGATTTCACTGAGCAATAATAACCTGAGTGCTTCCACATGTAAAGAAACTGCATTCAAATTATGCAATTCCAGCTGACTCACTTTGCCTTCCCAATTTTGATGTGAGCTTGCAAACTTGACTGGCCTCCTGGGCTGCGTATTGTGAAGATAAATGTTGTCAACCGTAGATGGGGTTGTCACAAAGAATATGTATAAGATACAGCATTGGGAAATATACAGTAGGTTGCCCCTTAATCCCAACATAGGTAGCAGCAGCTGCAGCTGAGGACTTTCAAAGTGGCAAAGCACTAAGGATGTGTGTCCATTCCACAAGCAAAAGGACCTAGGACCCAGTAAGTCTTTATAAAGTAGGTGATGACCAATTAGGCTTTAGAGAAACAGCAACTATCCGCATTCATTGAACGAATGACAACTATTTCCATAAGTTGATGGACAAACTAATTCAGGCTATGTTTTGTCAGCTTTATGATGCAAACAAAAAGAAGGTTTGAAATGGAGTAACTTTTGCACTATTTTCTAAATATGGCAGACAGCTTGTTTTAATCTACTGAACAGAGTACTCTATTACATTTCCTGTAGCAAACTTGTGGCCTTTACTTTTATCATAAGCTACAATGGCACCAAATTTAATCATCTTCCTTTAGAAGGAGTCGTCAGCTAGGGCCATATTTCCTTTATGGTACCCCAAAGGCTGGTGCCTAGGCCAGCAGCTGCAGAGGAGCATAGGTGCCTATTCTAAAGGAAAAATATTTTTATTTGCCTCTACAGTCACGAAAATGTTAATAAATTAACACGTTATTAAAGCAGACACCAATGTGTCTATTCTTTAGAAGGTGTTCGTTTCACTTTATACAGTATGAGTTTTAATGCTCAGTGCTGCTCAGCAGCAGCGTTGAACACTAACACCTATTCAGAAAAGAAATTTGGATTGACAAGAGAGCTTGCGTGCAGGAGTCCAATTGTCTCATAAAAAATAAGAATCAAGAAGTTATATTTGGAAGTATCTACAGTTATAATGCAGATAGTAAAGCTCATTTACCATCATGAGGCAAGGGGCAAAGTTAAAGGGAAAAAATGTATAGCTCAGCTCATTGAACTCCTACAACGAAAGCAAAGAGGTGAGTCTCACTCGGTATACAATGTTGTTTGTTTTCATCTCTGCTTCATGAATGGTAGGCTGTCGTGGCCAGTGCGTGGGTGCCCCCAAGACATGCATCGAGGGTCAACCATGGTAAGTTTGTCATTGTGTGTGCCTCTTTCGCTGTGTGCCAGTGTGTGTGTATATAACTAAGCGTGGCTCTGTGTTGTTCTATGTATATTGCCTGAGAGAAACAGAGCAGCTGTGTGTGATTGTGCCACTTTCTCTTTCTGTTCTCTGTGTCACAGTGCAAGTATCACTGCAATATAAACCAATTGTACAAGTTTTTCTGAATGTACAGTGCACAAGCGCAACTGCATTTGTTCTTTACAGCATAAATGCAGAAATTGTTTCACCATTCTTGCCTGGCAAGTTTCCCCTTTTTAGTGTGCATAGTTTTTTCTGATCCATTCTGTTGGTGTGGGACCTGTTATCCAGAATGCTCGGGACCTGTGGTTTTCTGGATAATGGGTCTTTTGAAAATTTGGATCACCATACTTAAGGGGTCTATTTATTAAACCTCAATTTTTTCTAGTCAAGTTTTTACGGGGAAAATGCCAATTTTTTGTAGAAAAATAAAAAAATCAATTTTTTTTAGAGATTTATTATACCCCAAAGCTGCTAAAAATCAGAAAATACTCCAGCTAAAATCTGCTGAGGTCATGTAGAAGTCAATGGCAGATGTCCCTGAAGTTGTTTCTTGACGTGATCTGCACTGGATAATCTGATATAGTCTGCATATTTATCCGATCATGTTGAGTTTTTGCTTCGACAATTCCATAAAAATTGAGTTTTCAAAGCGTCAAACATATGATACGAACTGACGCTTGATTTTGTCATTCGAGAAAAATGATTGACAAATGAGTTCAATTCATGGAAGGGAGTTTGGTTGAGATAAATAAACTCAATAATATTGTTTTGCCTCCAATAAGGATTAATTATATCTTAGTGTGGTCTGTTACCACAGATAAAGGAGGAAAAGTAGAGCTATGGGATCTATTATCCAGAAAGCTCCAAATTACGGGAAGGCCATCTTCCATAGACGCCATTTTATCCAACTAATATTTAAAATGTTTTCAATAAAACAGCACCTTCTACTTAATCCACACTAAGATATAATGAATCCTTATTGGAAGCAAAATCAGTCTATTGGGTTTATTTAATGTTTAAATGAATTTCTAGTAGACTTAGAAGACTTTCAAACTTCGAATTCAAAAAGACCAATCAAATGGAGCTCGAAGTGGGCCGAATTCGGCCTACTTCGAATCATACGATTGTACTTCGATTCAAAGTTTTTTTAACTTCGACCTTTGATCTCCCAAACTCCTCCCCCAATTGCCTCCATACAGGTTGTAGGAGGTCCCCCATAGGCTAAAACAGCACTTCGGCAGTTTTTAGGTGGCGAATGGTCGAAGTATTGCCTTTGAATTTCAAAGTTTTTTTCAAATTCGAATTGAAGTACGACTATTCCCTAGTCGAAGTACACAAAAAATAGCTTGAATTTCGAAGTTTTTCACTTCAAAACGTCACCTTGACCTTTGATAAATCTGCCCCTTAAAGTACAGTATGAAGATCCAAATTATGAACATATTGGTTATCTGGAAAACCCCAGGTCCCAATACCTGTACTATATTTCCTATAACAATTTAACATTTTATAGCACTTGTTTATGGCGGGGGGCCTGCAAACTCCATGCAAGGGAATAAACCCGTGCACTTTGCAAACCCTATTTACCATTGCTATCTGACCATTTTCAGACATGGTTGGTTTAGGAGGACAGCACAACTATAAACATTCTGGGCTGATAATCATTATTTGGGCTAGATTTATGGGAAGTCACACAAGTTTAATGTTGTGAAAGCCCAACATATGTTCCTGCTGCTACTGAACCTTAATTGAACATGAAAAGTTCCCTCATGTGGCTCAGATATTTCATAAACTATGCATATTTAATCGGATCCATGATGCTCAAGAGTTCCGTTCCAAGACTCGAACGGCAAAAATTGGACGCTGTTTGAACAACAAATCATATCCTGTGATTAGTTTGAAAAATGGCTGAAAATATAAACTCGCACTGGTTTGGCTATGTCGAGGGACTTTAAGAAAAAGACCTCTCTGCTCTTTCTATTTGACACAGATGGTAACTTTGCTTAATGACAATAACTGTCAGAGCTCAGTGTCTTATTGCACTCTCCTGGTTCAGAAACCCTCTTTACACGTCACGCCATATATGTTGTGTGACGGTTCTCCCGGTGGGAGGTCTGTTCATAAGGCAGTGCTGAGTAATCTCATTATTTACACGGATTCTGTACTTGTGCAGGAAAAGCTCTGCTTCCTGGAACCCCTGTTCTTGCTTATTTCCCACTCCGCTGCTTCAGCTGGTCAATAGCACAGAGAAATCCCAGGATGGAGTATAGGATTCTACAGACATTCGCGTACACACTACTGTTTCTGCTCTGCTCTTGGGGTAAGCTTTTCCTTCTGCACTCAATTCTCTTTCATTTAGCAGTTCAATGGCAGAACATCTGTTTAGTGTATCTTTTTCTTATTATACTCAAACTAATTTCCTTGCAAGCAACTTATCTGAAGTTCGTCCATGGGCTGGTCTGTAGTTAGTTTAACAGCATTATGCGAGCTCTTTGTGATGTCTGCATATGTTGCTTGACGAACGAACATGCACACTTTTTCTCGCATACTATTTGCTCCCCTTGCAGAAAGTCATTCACAAAGAAAGGGATATCTTATTGACAATGCTTTGATTCTAAGTATATCTGTGTTTGCTGTAAGGGGTAATATTATCCATGCATTCAAATGCAATACAGGAAAGTCAGGGGGAAAAATATGATATTCTCTATACCACTTTGCCTTTATTTTTGTATTCTTTAAGGTTCTTTCTGTATGCAAGCTGACAAATTATACTTTGCATTGTTCTCTGAAGCCACTTATCTTCTGAAATATAATCACAAAGCTGCTTTTGATTAGTATAATTTAAAAGTAAGACAAAGCATGCTTGTTTATATGATCATGAGTATTCTGCAGGCAAAATATCATCATTATGTTATTTACAGAGTTGGAACATCCCCAATTACCCATGCTTTGTTTAACTATATTTTGTCTAGTAAACTGCTTTGCAGTGATTGGTCACTGCCAATGTATACAGTAGTGCCTTGGTACTGTAGATACTGCTCTGATCCATTTTATTGGGGAAATTACTTATGGTTTGGCCCAATGTGGCAGACTCCTAATTCGTTACAATGGACAAGGCATTGAGGTCCATCATTAGTGTCGTGGCTCTGTTCTACCTGAACCAGCACATCACATGCACATAATACTGGCTGCAGGGAGCCTTGGTGTACAAGAGGTGCCCAAAAACATTCCATACATTGACATGATTTCACTGGTGGGCCATTATGTCCATAAATAATGGGAGGTGGTTTTAAGACTTCTATCATATGCCCTTCAATATTGGGCTTCCAATGGTCATGTAAATGCATGATTTGATAATAGGAAGGTATATCTTTAGGAAACTATTAATATATTCATTCAATAGACTTCTGGTAGCACAATTTCAGGTTAGACCAAATAAGCTAAATCTAAAGGCAAGGTTTGACTTACTGTTTATATGTGCATTTTGATACTGAAATAGAATGTAAATCACCTTCAAGGGGCACACAAAAAGAGTGAAAGTTTTACAGTTTTTGAATATAATTATGTCAAAGAAGAATTTCCTTATTTGAATCTAAGCTAATCTCATAAAGCAAGAACTGGTGGCACTGGTAGATAAGCAGCTGGCTAATCAGTTGGGGAACATTTACCTTCTGGGAAGTTCTTTGAATTCTGATTAAACTCCCACTTTTCAACCTCACAATGTGACTTCTGTCTCCAAGAATTCTCTCTGGAAGGTGCCAATACAACATTACAAAGCATAAAAAAACCAAACACAGTGTTTCTTCAATAGCCCTGATTTTTTATATGTTGTGGCCTCGAATATGTAAATTTTCACCTACATCACCATTTTTTTTTTGGAAGTTAGAAATCACAAGTAACCATATAAAGATGCTGCTCCCTGGGGATTATTTGCTGATTCATCTGATTTCTGTGGCAGAAGTAAAGAATCATTGCACAGAAAATAACTAGTAGGAAAAGTAGTGTTTTTGAGAATAGATTGGTGGATAATAGTTAGATTGACACAGCAATTTAATTAAGATGACATTTTTTGAAATTGTCTTTTCAAATTAAACACAGGCAATGACATGATATTTAATGTCAGCACAGGTTTGAAAACATATTACCAAAATTTGAGTGACTAAAAATGAGCGTGGTTTAGGAACTACTAGTTATGTAAACCTAGTTATGTAAACACAATTTACTCTGCTCCCATATAAACTCATGTCAAAGCTGAATGTTTGAGTATTAAGAGATTCACCGTGATCTTGATAAGTAATTTAAGGTCCCCAAAGACGCAAAGATTTCTCTTGACGAACGACCGATTTTAGGGAAGCCCGACCAATCCTTCGTATAATTTCGATCGTACATCTTACGATTTTTCGGCCAAAATCTGTCAGGAAATTGATCGGCCAGGTCAAAAAATCTTTGTCGGTCCCAGTGCAATCTATCTATGTTTGCAGGGCCAAGCAGACAGCTACCCTTTAGTTTCCTGGCAAATCAGTCTTTTTTCGATGTTAAATTCGTACGATTGTTCCGAGAAGATCGTGGATCTCACGATCAGGATCTGATCTTTTAAAAATCTCAACATCTATGGCCAGCTTTAGATTGGCTGCCAGGGAAGACATTGTTTTTGACAATCTGAACCTTGCTTGCATGTAAACCCAC
Organism: Xenopus petersii; assembly: GCA_038501925.1. NCBI lineage: Eukaryota > Metazoa > Chordata > Amphibia > Anura > Pipidae > Xenopus > Xenopus petersii. The sequence goes on along the minus strand of CM076688.1, from coordinate 105,822,650 downwards.
TCACCATTAGATCTTGCATTTCTGCAGCCGTAATAGATAAGGCTGGGCAATATTGGCTGATGGGAATGTGAGCATTTTATGGGTGATCGGAAGCAAACAAATTTGCAAACCATGTGCAATGTCTTGCTTGGAGTGGTGTAAAGATCACTGGCATTGGAAAAGTGGCAGTGGATAAGTGTCCTTTGGAGTGATGTATTATGGCATTTCACCATCTGGCAGGCTGAAGGAAAAGTTTAAGTTGAACGAAAACTACACGATTGCATAATGCTGACAGTAAAGCTTGTTGAAGGCGGAATAATGGTCTGGGGCTGTTTTGGGCAAGGGCCCTGGTTCCACTAAAAGGCCACACTTGATGCTACAGACTTTCTTGGCAATTTCACACTTTCTACCTTTTTGGAAAGGTTTAGTACAATAATGTCTCCATGCTCAAAGTGAGGTCTGTACATATGTGTTTTACTGAGATGGGAGAGAAAGACTGGGCCACACTGACTGGCCTACACTAAGGGGGAAATTCACTAACGGGTGAAAATTCGCCAGCGACGGCTTTCGCCACACTTCGCCAGGCGCAGCTTCGCACAGACAATCCTAATTCATTAAGTAGAGAAGTTTTGTCGCCGGCACCAAACACTTGCGAACTTGCGCCAGCGTTACTACGGCAGGCATAGCGTAGTAGCGCTAGATAATTTGAATACGGCGGGAAGTTACATTTCAATGGACGTATAAGTTGCAGCACATACATTACATTACACAAGCCCAGGGAAACTTAATAAAAGAAAATAGAGTTGTTATATTGCCCTACACATGAGCCCAGTGTATAGTTTATGTGCCATATGTTAGGAAATGTAGGGGAGAAGGTGGGTACCCCAAAAAAAAGTACAATCTTTTTCAGCCTATCACCCTGTAAAAAGGAAAAGACGCCAGCGTTTTTTGGGACTTAGGACTTTAGTCCTATCTACTCTATTGCACTTCGTCTGGTCTGAGGTGGCGAAGGCAAGTCTGGCGATAGAGGTAACGTTCAGTAAAAAACAAAAACTTTGTGACTTTGTGAATTTGTGTAGTAACGATCTTTCACCAGAGCGAAGTTGCACTAGCGTCTATCTCCGTCACTAGCGTAGTTACGCCAGCGCCCGTTAGTAAATCGGTAAAGTTCCGAAATGGTCCAGCGAATTTTTATTTTATTATATATTTTTATTAAAGGGGACCTGTCACCCAGAAATAAAAAGCTGTATATTAAAAGTCCTTTTCAAATCAAATATGAAACACAAATTCTTTTTTTATTAAAATAATCATAACTGTTAAGAACTCGTTTAAAATTCTCAACTGTCAATCATATATTGCTTGCCCCTCCTCTATGCCTTAGGCAATTACTTTCACTTTCCAAGATGTCACTGCACTCTCCACATTCCCGCTCCCTCCTCACCATCTAATTGTGTAGCCAGTGCTTGAGCAGGGGTATCAGTTGCCACATTCTGGCACATAAAAAGATTTTCATTTGATGCAAAACTTGCCTTAATAACAGTGTACACAAAATGGCAGCTGTCTGCTTGATTTGATAGTGAAGTCCAAGACTAAAATAAACAAGATTTAAATCATTCATAAAGTGAAATAAATTTTGATTGACTGACATCATAAAAAAAGATTTGGCATTATTTATTGGGGTGACAGGTCCCCTTTAACACTTTTGGTTTGGGAATGAGATGTTGGACAGGCAGCTACCTGGATACTTTTGGCATATGTTACATATAGAAATATTTTGCTGCTGTGGCTTTTTACACATTCAATTAAAACATCGACTACAAAAGAAGGACAACTTTATCAAATTTTAGGTTATATAAGTTCAAACAAGACTAGTCGTTTCAGCTATTTATTGTTCAATCCAACATTTCCAATCCATTATTTTGTCATGACTTCATATGGTTACACATACAGTACACAAAAATATTTATGTGTCCTCTTTCATATATATTGAGGACTGAAAAATCTATATTTAATCTGAACGTACACAGCAACAATCTATGTGGCTTCATGGATTTACCACAGTTACCTGTATATCTCTACTCAAGACATAACAAAGTTATGGCATTTCTGTCTCACACCCTTTCATTTTATTTTACATCCTTGAATAACTGAGCAAAGCTTTAGTGACCTTTATCCATATCTTAGTTTGTAAGGGGATCTTTGTATCAAGTATCGGAAAAAGGAAATTGCCATGAGGAAACATAGTAGAGTCTCATATGCCGGAATGTTAACCTGGATTTTTGCATTGTGCGTCATCAGTCAAAAAAAGATTTGTGGAAAGGTTCTGAGTCCTTGCAACCACAACATGTTGTCACTCACCTGTACATGTTTGAGGAATGGATTGATAGCTTATTGAAACAATATCTTTGTCAAACATGCTGGCTGGCATTTTGTTTCTTAGGGTCTATTCTTCAAAGACAAATAATGGGATGATATTTTAGGAACTTACAACCTTTGGCTGACCAGCTCTTGTTGATGTACAACAAATGCCTACCAGAGGGACACATGGCTCTCTAAATTCTGACCCTTTTGTAGAATAGATAAAAACATTTTTTAAAAGACCTTAAAAGAACTCCCTTAATCACAGAACATTTTATAGCAAGCCCAGCTCCCGTAAAGAGCTAATATGGACGCAAAGTTGAGCAAGAAATAACACTATTCAGGAAAGTAATTGTGCTTATGAGAGGGTTCCCTTAGCAGATTGTATCAAGTGAGTTGGACTGTTTTTTTTTTTTTTAACCCAAATTAACTATATACAGTATGACTCACTACAGATCCTCCTTCTACTCCCATGAACATATCTCTCATGTGTCTGGCCCACCGCAACCCATCAGCAGCTCGCTTTATCATACATTTCCCACGATTTCAGGAAAAAACATACAATGGTAGAGTATGACATTTGGTTTTGCTAGATTTCTGATGAACGTGAGCTAAATCATGTTGATTGAAACCCCCACTGTGTTATTAAAAGGATGTGCTTATTTAACTTGAGTGACAGAAAGGAAGCGAGAAATTCAAAATAATAGGAATATCCTCTTTTTGCCAGACAAAGTGATATAAACATCCTTCCTTTTCGTTCAGTTATGCTGATTTGATAGAAAACTGTCACCAGGAGACAGACTTCCAACCTCTAAAAAATGAACGTCAAAGCTTTAAGTGGCAAACAATTGTAAGGGACAAACAGTTGGAACTTGGCAGTGTATCTTGTGTAATAATATGGTTTTATGTTGGTGCCAAAAAATCTATATAGGTACTACTACAAAACTAATTAGTGATTCATAATCAAATTTTATTAAAGTTAATCATGGGGAATATACTCAAAATTTACCCCAGTCCTAGGGTGTAAGTCCAAGTCAACATTTCAAAAAATAAAAATGTGGAGTGTCCCCCAAAATAATGAATCAATCAATTAAAAAATGAAAAATTTATTAGGACATCATAGCAAGACCTAACGCGTTTCGTATCTGCTGGGGCACTTACTCATTGAGTAATAATTGTGTGCCCATTATCAGTGCTCATGAACTACCAGCTTGTGTAAGCTGTATATAGCAAGTAATTCATCATTCACTAACACACTGTATAACGCTATATAATGGCTGCCTTATATAAACAGGCTTATATAATTGTTTCTCCATCCAGTTCATTACTGAGGCTTGGATTTTGCCAGCTTTTGTAGAACCCTGTGCAGCCCAGTAGTTGATATCTTTTATAAAAGATAAACAGGGGAATGTAATAAAAGTCGCAAAGAGCAAAACAATTCGCACCAATAAGACTAAAAATCCACATCTCGCAATGTAATATTGTTCCTTAAACTGTTATTGCATTGCGAATTTTAATTGTGCATTGCGAATTTTAATTTTGCACTCATAAGAAGTGCTTGAAGGTGTCGTAATCTTTTGGAGCAAACATAACGACTTTTTCAGTAAGAAGTTTTATTACATTGACTGCGCATTGGCGCAAACTATAAAATTCGCAAACGGTCTTTCACTGTCGGAAGTGGTCGCTAAACAGTTTCCGGGCTCGCAAAAGCTATATTAAATTCGCACAAAGCAAAATTTGTTCGCGCAAAGGCATAACTTTTCGCATTGCGAATAGTTTTTCCTTTAGCGATTTTTATTACATTCCCCCGAAAGTGATGTATAGCACGTCTCACTTGACGGATCTATTTATTAAAGGACAAGGATTAATCATCCCTGTAATGATAATTACTACTATTTTAGGCCGGGTCAAACCACCATCTTGCTTGTGGTCCCTGTGATCCTTCCTGCTGCCTTGGGCATTGCACATGTCCAGTAGATCAAATCAGAGCCTTAGAAACTGACGTTTTTGTTCAACTGCACAAGTGCAAAATCCAGAGCTGCAGTGAGGATTAAAAGACTGGAAGATAGTTGGGAGAGTGACACTCCCAAAAATAGTGTCCCAGACTGGTGCATTTTTCAGCAAAGAATTAAACTGGATGACTAGCCATCATCTCAAATAAGGAATGCCTTTAAAAAGTTATGCATAGCTGGCTTAAAATATAGCTTTATTTCAAAGCAGTGGACACTTAGGGGAACTTTGTCAATAGGCACTTGATGCAAATACATGGAAGCACAAGGGTCCTGTCTGGAAGCAAGCAAATTTAAAGCATAGCATCTTATAAATGAGCCCTAAAGTCTGTAGACACTATAATACCTAAAATTATTCTGCTTATTTGTATCTAATGGGGAAATGCATTTTGCAAGGGAACCATACAATAACAGCTCTGCTGCCTTCCATCAGAGGATCTGTCCATGGAACACAAGGGCTTCCCTTAAGATGACAAAAAGAGTGTTTCACGAATAATTAATACTCTTGGTACAATGCGATCCTGAGCCTGGTCTTATTCTGGATTCTGAAGTCTGGATGGAATTTTCCCTCTTCTGAAGAAAATTGGTGACAACAGATGTGTTTTTTTTTATCTGAGCAACAGTTTGGATTTGATAGATGTGTGGGAACCTCAAGGAAGCACAAATAGCTCAGATTCTCATAATATGCTCAAATGTGTACAGGTTGAACTGTCAGAATGTTTCATCCACTGATCTATCCATCTGTGTTTAGGTCATGATATTCTAAACAGTCCCATTGTTGGTGTTCCTTGAGGACTGGAGTTGGAAATCCTTTAACTATACCCATGTGAGTAGGTCAGACCTAGTGTGGCTAACATCTGCATTGAATAAAGATGACATATTCCCATGGCTTTCATTCAACAGTCTGTTATGCAGAACAAGATCTATTTGCAACAGGTCCTCTCAACTTTCTGTGGAGTTTTTCTTTGCAAAAGGCTGGTCTTTCATATTTAATCTTTTTGCTAACTGGAACTGTGGTCACATTCAGTAAAACTGTGTCAAAGGCACTAAGGCCACTATAAGACCTGAAAAACTGTCCATTAAATAAAGGTGTACTCAATGCCCTTACAGCAGACAATGTCTAACAACCCCCTTGCAGGTTCAACCTTTAGTAAGGGTTCCCCTTAGCCGATAAAAAGTCTTCCAGAGACAGGTAAATAAATGGTGCATCTTTTATTCAGCCATAGTTTCAAAAGATATCTAGGATATTAAACAAGTTTTTGCTCCAGATCTAGGTTTCAGGTGTATCTAGTTGGGTGACACTTGGGCAGATTCATACTTTTTCTACTAGATGTAATTAAAAGGCAGAAAAAAGACATTTGGGGAGAATGCTTATTTTCTCTAATTAGCCTTCAGACTGAGCCCCCTTGCTACTGCCCAAGGGCTACCCAAGAGAGGGCAGCAGCACAGATTTACACAATCAGAATGCAGAGGTTACACAATCGGAATCAGAGGCTTTCAAAATACCACAATATGCTAAGAAACCAGTCCCTGATTAGATTTTAATTTATTTATTTTAATTTGTTGAACAACTTAGATGGCTACACCAATCATATTTACTCTTCATTTTCCTATTAGGCATTTTTGCTACAAGTTGTATTGGTGTGCCTCATTGTTCTACTTTGATCTTTTGTTGTAACTCCTGCTTGTTTAACTTGTGAAACAATAAAAACATTTTCAATCAAAGAAACCAGTCCCTGTATGACCAATAGTTGTTGACTAGTAAAATGTACAAACATGGGCAAAACACAATATGGCACTTGGTACAGATATGTCAACTTCTTTATATTTATAGTGATTCTTCCCGATTTAAGCCATCACCCCTGGTTTCCTGCAGTAACAGGTCAGCTTCCTGCATAGGCGTATCACACAAAGTCCTCAATATTGTCTGAAGCAGTGTGGCAGGGGTGGAACCATGGCGGAGCACGGGTGAGATTTCCTTGGATCACTTGGGATCTAGGTTGGCATCTCTGTTAGCAGCATGCTACTAATATTTATCCCTGGTGATCAAATAAAACACAATAACTCTTCTCAGTTAGTAGGAACCTTTGTTCTTTTTAGGCTTGTGGGACAGTGATTCAGTAACTGTCGGTGGTAATTGCTAATCTGACATCTATGTTATAACCTTACATAAAGTAAAATGCAACATTATTATTTAGAATGTAAATCCCTACACACACACACACACTTGAAATGGAATCATGATTTTTTTTCTGTGCCAGCAAAACATCGTATTGCATTGAACAAAACTGGCCCCTCCCAGAACTCCAGACAAGATAGGGATTATAAAAAGCAAAAGCCTCTCCAAGTCTGGCAGGGAGTCCTGTCGTGGAAGAGCCGTGGGCAGAAATGAAATAAATGTCCCTGCAGATTTTTTTCTCTAAATGGTGGAGAGTGAAATGGGTGAGAGGCCTCGCATCTGGGCTCCTCCAGGCAACACAAACGAAAATACTGTAGAGAGCTGGGCCTGAGGCACTAAAAGGTTTGTGCTTAAAGTAATATGAGCTTGTACCAGATATGAAGAGTGCATTAAGTGTTAAAGTTTGAGGTTATTTTTTAATACATTTAGTAACACTACCAAGCTTTAATCTATTGCAAAATGACATCTAGATAATGCCCTTATCTCCATGCTCTCTCCTAACTGCCATGTTCCCATATATATATATAAATGTTTTTTTCAAATTGGCTGTTATAACTGCTCAGCCCCCACTCACAATATCTTCTCTCAATATCTGCATAACTCCTTTCTAGTCGTACTCTGGCTTAAGGGGCAGTAAAGCTGAAATCAACGAACTTACGAGAAAAAGTAAATGTTTTGAAATATATACGAATTATGTTCCATGTTTGCTGATATTTCCAATATTTATTTCCATTATTATTAGGGCATAAGCCTTTATTAAATCAATTAGTGACTTATTAGTCTTGCAAACCACACTATGATAAGGGTATGGGGTCCGTTATCTGGAAACCCATTATACAGAAAGCTCTGAATTACAGAAAGGCCATCTCTCATAGACTCCATTATAACATAATAATTGTACCTCGTACTTGATCCTAAGATATAAGTAACCCTATTAATTAAATTTTTACTTGATTATTAGATATAAAGTATGGAGATGAAAATTACAGAAATATCCCTTATCCAGAAAACCAGAGGTCCCGAGCATTCTGGATAACAGGTCCCATATCTGTATTAGGCTACTAAATTTTAGAACAGGCCTTACAAACCTTTGTACTCATGTCCATGTTGGGGTCACTTGACAACCAAAAACTTATACAAACTGCTGCTTGATTACTAGGGTAAGTGGAAACCTAACTGAAAGACAAAAAAGGGACCCCCTTCAATTTATGTTTATAGGTTTTTCTATAGGCTCAAAGCAGAAATAAAGATGAGCTGATGGGAAGTTTCCAGACTGGGGCTCACTAGGGCCTTGGCTCATCAAAAAATCCCGTCGTACTAGGGTAGGACAAGTCCAACACTAACAGAGATACAAGTATAGGGCCAAACAGAGACTGCTGTTGGCTGATATTCGACATGAAGCTGAGAAAGAGCCAATTATAACCCTTTCAGTTAAACTACCATACAAATACTGTAGAGAGCAAAAAACCATTACCAGATAGGTATGGTTACCCGGAGATTGTAAACCTGGGGTACCCCTATGCAGCAGGAAATGTGGGTAGGAGACCCATGGAATAGATTAGTGAGGCACCACAACTTATAGCCATAGTTATAAATAAAGAAATACTGCTGACTTCAAAGGGGACAGTACTCGCCCTCCATACCATAGGAAGACCATTAGTAATTAGAAGCAGCTTCATTGTATATGTAGCTCAAGTTCACAGTGACATCTATAGGCAAAAACACCTAAGTGTGGGAAGAAAAAAACTAAAAGATAATATGAAATTCTAAAAAATATAAATTGTTTGGTGGAGATGTGGGAGACTTGTATCAGCAACATTGTGAAGTAGTAAACAGGACAGGATGGCAGGCCCTACGCTTGCTCTCCCCAAAGTATGTGCCAGTTTGGGTGAAGGCAGAAGACATTAGAGGGAACATTGTCTTCCACTATGTTTATCTGTGGCACAGATTATTCTCGTATGTGTAGTTACATTTAATTGTCCTTGTCAAATGAATAAGCTTCAAATATTGGGGCTACTGGGTCTAAAGGACACGTAAAGGCAAAAAAATAAAATTCCATTTTTACTTTCTTTATGGAAAAAGAAACCTATAACCAATATACTTTAATTAAAAAATGTGTACCGTTTTTATAAGAAACCTGACTTTATGCAGTGAAATTCTCCCTTCATTTACTGCTGTGAAAATTAATTGTCAGACGGTCCCTAAGTGCTCTGCAAAGAAACAATCATACTTATGAACAGCAGAGGGAGCCCCCACCTTACGTACCAGCCATGCAGAATTCAAGCAGCTTTGTTTGTTTCCTTGTAGAGAAGTCGGCGACTGTGTAGAGATTTGTATTGGATTTTATTTTTGCCTTTACATCCCCTTTACTGTTTCCAACATAATAAACACCCCTTTCAACTTGCTTTCAAGTACAAGTACTTTGATTTGGAGTATTGCTACATTGTGGGGATCGCCGTATCCCCCAAGGACTGGGCACCTAGCTAAAGCTTTACAGGAGGGCCAGGGAAAAATCCACATTAGAATACATGACAACACAGGACCCAGTTCAGTCTGCATATTCTGTTAAGTAATGAATCAGTCTTGCTGTATCGGCTTCTGGCAGATATTATTTGACTTGGACCACACTGAGCATGTGCGTGGTCTTGCAAAGATGTTTAACAAAGTTACAAGATGGTGACCCCCTGTGGCCAACTTTGAAAGCATAAATCATTTGTTTGATTAGGCTTGTGGTGCAGTAAGTTCATGTTTATGTTTAGTATACAAAATACAGAATTTCTAGCCTTATTCTATTTTCGACTTTACGTCCCCTTTAAGTGCAGATTGGGACAGACTACTAAATCTCACTGTTTAGAGTTTAGGAAAGTACTACATTTTATCAAGAGTAAAAACGTATCTGAAAAAAAAAACTGAGTGATGTACCTTTACAGTCCTAGTTTTCATAGGATCACATGATTCATAAAGTCGTTTTGCTTGGAACAGAAGTGGCTATGGGCTAATTGACAGTATCACTAAACCTGTTGGCCTTTTTGCAGCTGTGTCAGCAAATTGAGAGCTGTACAGCTACGCCTATCCTCACCATGGACTTTCTGGGCTTCTTTCCACATAGAAGCAATCAGTATCATGCTGCTTTCATATGGCTGACAAGCAACTTCCAGCAACAGGAAAGTGGATGCTCAATATCTGAGGAAACGTAATAAAATGGAGCAACACACGCAGAATCTGTAGAATGGGTTTATTTTTGCAACTGTAATTTGCTTCTAAACTAAAGTTAAAAAAAATACATACACTACACGAAAAATTATGCAGAATTGTTTGGTATCAAAGTCAGGTTGTTATGTTGATGGGAACAGGAAGAAGGGAAATATACTAAACTGCTTCTTTACTTCTGCTTGTGCCAATTTAGAATCAGGCACTGAAATATAGGTGACTGGCTGACTTGGGAGGAAGTTTGTTTTTATATTAAAAGATAAGACACTCGAACATATTTCAAATCTGAGTATAGGCCAGAAAGTCTTATGTGCAACATATCCTAACAGCTAAATCTAATAGCCTTCTATGATGTGGGGAGCATTTTTTTTAGTGATTTTCAATTAAGAAATTATGGCCTGAACATGCTATTTGTTCTTGGATGAACGACTACAAAGAATGGCAATATATTGAATGTTTTCCAGTTGGACCAGTGTTATTATTGGAATACCTAAAGAGTCTGTCCTTGGTCCATTGCTTTTCAATTTACTCATGAATGATCTTGATGTTGACTTTGGAAGTTCTGTCTGTTTTTGCAGGACGTTTCCTTTTAGAGGAATTTAACAATAAGTAGCAAATTCACAAATAAGGGTTCAAAATCACTTAATGAAAGTTTATTCATATGGGGAAAAACAAAAGAATGCTAGTTATACACTAAGGGGGTTATTTATTAAGGTTTGAGTTGTGTTTTCAACGTAAATTCGAGTTTGTGAGTTGATTTTGTTTTACAAAAGCTCACTGAACACATTTTCAGGTTAAAAATAAAATATTTTTTGAGATTTATTATACCCTGACCCTCGAAATAGCGCAAATTCGAAAATACACCATCTAAAACCTTTTGAGGTCTTGTAGGAGTCATCATTTTACCTCTTTATAGATCCGTGGTAAGACCTCACCTTGACTATGCAGTATAGTTGCCTTCATTGAAGGGAAATTAATAGTAGTAAGATGCGAAAATCAATGAAAATCATGAGAAAATACAACCAAAGTTGGGTTTGTTTTCTCTTTAGCAAAGCCCCTTGTGAAGGGACATGGATATTTACAATTAAGTTAGATAACATAAGTTAGATAACATTGTAGAGAAACAGAATGAGAAATGAACAAAGGACTGAAGGAAGGGTTTTTTCACCTAAAACAAAGTTAACAATTCTTCACCGTGTAGGCAATAAGGCTGTAGGCAGCGAGTCTCTGGAATGCTCTGCATGGTGACATTGTGGTGGCTAGGGATGTAGCGAACGTCGGAAAAAAAGTTCGCGAACATATTCGCGAACTTGCGCAAAATTGCGAGCGGTTCGCGAACGGTTCGCGAACCCCATAGACTTCAATGGAAAGGCGAACTTTAACATCTACAAAAGACATTTCTGGCCAGAAAAATGATTTTAAAGTTGTTTAAAGGGTGCAACGACCTGGACAGTGGCATGCCAGAGGGGGATCAAGGGCAAAAATGTATCTGAAAAATCTGCCTGTGTGTGCTTGGAAGAGATAGTGTAGGGCGAGAGCTGTTAGTGATTTCAGGGACAGATGATAGTAAGTTTGCTGGCTAGTAATCTGCGTGATACTGCTCTGTATTGGAGGGACAGAAGTCTGCAGGGATTTGAGGGACATTTTAGCTTAGGTAGCTTTGCTGGCTAGTAATCTACTGTTCTCTTTAAACAACTGCCATACGTTGACCTTGTAGGCATTGTTTGCCCAGTTTTTTTGGACGCAGCCACTGAAGCACAGTTGCCAGAAAAAATATGCCATATAAATGCTGAAAATAGTCATTTTTCGCCATACGTTATTCAACCAACTGCTATCTAGCTGTGTGCCCGTGTTCACATTCTGTCTAAATATCCATAATATTACCGTCTCCAGAAAAAACACCGGAGTGACTTTTTTTCAAGCAGCATTCTTATATTTTACGTAATCCGTATCCACCGCTGTGTATACGTTGACCTTGTAGGCATTATTTGCCCTGTAGGCATTTTTTGCCCAGTGTGTTATTCAACCAACTGCTATCTAGCTGTGTGACCGTGTTCACATTCTGTCTAAATATCCATAATATTACCGTCTCCAGAAAAAACACCGGAGTGACTTTTTTTCAAGCAGCATTCTTATATTTTACGTAATCCGTATCCACCGCTGTGTATACGTTGACCTTGTAGGCATTATTTGCACAGTGTTTTCTTCAAACCGCCATCTAGCTGTGTGAGCTTGTTCACATTTTGTCTAAATATTGATAATATTATCGTCTCTAGAAAAACCACTTGAGTTACTTTTTTTCAAGCAGCATTCATATATTTTACGTAATCCGTATCCACCGCTGTAGTAGTGTATACGTTGATCTTGTAGGCATTATTTGCACACTATTTTCTTCAAACTGCCATCTAGCTGTGTGTATTATCGTTTCCAGAAAAACCAACTGAGTTTTTGTTGTTGTTGTTTTTTTAAAAATAATGCCAGGCAAAGGCAGGCCGCCACGCAGAGGCCGTGCTAGGGGCCGTGCTGCTATGCAATCCTGTGGCCCTAGCAAATTGCCCAGTTTTAAAAAGCCAATGACCCTGAACTCCCAAAATGCTGAAGAGGTAGTTGACTGGCTTACACAGCACACCCCATCCTCTACCGTTTCTAACTTTACCACAACATCCTCCTCATCCTCCACTGCTATGGCCACCCCACGTAACACTTCCTCCACCACCGGTGCCCCATCTTCACTGGAGTCAGAGGAGTTATTTTCCCATGAGTTTCTTGAACTGAGTAATGCGCAACCATTATTGGCAGAAGAAGATGAAGGAGATGAGGACGTTACACCAGATTTAATTCTGGCAGAGAACACGACAGAGATGGACATAATGATGAGTGATGAGGAGGAGGAGGAGGAGGTCCCCGCTGCTGCTTCCTTCTGTGATGTGTCAGAAGAAATTGATGCATCTGAGGAGAATGATGATGAGGAGATTGATGTTTTGTGGGTGCCTGGTAGAAGAGAGCAAGAGGAGGGTAGTTCAGATGGAGAGACGGAGAGTCAGAGAGGCAGTAGGAGAATAAGACTTAGAAGAAGCAGGGAGGCCAGCCCGCAGGGATCAGTAGGGCAACAACATGTATCGGCACCTGTGTTCAGCCGGCCAACGCACCCGCCATTGCCGCCAATGCCGCCAACTTCTACTGTTACCGCCAGATCGCAGACTTCCAAAAAGTCAGCAGTGTGGCATTTTTTTAATGTGTGTGCCTCTGACAAAAGCATTGTAATTTGCAATGAGTGCAGTCAGAAACTGAGCCTTGGTAAGCCCAACAGCCACATAGGTACAACTTCTATGCGAAGGCACATGAGCGGCAAGCACAAAGCACTTTGGGAGCAACACCTCAAAGGCAACAGGCAAACTAAAAGTCACACTCCTTCTGGTCCAGCATCTTACTGCTCTACCTCTGCTCTCCTTGACCCATCTGAACCACCCTCCACTCCGCCTTCCACCTTGACCACCTGTTCCCATTCCCAGTCATCTGCCACCAGCCAAGTTTCTGTGAAGGCCATGTTTGAGCGTAAGAAGCCAATGTCTGACTGTCACCCCCTTGCCCGGCGTCTGACAGCTGGCTTGTCTGCACTCTTAGCCCGCCAGCTTTTACCATACCAGCTGGTGGACTCTGAGGCCTTCCGCAAATTTGTAGCAATTGGGACACCGCAGTGGAAGGTACCCAGCCGCAATTTTTTTTCTAAAAAGGGAATACCACACCTGTACCAACATGTGCAGAGCCAAGTTACCGCATCTCTGTCACTTAGTGTTGGGCCAAAGGTCCATATGACTACTGACGCATGGTCCTCCAAGCATGGTCAGGGCAGGTATGTCACCTACACTGCCCACTGGGTGAACTTGGTAATGGCTGGGAATGGGAAGCAGGGAATGGGTAGCTCAACAACAACAACAACAGTGGAGTTGGTGTCACCGCCACGGATTGCACGCGGTTCTGCCACCACCTCTACTCCTCCATCGCTCTCTACCTCGTCTTCTTCCTCTTCTTCTTCTTACTCTGCTGCTGGGTCCTCCTTCTCCTCCTCCACACCTGTGCACCCCCAGCTCCCCCTAGGCTATTCGACGTGCCAGGTACGCCGTTGTCACGCTGTCTTGGGGATGACGTGCCTGGAAAGCAAAAACCATACCGGATCTGTACTCCTGTCATCTCTGCAGTCACAGGCCGATCGGTGGCTGACCCCACACCAACTGCAGATCGGAAAAGTGGTGTGTGACAATGGAAGCAATCTGTTGGCAGCGTTGAGACTGGGAAATTTAACACATGTGCCCTGCATGGCACATGTGTTAAATTTAATAGTCCAACGTTTTGTCTCCAAGTACCCAGGATTCCAGGACGTTCTCACCCAGTCCAGAAAGGTGTCGGCCCATTTCAGACGTTCCTACACAGCCATGGCACGCCTTGCTGACATTCAGCAGCGCTACAACATGCCAGTCAGGCGTTTGATTTCTGACAGCCAGACTCGCTGGAATTCAACGCTCCTTATGTTGGAACGTCTGCTGCAACAACAAAGGGCCGTCAACGAGTACCTTTTTGAACTGGGTGGTAGGACTGGATCTGCAGAGCTGGGGATTTTTTTCCCCCGTTACTGGGTGCTTATGCGCGATGCCTGCAGGCTCATGCGACCTTTTGAAGAGGTGACAAATATGGTCAGTCGCACCGAAGGCACCATCAGCGACCTAATACCCTTCGCTTTCTTCCTGGAGCGTGCCGTGCGACGAGTGACAGATGAGGCTGTAGACCAGCGTGACGAGGAGCTGGAAGCGCACGATTTATGGTCGCAATCACCAGAACGAACCCAGGCACCTGCTGCAACGCAGGGAGAGGTGCCAGAAGTGGAGTCAGAGGAGGAAGGTGGCTTTGTGGAGGAGGAGGAGGAGGACCAACAGGAGCAGGCTTCCCAGGGGGCTAGTGGTGACCTTTTGGGGACCCCTGGTCTTGTACGTGGCTGGGGGGAGGAGACCGTGGATGATGCAGTCCTTGATAATGAGGAAGCGGAGATGGATAGCTCTGCATCCAACCTTGTGAGAATGGGGTCTTTCATGCTGGCATGCCTGTTGAAGGACCCCCGTATCAAGAGGCTTAAGGAGAAGGACCTGTACTGGGTCGCAATGCTACTAGACCCTCGGTACAAGCATAAAGTGTCAGAAATGTTACCAACATACCACAAGTCCGAAAAGATGCGGCATTTACAAACCAGCCTGCAAAACATGTTGTACAATGCTTTTAAGGGTGATGTCACTTCAGGAACTCATCAACATTCCAGGGGCAGAGGTGCCAGTAATCCTGCCACGAGCACACCTGCAAGGACAAAGCCCTTTGGCCGGTCTGTAACGTCAGACATGCAAATGTTTTTCTGTCCAAGGCAGCGCCACAACCCTTCTGGATCCACCCTCAAAGAACGCCTCGACCGGCAGGTAGCGGACTACCTGGCATTAACTGCAGATATCGACACTCTGAGGAGCGATGAACCCCTGGACTACTGGGTGCGCAGGCTTGATCTGTGGCCAGAGCTGTCACAATTTGCCATGAACCTCTTGTCTTGCCCAGCCTCAAGTGTGCTCTCAGAAAGGACCTTCAGTGCAGCAGGAGGGATTGTAACTGAGAAGAGAACTCGCCTAGGTCACAAAAGTGTCGATTACCTGACCTTTATTAAAATGAATGAGGGGTGGATCTCGGAGGGTTACTGCACGCCGGAAGACTTGTTCTGACTTCTATGCAGCTGTCCTTCTCTTCAAGCCTCATGACTCCACACACAGCTGTCCTTTAGCGTCCTCCTCCCTCCGCCACCGTTACAAACTAGGGTGCAAACCCTACTGGTTTAATTTTTTCTGGCCTCTGTGCTTCAGTGGCTGCAACCAAAAAAACTGGGCAAACAATGTCTACAAGGTCAACGTATGGCGAAAAATGACTATTTTCAGCATTTATATGGCATAATTTTTCTGGCCTCTGTGCTTCAGTGGCTGCAACCAAAAAAATTTATATTTTCAGCATTTATATGGCATATTTTTTCTGGCAACTGTGCTTCAGTGGCTGCGTCCAAAAAAACTGGGCAAACAATGTCTACAAGGTCAACACACTGGGCAAAAAATGCCTACAGGGCAAATAATGCCTAAAAGGTCAACTTATACACTACTACAGCGATGGATACGGATTACGTAAAATTTATTATGGCTGCTTGAAAAAAGTCACTCCGGTGTTTTTTCTGGAGACGGTAATATTATGGATATTTAGACAGAATGTGAACACGGGCACACAGCTAGATAGCAGTTGGTTGAATAACACACTGGGCAAAAAATGCCTACAGGGCAAATAATGCCTACAAGGTCAACTTATACACTACTACAGCGAGGGATACGGATTACGTAAAATTTATTATGGCTGCTTGAAAAAAGTCACTCCGGTGTTTTTTCTGGAGACGGTAATATTATGGATATTTAGACAGAATGTGAACACGGGCACACAGCTAGATAGCAGTTGGTTGAATAACACACTGGGCAAAAAATGCCTACAGGGCAAATAATGCCTAAAAGGTCAACTTATACACTACTACAGCGATGGATACGGATTACGTAAAATTTATTATGGCTGCTTGAAAAAAGTCACTCCGGTGTTTTTTCTGGAGACGGTAATATTATGGATATTTAGACAGAATGTGAACACGGGCACACAGCTAGATAGCAGTTGGTTGAATAACACACTGGGCAAAAAATGCCTACAGGGCAAATAATGCCTAAAAGGTCAACTTATACACTACTACAGCGGTAGTAAAATAAAAAAAAAGTTAAATAAAAAAAGAATGAATATTAAAAAAAAAAAATTAAAGTTGGTGCTGCTGAACTACTAGGAGCAGCAGATTAGCACACCAGTCCCACTCCCCAACACTGCTAGACTAATAGCACTGGGCTCTTATAGTAGTAGTAGTAGTAGTAGTAGTAGTAGTAGTAGTAGTAGTAGTAAAACAACAAAAAAATAAATAAAAGCAGTCCTTACAAGGACTATTGCTATTGCAGCAGTCAGCAGATGAGATCAGAAGCAGGACAGCTGCCCACTGCAGCTACATACAGAGCACTGCAGTAGAAGGTAGATTACTAGCCAGCAAAGCTACCTAAGCTTAAATGTCCCTCAAACCCCTGCAGACTTCTGTCCCTCCAATAACAGAGCAGTATCAAAACGATTACTAGCCAGCAAACTTTCAACTGTCCCTGAAATCACTAACAGGCAGCAGCTCTCTCCCTACACTATCTCTTCAGCACACACAGGCAGAGTGAAAAAAAGCTGCAGGGCTTCGGTTTTTATAGGGAAGGGGAGTGGTCCAAGGGAGAGCTTCCTGATTGGCTGCCATGTACCTGCTGGTCTGGGGTGAGAGGGCAAAAAAAAGCGCCAACAATGGCGAACCCAAAATGGCGAACGTCGCGCGACGTTCGCGAACTTCCGGCGAGCGCGAACACCCGATGTTCGCGCGAACAAGTTCGCCGGCGAACAGTTCGCGACATCTCTAGTGGTGGCACATGGCTATAATGCCTTTAAAGATATACTGACATCAGAAATTAAACTTATAACTTTGCCATAAAGTATTTGCAAAATGTACATCAACATGACCTATAGGTAACTTTTAATATACTTTCATATTTTAAAAAGTTTTTTAGTGTCAGTAT
The DNA here is from genome assembly GCA_038501925.1 of Xenopus petersii. Taxonomy (NCBI): domain Eukaryota; kingdom Metazoa; phylum Chordata; class Amphibia; order Anura; family Pipidae; genus Xenopus; species Xenopus petersii. The sequence continues at coordinate 105,805,215 of CM076688.1, read as the reverse complement.
CACTTTAAGTGATGCTTGGATGTCTTCAACAGGCATGCATATGTGTGGGTATGTCGATGCATATATAGGCATGTTTGTATGAATCTCTTAATATATACACATAGTGGTTTGCCATGCCTTATTTTCCTGGCATCAGTGATGCTAAGAGTTAAAACTGAATTGTAATTGGATAGTTGTATTTTTTTATATATTGTGTTGCAAGGCAATGAAGAGGACCCCACCAGTAATATTTTAATATTTTCAGTTGTGACCTTAATATTACATGCATTTTTATAGATGACTATTATGATTTAGCTGTTCTTTGCAAAGTCTCTCCCTTGCTGTTTTATGACAGTTTGCTGTAGATAGCAGCAGACCCCCTGCCCACCACTACTTCTCTGAGCTCACTTCAATCCCTGTGGTTTTATGATTCTTAGCTGCATGGTCTATTTTCCTCTCTGCACCAGTTAAAGGAATATCTACTGAGCATTCTTGGAGGTTAATCATCATCTTGGTCTGTTGTGGACGTTTTGGGCCTCATTAACCTAGGTCACCCGAGGCAATTGGCTGGTGGAAAGGGTAAAAAGGCTGGTGGAAAGGGTAAAAAGGGGCAGGCCCTGTTAAGTAGACCAGGATTTACCTTTTCAGACCAGGAAGAACCAAATGGGACTATCTTTTAATGGTCTATCTTACATTTAAAAGGGATAGAGCCAGTGCTGGAAAATACTTTGTACTTTGCGTTATTGGAAAGCAGACAAGTTGGGGTCCATTACTGTTCCTGGAAAGTATCTAGAAGGGTGACCTTTTTAATATCTTAATTTCTTGAATAATTGACATCCCTTATGTTTAAACATGTATTTTTTATTATGTGAAAGGTAGATGTAGACTGATTCAGTGCTGCTAGAAACATTTCCTATGTTGCATAAAAGACACAATACAAAACACCTTGATAATTTGCAGTGTGTTACAGGCAGCTATTTCTTTAAAAGCAACTAATACTTTTCATATGCTGAGCTGCATGCAGAGGTCTCTCTAGTGCTGCAGCTGAGTTGGTCATCCCCTGGTGGAAAAGTCTTTCTTTGCTCTCACGCCAAAGCAATCAGAAGGAAGCTGAACTGATAGGCCTGCAAGAAAACTGTGGTTTCTTTTGGCTGTTGCACTGTGTGTCAGTAGAGCAAACTCAGGCCCTAGGGTCTGCTGTGAGATATCTATTCTGAAATGGCAAATAAAAAGAGGTCAGACTTTTATGAACTAGATGAACATAGACGAGAGGTTCTTTTAGAAAAAAAACGCAGCTTTTGAACAAAATAAGAGGAATAAATGGAGGAAATATATGAGTATATAAAGCAAAGAACAGAGATCCAGGCTGAAATATGACACATGAATATGAAATTTTAATATATAACTATTTACAAAGCAAAAATGTACATCTTGTTGCCTATTTTCCTCTCTAAATTGCTTTCCAGTGCCAGTAAGCAATTTGCATATATTTATAGACCTCAATGTATTTAAATTAAAAACAATCTACAAATGTTCAGTTTTTATTTATGTCTAGTGATTTCCTTTAGTCAATGACTGCATTATAATAAATAACAGAGCACACTGATGGGAATGGGGCTAAGATACTGTTAAGTAATTTGGGCCTGTAATGCTAAGAAGTACACTAAAGGGTCCAATAAGCACAGAGGGCTGGCACTATGGTTAATGGAGAGTATAAACTATATGGTTAATTTCCTATGCTCAAGTTACCAAAAAGTAAGTAGCTACTTTCCCACATACCCATTGTAAGAAATTCAATCAAAAAAATCATGTCAACTGGGAACAGTTTTAATGCAAAAAACCAAGGAAAACGTCAATATTTCTTTCATCATAAAGGGTAAAAATGGCAACCTGGGAAAAAGTTAAATTAGGGGACAAATTCTCAACTGGGGAAAATACAAGTTTTATTTGAATTTGAGTGTTGCACAGGGAGCTGCATATTTAGCACCTGGTCAAGACCTTGCACCAGAGCACTTTTCACCTTACGCCTCATGCACTACAGTAGGCACAACTGACAAAACTGGCACTTGGCAATAGTATAGCATTGTGGTGCTATTCTTTGCCTAGATATACTGACTGATCCTTGTATACCCACAGTGTAGTGTTTACCCAGGAATTCCAGGGTAAATGGTGGTACACGGCTGGATGCATATTGGTAAATAGTGAGCAGATGCTATTTCCCCTGCATTTGAGTAAGAATGTTGTTACTTCTAGTGCACATATTAATAATGGCGTTGACATTCAAATCACTTAGAGCAAGTCAGTTGAGTCTATTGATGCAGCCAGCTAAGGGAACACTAGTATCAATACCACGTCCAGGCTGGCACCAGTTCCAGTTTTCTCTAGGGAGACTGCTGCATTGGGATAGCATCAAGTTGCTGGGGGCAAATCTGGGTGCAAATGCCTTCTGTAAATAGCTCCAAAATGTGCTCAGTTTTCAATCCAAACGAACACTTTGCACTTGTATGGTCTTAAATGTGTGCGTTAACCACCTATGTAAAAATTCCCAGATAATGATCAGCTTTTGAAACTCTAAGTCTGAAATATAAGGCATTAGTTAGGCTCAGGACATCTGCCCCAGCCCATTATTTCCTTCTCAGCAGGTTTATCAGATATCTTCATCGGAAAGCAGAATGCCATTTTCACAGGTGGATGTGAGTCATTCATTATATAGTCCAATAATCCTCATGGAAAAAACACAACACAGTGGGCCCCTGCGGACCAGACTTTAAAATAAAACAACATCCTGGACTGAAGCCTTTGAATACACATGTCATTAAGGCAGAGAAAAATATTTTGATTTAAATTTTTCATATTTAGTTCTTAAAGAAAATCCACATTCTTTCTCTGCACCAGGTCTGAAGATTTGTTCGGTAACAGTTTCGACTTAAAGGAAAACTATACCCCCAAAATGAATACTTAAGCAACAGATAGTTTATATCAAATTGAATGACATATTAAAGAATCTTACCAAACTGGAATATATATTTACATAAATATTGCCCTTTTACATCTCTTGCCTTGAACCACCATTTCGTGACTCTATCTGTGCTGCCTCAGAGATCACCTGACCAGAAATACTACAACACTAACTATAACAGGAAGAAGTGAGGAAGCAAAAGGCAGAACTCTGTCTGTTAATTGGCTCATGTGACCTTACATGTGGTTTGTATGTGTGATAATATACAGAAAAATGGAGTATATAGCACCTTCCACCAAACAGAAAAGCACAAAAATGGTGTGCAGGGTCAATGATTAATAGTAAATGTTTAGAGGACAGAAAAGAATGACCCACAATTTGCACCACCCCATTAGTCATTCAATGAATCCCATGACAGGAAGTGAAACATAAAACGTAACCTTTATTAAATTACTTAAAAGTGACCAAGGTGAAAAATTCATAAACAATTAAAAATACAAAAAGGAGGAGCCCATCAAAAGCTTCATGTAGTGTCATACCCCCAAAGCTCTAATAATCGATCGCGTTCAATCTAATCGGATCACATAGAGCAAATCCTTCATGGGGTAGACTGTTTTAAGTCCTATGCATGATAGCTAAAAGCAACTACAGTGGTATTAGGTACCCAAAGGGTTACTACACTTGTATGTGCAGATGTTTTCAAATGAGCAAATGGTTGTGGGCAATGCTACTATTGCACCCACATCGTAACCGCAACCCCTCTATGTGACAGATATATAGTGGCAAGAGATCTGTCTTCGAGGGTTACATACTCGGCATTGCCCCAGTCTAATCACTGTATTGTCTTAAGCCTGCCCTTTCACCGTACACCCCCAGCGTTCCTGGCGGGTCTTGTGAAAAAATAAATATATATTTTGCGGCGCTAGTGTCATTAAACTATCCCTCCTCGGTATACCCCCAGCGTTCCTGGCGGGTCCGAGGTAAGGTAAATTATGGCGCAAAAAGACTTTTAATAAAGCTGATGTTCTACCTGCCTAATTGAACTAAAATAATTGAGAGGCGCCTGACGCGCGTTTCACTCGCTCAGCGAGCTTTGTCAAAGGTTTGTATGTGTGCACAGTGAATCGTACGATCTCAGGGGGCGGCCCTTATTTTTTAAAATGGCAATTTTCTATTTATGATTACCCAATGGCACATACTACTAAAAAAGTATATTATTATGATAATGGTTCATTTACATGAAGCAGGGTTTTACACATGAGCTGTTTTACTCAGTATCTTTTAATAGAGACCTACATTGTTTGGGGGATATAGTTTTCCTTTAATTCCATAGTTGCATATTAGAAGAACGTGTTCCTTTCCTTTTATAAGTTTCAGGGAAATCTGGCCCAAAAAGTCCCCATCCCTCTTTTCTCACAATCTATACTGCTTTTCTGTTGGTGTGAGTAATCTGGAACAGGTGGGAACATTTTTTTTTTCGGGAACAGAGTTCCTTTAAGAACCACAAATAATTCAGTAGAAAAGGATCCGATTACATGTAGTTTGGGGTTTCTAAGTCAGCAAAATATACCAATATGTACCTGTTAAAGGAAAAAAGGAATGTTTTGAAAAGAAGCACCGGCTAAGGTAAAGATCATTTTCATTAATAAATTCATATAATAAAAGTGATTTATTCATACTGAAGTTTGAAACCCTTGTCAATGTATCATTTTACCCAAACAGGCTTTGGGAAAGAGGGAAATCATTGGCACTCTCATGGGGTCTCCTTAAAGATTACTTGTGCAGAAAGGTACAAGCAATTTTAAATTGCCGTCCCGTAGTCATAATGGAAACCCAATAAAATATATGATGTATATTGTGTGTTCTTACCATTTTTGCAGAAGCATTGTTTTAGTAGGCTCTGCATCTGGTTGTCTTGTCTCTCCTGAACAGCCATTTGGGATCTATTTTAAGCACTTATGATTTTGATCATTGAAGTATCTGATATTTCTACTTCACCCCAGGAGCTGCATTGCTTGGGATTATGCCCCTGGATTTACCAAGGTCACATGGCCTGTACTACCAACCCTATGTTATTAGTAAGGAGCATAGGAAAAAGTGCAAAGTGGTAGTTCTTTGTTGCATCATGGCTGGAAAGGATTAAGGACATGGCTGTGCATGCTAGGGGCTTTTTTTCAACATAGTAATTGGGGGCCCCTCAAGGAGGTTCCTGGTTACATACTAGTATGGGGCGCCATACTAACTAGATGTGCCCCTGTCCCTTCCATCTCAAAGCAGCAATTCTACAATACTACATTGCTATTATACTAGATGTTATTTTCTTAAGCAAGCCAGGCCTCATCAGCCTGATACCCATCCTATCTCAAATTCTCTCTTTACAGCAGTGTAGGACATGTAGAGAGATATGTGTAGATAGAGGGCATGGGATTAAGAATCTAGTAACTAGATCAGGGTTTGAGGCTAGCAACCAGTGACATAAATATCAAGGACACGGAGAATGTGACCATAAACACCCACTGTGCATTTCGAAGCTACTTTTTCCAGGGTAAACTTAAATGGAACTGGTCACATGCATAGGAGGGTATAGTAACCAACATTTCCCATATGCTAAACCTCAAAAATTCTGGAAAGTTCTCAATTTTCCCTATAAACTGATATTCACACTACTAGGTACAACCCCAGCTATGGTGGGTTTAACTGGATCCCAGATATATTGGCGGTTTAGCACTTACGATGAGCAGCTATTCAAAGTATATATTAACCCAACACTGTTCACTGAACACTGTACTTCATAAGTAAGTCCAAAAAGAGCAAGATTATGGTTGATAGTTTAATTAACTCATCTCTATTAAATTGTTCTCAGTTCAGTCTTTTTCAAAATTTAAATTTTTCATTAACCATTCTGGATCAGCTAGCAGTTAGACAGGTTTCATTTACACAAAAAGGTTGAATTCGATGGACATGTATTTTTTTCAGTCAAAATTGTTATTTTACTTTGTGCCACAGAATACATTCTTTGGTTAAAACTTTTTAATCCCCATGTAACATAGTAAGTTAGGTTGAAAAAAGACACTTCCATCAAGTTCAACCTTTTTTTTTAACCTGACTAACTGCCAGTTGATCCAGAGGAAGGCAAAAAAAAAAAACCCATCTGAAGCCTCTCCAATTTGCCTCAGAGGGGGAAAAAATTCCTTCCAAAATGGCAATCAGACTAGTCCCTGGATCAACTTGTACTATGAGCTATCTTCCATAACCCTGTATTCAATCACATCTTCACAGCACTTACTGTAAAAAAAAACCCTTCCGAATATTTAGGAGGAAACTCTTTTCTTCTAATTGGAATGGGTGACCTTGTGTCAGCTGGAAAGACCTACTGGTAAATAAAGCATTAGAGAGATTATTATATGATCCCCTTATATATTTATACATAGTTATCATATCACCCCTTAAGCGCCTCTTCTCCAGCGTGAACATCCCCAATGTGGCCAGTCTTTCCTCATAGCTAAGATTTTCCATACCTTTTACCAGCTTAGTTGCCCTTCTCTGTACCTTCTCTAATACAATAATGTCCTGTTTGAGTGATGGAGACCAAAACTGTACGGCATATTCTAGATGGGGCCTTACAAGTGCTCTATAAAGTGGAAGAATGACCGCTTCCTGCTGTGAATCTATGCCCCTTTTAATACAGCTCAATACCTTATTTGCCCTTGATGCTGCTGACTGGCATTGCTTGCTACAGCCAAGTTTATCATCTACAAGGACTCCAAGGTCTGCTGACTGGCATTGCTTGCTACAGCCAAGTTTATCATCTACAAGGACTCCAAGGTCCTTTTCCATAATGGCTTTTCCATAATGGATTTGCCTAGTGCAGTACCATTAAGGTCATAAGTGGCTTGGATATTTTTACATCACAGGTGCATGACTTTACATTTATCAACATTGAATCTCATTTGCCACTTAGCTGCCCAGATTGCCAGTTTATCAAGATCGTGTTGCAAGGATGCCACATCCTGGATGGAATTGGGCTGGATAATTTTGTGTCATCTGCAAACACTGATACATTACTTACAATACCCTCCACTAAGTCAGTAATGAACAAGTTAAATAAAAGTGGACCCAGTACCGAGCCCTGAGGGACCCCACTAAGACCCTTACTCCAAGTAGAGAATGTACCATTAACAACCACCCTCTATACCCAATCCTGTAGCCAGTTTCCTATCCATGTGCAAACGACTTCATTAAGCCCAATAGACTTTAGTTTAGAAAGCAGTAATATCCTGAGTTAGCCACTGACTAGATTGAGCTGAGCCATCAGTGCAGCTACTCAGACTCTATTGTATATACATTTACTTGGTAAACTTTTTCTATCACAAAAAGTTTACCAAGTGAATGTAACCTATAGCTAGCAATGTTTGCTTTTAAACAGCTGGCCAATAAATGTTACATACTGTTTGGTTGCTATAGTTGACCTATAGTAGACATGTAGCAAACTTTATACCTTTTATTCCATTACCCCCTAAGGTGGTCTCCTCTTCTCACCGAAATGCCTTCCTGCCAGCTAGAATGTGAATCGCTGGTGGGATGGAACTCAGATCGCTTCAGCTTTCTGAAGTCACCCGAAGTTTCCTCGTAAGGCAACTTTGGGCGACTTCCGAAAACAACTGGGTTGCTCTACCACACAATGAAAAAAGAGAGCAACAGTTGACCAAGCTTTTGACTTGTAAAGGACATTTTTATATTAGCAACAGACCAAATCAGCCTAGGACTTGAAAATTTGGTGGAAATGATGCGTAAAATCATAATTGGAGGAAAATAGTGATCGCCTTATGGTGGAGTCCAAATAATTAGAGTAAAGAAGGAGCAAAGCTCATTGGAGCATCAGAGATATTACTGCAATGTTTGATGTTGGTTTGCGTCTGGAAAGCAGATTTTAGAGAGCATTGCAGAAGGCCTATGAATAACCTGCACCTCCCCTATCTAAATCAGTCTTATTAGTCACCCTATGTAATCTGGTGATTTGACCATAGACAGGCAGACCAGTTTATTTTGCTTCATGAAGCAAAATAAGCTTGGTTAGCCAATCTATGGTGACAAAAATTATTAGTTAGTCAAAGGAGACACCTCCAAAATAAAATCTGTAATTACAGATTGATACAGACCCCAGGCTCTAGATCTCAAATAATCAAAATGTAGAGCAAGTTTGAAATGTGATATTTGTTTGTGGATTGTATTCAGAGGAACAGAGCATGGAACATTAGCTGTTCTATTGAGTATAATGAGGAAAAAGTGATTAAGCACAACTGACGTATTCATAATTCCTTATAACTAATATATTTCCATTTTTTAAAGGAACCACGCCTTCATTGGGCATAGTTTAGCTACTGATGTTTAACATTTATTGGAAATTTGTCTTTGCATGAGAAGTTATCAGTTGCTTGTGTTCTATTTTTGTATTCTTGATTCCTGCTTTACAACATTTGTAGTATTTATAGGTTTTTTTAAAGCTGAAACTGTCCCCCATGACGTTTTTTAAATGCTTTTCTCTTCCTTCCTATTAACTTCCTTGTGTCTGAATTTAAGCAAGCAGGTTGGTGCTTAATTGTTTTACAATTCTTTCCTAAGGGAGTGAATTGAGAACAGTAATAGTTTAACATTATTCTAACCCTTTCACTAACAGAATATGTTGCACTTCCTTTGAATTTTTTACTGACGAAACATTTTGGCATTTTAGGATTCTAAAAACCTAAAAATTCATGATTCATATCAGAAATATATTTATTTTATGAACAGAAATACAAGTGATTTCCCAACCATACCAATGCAACAAATGTATAGTTATATGGAGATTTCTGACTTACTACACTACCAAATTTTCAAAATGTGACATGTGACAAGTAAGAAAAGTAGCAAACATTGTTTCTCATATTATATAACACCATAAAAATCAGGGTGCAGGAGATTGGCTGCAGGGAACCATGTAAATGTGCTGGTTAATCAAAAATTAGTAATGTCTTTCTACTCTATACTACTAATTTCTAATCATCATAAATGTGAATGGGGTCTTCTGGACAATTTAATGCCCCATATGCAGCAACCCAAAATGATAAATATATGTGAAATGTCATGGCTGTATCTTAAGCAATCAATTACTTACACTATATAATGTAAAAGTAAAAGAAATATGTTTCACTCACAGAAATCCATATATTTTTAGTAAATACTATGTCTTTCTATGCCAAACGCAGTTTACAATCATCTTATCTTCCAAATGTCCTTTGATACATAGGAACTAGAGCCTAAACATTAGTGCCAGGTATATTGCAAATAGGATTACTAAAGTATGCAGCATTGTAATGGTTGTCACTTCCTGCATTTTATGTGTGGTAAAAAAAAACAGTAAGTTGACCCAACAAAACTTTCATTTCCAGAATCATGCATTTAATAGATTTGTTATACAAGTTTGCTTTTAGCAAAACATAGCATCATAACATACATCTTTCTGATCAGTGCCAACGTGGAGCTAATCTAAGGTCCCTATCACAGTAACACACACTTAATTTGGAGCCAATTAACTTGACTGTATGTTTTTGTAGTGTTATAATATTATAGTGCCAGTTACCTGCGTGTTCTATTCCTGCTCAATTGTCATTCTGGATTGTTAGAGATCAATCCCAAGTGAAATACAGTCCGCTGGGCCAGACAAGAAGCCTTAAAAGCCCTGTTGACTGAAAGCTAACCAGTTCAGACAGTAATTACTAGCTAAAACATAACTTTTAATAAATGTATTAAAACCATAACACACACCACCAACAAACTGAATAGTAACAACAAGACTCCATAGTGAAAGTGATGAAGTCCGGGAAAAGTGTCCCTAAAACCATTTAAAAACCAGTCTATAGGTGGAACGGTGCACAGCACAATTCCAACTGTCTAAATTGACAGTGTGCTAATTGCAAGCAGTTAAGAGTAATGGATGCCAGTCGCAGTCCCAGAACCCTCCCTTCCAAAAGTTCCCCAGGAGAATTTTTCCTACCTAGCTACGTGGGGAGCAAGTGGGAGCTAGTCGCCCACCGTCCACCTATGCCACAAGCCCGACGCGTTTCGCCGTTTGCGCGGCTTCAATATCAATTCTGATTGGGTCCTTAATGACCTATGACATTGTCAAGTAGCATATGTATATAATATACATAAATTAAATATATAAATATCAATAACTTACTCATTTTACTTACTTGCTCATTGACAATCTGGAAAAAGCTCAACACAGGCAGCTTCAGTCCTATCAGTATTTCCTACTGCAACATATTCCTTTACAGTGGGTTTCAAAACTTGCTTAACATACACACATACCAATGTTTATATTTACCCTGTCCCTCCTAAGGGTAAAGCACACTGGGCGATTCGGGGAGATTTAATCGCCTGGCGACTAATCGCCTCGTCTTTGCGGTGACAATCTCCCCAAACGCATTCCCTCACTCTTGCGCTGGCTAAAATGAAAAATCGCTGGCGCTAAGCACACATGGCGATTCATTTTCCGAAGTTGCCTCGGAAAACGAATCGCCGCGTGTGCTACTAAATCTCCCGGAATCGCCCAGTTTGACCTTACCCGTAGCCTTCTTTTGAGCCAAATATTTTGTTTGCCATCAGAATAAAGATAGCATGACATTTACAAAAAGCTGCAGGGTTTTATTTTCTTTGGAACAATGATACTATAGAGTAGATTGAAGTTACAGGGAATTTAATTGCTTTTTCTTGCCAAAACAAAGATACTACGTGTCTGGGTATTGAAGTTTTGGGGCCACATTATTTCTTTTCATAATACCCAAACCTACTGGCTGTTTGTTTAACATGTTAACATATCTGGTATTGTTAGAGGTACTTTTAAACAGCTGGCCCTAGGCTGCAGACTAATCTCTTTTCTTTTGCCTTCAGAAACTGTTATTTATTGAATAAAAATGAAATCCAAGCTTTCCATTTTTTACATGACTTTGAAAGAACAGAACAGCTGTCAAAAGCTGGCGTTACCGCGCTAAGGATTTCTTGTTCTAGGTGGTTAGCTAATGACTTCCACCAATTCAGTGGAGCACATTTATTTTTAAAAAATCTCCAGCAAACATGTCCTGTTGAAAAGTTCCCATTATACCCTGACATTTTATGGCTGAAGGGTGATATATAAGATCCCACAGTACATGTGTGAATCTAGGGCCCCTGAACACTTGGGACTGTCTTGTATTTGGTTTATAAAGGGAGCATTTATCTACTGTACAGACTCATAGAAAACTCAATTCACTGTACAGGTATGGGAACTGTTATACAGAATGCTCAGGACTTGTGTATTCTGGATAACAGATCTTTCTGTAATTTGGATCTTCATACCTTAAGTCTACAAGAAAATCATGTAAACATTAAATAAACTGGCTGGTTTTGCTTCCAATAAGAATTCATTGGGGCAAATTCACTAACCTCCTTATATCGCAACACTTCGCCAGGAAAACGCTAATTCACTAAAATCCGAAGTTGCGTCCAGGGCGCCGGCAAGTAAAACGAAGTTGCGCTAGCGTTGCCTAATTTGCCCACGGCGGGAAGTTAAAGTTGAATGGATGTATATGTTGCAGCAAATACATTACGCTACACAAGCTCGGGAAACCTTAATAAAATAGAGTTGTTATATTGCCCTACACATGAGCCCAGTATATAGTTTATGTGCCATATGTTAGGAAATGTAGGGGGGAAGTCGGGTACCCCAGAAAAAATTTACAATCACCCTGAAAAATGAAAAGTCGCCAGTGTTTTTTGGGACAAGGGGCATGTTTACTAACATTGGAGATAAATATCTGGAGAGATTTCTGGAGATGTTGCCCATGGCAACCAATCAGCAATTAGATTTAAACAGCCACAGCCAAGTTAGCAAAGATCTGATTGGTTGCTATGGGCAACATCTCCAGAAATCTCTCCAGATATTTATCTCCAATGTTAGTAAACATGCCCCTAAGGATGTATTCTATTGCACTTCGCCTGGTCTGATGTTGTGAAGGCAAGTCTGGCACAAGAGGTAACGGTCAGTAAAATCCGCATCTTAGTGAATTTGCTTAGTTACTTCCATTCGCCAGAGCACAACGTCGCCATGCATAAGGGATCGAATTACCACTAGAGTCTCCTTCGCTAGTGAAGTTACGCCGGCGACCGTTAAATCGGCAAAGTAAGGAAATTATGTCACGCTGGCGAATTTTCGTAAATCTTTAGTAAATCTGCCCCATTATATCTTAGTTGGGATCAAGTACATGGCTTTGTTTTATTATTACAGAGAAAAATCATTTTTAAGTCAATGGAAGACAGCCTTTCCGTAATTGGGCGCTTTCTGAATAATGGGTTTCCAGATAACAATTCCCATAACTGTATATACCTTGGGTTGCCAGGTCAGCTACTAAACTAGTCGGACTAGTCGGAGTCTACTTCTCCACATATCCACAGAAATCACTGCTTCTGTTTCCTCCCTGTACATGCCCTGAGCAATAAAAAAATGTTGCTGTTTGATACTTGATCAAGAGATTTGAGGGTTATTTTACCCCTGATCTTCAGCCTCCTTGTTTATATCGTTCAAAAGTCAGTAAAATTTAAGTTCCTTAAAGCACTTTTTTCTAATGCCACTTTGTTTCCACAGTTGCCTCTTCAGTGGCAGTCCAACAGAACCTCACAGACACTGCTCATAATGAGACTGTGCCAATTGCAATGACTTTAAGTAAGTGTTGATTCTGATGACATATATCATATGATTTCTAGAGGCCTGGATATATATACATTGTGTACATTTGCAATGATTGCTTTAACACCACCCAAGACCTATATTTTACATATTAAAGAAGTATTCTATTAATGTGTCAATTAAAAGTTGGAAGTGGTTTTAAGTGGTATTTGCTTTGGAAATACATTTTCTTTTAGGGGAGGGGTTGTAAATGACTGGATCCTGCACTGTGGGGCTGACCTCACTAACCTGCAAAAGGGGGGACATAAAACTTAAAAGCCAGTCAGGGTGAGATTTGTGCTGAATTAATAGTCTTCGATCTCCCCTGAACTGCTGCAGATTAGTTAAGGGGGACTGACTAAATGCTGGGCCAAAATGGGGTCTGAAGCCTGAAAACCTCTTCCTTAAAAGGAACATATATTCAAATTAATATAAGTGGGAAATAACATTATTTTTTTAAAGAATTGCACCTTATTGTCCCTTGCACTGGGAAGGAGTCATATGTATGAGTGAATACCCCAGATTGTTTAGTGTGCATGCATATTGCCTGATCTTTACAGACACACCATGTGGATGATCCGTTTTTCGCAGCCAGCATTTATGTATGCAGACGAAATAAAGCAGATTCACTCCATTACAGTCCTCTGTGTAGCTCCCCAGACAGGCACTGCATTGGCCCGTGTGCACCACAGAGCAAATTTCAGCCCAAAATGCAGTGTATGTGGAATATGTTGGCACTTTATAAATATGTCCTAATAATATGTCTCTTTATGTTCTCTTTTCCTACAGATATAATTCACCTTTATTTTGCAGAGATATGTTGGCTTAATTACACCGATGAGATGTCCAAAATAAACTCAGATAATTGGTGTTCATGGCATCATATCAACAGGTACACATTCTAAGATACCAAAAGGACTTGTTTCTTGTGTGTTTAAATACATAATTACAGAGAAGAAAACATGAGAGATTGCCTTTTTGTAATTCAGAGCTTTCTGGATAATTGTTTGTTCAGATAAGGGATCCAATACCTGATATCCTCATACACACATAAATACTCAAATACTCTATATATAACACTATGTGTTATTATACCTTGCCTAGTAAACTACCATTTGTGTATTGAGAGCTAATGACATTGTAATTACTTGTTTTGCCAGTTATTTCCATATGCTCTTAAATTTCCCAAGATTTCATATACAGTATACATGTTTAAATGGGACTATATCTTTAAGTACTTTAATCAGCAGCACCTTTAAGGGAATTCACAAAAGTAGTGAGACAAATATTGAGATAAATATTGTACTTGTCAGATGTCCTGCCCTATTCAATTAACTTTAGAATAGCCATAATCAGGCAACAGATGCTATGTAATACAGCAAAGGTGTATTATTCTTCAATAAGAGTGGTTGGTCTTTTTTTTGTGTTTATAAACAAAGTATTATTTGCAATATTCTTGGCAAAATAATAAGCCACCTAACATTGTGTCTTTGGCAGTCATTGTGGTACTGCAGCCACTCTACAGATTTAGTGAGATGATATTGTGTTTAAATAGTAACTAATAACTTTATCAGGCGCAGCACCATTAGCTACATGACTTTGGTCCAGTCCTGTCTATTATATCAGGCCATGCTCAAGTAAAGACAAGTAATAGACATTTCTAACCACCATGGAGCACACACACACAATTCATTCACCATTGTCCTATTTGGCCTGCCACATACCTGTCCTTTCCACCCTATCAACCATGGCCTGAAAGAGTTCTTTATATACCATAGAAAAGATATTGTATCTGCCAAATGAGCACTATATCTAGAAACAACAAGGGTTGTGAAACTCCATTTTGCTGCACTAATGTTTGCTATGGTAATATACTATTTATAGTATATCTGGGTTCATCATTAGATGCTACTCTACCACTGTGCACAGATATAGCGTAACTAGGTTTTCTTTTCTATCCTAGACATTACAGTGATTTAAGAAACTGTTTAGAGGACCTGGCTGATAAGTTGCATCTTGCATTCCCAAATGAGATAGCCGATAACTACATCATGATGGGACACAGGACTTACTTTGTAAACTGTACCCTGCAGTCTCAAGAGCTTGCAGACCCTCCTGAACATATTCTTCTGGCCTTAATACTTGCACCCATAAGCATCATCCCATTCCTGGTCACCCTTGTGGTTTGCAAAAGTAAAACTACCAAACCACAAACCTAAAACCAGGTATGCAAAATGCTGTTGTTTGCTCCCAGAACTGCCTGTTAATGTGCCAGCATTTGGCTTGGACAGACTCAAGCTTATTTTATGATCATGCTAGTCCTTGCTCTTCATATTGAAGTCTGATTCCTGCTACTTTGTGAAATATCCAACAGTCATATTACTGATAATTTCTCAGCTGTAAACTTATCACATTATTTCACTGGATTCAACCAATGTGATTTGAAAACCAAAGACACCCACTGGATTTATTTTCAGTATACGTGATCAACGGCTGCACATTGTAGTCCCCTAGACTGCTGTATACAGGAAACGATCTTCCTTTCTTCAGAAGACATTTATCAACGTTCATGAAATTGCCATCCAGAGACAAACTGGCAGTTGTAGTGTTACAGGATTGGGAGATTAATATTGCAGAACCAATGACATGCAATCTAATGAGACGTTAAAAGCACAATCAACACTAAGGGACAGACAAGAAACATGATTCCGGAAGCAAACTGTGATTAAACCAAGGAATGTGGCATTTTTGTTTATTCAGTGCATAATTTATAAAACGATTGTCTTTGTAAAGACATAATCAACCATAAAATGGGGGGGGGGGGGGGGAATACTGTTGACTTGGCAAACTGGAGATTTTATTTTGTGTGTGCATCATCTCTTTTTATATTTACCTTCATCCTAAGGGACCAACAATGGAATGTTCAAGAGAACTTGTTTTTGCATTGTACATTATATCTCATACTACTGTCATTTTCTAGAAAGAAAACACTCTAGCCTGGAAAACAATATAATTCGTAGCCTTATTACTTTACAGAGAATGTCTCTTCTGGATGGCCTACAACTGATGCTGGAGTACCTAGATCATAGCCTCTGGGCAATACTTCCTATTCTGTTCTTTGTGCTTAAGCAACAATGCAAGTGTGACCTGCCACAAAACCACACAAGCACAGGGAACCTGTTTGGTTTGCACTTACTGATTTCAAATGGACTTTGGTTTTTTAGTGGATACTTAAAGGAAAACGTTACCCCTAAAATGAATATTTAAGCAACAGATAGTTTATATCATATTAAGTGACATATTTAAGAATCTTACCAAACTGGAATATATATTTAAGTAAATATTGTCCTTTTACATCTCTTGCCTTGAACCACCATTTCGTGATGGTCTGTGTGCTGCCTCAGAGATCACCTGACCAGAAATACTACAGCTCTAATTGTAACAGGAAGAAGTGTGGAAGCAAAAGACAGAACTCTTTTTATTAATTGGCTCATGTGACCTAACATGTATTGCAATGCTACGCTCACATTACAACTTCCCCGTGCTTGGAGCCCATAAAATGTCTTCCTATTCTAATGTTATGCTGCACAGTTTTCTAACCAAATAAAATTAAGGGTCCACCATTTATAGTGTTGCTTCATTCAAAACTTTTAGTGGACTATTTAATAATTATTAGGTGTTAAAATTCTAATACAAAAATTCACCAGGTAAAAGCTGTTGAAGTCCTATAGAAGTCAATGAGAGTTGTGCTGATCCTATTGGACATTTTTTAATCAATTTGGGCTTTCAGAGGTTGCCTGATTTTTTTCTCTCTAGGAATTGTTAGAGGTTTTAGAGGTAGTCATTCTTTGTTAAGTCCTACCACTGTTCTATTTGCAGAAGGTGAACATCCCCTTTAAAAAGCCTACTTATCTGTTTTCACTCTCATTGTTCAATCAGCCCCAGGCATTCCTGGCAGCACTGTAATAAATGTCCTGAGGGGCAGGTCCATGGTATCGACAGCATGGGGTTGGAAGCAGTGGAGCCCCGGAGCTCAGGTTGTCCAGTGGGTTCATGGGCCTACAGTCCAACACTGCTTTGAACGATAAGGATATGTTTCATAGATGGTGACAAGACAACACTTCTGGATTATTAATCCTTCCATTAAAGGGGTGGTTCACCTTTAAGTAAACTTTTACTATGCAACAGAATGGCCAATTCTAGGCAACTTTTCCATTGGTTTTCATTATTTATTATATATAGTTTTATAATTATTTACCTTTTTCCTCTAACTCTTTCCAGCTTTCAAATGGGCGTTGCTGACCCAGTCTAAAAAGCAAATGCTCTGTGAGGCTACACATGTACACATTGTTATTGCTAATTTTTATTTCTCATCTTTCTAGTAAGGTCCTTTCCTATTCATATTCCAGTCTCTTATTCAAATCAATGCATGGTTACTAAGGTAATTTGGACCCTAGTAACCAGATTGTTTCTAATGCAAATTCAAGTGCTGCTGAATAAAAAGAGAAATAACTCAAAAACCTTAAATAATAAAAAAATGAAAACCAATTGCACATTGTTTCAGAACATTACTCTCTACATCATACTAAAAGTTAGCTCAATAGTGAACAACCCCTTTAACTTGCATAGGGCTAATGTTAACTCACAGTGCTTGTAAATATTCTGGATTTAAGGATTTGGAGAAAAGCTGGCACTCAAAGTGGTCAAATTATCCAGAATGCTTAGGACCTGAGATTTTTCAGATCAGAGATCTTTCCGTAATTTGCATCTCCATATCTTAAAGAGGTGGTTCACCTTTAAGTTAACTTTAAGTATGTTATAGAATGATAACGTCTAAGCAACTTTTCATTTGGCCTTCATTATTCATTATTTATAGTTTTTACCTTATTTGCCTTCCGCTTCTGACTGTTTCCAGCTTTCAAATGGGGGGGTCACTGAACCCATCAAAAATTAAATGCTCCAATAAGGTTTAAGTATATCTTAGTTTGGATCAAGTAAAAGCTACTGTTTTATTATTACAGAAACTGGAGTGACGCTGAATAAAAAGCAAAAAAAAACAAAACACAAATAATAAATAAAAAAAACAGTTGAAAACTGTCTCAGAATATCCCTTGCTACATCATATGAAATGGTGAGCAAACCCTTTAAGGCTCATAACAAATCATTAAAACATGAACACAAAAGGCTTGTTCTGCCACCAATAAGGTTTAATTATATCTATAAAATGTTGAATTATTTGACTAAAATGAAGTCTATGGGTGCTGGCCTTCCAGTATTTTGATGCTTTCTGGATACTGAGCTTCTGGATAACGGATCCCATATCTGTACTGATCTGTTTTGATTCTATCAGAACACTGTTCCTGCCAGGAAAGTGTTAATATATTTGAAGAATTTCCAACTGTTGAGAATCCTTTTCGGATCCCTTCAGGCAGAACTGTCACAAATCAGTCTTTTATAGAACACCAATGGTATTAATTGTCTTTTAGATTTCAAGTAGAACAGAGATCTGTAAGAAAAAAAGATAGAAAAAACACAACACATATACAAACACAAATATACTTCATATGATCCTGTGGATGATGCTTGTGCAATGCTAATGCTTATCTTAGTGGTACACTCTTTTGCTTTCATACATTGTTTCATCCCAAAAATGTTATAATCAAAACCCAACTATAAATATTTAATAAAAAAAAAAATATATATAAATAAATATTTATAAAATCAAAATGTACTGGTCTTGTGCAGCAGTACCTACTGGCCCAGCTCTGTACCAATGAATGGGGTGCACAAAATATCATGTGTATAAAGAGGTAGTCAATTCAGTCATACACTGGATCAGACTACAAGGCTTGTTCTCTCACATTTGATTTTACTTATTACTTTACAGCGCATAATGTCTGACAGTTTGTTCCCAATATTCAATAAAATTTATTACATTATCCGAGCAGTAGCCAAACGTTGAGTATCAACGTCTGTATTGCTGTTTGATAAATTATGTAGTGTGGACTAATGATGGGTGAGCCAAGAAGATGGCCGCATTTTTAGCTGCTCCTCACCACAGCTAGCCCAAATAAGGGCTGATTCTGGAGCTAAAGTGAGTAACAGCTGATACCCGTTGAGGTGCGGGGTAAATCTCCGGAGAAAACACAATACAACCGCCTCCTATATATAGCCTGGAGAACTTGGAGGCAATCCAGAACCAACCACTCACACATTATAGCTTCCCTGTCGAAAACCCTGATTTGCAAAATGGGACTGCGGGATTAATCTTCGACATTGGGAACAAAATGGTATCAAACGGGTAGACCAATTACTATCTACAGCTAGGAAAAAAGCTTTGAGTGTAACACAAGCATGTACTCTATTCCCAATGATAAACACACACATCTTTTCATACTATCAATTGAAGAGCTGTGTATCCAAGGTGGGACGTACCCTGCGGGACAGGGACTGGGGCAATGATTTGGATGAATTTTTGGCAAACAGCAATACTTCTCGAGCTATCGTAGGGGCTTATGCTACGCTACACAAAAAGCTAGACAACACAACTATCTCCACGGGCCTATCACAGTGGCAAAAAAAGATAATCACAGATATTTTGAAAGCCACAAGAGAAACAACTTCTTCATTAAAAGTAGTCACATACAGTATGTGCCCCAAATGTGCGACATCACAGGCAGATTCATTCCACTGCTTATGGGACTGCCCGTGCATAAAAAGCTTCTGGATACAAATTAAAGTTTTTTCTCCATGTGGGGTCCTAGCCACCAATATTTTTTAATGGGGGGCCCTGACCACCAATATTTTTTTGGGAACCATAGCCACCAATGGTTTTTTTTTTTTTTTTTTAGTGTGTGGTGGGGGGTGGACCTGTGGGGTGGGTGAGGGCGGACCTGTAAGTGGGGCTTGTGGTGGGCGTAGCCCAGGAAATTTTTTCTTATGGGGCCCTGCAATTTCTGATGGTGTCCCTGACTGTATTCTTTATTATACTGTCCTTTTGGTTTGGAGCTCACAATGTTGTCTTATGCTTTGTTCGGGTATAATACCAAACACCATTACTAATATACAGTAAAACCCCCATTTTACGTTTTTCAGGGGACCAGATAAAATGGTGTAAAATCCAGGAAAATGTAAAATCAGGAAAATGTATTATGCATAATATATAGGTGGGACCACAAAACAACAATGGGGGCAGATTCCCTAAAGGGCGAATTGATGAACGCTAGCGAAAATTCGCCAGTGTGACGTCATTTTGGAACTTCGTCGATTCCCTAATGGGGGCAGGCGGCACTTCGCTAGCGAAGGAGATAAACGCTAGTGTTGCTTCGCACTCTGACGCCAGGTGAATTTTCACGTAGCTGGGTTCCCCCCTACATTTCCTAACATATGGCACATAAACTATACACTGGGCTCATGTGTAGGGCAATATAACAACTTTATTTTATTTTATTAAGGTTCCCTGGGCTTGTGTAATGTAATGTATTTGCTGCAACATATACGTCCAATCAACTTTCACTTCCTGCCGTATGCAAATTAGCCAACGTTAGCGCAACTTCACTTTGCTTGGCGAAGTAAGGCTAGCGCAACTTCGTCAGCATTCAGCGCCCTGGACGCAACTTCGCATTTTAGAGAATTAGTGTTGTCCAGGCAAATCTATGCCTGGCAAAGTGGGCGAAGCAAATTTGCGGTGCCTAGGGAATTTGCCCCAAATGTAAAATGAGGGAAAACTTAGAATTTGGGGATGTAAAATTAAAGAGATACCAATCTACCATAAAATTGACTTTGCATGCTTCTTATAATTTTGCCATAACATATTTGCTCAATGCATTTACATTATCTATCTGACTCCCTGTGATGGCTGCTATATTTGTGCAGCAGGAGTCCGTTTGCATTAGAAACTTCAGCATGACCTATAGGTAACTTTTAATGTACATTCATATTTTAAAAAGTAGTTTTTTAGTGTCAGTATCACTTTAAGGTTCCACTGTAATTCCATGGACTATCCCCAGCTAACTCCTAAATGATTTTATTACTTTATAGTGACAATTTGCTCCCAATATTCAATAAAATTGATAACTTTATCCCAGCAGTAGCCAAACACTGAGTAGCAAACGCCTGTATTGCTGTCTGATAAATTATATGGTGTGGTCTGAGAAACCCAAAAAGCTGTTTTTCTCACTACATATTATTTCATATCATATCAGTGTAGTTCTGATGGAGATAAAAGATACTGCTCTACGTTAATCTGACTTAACCCTACGCTGAATATCTTCTATATTCCCCTTATCTATTTCCTCTGCAGGCTGACTGGCACTTGCACTGTACGCCATGAGTGGGAACTAACCCCTAGCTTTGGAACTACTCATAGGCCAGTACAATACTGCACTCTAGTGTGCCCAAAACCTGCCCATGTTGTAAAATCAGAATTATTTCTATTAAAATAAAAGTTAAAAAAAACATTTTACAGCACCAGCGTTTAATAGATGATATAAAAAAAGGTAATTTTTGTGTGTTTGTATTTTGGATGTGGTTGCCATGGGTTATACTGGCATGAACAATGGCTCCTTTCAGTTGAACGGAAAACCATTTTAATGACAAATGCACTTAATCGCTATTTTCTTTTGCACAGTTCACAAACCTGACATTTATGAAGCAGGGTGTAAACAAACACAAATCAGATGGAAATTTTATTCAAGGAAAGTAACCCAAAACCATCCAAATTTTACTGAATGGACAGTCTGATAGCTGTAACTGAGAATAAAATTGCACTTTAAAAAAAAACAGCCCCCCCCATTAAACTTTCTCTTATGACAACTTTTTGTTGCTATGGGGCAAATTTACTAACCTCCGAAAATTCGCCAGCGACGGCTTTGCTCACATCGCCAACACTTCACCAGGACAACGTAAGTTGCGTCCAGGGCACCGAACGCTGGTGAAGTAGCGATATTGTTACTGCGGCAAGCAAAGTGAAATTGCACTAGCATTGCCTAATTTGCATATGGCGGGAAGTTAAAGTTCAATGGACGTATATGTTAGAGCCAATACATTACAGAGTTGTTATATTGCCCTATACATGAGCCCAGTGTATAGTTTATGTGCCATATTTTAGGAAATGTAGGGGGAAGCCGGGTACCCCAGAAATAATGTACAATCTTTTGCAGTCTATCATCCTGAAAAATCGCCAGCGTTTTTGGGAAAATTTTCAACTATCTTCTCTATTGCACTTGGCCTGGTCTGAGGTGGGGGAGGCAAGTCTGGCTCAAGAGGTAACGTTCAGTAAAAATTTTAGTGAATTTGTGTAGTTACATCCATTCGCCAGAGCACAACTTTGCCAGGTGTAAGGGAGCGAAGTAGTGCTCTCTAGAGTCTCTCTCTTTCACTAGCGATGTTACGAAGTTACTGTTAGTAAATCGGTGAAGTAGCGAAATGATGTCACGCTGGCGAATTTTTGCTAGCGTTAGTCAATTCGCCCTTTTGTAAATCTGGCCCCATGTCTATTCTTCTATTTCCAGCTTTGCAAATCCCGCACCTGTATCTGTCATCATGGCTGGTTGCATATAATATGCATGTTATAAACTGGCACCCTTCAAAAATACTCATATTCTAACCTCTAATAATGAATCAGAGAGGGCATTATATATATAATTTTTTATACAGCGTATCTTCACATTTAATGACACCTATGTTAGCCATCCAATTGGATGAGCTTAATGTTCCATTCACTCCAATCAATTGGATCAGTGGCAAAATCCCTTGCGTTCAGAGGAAATTTCCAAGAAATGACTTTCCTGACCTCAAAAATTTTGCATACAATCACCTTGTTTTTTGCCCACAATGCAGCATTTTTTTTGCAACGATTCCAGTGTCATTGCAGTCAGCAGGGGCAGGTGTGCCTGGTACAACTGCAGCCAACAGATCAAAATGAACACATCTGCACTTTTAAAAATGTGCTGTGTAAAGTCGGTGTTATTTTATGTCTTGGCAGGAAAGTGATGTGTGTGCTCTATACTTTTGGTGCAACTGTGCTGTGCAGATTGGGGAGTTGGAAGCAGTTCCAGCTTTCCCATGCGTCAATAGGCACAACTGAGCAAAATTAACAGGAGGAAGTGCAGAGCGCAAATATTTGGAAGTGCAAGCAGATCATGTTGAACCAAGTACAGGTATGGATTCCCTTATCCAGAAAGCATTGAATTATGGGAAGGCCATTTCCTATAGAATCCATTTTAAGCAAATAATTCAATTAAAAAAAAACAAAAAAAAATCAACAAAACAGTACTTAATGGTATTTAAGGGGGTTATTCACTAAAATCTGAATTTATCTCATAATATTAATTAAAAAATCTCGACCAAACCCATGCCTGATTTTACAGTTACATATTTATTTATTTAAAAAACTTGATTTAATCAGATTGTGAAAAAACTCGATAAAATCAAAAGAATTGCTTTTTTCCCCCGAACAGCTGAATTTTTTTCCAGTTTTTGCCTGAAAAATTTGGATTTTTGGGCTAAATCCACCAAAGACCATGATAACTTCAAATTGAGATAGGTGCCTCTCTTATTACCTTATAGAGGACCTCGACAAGTCTGAGGTGGAGGATTTTCGGATTCTGGCTTTTTGCAACATTCGAGTTTTGCCCCACAAAGCACGACCAGAAAAATTTGAGGTTTGATAAGCTATACGTGTACCGTCAATGAATGGGATTTGTGCAACTGACTGCTGCTAAGTGCAGTCCCCTTAGTATTACCCTCCATGAACATAGTGTAAAAAAATAGAAAGTGCTAAAGCAATTGTGAATCTATCCCAACACACATTCTACTTTAGCCTGGTAGAGTGCCAAGCTCATCATTCTGGGAGTAATGGATCAACCCAATACATCTGGCGCTGTTCCAATTAAGATTAAGGCCGAAAGTGAAACAATCAGAACACTTAACCACTGAAACCGCAAGAGGATTGCATTATTGTTTCCAAAGGGCATTCTTCCCTTTACCTCTCGGAGAGCTGTAGCCAGTTTTAAATTGTTTGGAAATTTAGAACCAGTGGTATTTATTTTTTTGGTCTAGCTGTTGAGCGGTGAATTTATTTTAAAATATTTGCTCCTTTACGGAAATATCCATCATTTCAGCCGCAACCTGTAAGAAGAGCCAGCGAAAAGGCATGCTGACTTGTATTTGATAGCTTCAGAGTTATTCATTGGGTTAGTTAATCTTGCCCTTGGAAGCTAAATGCTCAGTCCTAACGCTTACAACATCTGCTTTTAGTGGAGGAAAACGGTTTCTGGCTGAAAGAACTAGAAGTGAAATATTTTCGAAGTAACAAATGGTGGCAGAAACACTATGGCTATTGTCTAAAGCAATGGAATGTCATTGGTTAAGCCAACTTGTCTCCAGAGTAATTTATTCACCCACCTTCTCTTACCTCCTGCAGCTGGTGATTATCTGGCAACAATTCATGTAGCGTAATGACATCACCGTATAATAAAGGCACAACGCAGTCCTATTTTGTACAGACATATCGCTGCCCCTGCTATTCCCATCATCCAAATAATCCTATGACATTGTAAAATAAGATACAGGGTTGTTTAAACTACTGCTTTTTTTTTATTTGTTATGTGATCAGGATTTTCATATTTAAGAAATCTTGAATAGCTGAATCTTGAGCAGAAAAAAAGTGATTATGGAAAAAAACAAGATTTTACCTTAGGCAATGTGCACAGTAGGAATCACTACCCTGGTACATGGATTCTACTAGATCTATGTGAGATTCCCAATGTGTCTGTTGTGCTTGTCAAGTGCCAAGCCTTACTTCATTGAGCATACACTTTGTTATAAATGGGGTGCAGTTTTGCGTAATATTTGCTTGGTGTAATTTCCTAGTGTTAGGTTTCCAGTTATTTGTGCACCCTATTCTTTCACGCAAGTGGCCTTGACATTGACACTAGGAAGGCTAGAGCTAGTGGAAACTCTATGGTTCAATTGCATTAATAGACTCAACTCTACATAATTAGGAATAGGTGGCAGGAGGGACTAAGTGGAGCCTAGCACATTTTAGCGCCTTTAATGAATAGGGATTTACATGCAACCGATTTCTGCGGATGCTGCATCACTTGTAGTCATAAATGACCCTAATAGGTGACAGCTAGTGATGGGCGAACTTATTCGCCAGGTGCGAATTTGTGCGATTCGCCGCTGGCGAATAAATTCGCAAAACGGCCGAGAAAATTTGCTGGCGTCATAAAAATGGACGTCGACGCATTTTCGCCAAAAGAAAACGGACGCCGGCGTCAAAAACGAGACGCCGTCGCTGTTTCACAAATTTTCAGCGCAAATTCGCCCATCACTGGTGACAGCACAGCCGCAATTTTGAAAATGTAACAGTTTTAACACTTATGGGGTTATTTATTAAAGGCAGAGTCATGTTTTTCCCTGAGGGTAGTTTCAGTAAAAACTCAAATTTATCAATCTATTTATTGTCCCCCGAAGCTGCAAAAAGCTGAAAATATCCTAGCTAAAACCTGTCGAAGTCATGTAGAAATCAATGGCAGAGGTCTGTTAAACCATTTGAAGATGTTTTTAGCCTTCATGATTTTCGGTGGTTCACGCTCGACTCAATCAATTAGAGGTATATGAGTTAATTTTTTTCAATTCAAGTATTCGAGTTTATCCACCTGATTGCATTCATTTCAGTTTTTTACATTCAGGTTTTTTTCATAAATAAGCAAACATTCTAGTTTATTTTGAGGTAGAAGCAACATTTAACAACCCCATAATCTTCCCATGTGCAATAAATACTTGATATATTATCCCGTGTTCTTTCCCTTACCCTTCCATCCCCCAGTTTTTCCTTCAATGGCCAGCATTTTTCTTGCCAACCTCCTGTCCCCGGACAACAAAATGGATGATCTCAGAGAAAGACAAATTGCAAAGAGAGTTGTGGAAATTGTGTTATTCATATTCTGTTTCATGGAGACATGTCTGACTGGGAGCAAGCACCAGACCAGCCGTAAGGATTCACAATCTACCACACTGATCAGAGAGAATCTTCAGGGAAGAAAAGAGGTGGGGTCTGTTTCTTATTAATAACTCATGGTGCATGTACATGGAAGTTATTTCACACAATGGCACTCCAGACCTGGAGTATTTACAAGAGTTGGCTGTTCTACCTGCCAAGAGTTCAGCACTGTGTTTATGACGGCGGTTTATATTCCACCACAGGGCAACTCAAAGTGTGCTCAAAGTGCCAGACTTTTTACTTGTGGGGGTTTTAATAAGGCAAATTTATGGACTGTTTACCCTAAATGTCACCAACACATCTCCTGCCCAACTCGCGGCAGACTTTGAATATTGAATCTTGTCACTTAGCAAGACATAAGCAAGGTAAAGATGGCGGCTACAACTGATGCCTGCACAGAAGATCTACAGAGTATATAAAAAGTGTAATTTCAGAGTTTAAACTTAGCAATTGGGGCGAGTAAGGCTGACTAAATAAACAATGCATTCTTGAAAGAAAGTCTTTTTCTTAAAAATCAAATTGCCAAATACGTTTATATGGCCCAGTTTGTGCTCTCCATAACGTTACCATATACACTTAAAGATTATATAAATGTGCTCTATACAGTTCATGTGCATTTCTTTTTTACAGTTTTACAGGTATGGGTCCTATTATCCAGAATGCTCAGGACCTAGGGTTTTCCGACAACGTACTGTTTTATTATTACAGAGAAAAAGGAAATATGTTTTAAAAATTTTGATTATTTCAGTATAATTGAATCTACGGGAGACGGCCTTCCTGTAAATTTGGAGCATTCTGGATAACGGGTTTTCGGATAACTGATCCCATACCTGTAAGTACTGTACATATGTATTTTCTCTTTTGATATGATTGCCTTGTCATTTGAATTAGGTATATCCATTTGAACAGCAACAATAAGAATATAGACGTAATTAAAATCAGAATCATAACATATTATTGTCAAGGACTTATGTAGCTACAACACCTGATCTCTAGCCTAGGGCTCATGAGCAAATGTGTACATACATAAGCCAGTGAAATGAAATGCATGGCAAGGGAATAAAATGCTTCCCCTGACCAAAACGTTGGGGTAATTCTCACTTTTTTGGCAAGGGTACTTACTTGTATTGCTTATAAAATCTGGCTACAAATCAATGGTATGTATTTGATAATCACTACTGTTTTTCAACTTGACTTTAATGTATACTTCTAAAAATGTATCTTTGCATGGTAAATTAATAATCTATAAAGAAACTTTTTGCAGTACCACTTTTTTTTCTTTAAGTGTGCATGCCCATAACAGTACATTAATAAAATGCTTCCTTGACAGATAATCTTTGAAAAAACGTTTCAGTACTGAGATTGTAAAGATGTCACAGAACCCAAAACCCAGAGGGAGTGACAGGATTCCGGACTAGGCGTGCTCTTCTGCCTATGACAGCTACCTTTGACCTCAGGTCTAACCCTCAGTTACTCAGGTGCTGCCAGGTCTTACTTCACAACAAGCTAGAGACTACCGCAAGGGCAAGCAAAGGAGCCAAAAATTTACTGCAGGTAACAGGCAAGAAAGGACAGAATTAGACATTCAGACAGGCCGGGTCAATAGCACAAAACAAAGACACCAACTCTAGGTCAGCAGCAAGCTGGGGTCAGAGTCAGGAAATAACACAAGGGACAGAAGCAGGAAAAGGAATTGGAGTTCCGAAGAACAAGCAAGCTTGACCTACAACAGGCAGTGCATGGGGATTTTAAGCTAGACTGGTGGCTAACCCTGAGAACCTGGGGCCAGATTAACAACATCTGAATTCATTATGCCAAACTGAAAACTAAAACAAAACAAAAAAAAAAAGAGTCCTCTTCCAACAATGTGTTCATGGAAAGTGGTTATATAATTATAACTGAACTTTAGGAGAGGGAGAAAGACAAGAGGTTCTTAAGGGTTTATTTACTAAATTCCGAATGCAAAAATACCAAAAAAAAATTGTGATTTTTTAGCATAAAATCTGACTTTTAAAATATCATGAATTTTTCCGAATTTATTATACCCCGAGGATAGAAATAGTCTGAATCAAAAAATCCGGCATCTCAGACCTGTCGAGGTTGCATATAAGTCAATTGGAGAAGTCCCAATGATTTTTTGATGTGCGCTGTTTTTCGTGCAATACCCCGAAGATTTCTGAGTTTTCGGGAAAAAGCATACAAATCAGAAGTTTTCAGGTGAAAAATCCGGAAAAAAATCATGAAATTCTGATTTTTTTCCACAAACCATATTTTTGGGAAAATCTAATAAATAAGCGGAAA
This sequence comes from Xenopus petersii, assembly GCA_038501925.1. Lineage (NCBI taxonomy): Eukaryota > Metazoa > Chordata > Amphibia > Anura > Pipidae > Xenopus > Xenopus petersii. Next base: position 105,777,225 of record CM076688.1, on the reverse strand, counting down.
AACCTGTGCAGATGTAATCAGAGTTTTTGGCAGAGCATGTTGAGATAAATTCGGACTTTGATAAATATCCTCCTTAATGTTAGGTGAAGTAGTATTTAAGATAAGGAGGAAGCTTTACTTGCCAAGCTGGATTAATGCTTTGCATATTATTGCTACAATAACAAGAAGGGTGCTGCACATTTTAGCAGTGAAATTAATTCTGATGAATGGCACATTGTTTAATTTGCTTAGCCTCCTAGCGATAACTACTTTCCCACATGCCTCAAGATTGGAGTTGGATAAAAACACTATTTAATTGAGAAATGTATCGGATTCTATTAGAATGTTACCAATGTCACTATAGCTATTAATTCTTTATTTGTTGTTCTCTGATTAAAACAAAGACACATGGTACGGAACTGCCTGTTATTATTTGATAAACACCAGCTGAATAATAGCTTGGCACCCATTATGTTCACATAGGAAGATGTGTCACCAAGTCTAGGTACCCTCCTTAAGTAATAAGGACATTTTTATATTCCACTCCCTAATGTTACGCAACATGTTGCTTTAAACACTTGCACTTGTTGGGATTTATACATTTCATAATAATCCCGTTTCCTGCATATTGTAATTTATAGAACAATGGACCACACTGACTTTCTGGGCTCAGTGAATCAAAAGTTATTGTAAAAAAAAGTTTTTACAGGAAATATGGGCATCGCCCTGTAGTCGCTGGCATTGCATATGTATTTAATTATCCATGTTTGAAAAACTTGTAACTACTCTATACTGTAACTATTTAAAGTGCCTCTGAACTCTGAACAGAGGAGAACATTTGCATGGATACATTACATGACATCAGTGTCAGACTGGACACTGGAATTCCTTGAAGACCGATGGGTCCTCCTGCTTACCCAATCATTTTGCCTTGTATGTATATTCTTGGCATTCAAATTTTATGTATGAAAACGAAGAGGAAGAAAAGGAGAGATGTACTGATCGCAAAACAGTGGCGCGGGAGCAACGTTGCTCACCGACCCCTTGATGTTGCTCCCAGTGGCCTCAAAGCAGATGCTTATTTTTGAATTCTTAGATTGTGACTCATTATTGTGACTGCATTGGTGACATATAGGCATTGGTAACATTATAGGCATTCCTGCAATGCTTTGGGGTACATACCGACACCAGTCTTAGATTTGTATTACCTGTATAGGCACCTTTTTTCAGCCAACACACCTGTTCCTATTAAGAAAGGTGGGGACCTTATGTACTAAATATAGTTATAACCCTGTATAATATATTTCACACAGGCATGGCACCCTGGGAAAAGTCTACAGGACAAACAGCAGGAAATGTCTCTGAGGAAAGTGTATAATAGTCGCTATGGCACACAAGTACTTATTGTCAAAACAAAGATTCTAGCTAATTAGGCTATAATCATCTGCATTTTCCAATGACCATAATGATTGTTTGCAGTTTAATTATTCCCTAAGAACAGATGTTAAGGAGACATTAAGCCAAGAATTTTTTTTCCTATTTTATTTCACTATGTAACTGATTTTTTTTTTCGAAGAAAATTAATTTTCTGCATAGTTACTTTGAGTGGGAAAATTAAGTGTTCCACAAATTTTATTTTTGTAGAAGAGCAGGCTGCATGAAATAGGGATGGGGAAAATGCTCATAAGCTAATTTGCATAAGTGCTCCGACAGAAAAAGAATGGACTATTACCGTATATACTCGTGTACAAGCCGACCCGTGTATAAGCCGAGGTACCTAATTTACCTAAGAAAACTGGAAAAATTTATTGACTCGTGTATAAGCCTAGGGGCCCTATGTCAGATTTCAAAATGTGAATGTGTAAATGTGTAATCATGTTTTATGGCATAGAAATCTATCTAAAACGATTTAAAAGAGTCAGAACTATTAGCTGGACAATTGCCACTTGTTTTCCCTGTGACCTCCCACCTGTCATGGCTGCTCAGAAGATCAATGAGGCGCTGCACCTAGCAAAAGCAGAAAAAAGGTACCGTACCGACTGTCACGATCACCGCCCGGAGCTGGTCCAGGAGCTCCGGGCGGCGCGTCCTTCCCTGCCGGCGTCGCTCCCAAAATGGCGGCGCCCATGGCCATAGTGAAAAAGTACAGAATATTGTCAGACTTTGTGCCTGTTTTTTTGCACTTTATGCCTTGTCCTGCAACAAAAATTAAAGCATATACTTTTCTTTTAACTTCTATTAACGAAGGTTAAATAAAATGGCAAATGCAGTTCATTCAGCATAGTACAAAAATCTATATACAGTACATGTAAAGCATCTTGTAGGTGACATAAGTACTGCAAAGGGTGTTTCCAATTTAGTTTGCACCTCACGCCCCAATACGTCAGCACAAGGGGATGACGAGAACTTGTTGATGATGAGCGGGAGCAGCCTGAAAAGTTGGAGCCGATATCCTAATCTCTACGGACAACATAACTGTCAACAAATTCTGTGCCAGAGAACATTTTGGTGGATAACTAGATTAACCTTATAATTTGTTTATCTGGGATATTTTCTGGTTTTTGAAAATACATATCTTAAAATGACACACTTAATGGATAAGCATCTAGTATCTAATGATTTTCTTGTTCTAATTAAAAAATAATACATGAATCAAATGATACTGTATATATATATATATAAGTATCTAATGATTTTCTTGTTCTAATTAAAAAATAATACATGAATCAAATGATACTGTATATATATATATATATATATATATATATATATATACAGTATCATTTGATTCATGTATTATTTTTTAATTAGAACAAGAAAATCATTAGATACTAGATGCTTATCCACATATATATATATATATTGTAAGATATGTGGTTGAAAAGGTTAGACAGTGTTAGACTGGTGAAATTAAAACTCCAGGGAAAGTCCAGGGAAAGTCTCTGTTGGGTAATGGGTCCCCGGAGTGAAGAGAGCAGGGTGGGCTTTCATTCCTTGTTCCAGTAAGGGTTTTCAGCTGCCGAGCTAGAGGCAGTAAGGTAATTATTAGGGGTGGGCACATTTTTTCGCCTTGTTTCGCTGTGAAAATAACGCCCATAGTCTTGTGTGGCGGTGTGCGTCCTTTTAAGCTACAGGTGAGCTATAGTTAAAAGGAGGTGTTAGCTACACTTCAGGGCGTCCCCCCTTGAGTGGAGGAAGGAGATGTGCTTGTGTGCAGCTGGGAAAAGAGTGATTCCTGCTTAAAGAGAGTTAAAGAGAGTTGGAGAGAGCTCCAAAAGAACTGGAGAGAGGAAGAGAGAACCCCCTCCCAGGAGACAAGAGTGTCTTCAGTGAGCCCCAGAGATGATTCTGGGACTTGTTTTAACTAACTGCTATTCCCTGTGCTGAAGCATTATTTTGAGTCTAATAAAGCCAGCCAAGCGTAATTTACTGTAGGTGGTGTGCCGTGGCTGTGATTTTCGCTACCTGAAAGCCACTATATATTTATATGACTGCATTGCCAAGTAAGTCTATAGCAGTCTGCCTTTTCCTCTTTGCCTAGGGCACGTGCATCCGAGTGTAGAATGCTGCTCCTTAGCTTTCCCCCCAGAAACGTACAGAGAATACAAAGGAAGAACATAAAAAGTAATTGGTTATCCATATGGGTTGGTGTGTGATCAGTAGTATAGTAGGCCTATTTATATTTGCAGCACTTAAATTTAGAAATTATAGAAGTTAGGTCTATAAATATTTGGACAGAGAAAACTCTTTATTCTAATTTTGGTGCTCTGCCAGGCTCTGCCAGGCCTTTTACTGCAGAAGCTTTTGTTTGTGGGCCTTTCTGTCCCAAGTTTAGCCTTCAACAAGTGAAATGCAGCTCAATTAGGTTCAGATCAGGTGACTGACTTACCCATTCAAGAATATTCCACTTCTTTGCTTTAATAAACTTCTGGGTTGCTTTGGTTGTATGTTTTAGGTCATTGTCCATCTGTATTATGAAATTCCTCCCAATCAATTTGACTGCATTTAGCTGGGTTTGAGCAGACAGTGCCTCTGAACACCTCAGAATTAATTCGGCTGCTTCTGTCCTGTGTCACATCATGGATAAACACTAGTGTCCCAGTGCCACTGGCAGCCATGCACACCCAAGCCATCACACTGCCTCCTCCATGTTTTACAGATGATATGGTATGCTTCGGATCATGAGCTGTTCCACGACTTCTCCATAATTTTTTCTTGCCATCATTCTGGTAGAGGTTGATCTTGGTTTTATCTGTCCAAAGAATGTTTTTCCGGAACTGTGCTGGCTTTTTTTTTTTTTTTTTAGCAAAGTCCAATCTAGCCTTTCTATTCTTGATGCTTATGAGTGACTTGCACCCTGCAGTGCACCCTCTGTATTTACTTTCATGCAGTCTTCTCTTTCATGCAGTCTTCTCCTCCTGGAGAGTGTTGTTCACTTGTTTGGCTGTTGTGAAGGGGTTTGTCTTCACCATGGAAATTACTCTGCGATCATCCACCACTGTTGCCTTTCGTGGACATCCAGGTCTTTTTGCCTTGCTCAGTTCACCAGTGCTTTCTTTCTTTCTTTCTTTCTTTCTCATTATGTACCAAACTGTCGATTTTGCCACTCCTAATATTGTAGCAATTTCTCAGATGTTTTATTTCTGTTTCTGTAGCTTAAAGGAGAAGGAAAGGCAGAAAGTTAAATATAAACCATCAAACCCTAAATATACCAGTAAACACTCAAAGTAGTGCTGTTCTGAGTCCTGAAAAGAAACACTGCATTATCTTTCCTTCTATTGTGTACACATGGGCTTCTGTATCAGACTTCCTGACTTCAGTTTAAACCTCTTGGTCCTCTTCCCCCCCCCCTTCTCTGCTGTAATCTGAGCCCATAACTATAAGTGAGCAGGGAGAGACTCAGGCAGGAAGTGATGTCACGCCAAGCTAGTACTGCAGTTGCTATCCTAAGCAAACAGTGAGCTTCTAGAGCTTTTTACTCAGGTATTGTAAAACATTCTACAGAATAAATTTTGCATTCTAGCTTGCACTATTGTAGCTAATCTATTGGCAATAAAATGCCTCCATATCTTTCCTTCTCCTTTAAAGATGACTTGTTTCACCAGCATGGAGAGCTCTTTTGACCGCATGTTGTCTGTTCACAGCAAAATCTTCCACATACAAGTACCCCCCCCCTCAAATCAACTCCAGGGCTTTTATCTGCTTCATTGATAATGACATAACAAAGGAATTGCCCACACCTGCCCATGAAACAGCCTTTAAGGCAATTGTCAATTGTGATTCAATTACTTTTGAGCCCCTGAAATGAAGTGATTGTGTTAAAAAAAATGCTTTAGTTCCTCACATTTTTATGCAATCTTTTTCAACTCACTGAATTAAAGCTAAAAGTCTACAGTTCAACTGCAACTGAGTTGTTTCATTTAAAATTCATTGTGGTAATGTACAGAACCAAAATTAGAAAAAAGTTGTCTCTGTCCAAATGTTTATGGACCTAACTGTATATGACTTGGGGGAAACCACCCAACATCCCTCTACCAAAGTTAATCTTCCCACCACCAACATAGAATACATATATTTATATGGGGCTACACCTATTTCCACTAAAGTTTATATAGCCCTCTTTCTAAGGCCACTAAAATGCATAGAAAATTGACAGCCATAAGACTGAACAATGAAAACATTTTAAGGAACCATTTTTCTCTCTCCAGGTTTCCTGCTATATTCATAGTAAAGGGATCTTTACGCCTCTCTAGGTCTAGTTACTTATAGCAACCTCTCATCAGGTAGCATTAACTGGACACCTGTTTAAAAGCATTAAACATTTGATTGGTAATTTGAGGGGTCATTTGCAACTTGCATGTTGCTCCCAGTGGCCTCATAGCAGGTAATTATTTTTGAATTCCTGGCTTGGAGGCAAGTTTTGGTTGTATAAAAACCAGGTGTACTTCCAAGTATAGCCTCCTGTAGGCTACCAGCACATATAGAGGCTCCCAAACAGCAAATCACAGCCCTTGTTTGAAATCCCCATGGACTTTTTCATGCTTGTGTTGCTCTCCAACTCTTTTTACATTTAAATGTGGATCACGAGTAAAAAAAAGTTGGGGACCCCTGATCTAGGCAAATAAACAAAGGCCCAGGTCCCATATATTGTCCAAAACACATGGGACCTGGGCCTTTCTGGATAAGGGATCTTTCTGTAATTTGAATCACCATACCTTAAGTCTGCTGAAGAACATTTAAGCATGAAATAATACCAACCGGATTGTTTTGCCAACAATATGGATTAAAGCAGCTTAGTTACCATCAAGTACAAGATACTTTTTTATAAGTAGAGAGAAAAATGAAATCATTTTTAAAAATGAGAATTATTTGCTTAAAATTGACACAATAGGAGATGGCCTTCCTGTAATTCAGAGGTTTCTGGATAACAAGTTTCCAGTTAAGTGACCCCAGTTCTTGTTGAGGGACAGAGACTACACATATACAGAGATAAATAAACATGGTTTGTTTTATCACATTTCACCATATTTGTCTGTGATGGTTGACACATTCCTTACTATAAGAGGCACTTATTTAATGTGTCACTGTTCATTTAATAGAAATTTTTATCAGGTACAGAGACGTGACATTTAACTCTGCAAGGTTTGGCATCTGCCTAGTACGCAACATAAAGTTTATGTGCAAAAGACAAGAAAAACATTGATACATCTACAGAAAATGAAATCCTATCTTGCAAAAATACATACAAAATCACTCTGTGCTAGTGATGGGTCATTTCGATCCCAATTCTTAGATCCACAACAGTGGTAAGTCCAATCCTCGAAAGAAAAATAAACCCAAATGAACCTGGGGGGGAAATAGAAACACAGACTTGATGGCTATATTAGATACAGATGTTAAACAAATATATTGGCTCAAATAGAAATGATGTGCCAAAATGAAAATGCTGTCTAAAAGATGTTTTCCTCACTTCTAGTAAGCAAAAATCTCAAATAATTAGCTTGGATTAAATATCTGGTAATAGGGGGACTATTTTTTTTTTTTAAAGCGACAGTATGATAAAAATCAATTACAAGTGCTGGATAAACACAATTAACTTACAAAACTTGCAACCTGGGATCTTGGATTCACTTACCATTCCAAATGTCAAAAACTGGAAACAGATGCTGTTCACCAACATGTAAGTGTATATAAATGCAAGTAATTGAGTGTCTGTACCTGTTCTATGAAGCCAATGTAACACAAAACAGATATTGAATGTTTTGTCTTGCAAATCATCCCGTGTCCCTTTCCATTGTGCTCCATGGGAAACAAAAGGAAAAAGATAATCACTGGACTGAGCTTCAAAATAAACCCCTTGCTCTTAAAGGGATTCTGTCATTTTTTATTTGTAATATTGGTGTGTAGGCAGTAATCTCGGGTCATTTTGTCTGATCTTGTGCTTTCACAAAGAGTCAGTGCTGCACAATGGAACTGCTTTCAGTTCAGCTGTTGTCTCTCCAACTCAATGTAACTGTTTTTTGAGTGCGATTCTCATATCTACCAAGGAGTGGTTATCTGTTACATTCCTATTGGTCTGTTGATAGGCTACAAGAGGGTAAAGGGAGAAGGGTGATATCACTCCAACTTGCAGTGCAGCAGTAAAGAGTGACTGACATTTATCAGAGCTCAAGTCACATGACTGGTGGCACTTGGGACACTGTCATGTCTAGCCCCATGGCAGATTTCAGAATAAAATGTTTGCTCTTTTAAAAAACAAAATCCAGGGCAGAAATCTGGAGCAGCACTACAGTAGCATCCCAGGTTGCTGCAGTCCTCAGGTAAGATATTCATTGGGGGTGCCTAGCATTGTGGTACCCGCCTAGTGATTATCCCTTCCCTTAACTATACAAGTACATTAGAGGACATTATAGACAAATAGCAGGGGACCTTTTTACCCATAAAGTGGATCACCGTACCAGAGGCCACACCTTCGGACTAGAAGAAAAGTACTTTCATATGCTGCATCAAAAATGCAAAGAAGGAGTAAGAAGGAGTGAGGAGGAGGAAGGAGAATGTGCTTCCAGCCCTGATGAGGTGCCCAGGGTGGCTACATCCCACACTATGGTGGATGTAAGTCACCACAAGAGGGGGAGAGAGGGGGACAGGGGCTGGAGTGTAAGAGGGAGGGGTTCCTGGGCTGAAGTGGAGGAGAGCCTGTCAGGTGGAGGGTCCCATAGAGGGGGAGAGGAGAGGTCTGGGAGTGGCAAGAGTAGGAGCTCCCCCAAGCTCACGCCACGTGTCCCCTCTAACATCGGGGACACGTGGAAGGTGCGGCACCCCAGCCAGGGGAAATAGGGCCTCGTCCAAGGAACGCCACGTTTCCCCCCAACATCGGGGACACGTGGCAGGTCCGGCACCTCATCCAGGGCTGGAAGTACAGCTACCACTGCCAGGAGGAGGCAAGAGGAGGAGGAAAAGGAACCCACACCTGCCTCACAGAGGAGTCCAGAGGAGGAGGATAATGATGATGGAGATGAGGGCCCTAGTGGACAAATGGCCCGAAGATTTACCAGTCAAGAGAATGCAGCACTGGTTGATGAAGTCATCGCGCAACGGGATGTGTTGTTTGGATGTCGATCCCAGCGCATCAATGCTGCCAGACGAAAAAAAAAAATCTGGCAGCTAGTAACGGACAAAGTCAACGCTGTAGGCACTCTGCACAGAGATCGCAACACTGTATACAAGCGCTTCAGTGACCTGAAGCGTTGGATACGGGCGAAGTTTGCTGCCAGGAGAGCAAAGGCCCAGAAGACCGGCGGGGGCACTTTAGCAGCTTTGAGGCTCCAGCCTTTTGAACGCCGGCTTCTGGACACTATGGCCAGAGAGGTCTGTGAAGGTTTGGAAGGGCAATACCAGGACACCGACTGGAGAAGTAAGTACATTTTAATAAACAACATTCTTACTGCTTTTATCCACATTCTTATCATTTGCCTAAATAGCTCATTTCCCCTTTAGCATTTAGCTTCTTTGCTTAAATATTGCTCCTGTTTGCCATTAGACGATTTTATGTTTCCAGGATTGTTGTTTGCTTTTGTAGTAGTTAGTTACATGCAGCTGTAACATTGCCAAAAAGGCAAACGTTTATTAACCATTTCCCCACTAGAGCAGAAATGTTTATAAAGTGGATTAAAAGGGTGGTTGACCTTGAAGTTAAAGTTTGAAGTATGTTATGTTATCATTTTAGACTGTCATATCATTCTATTCCAGTCTCCGATTTCTAGGAATGTATGGTTGCTATGGTAATTTACATCCTAGCAACCACATTTTAGAAATAGTCTACTGTAGATACTATGCACCATTGGAAAACATTACTTTAAGGTTAACAACCCCTTTAACTTCAGTGTGTAAAAGTGTGAAGCAACATATGTATTACATTCTGTGCTGCTCACATCATTGCAAACAGTGCCTTTGTGTCATGTATTTAACTTTTCAACCTTAGCATCTCCCTTGCAGTGCCCTGATAGACTCCACTTGGACTTTACCATCTCCCTTCCTGGCCCATTAAATTAGAGTTAATATTTTAAAGGACAACTAAAATATTTCAGAAACATGTTGTAGGTCTGTCCATCAGCCTAATAAACAAGGACAAGGATAGTAGCTTATGATTGACAATTTTTTTTCATTTTTTTTTACATTTCTTAACAATTGCAGCACCACCGCGGACAGCGCCACAAGCCACCGACAGTGACCAGGAACTTGATCCTCAGCAGCCCCAGGAAGAGGGTGAGGCTGCAGATAGCCCTAGAGCCCCACAAGCTCAAGGTACAGACATGTTTGTGGCCAATGTAGTTGCTTCCTCAAATTGTTTGCAACATTACTAATGTCCGATTTCACATTACAGAACACCGAGCTCCCCGGCGCGCCCAGTCACCAGCCGTGATACCTGTGGTGCCCCCCAGACGTAAGAGTCCTTCCTTTATTTGTCTGTGTGTGTGTCACAAACATGCAAAGCACATTTACTGAGTCCTCTTCAGTGTTAATGAGAAGCAGTAGGTTGTTAAAGCCAGATTTTGGATAGAATATCCATTTTTAGCATTTCCCTATGGGACCAAAGTGTAAATTAGATCAGATTCTTCTGCTGCTCTGGCTCTGCAGCTCTCCCTTCCGCTTCCTGTGCCTCTCCCGTTCTGACTGGCAGCCTCAAATCACCATACAGCGCTACTGCTATTTCACTCAGGCCCGCTTTAAAATCCTACTGATGTCTTTGTGCCTGCCCTTGACTGTTGGCTCTGCTCAGCGTACATTCTCACCTGCTGACTCGCCACTTTTTTTTTTCCTTTTGCATGGTCCTTCTTGCTCCCCCTCACTCCAAGCAACCCACCGTCTCAAGTTTTACTCTGGCTCCTCATGCCTCATTGTAGTTTCCTCCCTCCATGCTGTCTCTCCAGTCTCCCTCTCCACTTGCAGGGTCCCTCTCCGGTCTTGCTCCCACCTCCTTTACCACCACTCTGTCAAGTTTCACTCCCCTCTCCCAGGTTCAATCACCACTCTCATTGTGTGTGTCATACAATCTCCTTAACTTGCAGCTGATGACAAACAAGGCAAACAAAAAACACCTATATTTGGCCAATATACAGATTAATGTTCCATTTCAACTCCAGTATTGGAATGATTTAGCCCCCCCACACCCAAACATGGAAACACTCACCGCCAATTTATCTTCTAAGATTAGCTTTGTGAGCTTCCTTTCCCACCTTAGTTTTTTTGTTATGGGTTATGCACATGTCCAATAAATGTATCTATAATTATATTAGATTTTTGTTGTAGGTGATGCTGCCGAAGCGGGTGCTGCTGCTCCTGCTGCCGAAGCGGGTGCTGCTGCTCCTGCCGCCGCTGCTCCAGCTGCACCAATTGGGGGACCACCACAGGAGGAGGAACAGCGACTGGTTGAGAGACGTTGGGACTTTATGGCGCTTCTGACGATGCTGGGTTGCCAGCACCGCCGCCAGGATCTCTGGATGCGAAGATGGTTTTCTCTCATGCATGCCACCTTACGTGACGGCATGCAGAACATGGAGCAAACCATCCAACGAAGCATCCAGGACATGGTGGCAGCTATTAGAGACCAGCCTCACCAACCAGGGGGTTCTGCTGAGGGTCCAGTCCCTGGTCCTGCTGCTGGTCCCCCTCCACCCCCTGCATCTCCTCAACAGCACAGAGGAAGGGGGCGTGGAAGGGGACAAGGTCCTGTCCGAGGGGATAAGCGCAAACATCCCTAGCTCCAGTCTGTCACTTCTCCAACTGACACTGGCCTCTTTGCCCATTTTATCCTGGCAAAGAACTTCGCCCAAATCACGCTTCAAGTGTGACTTTGTCCGTTACCCAGCAATGGGACTGACATCCAAACAACACATCCCATTGTTTAGACCATGCTGCATTCTCTTGACTGAGGGGTGCCATTTTAATATCTATTGGCATCCTTTCCACTAACACATGGAAAAGCACTTAAAACATCAAAGTGCATTTTCTCTATCATATTTGTCTATTTATGGTGTTATCAGCACCAAGGTGTGCCATATCTACCATCCATTGGCGCCCTTTCCAATAACATCTGGAAAAGCACTAACAAAGATCAAAGTGCATTTGATCTAACATATTTCTATAGTAATGCTGCAGTGTTTCCCAAAACATTCACTTGAGCCCAAAATGTTACATGTAAGGGTCAAAGAACTGAAATACTACACTTTTGCTTGTGTATTTTTCCCTAATTACTTCAAACCTAACATATGTTAACATATGCTACCTCTGGCCTACTTTGGCTACCCAGCACTCCTAATAGGTGCTAATGCCTACTACCTCCTCCACCTGTGCTCATTAATGTAAGGCCAAAGGCCTCAGAGGTAGTGAGGACCAAGGGAGGAGGTAGCAAAAGTCCAAGTTCGTAGTACAGATAGGGATGAGACGAAAGAATGGTCAAACAGGCAATGATATCAGTCCAGGCAGAAGAGGTTCAAAGTCGAGGAATCCAGGCAAGAGGTCGGTACACAATAAGCAAGAATATCAGAAGAACACACCCAGGAATAGCAAGCTAAGACCTATAATTGGGCACTGATGACTTCCCAGAGTTCCTTCTTACAGGCCCAGGTTTGGCGCCAATTTTGGACGCATCGGCGTCATAACGTGTGCGCAGACGCGCTGACGTATGCGACCAATGCCCATTCCGTCGCCGGCGACCAATCCAAGTGCGGGAAGAGGTGGGCGTTATCCGGCTGCGTCCGTGAGGAACCAGGGAGCCATCTTGGTCACCATTTTGGGATCCTGACTCAGACTCCATTACAATTAAATAGCAAGTCCAAGGTGTATGATATGCCTTAAAGGCACAAATGGTTGTTACTTTGCACAAGAAGTTATGTTGGCTACCTCTGGTCTACTTTGGCTACCCAGCATTCATAATAGGTGCTAACGCCTACTACCTCCTCCGTCTCTACCTGTGCTCATTAAATAGCAAGTTCAAGGTGTATGATATGCCTTAAAGGCACAAATGGTTGTTACTTTGCACAAGAAGTTATGTTGGCTACCTCTGGCCTACTTTGGCTACCCAGCATTAATAATAGGTGCTAACGCCTTCTACCTCCTCCTCCTCCACCTGTGCTCATTAAATAGCAAGTCCAAGATGTATGATATGCCTTAAAGGCACAAAGCCTTGGTTGTTACTTTGCATCAAGCATTGTTGGGTGTCCAACACTCGACCTGGCCAGCACTAATCTCATATTGTTGATACTTTTAAACTGGCCAAATTGTCATATATTGACAAGTGTAATTTGTAGATCATATTGATTGTTATATTATTGTTTTGGACACAAGCTTATAAAGAGCCAAATTTTTGGATACTGTTTAATGTAAAGTTGGCCATGATGAATCCTGGGGTGCATTAGCAATGTCATGCAACAAATGCTTTGTAAAACCTTTGTAAAGCTTTTGCCCTTTAGTGGTCTATAGGGGCTGCTATATTTTTAAATATATGTTGAGACCAAATTCCTCCTGTGCCTTCCAGCTAAGGTACATATTTAATGGTTTTAAATAACTATTGTGTGTTCCAAAAACAAACAAACTTTATACAGATATAGATTGTCTTTTTATTGTTGTTCAACTGTTTTGGATTTGACAAAGATTGTGTCAGTAAAGCCACTAAAACAGTACTGGGTGTGTTTGTTGCTTGTCCAAAATAGTAGCATGGGTAATGTCATTTCAAAGCCATACCTGTGGAACAAGAAAAATGCATTAACACAAATCAAAATAAATGTAAGTAGCCACACAAAAGTCTGTCATTGCTAAACAAACACTGCCACTTACTGATATGTTTATGTCTATGAAAGGTTACTTCATCCAGGTTCAAATGAGCCAAACAGCAGTCAGTTCATCACATCTGTCGCTTGTGTTGAGTCAAATTTAGTGGGTCAGATAAAGTTTGCACATGGAGAGGCTGCAAAGTCACACAAATAATATGGTAAGTTGTAAGCAATATTTTTTAGATTCCCAGAGTAATTGCTAAATACCTGAATAACGGAGTTTGAGGCGTGGCCAATCAGTCAGTGTCCATATCTGTATCATCTGTGGGCAAGTACCAAGATAATAAAGTAGAGTTTGACACACGTGAAGTATAACCATAACACAGTAGGAGGCCAGAAAGCTGAAATGACAAGTATTGATAATGGTTTCTCTTGAATATGTGTATACACATGTTAAATGTGTTTCTCATCTCATCATTTTTCTGCTTACAGTATAAGATGTTACAGGAAAGCATTCACTGCTAGGGGCACACCAGCACATCACCATCAGCAGGCTGTTCATTTGGAAGAAAAGTATAAAAAATTGTTTACTTTCCATATATCCATTCAAAACAATGTCATTTCACATCAATCATATAAGGCCTAATAATTGGGATTGGTTATCTGATTTTTTAAAAACTTTTTACCTGACATATAACATTCATGACGAGACAAACATATTAAGGGCAAACAACTGACCTAGGAATTAGTGATCATTACATTACTAAACCTCATTACAATGGGGGGAATTCATATTTTTAAGAGCTCTTACAGACGAGCATTTGAAGCTGCGCTCCCCTGCGTTCTGTTTTTATGCGTTTAGCCGCAGGCGAGCGCAGTAGTAGACGCATGTTTTCAATGGGGCTGAACAGATTGAGACGCAACATGCTATATTTTTCCTTTGTTTGGGGAGTACAGCCCCATTTAAAACAACTGAATGCGTCTACTCCTGCGCTCCCCTGCGGCTAAACGCATAAAAACAGAACGCAGGGGAGCGCAGCTTCAAATGTAAGCCAGTGTTTCCCAGCATTTCATGCAGCTTTTAAACATTTAACAATTTAGTGAAGCGTAAGGATAGATAGGGCCAATTAATATTTGAAGTGATGTGGGAAAAAAAATAGAAATAAAAAATAATGTTAGACTTTTGTAAGCCATTGCTACTTGAAAATCAAGTTTATGTTCTGATAGATGCAAAAACAAACATGTTTCTGGTGTGTGTTTCTTTTAATGTAATTCACCAAACCTCTAGTGCAGCCAGAACTAAAGAAGCAGTTTATAAAGTGGTCCCTAGGTGTCACTATAGACCCACAACAGTGGAGAGCACCAGCAAAGATAATCGAAGAAAATCGAATAGTCAAATGATTTTTTACTTCAACTATTCAATGAATTTCCCTCGACTATTCGATCATCTTCGAATGTCGAAGTCCAAAATCAATTTCGGTAGGTCAAAGATGGGGTACAAATAAAACTTCGGGTAAAGATTTCATAAATAAGGTATCCTTCAAGTCAAGTCGAACTAATACATCCTTCGATAATCGTACTTTTCCACTTCGATTATCGAATTTGACTATTCACCTGATCGTTCAAATCGAGGTCGAAGTAAAAAAACAGTTGAGGCTTAGTGCATCTGCCCCTAAGAGAACTATACACAGTCTGTTAGGTAAAGGAATTGGGGTGTCTGTAGCAAGATGCCTATTTCAGATTTGAAATACAAGCACCATGCATAAAGGTGAATTAGATTTATTACACATGCTCTTAAAAAGAATGCAGTAACCCAAACCAAGATGTGCAGGAGACATAAATTGGCAATATTGGAAAGTACTCAAAGCACCACATATTAATTCCACAGTATCTTTGCTGAAGTACTTATAGACCAAATGACTAATAGGGATTCATATGATATGCAAATATGTTTCACATATGTTTCACAAGGCATTGGACCATGAAACTTGGAGATCCAGGTCCATTACAAAGTGAATCTTGACACAGAACCCCTTCTAAAAGTATTACTCATCCCAGTATTAATGAATCCTTAGTAAGCCTATAGTCTACTAGTGTAAATCAGTTCATACCCATCTAAGCTCAGACAGTACCAGGAGTACCTGTTATAAACAACCCAGCAAATGCTACCCCTCTCTTTCTGATCAGTTTGTATGGAGGTTGAGGGTGAGCCAAAAACCAGTTATATTACCTGCTGAAATGTGCAGGAGTTCCCTGGGAGCATTTAGTCTACACTGAAAAATCCACTGTTGTTAAATCTATATCTTCAGGAAAGGTAGAGAGCCATGTGGAAAGGGAGTGAAGGACACAGAAAACTGAAAATATAAAGTAAAATGCCGAATTTTAATGGAGTTTACTGATAGAATGCTTTCTTTAGGCAGAATGCTCTTCTAAGGCCACACCGGGCGAAAAGTCGCCCGCGATCTTTTAAAAGCGGGTCGCGGCGACAAGTCGTTCGTTTTGTCGTAGCGGAAACATAAATGTAAATCGCCACGACAAATACACACAGCGCGATTTCAGATCGCCAATAGCTTCGAATCGCGTCCATACCCTTTTTGGAGCGATAGGGGTGAAATAGACTGTACATTAGCAAACATGGCAATCGCCTCTACACTGACACACGGAACGAAATGTCGCCGCGAGAATACGCTACGTCAACACAGAAGTACGCAACGAGAGGACGCAACGAGAAGACGCCCACACAAAACCACGAGACAAGACGCAGAGAGAACAAGACGCCGAGAGAAAACGCTGAGAAAAGACGCAAGACAAAATGCCTTTTCTTTTCAAAAATAGTTTTGATACTGACAGGCTAATTGATCTGGTAGAGGAACGGCCTGCTCTTTATATGACGGAAATGAGTGCATATCACAATAGGCAAAACAGGAAGAAACTTTGGGAGGAGGTGGCATTTCTGCTCATAGAAGACTGGGAATCTCTTGCAGAGGATGAGAAAAACAAAAAAGGTAACTGTTTGTTAGGTATACATACCATGTGCATTCCTTCTTATCCCCGCACTGTTGTCGTGTAACTCACCAAATTTTTTTTGTCCATCTTTTTGTTTCAAAAAAGTTGGGAGGGAGGTATGTATTTTGGGGACTTTGTGTGAAATTTTTGTGCCTTTGTGTAGCTAGAATGGTAATCTCAGGGCCTATGTTGATTCCCAGTCCAGACCTAGTTCATACCAGTCATGGTTATTTTTCAATTATGTGACACATTCTGCATGAACTGTGTTAGTCCATGTAAAAATATTTATATTTTTCTCATTTTTATTACAGTGAAAGAACTTCAAACACGCTGGAAGAATATTAAGGATTGCTTCCGTAGGGAAGTTTCCTTACAGAAGAATGATTCACGTAGTGGCGCCTCACCCTCAAGGCGAAAGAAATATATCTATGCTGACAGGCTGCTTTTCCTGGTCCCCACTTTTACCACAAGACAGTTAAAGTGTTAATAATCCACTTTCATAATTTGATTATTGTGATGTCAGACTGTAATTTATTGTTGTGTTGTGCTTAGCATGCAGCACTTTTAAAACCAAACATAAATCCTCCATTTGTTTAGATTTTGAAGGGGAGATGAACAGTTGTGCTTTATACTAACATATTATCGTATTTGCACTATTTCTCTATTAATAGGATACCAAAAATATGTATGGAACCAATTTCTTGTTTTTATGTTAAATTATCTTAATTGTTTTCTTTTTAGAACTTCTGGCAATGTAGAAAATGAGCAACAGGAGGAAAATGAGGAAAATGTTGGTGAAAGTGAAAATATTGGAGAAACATCATCTGGAACATCATCGGGCAGCCCTAGTGCCAGTACCAGTAACACTTTGCATCCCCTTCGACTCTCTCAGGCTGCAAACAAACAGTCAGGGAAAAGAAAAAGAAGGAGCAGCTCTGAAATTGCATCAGGAGATGTCAAAGAGATGATCTCTATGCTATGCACTTCGCTATCCGCCCGAGGTGGTCCCAAGAACACTTACCAACATGAGGAGACTCCAGAATTTTCATTTTTAACTGGATTACTGCCCACAATTATGACAATTCCGCAGGCACAAAGACAATCTCTTCAAGTTGAGATGACAAAACTTGTTTATAGATATGTGCCACAAGCAAACCCAAGTGGTGTGCAATCACCGAACATTCCCATTCCACCTCAGCATTACCCCATGCCACAAGTGCCAGGAACAGGAAACTCTTGGTACCAATATCAGTATCCTTCCCAAAACACACTCTCAGACCCATATCATTATCCTTCCCAAAACTCCCTCACAGACCTTTAATTTATAAATTCTATAGAAGGGCGCTTTAATTTATAATTTTAATTTATATAACACTTACACTGTTTCATTTAGATTTAGCTCATGTTGTATATTGTTTTATGTTTATATGTTGTTCTTTTCTATTGTTGACAAGTATGCACTTTGGTGGTTTTATGTTTGCCCTTTGTTGACAGGAATGGAGATGGGCGGCTACACTTTTGGTCCGAAAAGTGAATAGGAATGTTTTTTTTACCATAATTATTATAATAAAACTTTTTTTATACTGAAACGTTATTGTTTATGATTATTAATAGGACTGACAACTATCGTAGAAGTAAAAAAATTTTTATAATATAACATTAGAAGAAAAGGCAAAAAACATGCCATATGTACATACATACAAAAATAAAATAACAAAAAATTTTTTTAAGGGTGGTGCTGGTGCTGCAGGTTTTCCAGGGCCAACACCCTTGCCTTTAGCTCCCTTATTTCCTCGACCAGTCGAGCGTGGTCCCATTCATCTTCTTGGCGACCTATATAAAATTTATTGCATTGTTATTAATGTTTCACTTTTGAAAAAGAAGGGAAGTGGTATGCAATTTAATTTGCACTTACCTGCAGGTTGCTGCTGCTCCTCCTCCTCTAAATGCAGCTCCTCCTGAGCCTCCAGCCACTGCTGCTCCCCCTCTGGCTCCTCAACCTCTATCTGAGGCTCTATCTCCAGCCACTGCTGCTCCTCCTCCGCCTCCAGCGACTGCTGCTCCGCCTCCAGCGGCTGCAGCTCCTCCTCCTGCTGCAGTGGCTCAAACTCCTCCAGTGGCTCAACTGTGTGTGTGTATATATATGCGTGTATATATATGTATATGGAGATTGTCAGAGATAGATAAAGTAGTGTATCTTTCTAAGTTACTTAATACTCACGGTTTTCATGCAGCTGAACTTGCATTATAAACTCTGGCTCCCTGCGCTTGAGGTCTGACCAGAGCCTTTGGAGGGTGCGTCGGTTGAAGTTGACGCCTTGCCTGTGACGTAATCGTCGATTCAGCCGATGTAATATTTGTTGTTTATGTGCCCTCTTTCAGGTCACATAAACTGGGAGATTATCGTAGCTTTCTCCAAGAAGAAAGCTTGCAATCTCCCATGCCTGAGCATCACTGAGACTATTGATGCCCACCATCTTGCTCTCTATGTCGCAGGCTAAATAACGCAATGACGTCATGACGACACAACGTATTACGCAGTTCAGTACATTCACATGCGCAAAGACGCATGCGTAAGGCCGTGCGTCTTTACGCATGCGAATGCACAGAATGAGTATGTGTGTGTATATATATATATATGTGTATATGTATGTATATATGTGTGTATATGTATATGTATGTATATATGTGTGTGTATATGTATATATACATATTGGGAGGGATGGATAAGATAAAGTTTGTGGGAGGCTCAATAAATTTGTCCTGGAACTGGGAAGTTATAGTATTTTATGGAGGGTCCCTCAACTGTGCTAAGTATCAAAAATGTTGTATCTTTTCTTAAACCTGTTTGTTTAAGGAACAAGAGCCCTTCTCAATACAAACATAAACAAAACTGTGAGTGAAAAACAACACAACAACCTTAGTATTTTAAACAGAATTTATTAAAGGTAGCATAAAACATTAGCCTGGTTACAGACTACATGCGGTTTAACTGCCACGTTACTGAGCCATCAGGAGACATAAAGTAATTTGCCAACTGATCTCGCACCCTCATTCCTCCTGTAGGACCTCTAACAGGGGCCCAATCAATGTCTGGTATATCATCTGTTAGGGTGTCTTGGTAATTGTAGCCATCCCGAAGCCGCACAAAGTTATGTAAAACACAACCGGCTTTTATTACATTGTCCACAAAATCAGGTTCCAGTTGTATAGCAGTATGGAATACCCGCCATTTGTTGGACAGAATACCAAAAGCACATTCCACCATACGCCTTGCTCTTGATAATCTGTAATTGAAAACTCTTTTCTGAATGGCCCTTTGTGACCCTGGGTATGGCCGCATTATATTTTCCGTAAGGCCAAATGCCTCATCACCCACAAAGACATAAGGCATACAAGGTCCAGCAGTCCCAGGCAATGGTTTCGGAGGAGGTAGTTGAAGTGCCCCTTCTGAGAGTCGGCGTCCGAATGAAGAATTCCTGAAAGCACTAGCATCGCCAGTGCTTCCATAGGCTCCAACATCAATGAGTGTAAAGCAATAATTTGCGTCAACGACAGCCATAAGAACAATGGAAAAGTATTTTTTATAATTAAAGTATTTTGAACCACTTTTGATTGGCATAGTAACTCGAATGTGTTTTCCATCCAAGGCCCCCAAACAATTCGGAAAATTGTTTTTTTGTTGGAAGTCTTCTGCAATGCGCAGCCATGCATTTTCATCTGGGACTGGCATCACAAGTCTTCTCAGCTCAGACCACATAAGCATACACGTTTCTCTAACAATTTTGGAAATAGTGGATCGACCAATAAGAAACTGGAAATATAAAGAGGAAAATGACTGCCCAGTTGCTAAAAATCTGAAAGAAAGAAAGAAAAAAGATAAAGGGTTAGTTATTAAAAATATTACAATGATAGACTTGTATTATTAATAAATTACCATATTTATAACTATATATATAATCACACAGGGAAACCGGACGTTTCGGTCAGCTGTCTGACCTTTTTATAAATATCAATAAATAAATATATATATATATATATATATATATATATATATATATATATATATATATACACACACCATCAGGGATGGTACCCGTTATCCAGAAACCTGTTATCCAGAAAACGGAATAGACTTAATGTTTACATGCCTTTCTAGTACACTTAAGATATGATGATCTACCTTACAAAAAGATCCATTATCCGGATCACCCCAGGTCCCAAATCATATACCAAATCATATACCATATACCATAAATAAAAACAACACACAAACCTTAGCGTTAGGCATAGTCGTTCCTCGGGCGAAATCGGATCCCTCATCAACGTGTGGCCATGACTCAGACCTGGCGTTAAAATAGTCAGCAGCTCATCAAAGCTAGATGTTGACATCCGAAAAAATTTTTGGAATTTTTCAGGATAACGGCGCAGTTCACTGTATAAAATATGAAACTGTCCACTCTCTAGCCGCTGACTTGTTATGGGATGTACCCAATACTTTCTAGCAGCTGCTCTTTTTTTTCTTTCTTCCTGTAGCAAAAAATAATACAAGTAGATAAGCATAAATAATACTGCCAGCTCATCCTCCATAATGAAGCAGGAGACAACACGCCGCTGAGACAACACGCTACTGAGACAACACGCCACTGAGACAACACGCCGATGAATGAACAATGAAACGCGAAGACGCTGACGACTTCCGTTTTCTGCGTGAACATGACGTGCTAGTTTCGCATGGCATTGTGGTATAACAGTCGCTTCCTGTAAATGTCGCTGCTCCAAATCGCAATCGCTGTAGCAAATGACGGTCGCCTTGTCGCCGCGACTTTCTTTTTAAAAATCGCGGGCGACTTTTCGCGGCAAAATCGCCTAGTGTGTCCCTAGCCTAAGCACTTTTGCAATTTACATATATTTTATTGTTTTAAAGATTTCACCGTTACAAAATGGCCATGCGCCAGAGGGTTACATGATTGATGCAGGCAGTGTCTCCAAGTTTTTATCCTCATCATCAGCTCCAGTCAATGGTATATGTATATCAAGCCAGGACTGTGGAAGGATGAATAGGTAAAGAGGAGAGTGCGAGAAAGACAAGGTGATGATACAAAATATGCCAGAGATTGTATTGATTGCAACTAAATGCAGAGAGGGTCAGACCTTTGCTGAAGACCAGGTCAAGGAAATGTCCATCCTAATGGGTGGCTATTTCAATCCACAGTTAGAGATTATCTATTATGTTCAGGGATTCCCCAGGAGCATTCAGTCTACAGTGCCAAATCCACTGGGTTTGAGATAAATGCTAATATATCTTATTTTGGCAGCCTTTTTGCAGAATGATGTGAAAATGGGGGAGTCTGCAAATGTCGGAATGATTTATGCCAGAAATATTCTGGACTGGAGTAGTCCATATATCCTGATTTATGTCAGGGATTGTGCCAAAAGTCTTGAAACACATGCACTTTTTTTTCCTCAATAGTTTCTAACATAGACGCTTTTGTTTCCTGTAAAGCTTCAGGAAAGGTAGGAAGACATACGGAAAGGGAGTGAAGCACATAGAAAATTGCAAATATAAAGCAAGATGCAGAATTTTTATGGAATTTACCGATACAATGCTTTCTTTGGGCATGCAAAATTACCTTTTCCGTGACAGTTCTCTGTTACTGTTCTGGATATATGTATATTTAAATAAACAATATACAGATTTTTGATAAGAAATGTAGTGAATGAACAGCAGTGACTATAATTGCAGACTTGAATACCCAGAATCTATATTTTCCAGCCATGATCTGCAAGGAGACTGCGTATTATATCTATGTTGTTGTGTCGTTACTCCAGGTTCCTCCCGCACTCCAAAACAATACAGTTTAAATAATAATGGATATAATAATAAAAGATAATAATAGTGGAATAGATATAACATTTCATCAGCTGAACAAAATCCAGCATTTTCCAACATAATTGCACTTTCCTCTATATGCAAGAATTGCATTAATACAAGCAAAAGTTTTGTATCCCTTTTGTAAATTGTGTTCATATCAGTATGGCTGTCAGGGAGATGTTCCCTTAAATTGCATGTCATTAAATTCACTCAAATATAAAAGTGCTGTTCATGTTTTATCTTTAACATATATTACATCCATATTTTTTCTTGAATTGTTTTAAAGCTTTTCACAGTTTTACTGATACCGCACAAATTGCCATGCACCAGAGGGTTACATGATTGATGCAGGTAGTGTCCCAAAGTTCTTATCCTCATCAACAGCTCATCAGGTCAACAACATGAATATATTAAGCCAGGATTGTGGATGGATTAATAGGTGAAGGGAAGAGAGATAAAAGGTCACGATACAAAAGATAATGGAGATTGCTGCTAAATACAGAGAGGGTCAGACCTTTGCTGAAGTCCAGGTCAAGATAATGTCCATCCTACTGGGTGGCTATTTATTCCACAGTTTGAGATTGTCTTTCCCATTATGACCAGTTCAGCGTGAGGTATGAGAGTAAGACACATCACCATGAGAGAGGAGCCGTTTAGGTAAGGCTTCACCCTGAGTATTCAGTGCAGTTTTGGGCCCCAGTCCTTAAAGATATTGATGAGCTGGTGGGAGAGGTAGAAGGAATGGAACAATACAATTATGAGTACTGTCAAGTTGTTTGTGGGAGACATGATTACTCTGTAAAAGTACATTAGAGGACATTATATTATAGTGGGGAATCTTTTTTTCACATAGAACAGATCTAAGAACCAGAGGCCAGACTTGAGGAAAAGAACTTTCATTTAAAGCAGAGACAGTGGTTCTTCACGGTGAGGGCAGTGAGGTTGTGGAATGTCCTGCCAGGTAATGTTTTGATGGCCGATACTATTAATTTAAAATGGCAAAGATAACTTCTTAAACAATCATAATAGCCAAGGCTACAGGGATCTTACATACTAAATAAACAAAATGAATTGAAGTGCACTTCCCTTCAATCAAAGCCTGGACAACCACAATCCTTCTTTAGACTAGAAGATAAGAACTTTCATTTGAAGCAACGTAGGGGGTTCTTCAGTCAGGACAGTGAGGTTGTGGAATGCACTGCCGGGTGATGTTGTGATGGCTGATTCAGTTAATGCCTTTATGAATGGCTTGGATGATTTTTTGGACAGACATAATATCAAAGGCTATTGTGATACTAAGCTCTAGTTAGTATAGGTATGGGTAAATAGAATTTAATTAAAAGTAGGGAGGGGTATGTGTATGGATGCTGGGTTTTCAATTGGAGGGGTTGAACTTGATGGACTTTGTCTTTTTACAACCCAATTTAACTATGTAACTAACTATGTAACAATTCGGGTGGTTCTAAGGCAACAAAACAAACAATAGCATTTAAATGTTGGTCACTAGCAACCAAAAAGGGCCATATTCACAGCACTCTCCAGGAAATCATTAGAACAAGTTCTTATTCATAAAGTGCAGTTGCGACAATAATACACCACAGTTACAACACTTAAAAAGAACAATTTGTGAAAACACCATAAAAATCTTTCGAGGGAGCTCCCATCACACACAGAAAAATTATATATATGGCGCCCAATATTATTGTTTCCAGTTGTCAGCTGGCTTCTCAACATTTTATTTGTGTATACCTGCTTAGTCAGTTTGTATCCAGCTTAGTCCCACCACCTGTGCTATTATTCAATTTCAGTTATTCAAGTTCAAGTTGAGTTTACTCCAAAAGCACACTTCGGTTAATCTATCCAAGTTTTAAGCAAGATTAAGCCGCTACTGTAGTATCCAGCTAAAACGAAAATAATGGCAGTCACTTTAAGTCAGCACAATGTAGCAATTCTACCCTGGAGTTCTGTGATGGCTGACTATTTCCAATTCCAGCTTCTCCTGGCGCGCCTGTGAATTGTGAAGAGCTTCCTCTCGCACCGCCAATGCGTTTTTCACCCTGAAGTGGGGCTTCTTACATATACTTACTAGTTACAGTAGTTTATTAGTAAAAGTATAGTTTATATAAATGTCTGTTACGTGTACAGATAAGTCTTTATGTGAATCTATCAGCACTGGGGATCATTTGGAGGGGTTGTATTTGATGGACTATTGAATATTTTCAACCAAAATTAATTATGTAACGTTTAAAGTTACTCATTGATGTTATTTTATTTTTCCTCTGAGCTACTGGCTAACCAGGTAAATCCTTGAAATGGAATATAGTATACATTATATTAAATGAGAACAATAAAATTACCCATTGCTGTATCAACCACTTCATTGTCATGAGGGTTATACAAGTCCATAAATGAAATCAATATTTAATTGCCTTTCATTCCTGGAAAAATGTGTGTGGGGATGATTCCTGGAGCTAAATTAAGGCCAGTCCAGGAGAGCCCTGGCTCATTTCCTCACTGCTGTCCCAGAGCCAAAGAAGAATTTTTTTATTGCTTATTTTGAGAGTCTCGTAAAATAACTTCCTCAGAACTTCTCCCTATAGATTTATTCTCCACTGAAGCTCTTCCTGAACACGGTGGGAATGGCAGATATTGACTTTTGCTGCCATAGCACTTTGTTATTCTGTTCATTACAAAAGAAACAAACATCACCTTAACTGTATATTTGTTTTAGAAATTATCCAGGTGATTTACTGACAGTGTTTTTTGTACAACTCACTAGTGGGAAGCTGATTAGCTCTAACAAGAATAATTGTCTTTCCTTTTTGAAGACAGATGTTATAAAACAGGGATGGGGTACCAGATGTTGCTAAACCACTACATCCATTGAACGGCCAATTTTCCATGGGAGATGGAGAGTTGTTGTTAACTAATATCTTGAAGCATGATCTGTCACTTCTGACACATATGCCTCATTCTCATTCCCTGGCTCAGTGCCCTTTTGTGTATATTCACAAAAAGTAACTTTAGTATGACTTGTTTTTGAGTTATTTTAGCTTTTTTACAGCAGCTCTCCAGTTTGCAATGTAAGCAAATCTTGCTTGTAAGCAATTTTATAGAAGATGGCATGAATAGAAAAAGAGTAATAAAAAGTAGTGATAGCAATACATATGTAGCCTCAAAGAGCATTTGTTTTTAGATTTGAAAGCTGAAAGAGTCAGAAGAAGGCAAATAATTCAAAAAATAAAAAAAAGCACATTTGAAAAGTTTAGAATTAGCCACTATACAACATAGTAAAAGTTACCCCTTTAAACCATGGCCAAAGACACATGGCGTAGGGCAAACGCAACCATTTATGGTTGGAGACACAAAGGGGAAGGGAAACCCAAAGAACAAGTGCATACAATACATACAGGGATATGGGGTATGGGAATTCCAATGGTATCCCACAGGATTACTTATTTTGTATTTCCTTTTGTTGACGTGATTAATAAATATTTTGCATGGATGACTATTATTCAGTTCTAGTTCATTGACTAAAGGCTAAAAATATAAAGTATTTATTAGTTTTTAAACTAATAAAGATGCTACCTGGGCTGGCAACCCTTTTCTACTTGATGGAAGTACCTGGCTCAAACTCTAATAAGCACAACTGATCCTGTTGGGCAGGTCTGGGGCTCAAAATAGGCCCTGGCATTTCAAGCACACAGAGGACCAACCGGTCCCCCACCAGCCCACTAAACAGAGAGGGGCTCATTTATTAACGCAGCGCTAAAAAGAGCGCAGAGGCCTGAGATGTGCCCAGCGCATGCGAGTATTTATTAATGTAGCACATAAACTGCGATTTGTGCGTTGATGTAGACGCAGACAGGTGCGACGCGTGAACCTGCGGTTAAACTCTCGCAATGTCTATAATAAATTGTGCGCACTTTTTATTAACGCAGTGTAGCGCTAAAAAGAGCGAAGAGGCCTGAGATTTGCCCAGCGCATGCGAGTATTTATTAATTGTGCGGTGATGTAAACGCAGATAGGTGCAATGGTGCACCTTTATGAATGCGCTGGTTTAAATATTTGCGTTGTATATGGCGCAAACTGCGTCCATTCTGCCGCATCTGCGTCTCTTCCTGTGCTAATAGTTTCTTTGCAAGGTTGTTTTGCCTACATGACAGTCTTAAAGGAACCCTGATCAATACAACTGTATTGGGGGGAAAGGCTTTGTTAATATGCACTTTTCAGGGGTTGACCTTTCAGTTAACTTTTAATATAATTTATAGAATGCTATAGACAATGTGATATTGGTTTTTATTTTTTAATAGTTGTGGGGTTTGACTTATTTAGCTTTTATTCAGTATTTCTATAGGTTGCAGTTTTAGGAATCTGGTTGCTAGGGTCCAAATTACCCTAGCAACTATGCATTGATTTCAATAATATATAGATATAATAATTATCTAAAACAAAATATTTGTAGCTTTACACAGCATGTGTTTCATGGGATGACTCCAATTTGAATACTGAAAATAGTTTTAATAACTTATACAATTATCGATACCATGCACATCTTCAATTGGTTTTAGTTTTTTATTTTTATTAGTTTTACAGTTATTTGCTTTTTTTAAAGTTATCTAAAAATCTATTTTAAAGGTCAACCACCCCATTAATGGACAATGCCTTGCTGTTTCTAAATGCCATTATTATCTCTTTTGTAAAAGTACAAAGGGGGGTCCAAATAGTGCCATGTCATGCTTGCTGAGCACTTGTGTCTCCCTGCATGATGGGCTTTGCATTAAGTAGCAAGTTAAAGGACAAGTAAGAAAAGAAAAGGTTACTATACATATTAAAGATACCAGTAAGTGCAATGATTTTTTAAAAACGTTAAGTAAATTACTGTAACTCCGCTTATGCTTATCACGAGAAAAGGCGAAAGGCCAACAATCTATTGTGCAATGCTTGATTACTAGGGATGTAGCGAACTGCCGCCGGCGAACGGATGTAGCGAACTGTTCGTGAACGTTCGGCGGACGCGAACGGCCGATGTTCGCGCAAACTAGTTCGCGGCAGAACAGTCCGCGACATCCCTATTGATTACTCCTCCAAGCCTATATCCTATAATAGAAGCAAGTATGGAGAAATTGAGAGTAGTGCGCTCGATCATTGCCCTTTCACTTTTTCTCAAGAGAACTAGAAGGGAATTTATGGAAAGCACATTTTTTTTATAAAAGCTTGACGTTTTAAAACTGTATTAAAACTTGTTTTTTTTATTATTTTTTTTGGTTTAATAGCCTGTTTCTGCCCATAGAGTTCTAATCCCGGGTGTTTAATTTTTAAGATCTTTCAGTGTTCTTTATGCCTGTACAAAACCCTTTATTCTATGCAGGCTCGTCGGCGTCATTTTCCTCAGGCTGCATTTAAGAGCGACTGCTACTTTGGAGACGGCATACTCTTTGAATGAGTTTCACGTTGTGCACCATGACACTCTATTCTGTGTATGTTTAAATTATGTGTAACCTATTTGGTGGGCAGGGGTGAAGACTAGGGATGGAGCGAACTGTTCTGCGGCGAACTAGTTTGCGCGAACATCGCCGTTCGCATCCGCCGCAAGTTCGCGAACGTCGCGCGACGTTCGCCAATTGGTGTTCGCGCTCGATTCGAATAGAAAAATCGTTCGACCATTCGAAGTACTTCGACAGCCTAAGATCGAATGATTCCCCATTCGATCGAATGATTTTAATCATTCGATCGAATGATTTGCATTCGATCGAGCGCTAAAATCGTTCGAATCGAACGATCGAATGGTTTAAGCATTCGAGTGTATGCTTAAACCATTCGATCGTTCCATTCGAATGATTTTACCGTTCGATCGAATGATAATCATTCGATCGAATGATTAAAATCATTCGATCGTTCGAATCGAACGATCTTTAGCGGGTGTTCGATGTTCGCGAACTGTCCGCGAACGTTCGCAAAATTTTGCGTTGTTCGCGAACACGTCGGCGCCCGTTCGCTCCATCACTAGTGAAGACACCTACATAAATACATTTGCCAACCTATTGTTTTGCATAACATTGTCTGCATTTAAATCAGTCTATAGTCCACAACACTTAGGGCAGAAATTACCAAAAATTTCACATGTATTTAAAAAATGGTTCTCTTTGTGTTGTTTGTAAATTTGTTTTTGTTTTCTAATTGAAATGAGGCCCACAACAAATACATCTTAAAACACAAGAATTAATTTACTTTTTAAAATAACATCTTTATTGAAAAGGATCTGATTAATCAAATATTCAAGTTATATAGTCAAAAAAGATTTTTTTGTTTAACAGATTCTCAACAATGTAAAATTTTACCTTAACCTCAGGCCATACTCTACATCACTTATGGCTGATGGCTGAAAATCCAAAATAATTCACATTAATGAAAACGATTATTGTGATTATCTGGAAATAATTTTGTAAGAAACTGATATTATCACTAGTGATTAGGGATGTCGCGGACTGTTCTGCCGCGAACTCGTTCGTGCGAACATCGGCCGTTCGAGTCCGCCGAACGTTCGCGAACGTTTGGAAACGTTCGCAATTTGGGTTCACGTTCGATTCGAATAAAAATCGTTCGACCATTCGAATTACTTCGACCGCTAACAAATCGAATGATTTCCATTCGTTCGAACGATTGTAAGCATTCGATCAAATGATTTTCATTCAATCGAATGCTAAAAATCGTTCTAATCGAACGATCGAACGATTTTAAAACATTCGATCGAATGATTTTTCATTCAATCAAATGCTTAAAACGTTCGATCGTTCTATTCGAATGATTTTAGCATTTGATCGAATGAAAAGCATTCGATCGAATGGTTACCATCGTTGGATCGATTCAAACGAAAATCATTCGATCGAATGATTAAAATCGTTCGTTTCTAACGATTTTAGCGGGTGTTCGAAGTTCGCAAACTGTCCACGAACGTTCGCATTTTTGACCGGCGGCAGTTCGCTACATCTCTACTAGTGATGGGTTTGTGGATAAAAGATTCTGTTACTGTAATGTAAACTTGTAATGTCTACGTTTTTTATGTATAATAGAATTTAGGCTAACACGAAAGATTTTAAACATTATTTTAATAAAAAAATGTAAACTGTCATAGTAAAAAATAATTCTAAATGAATCAGTTAATAGTGCTGCTCCAGCAGAATTCTGCACTGATAAGCATTTCTCAAAAGAGCAAACTGAATTTTTTAAATTCGATTTGGAAATCTGACATGGGACTAGACATATTGTAAATTTCCCAATTGCCCCATGACATGTGACTTGTGCTCTAATAAATTTCTATCACTCTGTACTACTGTACTGCAATTTGGATTGATATTACCCCCTCCCTTTCTCCCCAGCAGCCAAGCAAAAGAACCATGCAAAGGTAACCAGATAACAGCTCACTAACACAAGATAGCAGCTGCTTGGTAGATCTAAGAACAACACTCAATCATGAAATCACATCTCCCACTGAGACTGAGAAAAACAGCCGGCCAGAAAACATTTCTCCCCTAAAGTGTAGGCATAAGTCACATGACGAGGGGCAGCTGGGAAATTGACAATATGTCTAGCCCCATGTCAGATTTCACAATTGAATATAAAAAAATCTGTTTGCTCTTTTGAGAAATGGATTTTAGTGTAGAAGTCTGCTGGAGTCGCAATAATAACTGGTGTGTTTAGAAAATAATTTTTTTACCATGACATGATCCCTTTAAAGAAAATATTTATGGAACATGATCGGACAATTCCAAAAATCCCATGACATTGTCAAAAAAACTATTTCTTTACAAGATTCTCAGGAATAGAAAATTTTTCATCAATTTTAACAAAAAGATCTTGTTTGAAGACCTCTATCTCCTTACGAATAATATCAATTTTTTCAACACAAGAGCAATGGCAATGGGCACTATATTGACTAGGGGATCTATCAATATTATCAGCCATAACAGACTTTAGCAAATTAGATTGCTGGATTTCTCCATAGCTGCTATTTACTTCTTCTTCGATGTCTGGTCCTGCAGAAGCTTGCGTTGGTGATAACGGTATGACAGAAATATGTGTAATATCGTCAGGTGAAGATTCAGGCAGCTGCTTATGTGGTGGATGAGCAGTCTCTGAAACATCATGAGCCTGAAAATCATAGCCACACAGCAGTACAGGAGACTGGGATGTAGGTGAGGTGTATGTGATATTGGTAGAAGGCTCAGCAAATGCCTGTTGCCACTGCTGAGGTAGATCCAGAGGAGCCTTGGTTGTTGTTGTTCTGTCGACATTTACTACATTTGCTGATGTTCCAGATATTGGGTGCTCTACTGGTGGATAACATGGGGCCTGAAGTTGTTGGCCAGATGGTCTTGCTCTTGGCTCTTTTTCTCTTTGTTGTGATGGAGTATTGGAGGTCGGGATGTGCTGATGTATATGCTTGGATGATTCCGCTTGTGGCTGCTGTTCTGGTGGAGAAACATGGCTCTTTTTTTTTTTCTTGATTTTTTTCTTTATCTGTTAGAATGTAAAAAAAATGACATAACATTTTATCTTTTTGTATTATAAATGGAAGCTTTAGCAAAAATATATAATGTCAAATACATGTCCCAATAATTAATAAATCAGTTTTTCAGTTCTCTAGGAACTAATTTGCTCAAAGTATAATGATGCGAAATTATGTATAATAGCATGCAAATTAATGTGAGCTAATAACTGTACTTATATGTAAATGGTTTATTTCTATCATGTGATATTTGTGTTAAAAAAGATGGGGATGTAAAGTAATTTTTAATATAAAAACTGTTGATGGTTTGTTACTTTCTTCATAATAAAACATATGTTTATCATTAATAGTTTAATCCAAGTTATTTCAAATACAAAGCACATTTTAAATAAACTTACTTAACTTGATTCTGTGTCGTATATTTTCCAGTCGTTCTGTTTCACGTCTATGTAAATCATTCCAGCGCCGTTGCAGTTGTCGGAATGTTCTCTTGCGACCTGTTTTTTTTTCAATAATCTTTTGCGCCTCCTGGATTATGTTATTCTTCATAAACTGATAGTTTAACGCAAATGTTGGTACATGGTCATATCTGTTATGATGAAAAAAGTACACAAATGCACTTATTAATATTTGACCTTTGATTCACAGAATTTAGAATAACACATTAATACATGTATAGCGTACGTTATCCGGAAACCCTATATCCAGAAAGCTGCAAATATTGGAATGGCTGTCTCCCATTGACTCCATTTTATCTAAATTTTTAAACAATGATTTTCTTTTTCTCAGAAATAGTAAAAAAGTAGCCTTATTGGAAGCAAAAACACCCGATTTTAATTTTATTTAATGTTTACATGAATTTCTAGTAGACATAAGGCATGAAGACACAAATTATGGAACGAACCGTTATCCGGAAACCCCCAGGTCCCGAGCATTCAGGATAACAGGTCCCATACCTGTAATATACTTTTAGCAGTTGGTTGGTCAGCAGTCTTTGATATCAAGAGATATTGACTAGTTTAAAAGAATATGCTTTCTGTCCTGCTTATATGTAGAGGTTTTTTTACTGTGCTGCACTGCAGATGAGAGTAGCTTGAAAACTGTTCCATTCTTCTATATGCAACTGTAATCACACAGGCTAAACACAAAATTTTGGAAATTAATTTATAAGCCATTGATTTACTCTGAAATGAAGCTTTTTGCTATGTGGCATTTTGTTGTGGAAAATAAATTAATACAGGTATAGGACCTGTTTTCTAGAATGTTCAGGACCAGGAGTTTTCCATAAAGCAGATTTGTCCGTTATTTGGGTGTTCATGGCTTAATTGACTAGAAATTATTTTAAACCTTAAATAAAACCAGCATGCTGCTTTACTTGCAATAAGTTTAATGATATCTTAGTTCAGGTGAAGTACATGCTACTGTTTTATTATATCAGAGAACAAGGATATCATTTTCCATAATTTGGATTATCTGGATAAAATTGAGTCAATGGGAGACAGCCATTCACTAATTTGGAGCTTTCTGGATATCAGGTTTCTGGATAAGGGATCCTACACTTGTAGTTTATTTTGCATAATTCAGTGTCAGAAAAATCATCTAGACAAAGCTGTAGACATAACCATTACTTTTTATACTTTTTTACTGAGAAAACAAGTTGTATCTTTTGACAATTGCCACGTATTAAAGGGCAAGGAAAGTGTAAAATAGAATAAGGCTAGAAATGTATTTTGTATACTAAATATAAACATGAATTTACTGCACCACAAGTCTAATCAAACAAATGAGACCCAATGGACAGTAAGGGAAGCAGGGCCTGACAATTCTTGTAGTAGCGCCAGGCCCCCCCCCCTTTTTCTTGCAGGTTTCCGACTGGTGGAGAGTTTCCCGGGTGAGCTGAGGAAGAAGTGGGGCAGCCATACTTACCATTCGGCGGCGGGACTCGGAGGCGGAAGGACGCAGCATCCCCACCCTCCCTCCCCTTTTTTGGTTATGGGTGATTTTCTTTTTGTCGCAGTTGGCAGAGGGTACCGCTACAATGCCCATCAGGGAAAGTTAAAAGGGGGTTGTTTTATAGGGTATATCAGTTGGGGTACAGCCAATACTCCTACACCCCCTTCCTCCTCCTCCCCCCCCCTTGGGTGGGGGAACAAGGTTAAAAGGTTATAAGTTTGTTATACAAACGGTTTGTAAAATGTTAAAATGTTAGACATGTTATTTAATTTTATTGATGTGTTAATAAATAACTGCGGCCATCTGTTTCCAAACCAGTTGTGTGTGTGTTTGCATAGTAGACAATGTACCCGTCATAACGGGTTTCAAAGTTGGCCACAGGGGGCTGTCATCTTGTAACATTGTTATACATCTTTGTCTGACACTGCACATGCTCAGTGTGGTCTGGGCTGCTTAGGGATCGTCATAAACAAAGCTGCTTGAGTTCTGCATGGCTGGGAAGTAAGGCGGGGGCTCCCCCTGCTGTACATAAGTATGATTGTTTCCCTGCTCATCAGTTAGGGACCTTCTGACAATTCCTATACACAGCATTAAATCAAGGGAACATTTCACTGCATACAATCAGGTTTCTTATAAAAACAGTACACATTTTTGATTTAAGTATATTGGAGATAGGTTTATTTTTCTTTAGAGAAAGTAAAAATGGTATTTAATTTTTTTGCCTTTCCTTGTCCTTTAACAACAACTATTTACAAAATTCTCCAACTGTTACAAATTGTTTCTACAAAGTGAATGGGGACAGATTCCCTCATAACCACTTTTGGCATTTACATGTGCTTGGTTGATTACAGCTGCATAGAAGGTAGAATGGTATTTTTTGCCATGTTCTTGCTTGTAGTGAAATGCAGGACAACAGTATCACATGATGGTGCCGGAAGTATATTTACAGTACTGCAATTTGCCTTAAAGGGCACATGTTGGGTACAAATGCAATCTCCAACAGGTGGGGTATTATATGGCAAACTCTGGTTGGCCATAACATTATTTTTTAAATAAAAAACCATGCCATCGCAAGGCAACCTGCACAGGGAGCTACTTCCCAGTGCCCGTAGCCATGTCCAGTCACTCACAAGCACATCATGAAAATGAGCCACAAATGGCTCATTATGCCCATGCACATAACGACATGTGCGTTATGTGCATGTGACTGACTAGACATGGCTTCTGCCACCAAGAGCTCCCTCTCGGTGTGGGTAGGATAGTGCTGGCGGGGGGCATTTTTTCATAACAAAACTACTGTTATCCCAAACTAAAGTGTGGCCTCAAAACTCCCCCATGTTAGGTTCGAAAGGTGCCCTTTCATGAAACTGACTACACACAGTAACATTTTTTTCAATATGTATAATTATAAAAAATAATAATCCACATTCCTGCATTAAATCCAAGAGCTGTAGCAGACAATGAAAGGCCTCACTTATTATAAGTGCATCAATATGTTTGAGTAGATCATTAATACATCATTATTGAAGTTTACACAATTTTAAAGATTCTGATGTAGTAATAATTACTGTTAGACTTCCCTATGAATTAATGCATCGTTTAGCTTATATGTCAGAGTAACAGAATATATTTTACAAAACAATAGTAATGCTATAGTTATGTCAATATTGTTAAGTGTAGTTTAATGATTATTATTCCACATCAGCAGCAAGTTATGATTCCTAGCTTACCTCTTTTTGTCTAGTACCTCAACTAGAAAATAAAGTTCTCTTCTAGAGAAAGCTTGGCTCCTTAGCTGGCATGACATGACGTTGATGTACTTTGCAAAGTGTCTGGTGCCTTCCCGACTCGCCGTATAAACATGCAAACCACACCCATTCCACACCACGAGTTAGTGCCAATTTTGATGCACATAAAACCAATGCAGGCGCATTGATGAAACGTGCGTCTATATTGACTCTC
The DNA here is from genome assembly GCA_038501925.1 of Xenopus petersii. Classification (NCBI taxonomy): domain Eukaryota; kingdom Metazoa; phylum Chordata; class Amphibia; order Anura; family Pipidae; genus Xenopus; species Xenopus petersii. The sequence continues at coordinate 105,742,670 of CM076688.1, read as the reverse complement.
ATTTGCTCCCAATACAGGCGCATTGATGAAACATGCGTCTATATTGACTCTCATTTGCTCTCATGCGGGCAGTCTCTTTCGGCTGGTGTGGTGCTGACGTAGGACCTTTATGACGCAACTTGCCTAACTAAGAGCGCGAAAATTCGGTGCGCGTTGAGGGAAGCAAGTGTTCACTTTGAAGTTCACATTTAATTTGCTAAGGTATCTGTATTTGATATACTTAATTCTTCAAGCAATGGAAGCCACACTTACAGAGGTCGAATTAAAGCAGCTGTTGCAGTTTTTGCCTTTATTAAGAACTTATGGAAATTCTGGCTCCAGTTCTAATGCTGCCACTTGTCATAATGTGCAGGCTGTGGAAAAAAATATGCCTCAGACAACTGCCATTTCAATGAACATTGTGACTGAAAAAAGTGATGTGACTGAAAAAAGTGATATGACAGAAACTATGCCAGAGGAAAGTGTTTTATTTGAAGTTGAATGTGAGAATACTTGTGAGGCCATTTATAACAAAGAGGAGAGTAAGAAAATTCAAAAAAAGGAAAATGGTAAAAAAAATACAAAAATTAAACACTGTAAAAATGATGTTTTTGAAAATAAAGACTCATCTATAAATATGAGAAAAGACTCATCAAGTGATCTTTCAGAAGAAGACACACAACTACAGTCTAAATATGATCAGAATCGCAAGAGAATGACAAAATTCTCAGATGAAGAGTTAGAGGTATTAATTCGTGAAGTACGTATTTTTTATATATTAATAAAATTTATGTAGTATAGTTGTACGTGCGAGTTAGTTCTCTATTTTCATGTATATTTAATACTGTAATGTCTTGCATCAGCACATATGCAGTCTAAATAGTCAATAATGAGCAACTCAAGCAAAGCTTTATTAGGATTAAAGTTGTTATTGTTTTAAAAGCTGTGAGTGGTGCAATAGAAGGCAAATACAGTTGTTCATATCAATTATGTAAAAATAAGAATACTTTATAAAGGGCACATGTACCACATAAAAGTTTGCAGACACGCATCACCAATGATGTTGTCCATAGCAACTAGTAAAATCCCTGTTTTTTTAGTCTACATTGTATGTGGCATCTGTGACATCGGACAAATTCATGAATGGTTGGCACGAAATATTTTATAGGTTTACACTTTTTCTACATAGTTTTCAACATGATTGTCCTCTAAATGTACTAAATATTTGTATATGTTTTCCTGCATATTTAATAATATGCATTTTTAGTTCACAAGTAGGAAACAACTCACAACTAATCCTTTGCTTTTAAACTGATAAGCAGTAAATGTTACATACTGTTTGATTGCAACCTTATATAGCTACTTTTATAACAAGTTTATTTAAGTGCATAACCTCTTGAAGGGGGTGGTAATATGTCATTATGTAAATTTAGTTGTGAATAAGCAATTTGGAAGGCCAGCTTAATTAAATCAGGTCATATAAAACACATGAATAACTAATTAAACTATACAATATTAATATATTAAAAGTACAGTTTAGTTAATTAATAATATCATACACAAGAGGCATGTTGAAATACATTGATATGTTTAAAAGAGTGTTTAGTTGGCTACTATTGTTGTTATATAATGCATGTAGACTTGGGTTACATGTTTTTTTATATTTGCACTATACAGAGAATGATGACAAACTGTAAGACTGTAAAAAGTCATTAGGGAATAAATTAAACAACTAAGTTTATTTTATAGTCAGTCTTTCACTATCTTCTGTTTCTAATTATGTTTTTAACATGATAACGTATCTACTTAATGATGTATTTTTTAAGTTGTTGGTATACTTGACCACTAAAGTTTAAGTATTTTTTGAAATCAACAATATTAATCACTTTGCCTATTATTCTTCTATCTGATTTTAATATATGTTTTTTAATTGTTTTAATGGGGTGTATTGATCAAAATTTTGTATAATTGTTTGCTTTTTGATTCAGGGGCTGACCTTTTAATATTTAATTTTGTTATCCCAATCAATATATGCCTGAATGCATGTATGACTTTGGACACTAGTAACAATGCTGCTATAATAGTACCGTTTAGTGTTGATTAATTAAAAGCAGATAGTAGCAACCTGTTAAACATATAATACTATTTATGTTATATTTAAATCAATAATAAAGATTATACCTTATCATCTTCTTTACAGATTTCGGAAAAATATGACCTACTTTATGGATCATTAGCTTCAAAAATCTCAAATCAAAGAAAAAAACAGATATGGGAAAATATAAAAAACAAAGTTAGTTCTGTAGGAGTGGGTCCAAGAACAGTCATTCAGCTGAAGAAACGATGGTTGGATATTAGACGGTAAAAAAGTATATGAAGTGTTGATGTCATTCTAATAAAGCACTCAAATGCTAATTATTAATTGTAAATGTTGTAAACATTACTTATCAGTTTGTTTAGTTGACAATGTTAATTTTTTTTTTTTTATTTACACTATTAATGACTGTATGGTACTGCCATACTTGCAGACAACTACTTAGGTGAAAGTATTGATGTCATTTTACATAAATGTAATTGTCTTTTACATTTCTAGGCGTACCAAAGATAAACTGAGTGATATAGAGAAAAAAAGATCAAAAACTGGTGGTGGAGATGAGAAGGTTACATCACTGAATCAATTTGAAGCCCAAGTAATGCAATTTAATTGAAAGTTCTAACTTTATAAACATCCCCGTTTTTTTTGTTTTTTTTAAAAAACATTTCAATATTTATATTTGGGAAAGGAAGAGAAGAGGTGCAGGGTAATAATATTAAATATCAATGTTGTAATAATTGCAAACATTATAAGCTCACAAATGTTGCCAAATGGAATAAATTATCTGTCCTAAGTTTTAGTTACAATTTAGTGAGTTTCAAAATTTGTAGACTGAACAAGAATGAATAAATGTATTTATATAATAATTAGAATTTTGTGTGTAAATGTGTCAAATCTTTCCTTAACATTTTAACATATAGAAAAATCGGAATTACAAACAGTTGCTTTTTAATAACATTTATTATTAAATCTTTTGTGTTTTGTTAAGGTTCAAGGGACAATACCTGAATTATTAATTAAAGGTGACTCCAAGTTTGATAGTAGTGACGTGCAATCAGTCCGTGAATATGGTAATATAGTTATCTATTATTTACACTTGTTAAAGACATGTATAAATGTAATAAGTTATAGTTCATTTTAATAAAATGTATTTTCATGGATAGATATATTCATTAGAAGCAATCACTGTTACATGTCAAAAATAAGGGTCAAAATCAGAGCAAACCCCTCACCAAAGTACTAACTATAAAATTAAATATATTACCTGTAGTGCAAAGAATTGTTACTTTCACCTTATCTAATCAAAAGTCAACTCATACATATTAAAGCACCTCTTTCAACAAAACGTCTCGCATGCACAGCTCTGTACTACTCAATAGGGTTTTAAGTGTGAAAAAACACTTTTTAGTTTTTTCCACTTCTGTGTTTATTAGGCATAACCCTTATCTGGCATGAGGCCCGGACTGGCAATCTGTGGGTTCTGGCAAACGCCAGAGGGGCTTGCTCTAGGGTCCCATATAAAGTCATTATTTAGTGGACTGGTGGGGGCTTTTTAGGACTTTATGTGGGCTGATTGGGCCTCTGTGTACTTGAAATGTCAGGGCCTATTTTAATTCTCAGTCCGGACCTGCCTGGCAGACTTATGTGTTTACTGAACAAACATTGAACTGTAGCTCAGGGTTTACAAGGTTCATCTTTCAGCCACGACAACCATATTTAATTCAATATTGTGAAAAGGTAAGGAACACACATAAATAATTAATTAAAAAAAATTAAAATCTATATATACAGATATATATATATATATACATATATATATATAGTGTAGATCATTATTGGATAGTCACATATTAGAACATTAAAAGCAGCAAAATCTCCCCAAAATTGTAGCTCTGAAAAATTACTTTGTGTGGTGTGCTGTAATAAGTTGTTAAAACCATTAAAACATACTGCCCAATTGTTCCTGTCAATAAGTCATTGCAATACAACAAGCCCTAGAGACCTTAAGAGTTTAGCCAAATTTAACACCTTCTTAAAAGAGATTCAAAATGTCTAATTTGCACTGAAATTAATGTTTGTGTCAAAATATGTTATCTGTTTTACTAATCTAAAAATCATATTGTTAACTTATCTTTTCTCTACATTTGCAGCAACTGTAGAAAACAGCATCAATGACTTCATAGATCTAAGCGATACAGAAGATTTTGCAACTTCATCTAAAAGTCAAATGTCGAAACCTTCACTTTATGTAGATAATTCAAAGAAAGACATTCAAAATGAGCTGCTCAAAATATGTCAAGAAGGTCGACCTGCTCAGGAAGAGTGTTTAAATGTTCTGAAACAAATACTATCTGTGTCAAATGCACAGCTTGAGATAACAAAAGAAAACAATGGGTTTTTACAAACAATCAATAAAGGTATAAAAACCATAGAGTCGGCATTAGTAGGTTACCTTAAAATGGAAAGGCAACTAGTGTTCACAGTTGAAACTGACTCAACTGATTATATTATCGATAATCCAACCAATACATTCGAGCAACACATAGGAGATTTGCCCAGTGATACAGTTAATGTGAATGAAAGCAAGCCTCAATCTCCATTATTGGCACTTGATTCCAACAGTCATACAGATGAAAATGTAGCTATAGCTGACAACAGTGTCAGCCAACAGAATGATGTTTATAATGATAGTTTTATTGACCAATGCTCCACAATTGTCAAAGAGGTTTTGACAATAGAAACAGCACCTCCCAGGCGTTCATACCGAAAAAGGAAGTCTAACAACATTTTATCAGTGGGTCCAAAAAAAAAAAAAAAGTATTAAAAATTGGGAAGGTATACATTTTTGTTGTCTTCACTTTTAAAGTTACATGCCCAATATAAAAACTATAGGTTTACTTACAAATATGACAGACAAGTATGGTGTTTGTTCTTTTCAAAGCATATGCATTGCTCTCTTTAAATAAGTTTATGAGCTTCTCTGTTACATTGTTAATTTGTTTTTAGATAGTTCACTAGAAATGGACAGTTTTTCACGTTTTAAAGGGGTGGTTCACCTTCCAAACACTTTCTTTTCTCAATTCAGTTGTTTTAGATTGTTCCCCAGAAATAAAGACTTTTTTAAAATACTTTCCATTATTTATTATCTAGTATTTTTCCACAATCTAAGTTTAAAGTTAAATGTTTGTGTCTCTGGTGTTTGACTCTGGCAGCTCAGTAATTCAGGTGCAGATTCTGAACTGTTACAATTCTGCAACTTTTAGTTGATACATTTCTCAGCTGCATCTCTGGAGTATTAGTAACTATTGTATCAAGTCTAACAGCTGCCTGTAATGAAACTCAGGGATTTTGCTCAGCAGGGACAAAGATAAGAAATGTATCAACTAAAATGCATCCATTTAGAACTGTTTACAGGGTCGGCGACCATCCTCTCCCAGAGCTGCTTCAGAAGGTGAAAAATTAACTATACTCTTCAATATTAGAAAAACGGTGACACAGAAAATAGAAAGGCATTGGAAAAAGTGGTTATTTCTGGTGATCTATCTAAAATAAACTAGTTGTTTGAAGGTGAACCACCCCTTTAAGATTTCACAATGATGTCATTACATTGCGTAAGAAGTAATGTTTTTTATATTTACATAAACTTTAAACAAACTTGGTAAATGTATTAACAACAACTGAAGTGAGATTTTTTTCTCAAAACAGAAAACCCCGGGTTTTTACGTTCCAGTATGTAGTACACTTATAAGAAGCAACATTTCTCATTGTCAACTCACCGTTCAACCATGCATCCGTTCGCATAAGCAAACTTATATTAGCTCATAAAGTATTTCATGAATAAAAGTCATAGCCAATATGTATTGTTATGCAGGAGTTATTTTCTAAAACTGAACTCACATTTCTGCTTGAATAAAACAGTTTATGAATTTGCTGATATTTGCTCATGTAATTCTTCATGTTCAGATAACATTTTTGAATGCAACCAGCCTGAGAGATAAAAGTGTGTTATGTACCTTTTAAAAAAGGATAATTGGAGTAAAAGGCTACAATTAATGTAAGTCATAGCAGGCCCTGTAGGTGTGTATTTTATAAGGGCCTCAAAGTTCTTAGTTACTAAAGAAAATTAGAAATATGAGTTGCTGATTAGGACACAACAGTTGACAGTAGAAAGCAGACCCAAAAGATAGTAGTGGCATGTATCATTTAAACATTACTCAATTGTGATCAGTGTTAAGTGGTGTGTGGTGCATTCTCAGTTTCTTGTCTTATGTTCATTATATGCCCTTATAATTTTAGGATGAGTACAGTTTGTGAAACATACCTATGACCCTGTCTCAGTGTTATACCCACCTATATAAAGTTTATTATGCTCTACCTATGTTACATTAAATTGGCTCCAGTTCCACATGTACCTGTACTCTGCATGTGCTCGTCATGTTTACTATGTCATATATATCCCTTCCTCTATTTTGTTTAACTTTATTATATTTGTTTATGTATTGACATCATATAAGTGCAATTGTAAGGAAACAAATTTGTGAAAATTACTAACTCAGATCCAGTATGGGAAGTGCTGAAGGATACATTTTGCAAACTGTGTAGGTATTCATAATACAGCAACACTATATTATTGTTGATTTATGATACACATCCTCTTTTGTAACATAAAGATATTTAAATGAATGAAGCATTTAAGAATGCTACATATTAAATGTTATAAACTAAATCTATTAGGGTTTTCAATTACAATGAGGTGTACTTTATTCAGTCTATAATGTATAGGATGGGATAAGACCTAACTCTCATTGTTAAGAACCATGTTTACAGCTACACAAACATATTACGATCCATTCATTGTTAACCCTAACTTAGTAAACTAATGTCTACTCTGATCACCTTCCCTAACTGTAGTCTGCTTCCTAACACCCCAGCATTTCAATATCAAAAGGACATTGGATGTCAGAAGGTTATAAGGGTAACTGAGACAGAGGGATCACAATAGCCACCAGGGCCCCAACATCATTCTGAAATAAAAGACCAATAACAGTGGCAGCCAGATAGCTACAAAGGAGTGAACAATCACCATCCTCCAGAGCAAAGGGCAGGTCATTTATAATGACCTTAAATGAACAGTTCAGTGTAATAATGACAACTGGGTTAATGGATAGCCAGTGCAAAAGATTTGTTGTTTTTTTATATAGATAAACACAAATTTTAAGACTAAAGGCTATAGTTGGATGTGTTACATACTAGCTAAAACAGTGACCAAACAGTAATCAATCATTGACTTGAGGGGGAGCCACATAGGTAGGGATGCACCAAATCCAGGATTCGGTTCGGGATTCGGCCAGGATTCGGCCTTTTTCAGCAGGATTCGGATTCGGCTGAATCCTTCTGCCCAGTCGAACTGAATCCTAATTTGCATATGTAAATTAGGGACAGGGAGGGAAATTGAGTGACTTTTTGTCAGAAAACAAAGAAATAAAAAATGTTTTCACCTTCCCTCAACTAATTTGCATATGCAAATTAGAGTTCGGATTCGGTTCGATATTCAGCCCAATTTGTAGCGAAGGATTCGGGGGTTCGGCCAAATCCAAAAAAGTGGATTCGGTGCATCCCTACACATAGGTCATAAATATTTTTATTTGAATTTGTGCTGAATGTTGAGGATCAATAGCAAACGCAACGAACATTACCATTTATGAAAATGTATGTGCCATGTTGCCACCTTCAAGTTGCTGAATGACTAAGGTGGTTATTTACTAAACTCTGATTACATGAAAAATGTTTATTTTAACAATTTCCATGTTTTAAAAATCACGAATTCTTCTAATTTTATTAAACACCGAAGATGCCAAAGTCAAAATATGAAAAACCGGCATCTCAGACCTGTCAAGATTGCATATAAGTCAATAGGAGAAGTGCCAAGGATTTTGTGATGTGCACTAGGTTTTTGGCCATTTCCCTAAGCTGTAGGAGTTGGTGGGTGATAAAGTTATAAATAAATAAGTTAAAAAAAAGCCATGGGGATTTGATCAGATTTTTTTAACATTAACAAATCAGACTTTAACAAATAACCCCCTAAGAGTTATAGAGCTGAAATGTTAGAAATAATGTTATGTTATGTTACATATGCAGTCACTCCAGCCGTAATACATATCATTTTAGGCTAACTATATTAGAAACATTTTTTATATTACACTGGCTATTTAGCCAGTTTTAATTTTTACATTAAAATCTTCCTTTAAGACATTAGTCAAAGACTCATACCACTCTTTATCAAGAGCCAATTTATAAATGTATGCATTCCTTTTTAAACAAATCGGAGCACTATTCAAAGTTGAATTTAGCTACTTTATTGCCGCAAAATAGAGCACTTTTTGAAGCGTTTTGAGTCCATAAGTGCGCATATTGCTCTCATACAGGCGCAAACTCAACATAGACTACGCATCTACGTCATCCTGCGTCCATTGTTACGTGCCTGTGCGTCTACAACAATGCGAACCTACAATTTTTTGTGTTGGTGGTTGGTGGTGTTAAGTCTTGTTTATATTTCCAAAAAAAAGACCTGGATTTCACAAATGGCTTTATGCCAAAATTACCAGCTTGCCTTATTGGCAATGCTACATGAAAATCTTCAAAATGGTGACAATATTGAAAGGCCAAGGTTGAGGGTTCCAAGACAATTTAATCCTCGTACTGTTATGGATAACTTGACTGATGAAGAAATCAGGTTAAGATACCGCCTGGGTCGTACAGCAATTACAGAATTGTATGAAAAAATTAAGCATTACATGGAACCGAAGACCAAACGTAGCCATGCTATTCCTGGCATCTCTAAGTTGCTAGCTATATTGCATTTTTTAGCTTCAGGCTCATTTCAGACAACAATAAGTGCATGTAGTGGATTCAGTCAGCCAACTTTTTCTCAAACTTTGAAACATGTACTAGATGGCATTTGTAGCTTAACACCTGAGCTGCTACACTATGACATGAGTCCAGCTAACTTGGCAAAAATAAAAAATTATTTTTATAGCATTGCAGAAATGCCTAATGTCATTGGGGCCATTGACTGCACACATATACTGTAGGTTTAATTCCACCAGCTGAAAAAGAGCGTTATTATTACAACCGTAAAGGCTTCCATTCGATAAATGTACAGGTATAAATGAATGGTTTTTTTAAATAAAACTATATTTATGCGAATGTTAAGACATTTATACTTTACGGACCTTCTTAAACATTATTTCTATAGGTGGTCTGTGATGCATCTAGTAAAATTCTAGATGTTGTGGCAAAGTATCCGGGATCAACACATGATTCGTTCATCTTCCGCAACTCACACTTATATCAACGGCTTCAAGCAGGAGAAGCTGGAAATGGATGGCTGCTTGGTTAGTACGATTGATGTACATTATATCTCTTCATGCTTAAGGCAATATACAATGTTTTAAAAAAAACATCAATTCATTAATGACTAATTACTCTCCTCAGTTATAATTATAGAATTATCCCCATAGAATCCTTCTATCTCTCTCTCCATCTCTCTCTCTCTTTCTCTCTTTCTTGGTCTTTCTCTCTTGGTCTGTGTCTCTCATTGGGGTAGAATTATCAAAGACTGAAGTTAGAGATCACTGCGGTCCACTAGAGTGATTTTCTGCCAATTTCCATTCTTTTCTATAGCATTTTTAAAGACATGTTTATGAAAGGTGAGAGTGAAAGTTCATTCTTTGTTTAAGACACAGTTAAAAATCCATCACTTCACTTATCCCTTGTAACCAGTAGTATAGCGCAGGCCAATTTCAAACAACAGTGTAGGTACATTGCTTTGAAAAAGGGCTTCATTCATACACACAATATTAGACAGAATTGTGTTACCAGGTTACCGTCAAAGCTGCAGCCAGCAGGAATTTGCTACACTTGTACAGGGCAAGCTCAGATTTTTTTCACTACCCCCTAATATGTTGAATATCTCTAACTTCACTATTTGATACATATACCCCTTTGTGTATCAGTAACTGATGTCCCTCAAAGTCAAATTTAGTACTGATTTAAGGATTAAAAAACAGTGGACAGTGAAATGTGTGTGAATACTAATTATTTTAAAGCTTCCAATCACACCTATACTCAATAATTAACACAATCAAATACATTATGAGGATAATAAATGTAACATTTCACTTGTGCTTTTAGATAGGCATAAAATAAATTAGTGATGTTCGCTTAGGAAACCAGCACTTGTGTAAAGCACATGTCAGTAGTTAGTTTCATTTGAAAAAACATACTAAGGAATCCTAAATGAGACAAATGTAATCTATTAAATTTTCTTTACATTTTCAATTTTTAAGGTGACAGTGGTTATGCAGTGAAACCATGGCTTATTACACCACTACTTAATCCACTAACTGCTGCAGAAGACAATTTTAATTCCAACCATAAAGCTACCAGATGCATAATTGAAAGAACCTTTGGTATTCTAAAAAGTCGGTTTAGATGCCTAGATAAAACAGGCGGTTTCTTAATATACAAACCAGAGAAAGTATGCCAAATTATTTTCAGCTGCTGCATTCTTCACAATTATGCACTTCTTCATAAAGAACACATCGAAGTTGCCAGCGATCTTAGTCCACAAATAGATGATATCATTGATCACAATCGAGAAAACAATGTGGAAGGTGTGCTTATACGAAGACAACTGATTTCAAATTATTTCCAGTGGTAAGTAAAATATACTTATGCTATGATAAAGGTCCTGTGTGTACTTTTTCCATCATCTCCATGACCCATGTGCAGAATCTGAACAGTAACTAGTTAATACATTTATTTATATATTTCTCAGCAGTATTAATGGAATGATAGCAACAATGATATCAATTGTACAAGCTGCCTTTAATAAATGGTTGCTAAGTAAATTTAGACCTTAGCAACTAAGATGCATACAAAGTTAAGTATATAATAACTAAAAAATCAATTAAGAGGACACTAAACTAATTGTTTAAGGACACCAATCAAATCATTTTAAGTCTAAACAAAACTGAAAAGACAACAAACACTTTCTATTATCTAAAATTCTGCATGCTTTACAATACTTTATCTGCAGAACAACATAATGCTACAACAGTCTCTTTTACATGGTTATATTTTAGGGTTAACATATCATTTTTTAATGGATTTTATTTATATGGAATTAGAAGATAGGACAAGATTGCTATATTTAGGTGAAAATCTGTAGCCCTCAGGCACTTAAAGTACATCACAGCACTTGCTCCAGTTCAAATAGTTCATACTGCATTGTTTTTTGAATCAAAATAATTAATAAATAATACTTCATAATTACAATTGGATTAATTTATTTTGCAGATACCTTCAAGAAATGAATATGAAATGTGAATGGAAAAACATTCATCAGATTATTGACTTTAATATTTATCTGAACCTAACTACATTTTCTCTGAATTGTATACTATTTTTTTTTTTAATAAAATAAGACGATAGAAATTCCAGCTGTATTACACTTTAATATTACACATTTCAGTGGTGTTTGAAACTTAACTACAACTACAGTAAAATGATCATGTTTTTATTTATTATTATTAACAAGGATTCATAGAGCACTAGCATATTTCATAACGCTATGACATAATACAAAGTTCTATTGTATCTAATGCAGATATCAAATTTATTATTTGAATCTTTAAAGGGGTGGTTCACCTTCAAAACAACTTGTTGGTTTCAGAAATATCACCAGAAATAACGACATTTTCCAATGACTTTCTATTTTTTATGTGTTTTCTAATATTGAAGAGTATAGTTAATTTTTCACCTTCTGAAGCAGCTCTGGGAGAGGATTGTCGCCGACCCTGTAAACAGTTCTAAATGGATGCATTTTAGTTGATACATTTCTTATCTTTGTCCCTGCTGAGCAGAATCCCTGGGTTACATTACAGGCAGCTGTTAGACTTGATACAATAGTTACTGATACATTTAGTTGTTACATTTCTTATCTTTGTCCCTGCTGAGCAGAATCCCTGGGTTTCATTACAGGCAGCTGTTAGAATTGACATAATTGTTGCTAATACTCCAGAGATACTGCTGAGAAATGTATCAACTAAATGTTGCAAATTTGTAACAGTTCAGAGTCTGCACCTGAATTACTGAGCTGTCAGACTCAAACACCAGAGACACAAACATTCAACTTTACACTTAGATTAAGGAAAAACAAATAATGGAAAGTAATTGAAAAAAGTCTGAACTGAAAAAAGTGTTTGGAAGGTGAACAACCCCTTTAAAACAAACGTATATTTTTGCAGTATAATATATTGACATTTATCAATACTAAGGGTAGGGACACACGCAGCGATTTCGTCGCAATTCTGCCCGCCGCGACTTTTCGCTGCGACTTTTAATCCGAAATAGCATCCTAACTTTGGCGCTGGCATCAACGGAAATCGCGGCGAAATCGTTGCGCTAATTCACATGCGCCGAATCTTTTTTTATTGTCGCCCGAAGTTGCCTCGCTGGGCGACTCTGGGCGACAATAGAAAAAGAATCGCCGCGTGTGAATTAGCGCAGCGATTTCGCCGCGATTTCCATTGACGCCAGTGTGAAAGTTAGGAAAGCTATTTCGGCTTAAAAGTCGCGCAAACACGCAGCGAAAAGTCGCTGCGGGCAGAATCGCGGCGAAATCCTAAGGGCAAGGCCACACCAGGCGATTTTGCCGTGATTCGAATTGCGAGGCGATTTCGGGCGACAATAGAAAAAAGATCGCCGCGTGTGTTTTCGCGCAGGCGATTTTGCCGCGATTCCCATTCACGCCAGCGCAAAAGTTAGCACGGCGATTCTGGATTAAAAGTCGCGGCGACTTTTCACCGCGACTCGAATCGCAGCAAAATGGCCTGGTGTGGCCTTGCCCTAACAGTCAAAATAGCCCTTGTCATTCTAAACACACATCTAAAAAAAATCTCCACCAACAGCAGCCCCATTGTATTTGCCACAACCCAGTTTAACACTATAACCATGCACAGATATATAAAAATCTCTATCAAACAAAAACGCTAAAATGCGAATATACTAGCGCAGAAACACAGGACTGCGCATTTTAAAGAGCGTTACTATTACGCCATGAAGAGGCAGTCGTAGAAACTGTGGTGATGTTGCCCGAGTGCAGTTTTGCCCATATATAGACGCAAAGCTGCGTCAGTCGCAGTGCAAGCGCATTGTAGCCACGCCCACAGTCACGCCCCTCACTACCACGGCATATTTTGCGACATAAATGCCCAATCAAAGCGCATAAACAAAACCATCGCAAAATCTGTGTGTCAAGCGCAATATCACGCAGATATATTTGCGATGACGCTTGTGATGGCGCAGACAATCTTTTGCGTCCATTTATGCCCTGCGCTGCGTTAATAAATGAGCCCCAAAGTGTCTATGGCATGTTACAACCACTCTGGCATTTGCCAGAACTCAGATTGCCATTCCGGGCCTGCTGTTGGGCCTATGCAGGGTGGTAGATATTCCACACAAAGGAAAACTCGGATGTTATATACCTTATCCCACCACACTAAGGTATACAAAGTGAAATTTTGTGCCATTTTACTTTGTATACATTAGATATAACAATATACTATACAAAGAGAATAGAGTGAATCGGTAACTGGCCAAACGAAGAAAAACTATGGATTACCTTTACAGCATGTCATATCAAGGCAACTGATTAGAAGGGTTGCCTGATCTCAGGCCTTAGAATTACAATGATTAGGTTTATTCTGAGTTTAATTAAGGTGGTCTGTCAATATTGATCAGTTGCAGCATATGTATAGAAGCAGGGTCATATTTAAGGCAACTAAAGCACCAGAAAGTATATAAAGCCTTATAATATACATAGTAATCAGTCTTCCTTCATTGCCTTTTCTCCACTGTAGCATTCCCAGTCTGGCTAGTTTGTCATAACTAAGATTTTCTTTAGGACTTCCTGTTCGGCGCCTGAGGTGATGGAAGCACAGAGGTAGAGCTCCTGCTTACCAGGGTCGAGAGTCGGCACATAGAAGCTGTTCTCTTTATTTGAAATTTGTTCGTGTTGGTTCCCGGAGTGAGGAGAGCCAGAGGAGCAGAGAGGAAGCAGGTTTTTTGGTGATTTGGCTTTGTATAACTGCTGAGGTGTTCCTGATGTGCTGAGCTCTTTAGTTACCTCACATTCTGCCATTGCATTTGTCAAGCCCACGCTGTTTTTGAGATTCACCTGTGAACTTGCGGTTCTCTTAACCGGGGGCTCTGCTGCATACTGGTTATATACTACATTTTGAGTCAGTTGTGGCAAGTTCTAAGCAACATATTTCTACCAAATGGTGGCCTCTGATTTCCTGCTGGGACACTGAGTTATCAGCTAACTTAGTCAGAGCTGCTTGCGGAGTCTTATTTTGTGTCACATTGTATCAATCTTAGTGACAGGAATTTGTCACAGAAAAACAGTTATCTCTCTGCTGACTAAGACTACTAAACATTGTTAGTGATTGCTGTCATTACTGAGACTTTTGTTACACCTTTATTGTATACAATGTTGCAATAGCTTGAGGAGGATTGTAACCAGAGCAACAAATCAATGGTTACTTCTTTGTGAAAGGAAAACAGAGACAAAGAATAAAACAAGAAGGAAAAATTGACTTGTAATAAAAGTTTTATTTATATTGGGATTGTTGCTCAGGTTTTCTAATATATGAAAACGTATTCTCCTTCCTTGACAATGTCTTCTAAAGCTAATGGCAAAACATATGAGAAGGCTAACAAGAAAAATGTAAAGCTACAGGATAGGGATACTAATAGTATTTTCTTATCTCACAACTCTGCTCCTACAAAAACATCTTTATCTGACGACTACTCTCTTATTGCGGCTGAAGTAGCCAGACTCATCAATCCAGTTATAGAGTCAACAATTAGTAAGGCCATTGACAAACTGCAGATCAAAATTACTAGTATCTCAGAAAAGCTCTCTACACAGGATAAAAGATTTAGCGAGATCGAGGATGTGGTTTCTCAACTCCAAGATGATACGATTGATTCTACATCCAGGTTGGACTCTTTAGAGAAACAAAATCAAGAGCTTAAGTTGAAAGTGGATGACCTGGAAAATAGATCTCGGAGAAACAATCTCAGATTCATAAACATTCCTGAATCTTTCCAGAATGATTCCTTAAGCATGTTAATTTCCAAAACAATTCCCATCAAACTGTGTCTTCCTTAGGATTGTCAATGTTTCAAAATAGAGAGACTTCATAGGATTGGTCCACCTAAAGATCTCCAACCCATGAGTCCAAGAGCAGTAATTGTCAAATACCTGGACTACACAGATAAAAATAGATTATTTCAAGCCTACCAAAAATTGAATACACTTGATGTTGAAGGAAATAAAATTTTGATATTTCAAGACTACTCATTGCTTCTGTCTCAAAAACGAAAGGAATTTTCCAAAACTTGCCAATCACTGGCTAATCTTCATATAAATTTTGCCTTGATGTATCCTGCTAAACTTAAGATTTTTCTGCCTTCTGGAGCCAGGGTTTTTAGTGATCCTAGAGAGGCGCACACTTTTGTTTCACATATGGAAAAGAAGAATAGTGGAAATCTTGCTTTGGTAACACCATCTAACTCAAAATGTGGCTCTCCCCCAAAGGATCAAAGATGGAAGCGATACGATACCCCTCGACAGTCTAGATTTTCTAAGGACTCAAAACCTTCTCAAGTTCAGACCAAATCTAGGTCTAGGTCGAGATCTCCACTTCCTCCTAGAACAGGCAGTCTTCCACATTCCAGTGAAGAAGATATGATCCCTGATACTTGACTCTAAAAGGGAATAAACTTTTTCTTCACTATGACCCTGTAGTGGGTGTTATATTCTCTGTTTAACTCATCTCATAGAGAGAGAGTTGTTAGTTTTCCATCCTTAGGGAATAAAGGAAGTGTCCTATTACTTAGTATACCAAATTTGTTATTCGGTTCTATAAGTCACTATCTTTTAATTTTACATGTTATTACTGATCAGTATTGTTTGCTCTGTTTTGTTTCTACCAGTGGATGTAGCTATATATGTATTATTTTACTTAAATCCGCTCAAGCTCATCTTTCAGGTCGATGTCTTCATCTAGATCATATTCCTTGTCCTTTGTTTCCTGGAATGTCAATGGATTAAATCACTTTTCTAAGAGAAGGAGTATACTTAGTAGTTTAAAAAATACCAAATGTGACATAGCATTCCTACAAGAAACCCATCTTAATGGTTCAGAGAATGCTTGGTTGAAAAAAGATTGGGTTGGTGAGCTAGCCTTCTCCCCTGCTGTTAAGAAAAAATGTGGAGTAGCTATTTTATTTAATCGTAAACTGAATGTTGCTATAACAAAGTCGATAGAAGATGAACTTGCCAGATTTATTAACACTGAAGTACTCATTAATGATGTTGTGTGGCACTTGTGTTCCGTTTATGCTCCAAATAGTTCTAAGTCTGATTATTTTAATTGGCTCAAAAAACAAATTTCTATGCTTCCTGCTAACAATATAATTCTAGCAGGAGATTTAAATGAGTCTTTTCTTAGTTCTTTAGACAGATCGGATAGGAAATTGAATAATCCTTGTAAGAAATCTATGCTCCTACATAATTTTTGCAGAGATACTAACCTTAATGATGTTTGGAGACTTTTTCACCCTGCTGAAAATGATTTTACCTTTTTCTCATGTGCTCATCATGTAGGTACAAGAATAGATTATTATCTAATTTCCAATAATCTGATAAATAGAACTATTGAAGCAACTATAGGAGACATTAATATCTCAGACCATGCACCAATCTCATTTGTGGTCTCCATTTCCCCTGCACCTAGAAACTATGTCTCTTGGTCCTTTCCTGATTAGCTTAAAGGTAATCCAGACTTCATTAAGATGCTACATAGCAGATGGGATTTGTTTTTCAAGGAAAACAAATTACATTCAAAAGATCCATCCTTATTATGGGAAACTTGGAAGGCAGTGGTTAGAGGGGAAATATCTTCTTTTAAATCTCACTTCTTTAGGAAAGTTCACAAAAATTTCTTGAGTTGAGTAAAAGACAAAGCATCTCTTACATTCGATTTAAACAACATCCCTCATTTGAGAATGCTCAAAAATATAAGAATATTTTAGATGAACTTAAAATTTGGATTAAATTGAGACAAAATTTTTTTGCATCTTTTTCGCAGGCTAGGCTTAAAAACTTAAGTAACAAAGCAAATAATTTGCTTTTTAATCTTACTTAGGCTGAAAATAAGCAGGCTAAACTTATTAAGATTAAGGATACTCATGATCAGCTAACAAATGATCCCAATAAAATTGTTAGCATTTTCAAAGATTTTTATAAAGATTTGTACTCTAATCCAAATATAAACTCTGAGAAAATGCAAGAATTTTTTGTAAATTGTAAAATCCCCCAGATTTCAAAGGGTCAGTTGGAAAAGCTAAATAGTCCAATTTCCTCTGAGGAAGTGTCCACTATTATTAATAATCTGAAAACTGCAAAGGCACGTGGCCCTGATGGCCTAACTCCTTCTTTCTACAAAATTATGAAAGATAAAATGTCACCTTTTTAACAAACCTATTCAATGATATATTAGTGAAATATCAAATCTTAGAGTTATCCCAAAAAAAGACAAAGACTTATCCCTTCCCTCCTCCTATAGGCCTTGTTAAATCAAGATATCAAGATACTATCCAAGGTCCTTGCCGATAGGCTTTCTTTAATTCTTCCCTCTATAATATCCAAGGCCCAAAATGGTTTTATTAAGAATAGGTCAGGAGTAAAGAATATTAGGGCTCTGATCCATATCTTATACTTCGCCAAAAAACATAAAATCCCCAGTTCTATTTTTAATATTGATGCTGAAAAGGCGTTTGATAATATTACCTGGGATCATCTCTTTGTTTGCCTTAAGAAATTTGGTATCACAGGCCCTTTTTTCCAATATATCAAATATCTTTACAAAAATCCCAGAACACAAATAATTTTGGGGGGAGCTAGGTTGCCACCTTTTGAAATATTTAAAGGGACAAGAAAGGGCTGTCCTTTGTCGCCCCTTTTATTTAATATTGCTCTAGAACCGCTAATTCGTTTCCTTGATCAATCCAAGTCAATTTCGGGAATTACCATTAATAGAAGACATCTCAAGGTATTAGCCTTTGCCGACGACTTATTACTAATTTTAAAAAATCCTGAGTCCTCACTTAAGGTTGTTTTTGATTTATTCTGAGACTTTCAGTCCTTCTCTGGTTATAAAAGTAATGTTGAGAAATCGGAAGTAATGAATATTTATGGTTCTTTTTCTAAATCTTTACTTAAGAAATTCCAAAAACCCAAAGAATCAGATCAAATATTTAGGATTAATAATTCCATCAGATCTAAATAATTTATATTCTTTGAATATCACTCCAGCCTGTCAAAAGGTTTTTTCCATGTTTGAAAAATGGGCTAATTCTCCCCTTAATATAAAGGGACGAGCACTCTTTTTTAAATCTTTGATATTTCCCAAGTTAATATATTGATTAATTAATCTCCCTTTGCTTATAAAACATTTTGATATTAAGAAACTTGACTCTGCCTTAAATAAATTTATTTGGAATGGTAAAAAGGCAAAAATTGCACTTCATAAATTAAGAGCTCCAGTTAAACTAGGAGGGTTAAATCTTCCTAACTTTAGAGCTTTTAATTTATCAGCCCTCACTAGATACTGTATTGAGTGGATCTCTCAAGGCAATAAATTTACCAACCCTGACATCGAGATCTTTCAAGAACCCTTCTTTGATATTTTATCTGTTTTACATAGCAAATGTGGCAATGTTCCTTGTGACTTTAAAAGGAATCCTCTTTATAGTGATTCTATTTTTGTGTGGAAACATTTATTCTCTCAACATGGGTATAGTTATACAGAAACCCCTTTCATGCCAGCAAAGCTCTTACTTAAACCCTCAGATTATCAAAAGTCTGATTCCTATTTTCTGCTAAGAGAAATTTACTAGTCTTAGTTAAAGACTTATTTGATAGATATTATTACTTAGCTTGTCAATGCAGTCTTTCTCTACTGCATGATAAAAACAATTTGATTTTAGCTGACCACAAGCTAGCAGATGATTTGGCAGAATTTTTGGAACTCCCCTGTTTGATTTCAATTAACTCTTTATCTAAAAATTTTTGGAATATTTATGGTACAGACTCACATCCATTATCTAAATCGTCCATTAAATGGACTGAGTTTTTACAATGTCAAGTGTCTCCCTCAGATTTGGTGAAATCTATTAATACTTATAATAAATTAATTTTGGCAGAGAGTTGGAGAATACAACACTTTAAGCTTATTCATTTAGGATATGGGAAAATGTTTGCTAAAAGTACCTCGAATAGTCCTATATCATTTTGTCCTAAATGTGACGAGACTAATGTGTCAATTTTTCATTATTTATGGTCCTGTCCAAAAATTAACCTTTTTTGGAGGGAAGTTACTAATTTTTTGAATTCTAGACTGAAGATAAAAATTAAACTATCTCCGTGTATTGCTTTACTGCATCTAGATATTAATATGCTTTCTGCAAATCCTAAGTCAAATATTATCTCCCATGAGAGTAAATTATTGACTTCCTTTTTTCTAGCTGCTTCTAGGAAAGCTTTATTTAATTTCTGGTTACAAAAGGAACCCCCCTCATTATCGGACATCATCTCTTATATGAATCAGCTTACTTGGCAAGAAGCCTTAATAACTAAAACTAAAGGAAGTATTTCCAAAGATTCTTTTAGGCTGGTTTGGTCTCCTTATTTTGAAATCTGTAACTCCAATACTGGCGATCAAATAATGTGCTTTCTTCATAGTTAGATGACCTATCTGACACTCCAGATGATAAATGGGCTTTTTCTTTTTTTTATTACTTGTGCATCCACTGGCTTAGTTAATTATTAGTTCGTTTTTTGTTATTTTTCATGAATGATATAGTTTTGATACTATCATGCCATTGTCTCCTTTGCAACATATTTTCTTCATCTGCATAACATTTGTTGTCATTTTGATTTCATTTGTTTAATATGAAAATCAAATAAAATATTTTAAACATAAGATTTTCTATAACCTGTAAAAGCTTAGTCACTCTTCTCTGGACTGTGTTCTCAATAACAAAACTGCACTGCATATTCAATGGGAAAGAATGACAATCTTCCTGTGTATCAATATCAGTTATAGAGCAGGACAATTTCATGTTTTACCTTGCTGCTACAGACTGTCATGTTTTGCAACAGCTATATTTGTTTTCCAGACGTATTACAAAACAACACAGTAATTTAGGTTTAAGTAATCCTGTTAAATAGAAAAGAAGCCATCCAACCCATTCTTGAAGCTAAATGTATCTAATGTATCTGCCGGTGCAACCATTTTGAGTCCACAACTTCACATCTCTGTAAAAAAAACTTTTTGAATATTATAATGAAACTACTCTCTTAAAATATAAATGGATGCTGGAAAGACCTACTTAACCACTTAACATAGT
This sequence comes from Xenopus petersii, assembly GCA_038501925.1. NCBI lineage: Eukaryota > Metazoa > Chordata > Amphibia > Anura > Pipidae > Xenopus > Xenopus petersii. Next base: position 105,722,050 of record CM076688.1, on the reverse strand, counting down.
TACACGTCGTATCTACTTCAGTTCTTCTACAGTGAAAACATTCTCAACTTGGCCACCTACAGTGAAAACATTCTCAACTTGGCCACTATTTTTTCTTATCTGAGACTTTTCATACCATTAACCAGCTTAGCTTCCCTTCTCTGGATTCTCTCTAAATCAATAATATTCATTGGCCAAAACTGCACTGCCTATTCCAGATAGGACCTTAACAGTGCTTAGTAAAAGGGACGAATGTACCGCTGACACCCACCCTCTGCACACAATTGTTTAGCCATTTCCATATCCATGTACAAACAACATTACTAACACCAACAGAACTTCGTTTTGAAAGCATACTGCTTTCTAAACTATCTATGCTACTTATTCCATCAAAAAGATCTATTATCTATGTTTAACATGACTTTTCCTTCATAGCCATGCTGATTTCTGCTTATAATGCCAGTCTCCAGATCATAATCATGAATTTGATCCATTAACATTCACCTGCCCACCAAAACAGTAACATTTACAGGCCTATCATTTCCTGGGTTTTAATCCCTTGGGCATAGAAATTACATTGGCCTTCCTTCAATCCTTGGGTACCATTTCAGATAAAAGCAAGTGTAAGAAAACCAGAAAAAGACACCTGACTGAACTAAGCTCCTGAAGGTGTATTCTAACTGGCCCTGATGCTTTATTCACATTAATTGTGAATAAACATTTAAGTACCATATCCTGTCAGCCACTGTCCTGACTGAGCTGAGCCATCTGTGCATTTACTCATTTGGTCATGAAAACATATTAGTTTCTTCTTAATAAATGATTCATTAACTAAGGCCAAGTAAGAGTATAAATAGCCATGTTTTTACAAGTATAGCTTACCTACTTACCTTATAGAAAAGCATGCATAGTATAATAATAAAAAAAAAAAGCATGCATGCATGGTATAATAAAGCAATTCATTATACTATATACTAGTGGCATTGAATTACTGTTATTTAGTTTTAGGATGTATCTTTAATAATTAATTGGAACAAGTATGTCACCTAAGCACAATAAATACACACAGACACAAGTTGGAGCTGGAGGAAAAGGTCACAGCTTTTATTGACTGTGTTGTCAACTCAATTATATTTACTAAAGAAATAATAAAGCATATAATAGCCAGTAACCAAATTATAACAATACAAATGTAGCTTATGCCTTAAGCTGCCAGGAGTCCAATCTGACAAATAGCAACAAAGGACAATGTTTTTTTTCTACCAATCAATCCATTTATTCCTCCAAAAGATGTGACAATTTTGTTCCTCTCATCAACAGGTAAGCTTACACCTGCATCAGGAATTTGAACCCTCTGCTAGACATGACATAATCCAGCCAATAAAATGTTACTAAAATTTTTGCCTGCAAGATTACACACAATACTGCATTAAACCCCCACCAATAGCAAACCATTTATATAATTAATTACAGCTGTAGCATATAACTAAACCATTAACCATTTGTCCGCTGGTAACAATCCCAGGTGCACCTATAAGCCAATGTTATGGCACCAGGGACTAATTGCCTGGGTTACCTGGATTCGTGGGAGGCATTCTAAATGGAGTTTCAGGGTTGAAATATCTTTGGAATGAGTACATATTCTACCTACCGCAAAGAAGTGACATTTCTCATATGTCAAACTATTTAACTGATCAAATATACTGCTGCTATTGAATTTACAGCATGAAACATATCAAACTGAGGAATGCAAGTCAAGCAAATCATTTATTTTGCCATGTGGCAATCAATTCCATTGTCAGAATCTTCCAGGCCCATGTGAATTTCATCAGGAAAATCCAGTAATATACACTGAAATGCCTAGTTAGTGAATGTTTTACTTTGATTTTACTTCATTTTTACTTTGAACGCTTGCTTTGCTTTATGCAGTCACATGGCTCTCTGTGTTCGTCATTTTGACTATAACTACAGTATAAATGGTTTTATGTGCAGACACATCAGTGCATCCATATTTTTCACTACAGGTATGGGATCCATTATCTGGAAACCTATTATCCAGAAAGCTCAGAATTACAGAAAGGTCATCTCCCATAGACTCCATTATAATCAAATAATCCAAAATTTTTAAAATTATTCTTTTTCTCTGTAATACTAAAACAGTAGCTTGTACTTGATCCCAACGTATATAATTAAGTAATAACAAAATCAGCTTATTGGGTTTACAGTATTTAATGTTTACAGGATAGACATAGATAGACATAAGGTATGAAGATCCAAATAACGGAAAGAACCATTATACGGACAACCCCAGGCCCGAGCATTCTGGATAACAGGTCCTATACCTGTATTATCGCACACCACCAGGGGTAAAAAAACCATATCTATGTGGGCTGCTAATAAAGTATAGTGTGTATGGCTGTGTGAATCTATGAAACCCTGTATTAGGCAATAAAAACTGAATAGTTAATACACAAGTTTGTAACATCTGTGTAGGTTAGTATGAGGCACTCTATAAATACATGTTAATGATATTTAGCTATGTGTAGACATTATATAATTATCTGTTCTGCCAGTTAATCCCTTGTGAATCTATAGGAAACCCATAACAATCTTATAGAACAGGGCAGGAAACTGTCCTCTGTGTCTTGAAGAAAAACCAATTGTTAGGGCAAAAATTTGAATTTCATTGCCGAATTTATGTTTCCTCTTAAGTGGGAAAGTGCCATACGAAAGAGCCATCAAGAATATTTCTTCCTCCTAATAAATACACTTATGCATTTTCATAAGAAACATGTCCAAGTTCCTAAACTTATGTCTACGGCCGGTAAAGAACACATTAAAGTCATATAATGAACATATTAGCCTTATGACCAGCCCACCAATAATGCTCTGCTTGTGATTGTTACTGAGTGTACAGAATATTGTGGCTGCATATATTCATTCTGGGAGGAGAAAAGAAAAAAAGGTGGTGCAATGCTCAGCAAACAGTGCACTGGGCTGGTGCATTTTTTGAAGAAGAGGAATGCCAGGCTGGGGTAACAGGTGTAAAGAATCAACTCCCTGTGGTTGCCGCTGCTGCATTTGATCTGGGTACCTGTTGTATTGTAGCATTTTGTCTTAACTACTCCCTATTCAGGCAAGATAGAAGTATAGACTAAGGGCTCTTACACATGACCGTTCCGACCTGCGCTCCCCTGCGTTCCGTTTTTTGGCGTTCAGCCGCAGGGGAGCGCAGGAATAGACGCAAGTAATTATTTGAAATGGGGCTGTACTCACTCAGGCGCGTGTAGGCGCCGAACGCAGGAAAAATGCAGCATGTTGCGTCTGAACCTGCGTTCGGCGCCTACACGCGCCTGAGTGAGTACAGCCCCATTTCAAATAATTACTTGCGTCTATTCCTGCGCTCCCCTGCGGCTGAACGCCAAAAAACGGAACGCAGGTCGGAACGGTCATGTGTAAGAGCCCTTAGCCTGTTCTAAGGTTCCTGTGTCTATCCCTAGTGTTGCCAATTACACTCAGCTGTTCTACGTTAATTGGCAGGTCCAGACAATCAGTTCTGTATAGTGATACACAGAATAAATTCGGCAAACACAAATTCACGTCAAAATAGTCACACACATAAATAATTTTTTTGCTTGTCAAAATTATTCATTGGCCCATTGTACCAAATAGTTACGTGTATAAAAATTGGCGCTCACGTCAAAATTGACGCGCATCAAAATGGTACAGATTAGCAAATCATAATACTATGAGTTTGTGTCAGCATGGTTTTATGCATAATAGATCTTGCCAGACTAACTTAATTTCCATTGAAAGTACTATTTCTATTTTTGCAGACTAAATTGTGCAGAACTATAGGTTCCATGCAGAGTGATTTGTCTAAACTGGAAAACTGGGCAGTAAACTGGAAAATGAGGTTCAATGTTGATAAATGCAAGGTTATGCACTTTGGCAAAAATAATATAAATACAAGTTATACACTAAATGGCAGTGTGTTGGGGGTTTCCTTAAATGAGAAGGATCTAGGGGTCTTTGTAGATAACACGTTGTCTAATTCTGGGCAGTGTCATTCTGTGGCTACTAAAGCAAATAAAGTTCTGTCTTGCATAAAAAAGGGCATTAACTCAAGGGATGAAAACATAATTATGCCTCTTTATAGGTCCCTGGTAAGGCCTCATCTGGAGTATGCAGTGCAGTTTTGGACTCCAGTCCTTAAGGCTAAGGCAAATCGCGGCGCTATCGCCTAGTGTGGCCCTAGCCTTAGAGGGATATAAATGAGCTGGAGAGAGTGCAGAGACGTGCAACTAAATTGGTTAGAGGGATGGAAGACTTAAAGGGATACTGTCATGGAAAAACATGTTTTTTACAAAATGTATCAGTTAATAGTGCTACTACAGCAGAATCCTGCATTGAAATCTGTTTTTCAAAACAAGAAATGGATTTTTTTATATCTAATTTTAAAATTTGCTATGGGGCTAGACATTTTGACATTTCCCAGCTGCCCTCAGGTCATGTGACTTGTGCTCTGATAAACTTCAGTCACACTTTACTGCTGCACTGCAAGTTGGAGTGATGTCATTACCTCTCCCTCCTACAAGCTGCTGTAATGTAAATAGAGCCTTGTCAATTGAACAATAGGCAGGTATCAAGATAAGCTCTCACTGACACCACTTCAGAAGGACTGAAATAAGATAGTCCTGTGATCACTGCCCCCACTTACGTTTCAAAAATAAATATATATATATATATATATATATATATACATACACACACACACACAATTCATTTTGGGCACTGGAAAATTTTTTTTATATAGATAGTTTATTATATTTGTTTACACAAAAATGAATGGCAGAAACACAGGAGTACACTCCCAGGACTGATGACAGGGAATAGAAAAAAGGATAAAATAAGGAGGACATACTTGAAGGGCTATTCCACACGAGAAGATTCGCCCGCGACAAGTCGCCGCGGTTAGAAAATCAAGAGTAGCGGCGACAAAACGCTCGTCTTGTCTTGCCATAGGCAAGACAGAGAAACGCAAGATACCTGCCACACCAGGCTACTAAAAAGCACCAGTAGCCTGAAAACGCATGGAGACCCTTTTCGAAGCGACAAGACGCGGCAACAACGAAAAAAGCAAATGCATAGGAAAGCATACGAAAACGCGTGTAGCAAATAGACGAGGCTACAAACAGCGGCGATACTACGACATGACGCATACGTAATTGCGAACGTAGATGTCACGGCGTCAAGACGTAGGCGTGAACATATAATTCACGGCGTTAACACGTACCCGCGAATTTCAAACTTTGTTTGGTCGAGGGACATCGAGGGATGCGACTTTTCTCCTGCGCCAACACATTTTGGAAAAATGTCTTTGACAAAGCTGTATGTTGATACAGACAAGCTGATTCAATTGGTGGAAAACCGACCTGCTCTCTATATGACAGAGCAACCGTTATATCACAACAAAATTGCTAGGAGACAATTGTGGGATGAGGTGGCGGTTGAACTGTTTGAAGGCTGGGAAGCTCTTTCGGATGTTGAAAAAAATTTGCGAGGTAAGTGATGGCCACAATTTTTAGTTGATATAAAGTTTAGGGGTATGTCTGCCACTTTCTTTTTTTTAAAATTGTTATACCGACCGAACCTTATACTGTTATAAGCTTATGTAGGGGGTATGCATACAGCCTGTGGATGTGTTTTTTTTTTTCTATATAGGTATGTGGTAATCATTAGTATGGCTTTTTCTTTTTGTTTAGTACTAATATTTATTTTTTCTTTGTCCCAGTCAAAGAAATGCAAATGCGCTGGAAGCATGTTCGTGATTGCTTTCACAGGGAAGTGGCTGCCCAGAAGACAGAAACACGGAGTGGTGCATCGCCTTCCAAACGGAAGAAGTACATCTATGCAGAACATTTAACATTTTTACTACCTGCTTTTGCTAAGAGACAGTAAGTCAATAATGCTCCTTATTTTTGGGGGGTCAATAATCCTCCTTAATTTTGGGGGGGGGTTGATCAATGCTACATCATCATTTTTGGTAGCTTATGAAAAGTTTGAAAGTATGTCTCCTTATCAAAACTGTTATAATTACTTATTTTCTTATTTCTTATCTCAAAATTGTTACAAAGTATGTTATTTGCACCTGTTAGCTGTTCTGAGCTCTCTGGCAAAATTAAGTTAGAAACCATTTTTTTTGGCTGTTCAGTGCGGAGAAAAGAGGGACTTTCCAGTACAAATGAGGGACTGCAGGTTGAGTTGTAAAAAAGTTGGGAGGTATGCATCATACTAATCTTGGACTGGGCCTATATAGAAAGAAGATAAATAATTGTTATTGGGATAACATTGTAGCCTTTGATTATATGAACTTCAGGTGAACTCCATTTGAATTTTACTTACCCTGGTATATATATGTATTACTGTATATGTATGTAACACTACAATGCAGAGGAATGCCAGAGTATACAAAATGTATGCATTTAAGGAAACAATGCCTTGTTGTAACAGTATTATTTTTGTATTTTCCATTAGAACTTCTAGCAATCTGGATGATGAGGTTCAAGAAACAGTGGATCCTGCAAACAATAACAGAACTGTTACACCAACTGGCACTCCTACAAGACCTAGCACTTCCAGTACCACTGTCACCTCACCTGGCACTTCCAGCAGTACTCGCACTCCACCTGGCACTTTAAGCAGCACTATCACCCCACCTTCACAATCATCTCAATCTGACATCACTCGGGCAGCAAAAAGAAAAAAATCAAACATTTCATATGGTGATGTACAAAATATGCTGTCCAAGTTATGTGATTCGGTCTCATCTTCCAGAGAGGCTTCCCAAGAATCTTCTGCTAAGAGGACCTATGCCTTTGAGGATTCTCAAGAATTTGCCTTTTATACTGGTTTAATTCCAACCATTATGATGGTTCCTGGGGGGCATAGGCAAATGCTGAGAATGGACTTTTTGCAGTTGCTATATAAATATTTACACCAAGGCAATAACGTACCAAACAGGCCTCTTATGCACCCACCGCAACCATTTCATCAACCCCCACAATCATTCAGTATGCCTCAAAGTAGTACCCCAAACCCTTATCCTTACCCTTTTCCATACCCTTCGACTTCCCAAGCATGGGATCATTCAAAAAATTCATTTACCGACCTTTAATATAATTACTGGTTTGGTATACCATTAACTGTTATGCAGTTTATTATGTTTATTAATGTATACTGTTTATTCAAACAGATTGCACTTTGCACTTTGTCTTTTTTAGTTATGTTTTTGCACTTTTTTTCCATTGTTTTCTAAATAAATGGTGAACTTGTTAAGCTCAATTCTTCCTTGTCTCCATATTTTTATAAAAATGACAGACAGATATCCATAAGGTGGAAAGCTTTTTACTTAAAAAACTATTTACAAAAAAAAAAAAAAAAATTACATAAGCTGGTTTTCCAGGTCCAGCAGCCGATTTTTAAGCTGCCGCACTTCTGCCACCAGCCGTGCATGGTCCCAGTTTTCATCGTCTTCTATGAAAAAAAAAAAATATATAGAATTATTATAATAAACTCATGTTTAAGTATATCATAACATTTTTTTATGTGGGGGTGTGATGTCATCTTGCAGCTACCTTCATCTGATGCATGAGCCTCCTGTTCTGCTACCTCCACTGGCAGCTCTGCTTCCACGAACTCCTCTGCAGCTTCCACATCGGACTGCTCAGCCTCCAGGAAATCTGCCGCCTTCTCAAGTGGAGGCACTTGCTCTGCAGCATCAGCAGCTCTGGCCTGTGGATGTCCCCCCTCCTCCATATCAGAAAGCTCTGCCTCTGCCTCCTGCTCAACAGCAGCTCTGGCCTGTGGATGTCCCCCTGATAGAAAATTATGTAATCAATTAATGGATATATTTAATATATGTATTGTTAAGGTTAGTTTAGAAATAGTAAATACTCACTGAGATGGTGCAGCTGCACTTGCATAACATAATCTGGTTCCCTCCGCTTTAAATCTGACCACAGTCGCTGCAATGTGCAGCGGTCCAGATTTACCCCATGGCGATGCCTCAACCTGCGCCGGAGCCTGCGCAGCAGGCTCTGCTTATGTGCCCTTTTGTTGGGCATCCACACAGGCAAGTTGTCATAGCTTTCCGCCTGCAGAAAGCTAGCAATTTCCCAAGTCTGTCCATCAGTAAGGGAGTTCAGACCCACCATTATTGCGACTTTGCAAAAAACAATGACGCAGGCTCTAAAACGCACGACGTAACGCACGACGTAACGCACGACGTAACGCACGACGTAACGCACGACGTAACGTATGACGCGTATTTTCGTGGCGTATTTTCTATATTCTTTGACGTCTGCGTGTTGTCTTTCTGAGGGATAGTCCCTCTTTTAACCACTCAACCCTCTATCACATCCCTCTTTTGTACTGGAAAGTCCCTCTTTTATCTGCACTGCCAGAACAACCAAACAGTTTCTAACTTAATTCTTAATTCTGCCAGAGAGCTCAGAACAGCTAACAGGTGCAAATAACATACTTTGGAACTAACTTAATTGGCTTTTGGAATAGAGCTCAGAACAGCTGCAGGTGCAACTAAGGTACTTTGTAACAATTTTGACTCTGGCTGGTGGTGGTGAACTACTAGGAGGAGCAGCACACCAGTAGGGATGTAGCAAACTGTTCTGCAGCGAACTAGTTTGCGCGAACTTCAGCCGTTCGCGTCATTTCAATCAAATGATTTTCATTCAATCGAACGATTTTAGCGTTTGATTGAATGCAAATCATTCGATTGAATGCTTGCAATCGTTCGATTCGAACGATTTTTGCGGGTGTTCGAAGTTCGCGAACGTTAGCATTTTCTGTCGGTGTTCGCAAACGGCATTCGCGAACACATAATTGGCAGTTCGCTATATCCCTACACACCAGTCCCACTCCCCAACACAGCTAGACTAATAGCACTGGGCTCTTACAGTAGCAAAGTAAATTGTCATTTTAGTAACATTTCAGAAAAGACAACTGAGTACACCATAGATTGTGAAATAAACAGTTTTTTATTAATACAATGTAGACAATGAGTATTTTAATTATACGTATCTATGCAACTGTATGCAACTGTATGCAGACTAAATTCGGTTCAGCTGCCATGGTATAGCTCCATCAGGAGACATGAAATAATTTGCAAACTGATCCCGAACTCTCATCCCTCCTGTTGGACCTCTAACAGGGGCCCAATCAATATCTGGGATATCATCAGTCAGGGTGTCTTGAAGGTGATAGCCATCCCTAAGGCGAACAAAATTGTGTAGGACACAACATGCTTTTATTATAATGTCCACAAACTGGGGTTCCAATTGTATACTTGTATGGAACACACGCCATTTGTTTGAGAGAATGCCGAAAGCACACTCTACCATACGTCGTGCTCTTGATAAACGGTAATTAAAAACACGTTTCTCTATTGCCCTTTGTGACCCTGGGTAAGGCCGCATTATATTTTCTGTGAGACCAAAGGCTTCATCTCCCACAAAAACATAAGGCAAGGAAGGTGCCGTGGTCCCAGGCAATGGTCTAGGAAGAGGTATACCAAGTGACCCTTCTGATAATCTGCGTGCCAATGCCGAATGCCGGAAAGCACTGGCATCACCAGTGCTTCCATAGGATCCCACATCAATGATAGTGAAGCAATAATTGGCATCAACACTAGCCAGAAGGACAACTGAAAAGTATTTTTTGTAATTAAAGTACTTTGATCCACTTTTGAATGGCATTGTAACTCTGATGTGCTTTCCATCCAAGGCCCCCAAGCAATTAGGAAAATTGGTGTGTTTGTAAAAATCTTCAGCAATGGTACGCCAAGCATTTTCATTTGGGGGCGGCATGACAATTCTTTGCAGCTCAGTCCAAATAATCTGACATGTTTCTCTTACAATGTTGCTTATAGTGCTTCGACCAATTAGGAATTGAAAGTACAAAGAAGCAAATGACTGTCCAGTCGCTAAAAACCTGAAAGAAAAAGAAAAGATAAGCATTACTTCTCTGATAAAAAAAAAAATATATTATGATAGGGAGGACCTGTATTATTGCTAAAAGACACATATACCTTTCTCTATCTATCTATCTATCTATCTATCTATCTATCTATCTATCTATCTATCTATCTATCTATCTCTATATATGTATACAGTATATCCAGCATATATATACATATACACACACCAAATTGCCCATACCAGTCACCTAAAACCATATATATCACAAAGAAGCAGCAAAAAAAAAAAGCATACCAACCTTAGGGTCACACACAGCCGCTCCTCTTGTGAGATTGAAACCCTCATCAAATTTTGGGCACGACACAGTCCTGGTTTTACAATGCTGAGAAGTTCATCAAAACTTGCAATCGACATTCTGAAATACTTGAAGAATTTATCAGGATAGTTGCGAAGTTCACCATATAAAACATGAAATTGTCCATTCCTTAGCCGCTGATCAGTTAAGGGATGAACCCAATATTTTCTAGCAGCAGCAGCCCTTTCCTGTTTATCTTTCTCTAGCAAATAGAAATATAAGTAAACCAAAAAAAAAACAGCAGCCAAATCTGCTTCCATTTTCAAAAGACGCTGCGAAAACACGCCGAAGTAAACACGCCAGCAACAACACTGTACTGTTGGTACTTCCGTCCTCTACCCATAATACAGTTTGGGCGGAGGAAGTACTGAGATGCACCATGGGAAGCATAGTCGCGCGTGAGCCAAATCGCTTCGTTTTTTATGCCTGTTTTTTTCATGCGCTTTGTCGCCGCTACTCTTGATTTTCTAACCGCGGCGACTTGTCGCGGGCGAATCTTCTCGTGTGGACTAGCCCGAAACCAGAAAAAACTTAGGAGGAAGTCTAGGAAGGGTTAAAATAGCTCAGGAGAAAGGAGGCAGTAAGTAGTTAATGAAAAAAGAAGTATTGCAGGCAGGAAAGGAGAAAGGTGTGTGTGAGGTGGATAGCAGAGGGAACTCACAGCTCCTTTACCTCATCTAGTAACCAGTAAAACAAACTAGGAAGGCAGCAAGGAGAGAAAGTTCGCCCCTCCAAAGGAAAGCAGAGAACAAACTTACAGAACGGCAGGAGCTTTGATAGTGTCTGTGGGAGGAGGGACTGCTAGTGCAGCTGTAGAGCAGGACCTAGGAAAGTGAAAGTAATTGCTTCCCTGCAAACCATGTGACCCCTCTCCTCCAAACATCACACGCATGGGCGGGGAGGGGGAGTGTACAGCTAGATTCTCATGTCGTAGTGCGACCTGGCTTTTCATTACAGAGTGGCTGCCTCCAAGCACACAGGTAATGCTGTGCCTGCTGTTAGAGCAGCACAGGATGAATGAGTAATGAGCAGAAATGGAAGCCCCCATGACAAAATACAAACTAAAATAACTTATGCATGGATTTGTGGATTAACATTTTATTTGCCAGACAGTGTTTATGGATGTGTTTTTTTATAAAAATGAAAAAAAAAAAAAGTTTAAATGACGACAGATTCACTTTAAATTATGAGGGTAGACTGTCAAGGTTGGGGTTGTTTTCTCTGGAAAAAAGGCGCTTGCGAGGGGACATGATTACACTTTACAAGTACATTAGAGGACATTATAGACAAATGGCAGGGGACCTTTTTACCCATAAAGTGGATCACCTTACCAGAGGCCACCCCTTTAGACTAGAAGAAAAGAACTTTCATTTGAAGCAACGTAGGGGGTTCTTCACAGTCAGGACAGTGAGATTATGGAATGCACTGCCGGGTGATGTGATGGCTGATTCAGTTAATGCCTTTAAGAATGGCTTGGATGATTTTTTGGACAGACATAATATCAAAGGCTATTCTGATACTAAGCTCTATAGTTAGTATAGGTATGGGTATATAGAATTTAATTACAAGTAGGGATGGGTGTATGTATGGATGCTGGGTTTTCATTTGGAGGGGTTGAACTTGATGGACTTTGTCTTTTTTCAACCCAATTTAACTATGTAACTAGTTCTGTGTTAATTGTCAGGTGCAGCCTATCACGTCTGCATTAATTGGCAGGTGCAGACATTCCCTAATGAACTTCCCAGTACAGAGCCCTTATATCAGGGGTGTCCAAACTTTTGGCTTCGCCGGGCCACATTGGAAAAAGAAAAATTGTCTGGGGCCACACATGAAATACACAATCACGTTTGATTTGTAAAAGTAAAGGAAATACACAGAACTACAATGCCAGTTGGATAACCAGATGGAGCTATACACTGGAATATGGGACACCTGGATATTAAATAGACATTATTATATTATTATTAATAACTGGGCAATGAGCAGAGTCCCACCTTCTCCTATATCCTTTGCAACATGATGTTTCCTCGGGAACCAAGCGTTTCAAGATGGGCCGCATTCAAATGCATCCTGGGCCGCATGTGGCCCTCGGGCCGTAGTTTGGACACCCCTGCTTTATATAAACCCTAATCTGGCTTCTCAATTTGCCAGTTCCTAGCGTTTCCTACTGGTCAGGAAGGCCTGACTCTTGTTCTTGAACATAGTAAGCTGGAAATTTCTGAGATTACCTTAACTTGCTAGACTGCAGTGTACATAAGGAGGATTTATGTCTGTCATATACTAAACCTGCAAATTTTCCATTGCAACTGGTATATTTTCTCTTGATTTCACCTAGAGAGTCAAAATACTCCCTATATTTTCACTGTAAAACAAATGGCGAGACATAGGAAAGGATTAAAAATAAAAAACCTAAACATTCCGAAAATGGAAATAAGGATAAATCCCACCAATCGTACTCAACAAAAAATATTGACCACTAATGACTATTCTACTTTGGCTAAGGAAGTTGCAAAACGTATTAATTCTATGATAGAACTAAAAATACAATCCACTCTTGAAAAAGTAGTGGAAAAATTGCAAGATAGCATTTCCAGTTTATCCGAAAACCTTACCTCTCAGACCCAAGAGATTAAAAATCTTAAAGGAAATATCAAGCCTTTTTTTTGTTTTGCCATGCCGGATTAGACAAATGTATCCCAACCTGAACCGCATTATTATCGCGGCGAAATTCTCCTCCTGCGACCTGCACCACTGCGTTGTGTCCAGCTCAATTCAACGATCTACCCGGTGGCCATTTTTTCTGTATTACACTTTTCCGGTTGAATTGCACATGCGCCGATGTTCTTCCCCTCCTGACCTCTCCACTGCTTGCATGACATTTCAGTATTTACTTAGAAAAATCCTGGGTTAATAAACTCTCCTGCTCGTCCTCACTCGCTGCAGTCAGTAAAAGGAATATGTGCTGAGAGCTAGGGAGCGGAGAGTTAATGTTTACAAACACACGCCAGTACAGCAAGCCCCCAATGCCATCTGCTGATTGGCGGATCAACTTGAGAGGCGTGTTTAGAGGGGTGAAGGATAATGCGGCTTCCAGTTTTGCCAAATGCCGAATCCTCTCTAATGCGCACACACAAGACAATATGATTGGCAGTGCGCATGTGCACATCACCAAGGATCTTTCTGGAAGGAGGGGGGAGAGGAGCTGACCTAGCAGGACAGAAGCTGAAAGATTAAATCAGCGCAGCAGTTTCCCTATGCGCGTTTCATGGGCGGGAGTAAGAGGTATGTGAAGAATGCATTGAGGCAGTTTCATGATTGGATTTAAGATGTGGGGGTTGACATGTCCTTTAAGGAAGTAGTATCTGAGAGTCTGCACAAGACTTGATGTGAGAAAAGAAAACACGGGAATTACAAACTAAAATGGATGACCTAGAGAACAGAACACATAGAAATAATTTGAGAATTATTGGAAAACCTGAATCCTACAATACAATCTTTACAATTATAACTAAAAACATTCCAAAACTAGGCTTGGACATTCTATTGGTCATTTAAAGAGCAAACCAATGCCATACCCAGAGCACCTATTGTAAAATTTCTGAACTACGCTGAAAAAAACTCTAATTAGAAATCTCATAATCTTGAGAGAGATGGAAACAGGATCTTAATATTCCAGGATTATTCTAATCTGTTATCGCAAAAACGCAAAGAATTCACACAAGCTTGAGTTTTATTCAACTCAAATATTAAATTTGCTCTTACCCAGCAAGTTGAAGATCTTCCTTCCTTCTGGATTATCAAATGTTTGATAATCCACAAGAAGCAATTAAATGTTTCTACAAATTTAGGAATTGTTGCTATTTTTAGGTGGTGTTAGCTTTTCCTGTGTACTTTTTTTCAGTGGGAAAGTGTTTCATTTACCTTTCTCTTTAGGAAAAAAAAAAATCAAAGACTTTGATCAATTTTTTTCCTTTAGGTTTTTTTATATCTTGTGTTTGCTGTGTGTTTGTTTTTTATACTTTTTTGAAACCTCTTATTTACAAGTTGCTGCAATTTTTACAAATAAACATTTTAGGTTTGACCATGTGGCCTAATGGAATTCATTTATGCTTAAAAGAACAATTTACCAATCTTGATTTGGAACAGAATCTAAAATATAACTTCTCTGTATAAGAAGTGGTCAGATCAATCTTCTGATATCAAGAATAATCTTTTGTATAAAGTTACGATATTAACCTGGAAAATAATTTCTAAGATAAATAAAGCAAATTATAATTGTTCCCCTTTTGTATCCCCATTATGCTTGAGGAGCTTTCCCAGGAGGAATGGGAAACATATAATACAGAGATAGGTACTGAGTTATAGTACATTGTTTTGTGAATCTTCTAATTTTAGAAAAGAATCTTATTGCCCAAAATGTAAGGAATATAATATTGACATTTTCCACTATATGTGGTCATGTACTCTTATCAAGACATTTTGGGAAAATATCCAAGAATTTATAAGAAAGGTAACTGAAAAATTAAACTTGTCCCACAATGTGCACTGCTTAACCTTATAGACTATATTCAAGAATAGGACAAAGATTCAATTTTTCTGTTGAAATGGTTAACTTTTGTTTCTTGGTTATGGTAGCAACACTTAAGTCAATCATTTTAAATTGGATTACATATGCTGTTCCAGTTTTGGAAATCGTTCTTCAATACATTTATAATCTTTGTTTACAGGATGCAGTTAGATATAAAGTAGGAGAACATCTGATAAGGAAACATTTTAGAACAAAATGGTCTATTTATTTAGAAACAATAAAGGGAACAAAAACACAGTTTATTTGCAAATTTTTGGGAAAAAATAGTGCCAAAAAGTATATGCTACCGGTCTAGATAAGAATTTGAATTTGTTCCATTCACATAAATATAAAACTTTCCTTTTTAGATGCCTTTTTAGATGTTTGTCAGAGACAGACAGAGCTGTAATCAAACATTTTTGGTAACATTAGCTATTTGCTTATTACTAGTTATTTCTAGTTTTTACTAGTGTTGGTTAATATATTTAATTAATTATTTTATTTTAATGTACTCTTAAATGTCATATCATATGAATGGTTTATTGTTGGATTATTATAAAATTCAATGAAAAGAAAGATAGATTTATAAAATTAATTCTTACAAAAAGGAGAAAGCTGGTGCACAGACTGACTGTAAAAGTCCAATATGAGATACAAAGGATTAAGAAGATCGAGGCTAAAGTACAGGCAAGAAGGGCAGGCAGTGAATCAGCACAGTCGAATCAAGCAGATGGGTCAAAAACCGAGGATCAGTCAAAAAAAATAATTATGACACACCCTGGAACTCACAAGTAAAACCTATATGCGGGCATTGAACCTGGGTCTATCACATCATTTTATTTTGACATTTCACGCCAGTCCATGACCTGATAACATCACATGGCACACCATCACGACGCAGCCATGGCCACCGACATCTTGACAACGAAGCAGAGCTTATTGCAATGGAGCGCTTCTGACAGAAAGACACTACAATTCTGGTCAGATGGATCTCTCATGGTTCAGAATAAGCTATGTTTTTAAGATTCCTCTTTTACCCAATCTATTACATTTGTTCAGGACATTTCGCATTCACATTCCCATTCCAGACCAAGATTTCAAAGCCACACAGAGAAAGGTATTTCAATTCACACCAAATCTCACCATGTGCATTATTATGGTCTCCTTTTTAACATCGTCCTGAATTCATGGATCCCTTCGTAGCTCATTCTGTAGCAATGTAGGATAAATACAGCTAAAAAAAATAAAAACATATAGAAATAAAAACGGCTTCAGACACATATTACAGTTTTATGCCAATCAAGTCCTAAAACATGACCCACAATTCAAGAAACTTGCAATACATCCCCTTTGGAAGCCTTTTGTTTGTACATTTGATAAAGATGATTCCTCACTAACACCAATTATTTTGAGACAGTTTGTATTAAGTTTCAAACCTAATGTATAGTACTAGCCGATGCTGCATAAAGATACCATTCTTATGGTGGCCCGGAAAAAAGGTGAGATAAAATACCGTAATGCAACACTACAAATCTACCCAGATTTCACGGCAGAGGTTCAAAGACTGCGCCGCACATTTCAAGAGGTTAAAAAACGTTTCAGACATAAAGGCAATCAATATAGTATGCTCTACCCAAGTAAGCTCCGGGTAATTGATGGCCAAAATCCGCTTTTCTTTACAGATCCAACAGCAGTGGGCCATTGGTTGGACACTCCATAATGGAGGGTGCTGAAAGATATTATACAGAGGCCATATAACTCAAAGTCCCAATGCTTAATTTTTAATTTAATTTCACTGATATGAGCTGTCGGTATTACATACCTAAATATAGTCAAGCGTTTGCTGCAATTTTTTAGTTTAGTTTAGTTTTAGATAGTTAGGCGTGCCTCCCAAGGTAGTTTAGGTCTGGGACTAGGATTCATGTTTCAGAAGAGTCAGGGTGGGGGGACTATGGGCATATGCTTTTTTCTCAAATGCACTATTGTATATTATATATCTGAATTTTGAGGTAGTGCTATGTTTTTTTGTTATTTTATATTAGTTCTAATTTTATTTCTTCTCTCTCTTTCCTTTCTTTTTTTCTTCCCCTTGGGGGGGGATGCTATGTGTATAGGATGGGCAAGGATATGGCGTTTAAAAATGATATATCCTTATGACTAGGGATGGGCGAATTTTTTCACCTCGTTTTGAAGAAAAAATGACGCCCATAGACTTGTATGGAGACGTGCGTCAAAAAAAAAAGACGCGCGACAAAATAATTTCGCAGCATGACAAATTTTTGTTGACGCCCATAGACTTTAATGGGCGTCAGCGACATTTCGCCGGTGGCGAATTTTTGGCAAAACGAACAGGTCAAATTCGCCAATCCCTGCTTATGACTGATTTAAAGGTAATTAGCTGGAATGTTCGAGGTCTAGGCACCAAGTTGAAGCGTACTCTAGTTTTTCAATTTATTCAGAAACATAAGCCGGACATTCTGCTCCTTCAGGAAACTCACTTGGATGGGCAGAAGACAAGGGCATGAAAAAGGGCCTGGGTGGGTAGTACCTTCCAGGTCACTTATTCCACTTATTCTAGGGGAGTTGCTATATTGGCTTATAAGAACCTAGGTCTTCATGTAATAATGGTCAAGCAGGATCCTAATGTATGCAGGATCCTAATGTATGCTATGTTATTATTCAGGCCCAGGTTCATGGCCTTCCGTTTACCTTCGCATCTATATACGCTCCTCCAGCGGCAGAATCTCAGTTATTGGCACATATTACTATTCAACTAGCAGCACTACCCCCTTCCCCAGTAATATTATTGGGGGACTTTAATGCCGTCCTGAATCCAGTCTTAGACATGGTGACAGGAAAGCATTATAGTAGATTTCTATTATGTAGTTGGGTGGATAGCTGTGCCTTAACAGAGCTCTGGAGGTGGAAACACCCGTCAGAGACAGAATATTCGTGTTATTCAGTTACATATCAATCACACTCCCGAATTGACATGGCTTTTGCCTCCCCTGAAATTCTCCCACTCCTTAAATCAATTGGGTATCTTCCAAGAGGTATTTCGGATCATTCCCCCTTAGATGTTCTACTGACTCTTCATCCAGACGCGCCAGACAGGATATGGAGATTACCCTCCAATTGGATTGGCTCCAACGTCGAGTATGTTGTAGAAACGGCGCTGTCACAATATTGGCAGTTAAATCCTTGAACTGTTGAACCATGTATAGTGTGAGATGCTTTTAAGGCGACCGCACGCGGTGCATATATTTCAGGCATCTCCCGGGCTAAGAAGTTATTGAGGAGTACAATTAATATACTAGAGCGAGAAGTATCGGATAAAGAGAAGGTATATCTAGCAGAGCCTACAGAAGATACTCGGAATGAGTGGCTGCAGGCCACTCGTCAACTCTCATTGGCCAATATAGAACAGGCCCAGGCTCAAATACAGCGACAGGCCTATAGACATTTTGAAGTTGGAGACAAGGCAGGTAAACTTCTAGCCATGTTGGCTAAAACAGGAGACTTGGTAACACAGCCACGTCAAATTTAGATACATTTAAAGTATTTTATCAAGATCTATATGCCTCTAAATCTACCAGTTCTGAAGTAGATTAAAAAAATGATTTGGAAGCCATGCGTCTGCCCTACCTAGCTGATCAAACCCGAAGCTATTTAGACGATCCTATTACACCTGAAGAGGTGGAGGGGGTGGTTAAGGCTCTTCCTACTGGTAAGACCCCAGGCTACAGATATTAATATACAATATTAATATATATATTTGCAGATACAACACGAAAATTTAGGCACAAGGGCTATCGTCACACTAGACGCTGAGAAAACCTTTGATTCGGTAGAATGGCCTTATTTGTGGCAAAGTCTACGGAGGTTTGGCATGGGGCCCCAGAATTTGAGGTGGATACAGGCATTATATCAATCTCCCACCACTCAAATAAGAGCTAATAACATGCTGTCTCCAGTTTTAGCCTTGGAACGAGGTACTAGACAGGGATGCCCATTGCCCCCTCCTTTTTTGCTTGGCTATTGAGGCATTAGCAGAGATATAGTAGGTCTGGTAAAGAAAGGGCAACCTCACTGAAAGAATTTCTCTGTATGCGGACGATATGTTAGTATATCTTGATAACCCAGGCGATGCATTGATTAGTCTTTTGCATATGATATATACTAATGGGAACTACTCGGACCTTTGGCTAAATTGGCATAAGTCGACTGTTTCCAGTTGATCAAGGAGCACAGTCGTGTCTATTCCCGGATTCACCCCTTCAGTGGGTTGACTCCTTTGTATATCTTGGGATACAAATTACCAAAGAAATTACTCAATATAGAATTGCTAATGTTGATTACATTTTAAATGATATGAAACTTAAGCTTAGACACTGGGCTCACTTGCCTTTGTCGCTATATGGCAGAATTAACCTACTAAAAATGAAATATATCCCTAAGTTTTTATATGTATTTAGAAACACTCCAATCTGGCTAGCCCAGTCATTCTTTAAACAGGTAAATTCGGCAATAAATACATTTATTTGGGCTGGAAAACAACCCCAGATTAGTGCGATAACTCTGCAGCGGTGTTTATCGACAGGGGGGCTTGCATTGCCAAATTTGTATTTTTATTACTTAGCGGCTCTACTGGTGACTCCCAGTTGGTGGTTTGAATCAGATTGTAATAATGTGGCAGTAACTCTGGAGGCCTCTTTGCTGGGCTCTAGAGAGGCCTTCAGGTTGCTACCATATAGGGGTAGGGAGGCACACCCAGAAATAACTAGATCTATGGAAACTACTCTTAGGGCCTCGAGGGCTCAGAAACTTTTAACACCTCCTGGATTACAGTATTGCTCGCCACATGCTCCTTTGTGAAATAATTGTACCTTTGGGCACTTTATGTGCATGCCGGATTACCAGTTCTGGGTTAAAGTGGGACTTAAGTTGGTTAGGGATTTATATCCAGAGGATCAACTTCTGACTTTCGATCAAATATATACCGCTCAATTTAGATATCTGCAAATTTGTCATGCTGCACAAGCAGTTCTCGTCTTCACATATTAAGATTGCAGCCACTACCCTGGAAATGGTCCTACAACGTCAGGTGGTTCTTAAGCCACTGTCAATTATATATCAAAAGCTTCTGTTTACAGAGGGAAAAAAAGAACTTACTTGTTATTATAAATAGGCCCAGGACATTTGGGGATCTAGACCATGACAAGTGGGGTGAGATACTGAGGTATTTGTTGACATCCACTATATCATCCAGAGATTAATTGATACAGACTAAATTTATTCATAGATCCTATTGGACCCCGGAACGTCTACATCAGATGAACCCAGCAAGGGACTCGTTGTTCGCATGGGTGCGGGTCCCTACGCTCATGGTTTCATATTGTATGGATGTGTCCTAGGTTGGCAAATTATCGCAAGTCAATTCAGCCGGATCCAGCAGTGGCACTATTATAGTTACGTCAGTGGATGGGAGAATACTACTTCAACTGCTTATGTATTATGTTAAAAAGCAAATAATTCTCAAATGGAATAGGGGTGATATACCAACATTGGCAGAATGGAAGGCTGCTGTTAATAAGGTTATATTGTATTAAAAAGCAACTTATCTTTCTAGAGAATGTATGGATAAATTCATAAATATTTGGATGCTTTGGGTTCTTAATATAGAAACCAACAGTCCTCATGTCTTCTAAGTTTATTTAATAGACTGCTGCAATTGAGCTTTCCCTCCACCCCCCCCTTCTTTTTTTTGTGGGCTGTTGTTCTCTTATTGTTTCTCTATTGCTGTAATGTAATGAAATTAATAAAGAGATGTTTAAAAAAAAAGTTTGGCTCCTTTTAAAATCTAAGCCATCAGAGTCTGTCACTATTCAACAACCTGACCCTTTAAAACCCCTTGTGGAAGTAGAAACACTAGCAGAATCATTTTATGCAAAGTTAAAACAGCGAG
Source organism: Xenopus petersii (assembly GCA_038501925.1). Classification (NCBI taxonomy): domain Eukaryota; kingdom Metazoa; phylum Chordata; class Amphibia; order Anura; family Pipidae; genus Xenopus; species Xenopus petersii. Next base: position 105,701,189 of record CM076688.1, on the reverse strand, counting down.
AAAAATGTGTGTGCTGCTCAGGTACATTCAACCAGCAGATTGTATTCAACAGAACTGCTATATTAGACACTCAGTAGGCCAGTTTTTTGCAACTCCAGGCTAGTAACAATGATGTTTATATAGAGAAGGGTTACAAGCTCCCTAACAAGAACACACAACTGCTCCAATCCCGCTTGCCCTTTCATGAATTTAGAGTAAGCCTGGGCTTACTCCTACTTTAGAGTAAGTTAACCCAATATGTGTAAGAGCTTATACTGATGGCGTTACCGGAAACTCCGGCTGACCAACTTATCATTGAAGGTATGGAAAGTAGGAAAGGATTGCTCATCTTAAGCATCTTTGTTCTGATATTGGTTGGTCTCACTGACAAATGGAGCCAAAAAACACATCAAAGGTCTAGAGCAATTGAACAGACAAATGGAAAACGATGAAGAGGAGATGAAACAAAGTATCCTGAGGCTTATGCAGCTCAAAGAAGAAAATAACAGGGGGCGTGGCCTGCACGTGCATGTGATCGGACGCGTCTAACAGAAGCTCCTGCTCCGGTGCCAGTCAAATGCATAAAAAGGGGGACCCAGAGACCCGTAAACCGAGGAAACAAGTATCAGAAGACTTGCTGGGTATGACCAAACGTAGAACGAAGCAGCAACTGCTGCAACTTACAGCTTTTTACGGATCCCAACCGAAAACGCAGCTCTTAGATGGCATTCAAGATGGCGGCCGGTCTCCATCCAGAGAATCCTCTCCAGCACGCAGTGACACAGGCAGATAAGTACACTAAGTTGGGGAAAACAATAACCGAAACTAATCTAAAACACCTCCTTTTGCCATTAAGGGAGAATATAAAAGCCTACACTAAAAATTCCCTAAAAGAACTAAGATCAGAACTTCATGCTATGGCACAACGTACTGACCATCTAGAAACAAAGATGGGGGAGGTACTCTCTGTGCTAATTTAGAGGATCGCTCTAGGAGAAATAATATAAGCTGAGGGGGATACCGGAGGAAATCTTGCAACCACAGTTAACCCAATATGTGCAAGAGCTTATACTGATGGCGTTACCGGAAACTCCGGCTGATCAACTTATCATTGAAGGTATGGAAAGTAGGAAAGGATTGCTCATCTTAAGCATCTTTGTTCTGATATTGGTTGGTCTCACTGACAAATGGAGCCAAAAACATATCAAAGGTCTAGAGCAATTGAACAGACAAATGGAAAACGATGAAGAGGAGATGAAACAAAGTATCCTGAGGCTTATGCAGCTCAAAGAAGAAAAAAACAGGGGATGCGTGGCCTGCACGTGCATGTGATCGGACGCGTCTAACAGAAGCTCCTGCTCCGGTGCCAGTCAAATGCCTAAAAAGGGGGACCCAGAAACAAGCATCAGAAGACTTGCTGGGTATGACCAAACGCAGAACGAAGAAGCAACTGCTGCAACTTACAACTTTTTACGGATCCCAACCGAAAACGCAGCTCTTACATGGCATCCAAGACGGCAGCCGGTCTCCGTCCAGAGAATCCTCTCCAGTTCGTAGTGATACGGACGCAGAGACACAGGCAGATAAGTACACTAAGTTGGGGAAAACAATAACTGAAACTAATCTAAAACACCTCCTTTTGCAATTAAGGGAAGATATAAAAGCCGACACTAAAAACTCCCTAAAAGAACTAAGATCAGAACTGCATGCTATGGCACGACGTACTGACCCTCTAGAGACAAAGATGGGGGAGGTAATCTCAGTGCATAATACAATGGCAGACAAGTTTAATTACCAGGAAGTAATTATCGATGCCCTCAGAGATAAAATTGCTGATTTAGAGGATCGCTCTACGAGAAATAATATTAGGCTGAGGGGGATCCCGGAGGAAATCTTGCAACCACAGTTCAAGGACCAGTAACATCAATTTTTTTTTTTACCAAATTTCGTTAGTACACATTGAAATCAATTATACTTTAAAATCAATAAAGTCTTTATCAAAAAATAACTTACAGAAACTCTGCTTCCTGTCCTCTACAGAAAAGGTGACACGGCGGCCATCCATGGAGCGGCGCTCGATTTCTCCTCCCTGGCCCTCTGCTGCTGGATCCTTTAGTCCCACATTCCGTGCTTCAGTGGCGACAAGTCAGAGTCTAGCTGCATGACTGCATGTAAAAAGTCTATCACGTCGTGCATTAATCAGGCCACGTTTTCACTGGCTCCAGGCCGTGTATGGAACTACTTATGTCATGGTATGAAGAGACAGGCAGGGGCACGGGTGAGCGACAGGCAATATGCATCTCATGTCCGGGATGAGCGGGACATTTTATTAAACGTTGCACTGCATTAATAAAATTGTAAGGGCTTGCCCTGCTAACTGAATTCCTAAGTGCTGGTGATTCTTCTACGTTCCTTGTTGCATTCACCACATATGGATTCCTCTGTGCCGGTGATTATTCTAAGTTCCTTGTTGTATTCACCAAATATGGTGCTATGGGTTAACTTCAGATGATCATGATTTTCCATCTTCTAGTAAAAAATACGCGGCTACCTTCTTCTTCCAACAGATTTGAGACTGTATTCAGTGCATAGACCTTACAGGCAAACAATTATAACTTGATAAGGATTTAAAATGTAGCTAATTAAATCAGATGAATTGGGCAACAAGGCTACTCACATTTACTTATTATCGACTTCTTTCAGTTTACTTTTCTACATTAATCAATTGCATCAATATGAACATTTTTGTGGGTGTGTTTGTAAATGACAGCTTCTACCATCAATTTTAATTCATACCAATGCCTGGTTGCTGGGGTAAATTGGGCCCTAGCAACCAGAGAGCTGATGCAATTCCAAACTTGAGCCCTGCTGAACAAAAAATTAAATACTTCAGTAACCACATTAAAAAAGCGACGACCAGTTGTTTACCATGAGGAACAGAAAATCCCAACATGTTGTGGAATCGGCCCTCTTTTCATTGAAATATTCTAGCTAATGAATTTCGTATCAGACAGAAGTGAAAGGGTTTGTGCTATTCTAATTCATCCATTTGACATACCATTTTAGCTCAAGCAGGGGGGTTGGCATATGTAAACCCTACTATGTGCCATCATAACACAGCAGTACCTTTTAGCTCCAAGAATACAGTCCTGCGCATGCGGCCTCACCGGGAACCATAAACCCACATGGTTGCCGCTCTCATCCTGCCAGAAACGTTCTGCAATAAATCCTAATATGCTGCCGCTTCCCTATGCTGCTCGACTCCATTTAAATCAGCAGAAGTAATGAATCCCCAGTCCCCTACCTCTGTAGTAGTTGACATTATGGCACCATTAATTCTATATTCTGGAGCTTTATGACCCGTACGTTCTTTATACACCAAACAGGATATGACAACTATTGTCAGTTCCTTCCAAATAACAAAAGGACGGGATCATTTTTCATCCAACAGACAACTGCACAAGTTGGACATTGTTGGTTACATATACATATTTCATATACACATTTGTTTTAAAAGGAAAAGTACCAGCCTTCTTCATTACCAAACTTCACTAGGTTATGGTACAGAAACAAATACATCACAAGAAGCAAATGTGCATACTTCAAAGAACACTTTTTCCATTTGGCATATCAAAATCCATTACATATACATGTATTTGGTCTCTTAGGCAATAGGATTCAATAACGGGTAAAATGTCAATACTATAAGTGTGTGTATGTTTATATATATATATATATAATACCTCGAAGAGGGGGCAATAGGGGCTTATGGTTAATACAGAGGGAATCTCGCTGGATCCACAAACTTGATACTTTAACACCCAGAGGGTTGAACGAAACCCTTCCGATGTCCTCTTTTTATTAAGAGTTGAAGACTTTACTACATACTTGACCCAGTCTGTCCTAATAGTTATTTATGTATTACGACTCCATTGTTTTCATTGTTTTAATTACCTATAGCTAGAAATAGTCTCTAGGAATAATGCGGGCCTCAGGAAGGAGTGGGGGTGCCTAGCAAGGTGGTACTGGTCCCTAGGCTGTTTGGCATGTCAGGATACCGAACCTGTGACCACCAGTCTCTATTTGGCAGAGAAGGAGGATTCCCTTAGAGTTATTCGCATGTCCCAAGGTAACCAATGACGCACAGAAGGGGTGTGACTGCAGGATGATCGACATCCAATGATATAGGGTGAGTGCTCCAAAAGGGCGTGTCCTACTCCGGGGGGATACCTACCGGTATAGGTACACGCACTGGGAGAAGTAATGACTAGAACGCTTATGAACCCTAAACCTGGCAGCAGTACAGAAACCCTGGGCGCCTACACTTATGAAGTGAAAGGAGCTTTCGCGAAGAAAGGCTCATGGTTACCATGGTAATGACAGAGCACGGCAGTTGGAGCGCAAGAACAGAGCGCGCTGAGACTGAGGCTTGGAACGCATGAGGACACGGAACGGTAACAGTACCTGACATGCTGGTGGCAGAAGCAGGGCGATAGGAGGGCATGGGCATGGAACTGGCACCACTGCTTCTGACTGGGGTAAGCGATCTGATTATATGGGCATATGTGAGAAGGAAGACAGTGATGTGTGTTTGCTTTTAATGTTCACTCACTGGCACGCTGTATGGACACTATAAGCTGATATATAGACACATGCTTTACAACTAAAGTTGAGCCTGATAATATACAATATGCACCTTTCAGGGATCACTAAAATGACCACTTATTAATCAGGTTATTAAGTATTAATTACATCGATTATCACTTTGGGCTCTGAATGATGATGTCACGCATAATTTTGACGCCATTTTCTCACTTAAAAACCCAGCACTTGTGTTGTATTGTTTCACTTCCTGAAGACGGCCCAAGTCATTGCGCGGAAACGTTGAAATAAAAGTTTTTTACATTTTTTTCACCATTGACAAGACCTGTGAGTGCGTTTTTTTCTATGTGATTGTTATGCTATGCTATAACCAGCACCCAGGCAATTATCTACTAGGATTAAGAGTGCACCACTGTGGACTTTATGTACTGTATTCCCTCTGCAACAGGGGGCATCAAGTTGTGGGAGCACCACCGACTATAGGGAAGATTCTTTATTTTTTCTTTTTTGTTTATTCTGAAGATTTTTTTTTTTTGTTGGGGAACTTCACACACAGTCTGTTGGAACCAGTAGAACATGTCTACTATGGATACGACACAGCCAAACTTCGAAGTAGAAACCACAGGCGAGCACACTTTCCCTTCAGAGGACGCGGAGAGGATTCTATTTGCGGAACTCCCAAACGCTTCAAATAACACCAGGACTCCTCTTGACTTGTATCACAACTTATTGAATTTGAAAAAGAAAGAAATTAACTTATTACTCCATGGTACATATCTCTCCAGCTATCATAGACAAAAACTTATACCTAGAGGTTTCAGAATTAGGAACATCCCGACTTTGGGCAGAGCCAATTCCGACTTCTGCAGTAAATAGTGCAAAATCCTTAACAAATGTTCCTCGGACTTATTGTTACTGGTTGTGGAGTTCGTGGGAAAAGATCTGAAACAAACGCAAGGGGAAATTGAAGAGTTCGAGGCTCAGAATCTAACAAACCTCACACAAGACAAGACGCTCGACTGGATAAAAAATTTGGCGACCAATGTATTGAAATATAAGCAAGAACTGGTGGCGTTCAAGGAGAATAAGTTACAGATAGTAAAGGAAGACTACAGACACAAGAGAGTCTACAGATGGTTGTTGGGTTTACCAGAAAGAAGGGAGAGGAGGACATTCCGTAAATACAAGCTATCCTCCTTAGTGACAGTGGATAGCTTGGGCGATTCGACCGATTCAGACCAAGGCAACAGAACTGGCACAATACAAACTTTTTTAGGGAATACCCCCCATCACCCAAGCAAGCCCACGGGAGGAGGGGGCAGAGGCATCAGAAGGGGAGGAAAGAAGAACCGCAGACAAACCTCCACGGAGAGGGAGGAGGAGAATGTAGTCGTAAACTTATCGAGGCATACACTTACAATGGGGGAGACAAGACTGCTTAACCGAGGACTGAAATTTGTTCCATCACACGACTCAGAACCATTTGAGGTGTATAAGGATATACATAGATTCAAGAGACATTTAAAGTTGCAGGATTTCTATAAGGACAAACCCCCAACGGAACAGGGAATATTCAGAAGTAAAAGCACGTTTGATCCTCAAAATACTCCACCTTCTATTGCTACCTTCACTCAGCTGTTGATTAAAGATTCTATTAACATACATCAGAGAAACAGACAGGAGAGGTACTTCAGTAACCTGACAAAGGAAGAGAGAGAGGTCATCAAGATGTTGAAAACCGATAAAGATCTAATCATTCGCCAAGCTGACAAAGGAGGGGCCATAGTATAATTGGACAAATCATATTACGTGGACGAGGCACTTAATCAACTAGCGGATCACTGTACTTATCTGAAGTTGGGGAAAGACCCAACGGCAGAGTATAAAAACCAACTTGATTCCCTTATTCAAACTGCAATAACGGCAGGATGGATTGATGAAGCCAGTGGCAAATTCCTTACAAAGTAGTTTCCAAAAACACAGTTCCTATACACATTACCAAAAATACACAAATCGGTTATTTCTCCCCCAGGACGCCCTATCATTTCGGCCATAGGATCTATTTTCCAACCAGCTGCGAAATTTATTGATTATTTCCTTCAACCCCTGGTACAGCAGATGACATCATACATAAGGGACACCACACATCTCCTAACAATTTTGAAAGATCTGACCATTTCCACTGACAGCATACTGGTCACAATGGACGTATCAAGTCTCTATACAGTTATCCCGCATAGTAGTGGAGTGGACATTTGTAGGAAGGGTCTAATTAGGAAACATAGAGGACGTCCCCCAATAGAATTTCTGGTGACATTATTAGATTGGATATTGTCACACAACTACTTCATATTTAAGGATGCCTATTATTTATAGCGGGCACCGCAATGGGGTCAAACGTGGCCCCGTCGTTTGCAAACTTGTATATGGAAGATTATGAGACCAGATGGCTACTACCAATGGGAGGGGAGAAGATCGGGCTGTATAAACGATATATCGATGACCTGCTGATAGTATGGAATGGAAGCGAAAAAGAACTATTAGAGTTCCACAAAGACTTGAATGCATTGGATTCCCCCATTCGACTAACCTTATCCTCTGATGTACAGAAAATCCATTTTTTGGATGTCACAATCTACAAGGATGGAGACAAACTTGGGACTACGCTGTACAAAAAACCTACGGATAAAAAAATAGCTTATTGCATGCACACTCTCACCACCCATCCCATATGGCTAAAGGGGTTTTGTACTCGCAATTCCTAAGGACCATTAGGAACAATTCAGATTGACATAGGGCTGATTTACAACTATCAACATTGGCAGAACAATTTGCAGCAAGGGGATATTCGAAAGAACTGATTGGACGACAGCTGATGAGGGCAAAAGCACTAGATCAGGAGGCATTATTGAAAGAAAAAGACCCCACACAGAAAGAAACATCAAAACTACACTTCATTTCAACTTGGTCAAATAGAAGCAAGGAGATGAAAACTGCTCTTAACAACAGTTGGGAAATCCTCAATGAGGACAGAAGCCTACCGTTCGCTGATATAAAAAAAAAACCCTAATGGTTTTTAGGAGAGGGAAGAACTTAAGTGACATTCTAATCAGAAAAGATATATCTGAACCTTTGACACTGAAAAAAACTTGGCTTGACAGACCATTAAAGAAGGGATGCTTCAGATGCTCAGGATGTCTAACATGTGGTGGAATGCAGCAAGGTTCATACTTTTCACATCCAAGGACTGGACAGAAATTTTGCATAAATCATAGAGTGACTTGCACATCAGACCACGTTGTGTACATGGCATGGTGCCCGTGTGGACGTGCGTATGTGGGTAAAGCAACAACCTCTTATAGAGAACGGATGAACAACCACCGGAGCTCCATTAGGACGGCCCTAACCACTGGGAAAGCAGACAAACCAGTAGCCCGACATTGGCTGAACCAAAAACATACTCTCCCTCAATTTCGTCATATGATTATTGACCAGATACCAATACCTCAAAGAGGGGGCAATAGGGGCTTATGGTAAATACAGAGGGAATCTCGCTGGATCCACAAACTTGATACTTTAACACCCAGAGGGTTGAACGAAACCCTTCCGATGTCCTCTTTTTATTAAGAGTTGAAGACTTTACTACATACTTGACCCAGTCTGTCCTAATAGTTATTTATGTATTACGACTCCATTGGTTTCATTGTTTTAATTACCTATAGCTAGAAATACCTGTTTGTGTATTATGCTGAACTGTGTGGCTCTCTAGTACATGTTCTATTTTTATACCGATGTAAATCAAAGAAAGGAAGGCTCGGCACACAGGAACAGATGCAATGTGGGGTAAACCCCTAAGCGTTTATTGTGTCATATGTTGCACAACGTTTCGGGGGCACGCCCCTTCGTCAGGTGATCACCTGACGAAGCCCCCGAAACGTTGTGCAACATATGACACAATAAACGCTTAGGGGTTTACCCCACATTGCATCTGTTCCTGTGTGCCGAGCCTTCCTTTCTTTGATTTACATTGGATATCGTGGGAGTGCCGTCTCCCCAGAGGATTGTGCACCAGGCAATTGATTAAGGAAGGCCAGTGTGTGCGCTCACACAGTTTTCTACTATTTTTATACCGCCCATTCCCAAGGTATAATTTCTAATAATTATTTTTTTGTCTCTAGGAATAATGCGGGCCTCAGGAAGGAGTGGGGGTGCCTAGCAAGGTGGTACTGGTCCCTAGGCTGTTTGGCATGTCAGGATACCGAACCTGTGACCACCAGTCTCTATTTGGCAGAGAAGGAGGATTCCCTTAGAGTTATTCACATGTCCCAAGGTAACCAATGACGCACAGAAGGGGTGTGACTGCAGGATGATCGACATCCAATGATATAGGGTGAGTGCTCCAAAAGGGCGTGTCCTACTCCGGGGGGATACCTACCGGTATAGGTACACGCACTGGGAGAAGTAATGACTAGAATGCTTATGAACCCTAAAACTGGCAGCAGTACAGAAACCCTGGGCGCCTACACTTATGAAGTGAAAGGAGCTTTCGCGAAGAAAGGCTCATGGTTACCATGGTAATGACAGAGCACGGCAGTTGGAGCGCAAGAACAGAGCGCGCTGAGACTGAGGCTTGGAACGCATGAGGACACGGAACGGTAACAGTACCTGACATGCTTGCGGCAGAAACAGGGCGATAGGAGGGCATGGAACTGGCACCACTGCTTCTGACTGGGGTAAGCGATCTGATTATATGGGCATATGTGAGAAGGAAGACAGTGATGTGTGTTTGCTTTTAATGACCACTCACTGGCACGCTGTATGGACATTATAAGCTGATATGTAGACACATGCTTTACAACTAAAGTTGAGCCTGATAATATACAATATGCACCTTTCACGGATCACTAAAATTACCACTTATTAATCAGGTTATTAAGTATTAATTACATCGATTATCACTTTGGGCTCTGAATGATGATGTCACGCATAATTTTGGCACCATTTTCTCACTTAAAAACCCAGCACTTGTGTTGTATTGTTTCACTTCCTGAAGACGGCCCAAGACCAGCTTAAATATATTGCAATATATGGACAAACAATCCCTGTTTTGTTTAAAGGGTAAGGCATTTCTTAGTAGCAGTATGCACAAAATGTCTCTGTCTTAAGTATATTGATAATGGGTTGAGTGCTGAGGACTCTTGTAATTATCTGTATGTATTTTGTGGTCACAGCCACGCTGCACCCCTGCCTAATGGTTTTAAAAACTAGTGGTGAGCACAACTTTCCCTTGTTTTATATATATATATATAAATTACAGACTGCTTTTTGAATAGTGCTCCAAAAAAATACAAACAATGAAATACAGTTGAACAAATATTTTATTTATAGTTTTAGACAAAAAATTATAGAAAAGATGTTTGAATGATAGAAAACACTGCTCAGTCTGCTGAACATCCTTGCAAGGTGCACATCAGCAGATTTCTACTATCAATCTTTATTGCATTTCCAAAAAGAATTTTCAAAAATGAATCGTCGTAACACTAAAAAGAAGATAAGAATATGTGTCCGAATCCCGGAAAGAAGAGAGAATGAAAAAGATGGGTCAGGAGCTGAAAAATCTTAAGGCTGCCGCACAACATTCTGGGGAACAAACCTAATGCTACAGTCTCAAATCTGTTGGAAGAAGGTAGCCGCGTATTTTTTACTAGAAGATGGAAAATCATGATCATCTTAAGCATCTTTGTTCTAATATTGGTTGCTCACACTGACAAATGGAGCCACATAATTAATGGAGAGTTAACCCATAGCACCATATTTGGTGAATACAACAAGGAACAGAGTGAATATACAGAGAAACATCTCAAAGGTCTAGAGCAAATGATAAGTCAATGGAAAAGACAAATTGAAAATGATGAAGAGGAGATGAGACAAAATATTCTGATGCTTATGCAGCTCAAAGAAGAGAATAACAAACTGAAGCAGCAACACGATGAGCTCATGACTACTGTAAAGAAAATGCCCCAGAATACAGCATATTCAGGCCTCAACTGAAGAACACAGGAATAAGGCATTGTTGGTCCAAGCTCAAAAATGATATCAGCAATTTACCCCACTGGCATATTTTAGTCGGTGGAGAAGAGGTGGCACCAGTGCTACTCGCCATAAGAGTGCTGTTAGGCTGAGAAGCAGCTGTATTAGAGGTGTGTTTGCCATTTGCCACTGAAGTCCAAAGAAGTTGGCATATGCAGCCTTGTGCCCTCTGTGCCATTAGCCTTCCTGTTACTCATTTTATTGAATATCTTGTTTATTTAAAATAAACATCTTTTCTATCATTTTTTGTCTAAAACTATAAATAAAATATTTGTTCAACTGTATTTCATTGTTTGTCTTTTGTTGGAGCACTATTCGAAAAGCAGTCTGTACAGGCAGGATGAGAGCGGCAACCATGTGGGTTTATGGTTCCCGGTGAGGCCGCATGCGCTCAAGCAAACCATTTTAGCTCAAGCAGGGGGGTTGGCATATGTAAACCCTACTATATGCCCATCATAACACAGCAGTACCGTTTAGCTCCAAGAATACAGTTCTGCGCATGCGGCCTCACGGGAACCCTAAACCCACATGGTTGCCGCTCTCATACTACCAGAAACGTTCTGCCATAAATCCTAATATGCTGCCACTTCCCTATGCTGCCCGACTCCATTTAAATCAGCAGAAGTAATGAATCCCCAGTCCCCTACCTCTGTAGTAGTTGACATTATTGCACCATTAATTCTATATTCTGGAGCTTTATGACCCGTACGTTCTTTATACATCAAACAGGATATGACAACTATTGTCAGTTCCTTCCAAATAACAAAAGGACGGGATAATTTCTCATCCAACAGACAACTGCACAAGTTGGACATTGTTGGTTACTAGGGATGGGTGAATTTGACCCGTTTCGCTTCACCTAAAATTCGCTGCCAGCAAAATGACGCAGACGCCCATTAAAGTCTATGGGCGCCAAAATCATTTTGTTGCGCGTTTGTCTTTTGACGCACGCCGATATACAAGTCTTTGGGCGTAAGTAATTTTTTCGGCAAAACGAGGTGAAAAAATTCGCCCATCCCTACTGGTTACATATACATATTTCATATGCACATTTGTTTTAAAAGGAAAAGTACCAGCCTTCTTCATTACCAAACTTCACTAGGTTATGGTACGGAAACAAACATCACAAGAAGCAAATGTGCATACTTCAAAGAACCCTTTTTCCATTCGGCATATCAAAATACATTACACATGCATGTATTTGGCAATAGGATTCAAAAAAAGAGGGCCATTTACACAACATGTGATTTCTGCATCAGCTATTTGGTTGCTAAGGCCCAATTTATATTAATAAGCCTCCTAGTATAATGTTGATTCTGATCCCCTCTTGCCTGAGAATTTGGAGAGCACTTCCACTACTGTTCACTATTGCTGGCTAATATATAATCAGTATATTTAGATGCAGTGAATGAGCTTACCGCTATGTACGATGGGCCCAGGTGCACATGCTCCAGACCTTCAGCAAGGTGAGAAAATACCAGGAAACTTCAAAAGAGGCTGGCACAAGCCTGGACACACGAAGTAGTAAAGCCGGAGTAAAAGGATTAAAAAAAGCTTACATTTTATTTTCCACAACTAAGAACCACGGCCTGACGCGTTTTGTGTCTACCAGGGACACAGTCATATGCTGGGATACTATTGCTGGCCCCAAATAAGGGATTAAATTGCCCCCTGCTGGAGGTAATGCTATTGATAAAATGCACACGAGTTAATAGAAGCTGCATCATATGTACTGAAGCAGTGAGAAAACTGTGCTCTTGCCATGAAATCACCATGAACCAAGCCCTTTAAAGGAAAACTATACCCCCCAAACAATGTAGTTCTCTATAAAGAGATATTGCATAAAACAGCTCATGTGTAAAACCCTGCTTCATGTTAATAAACCATTTTCATAATTTATATAATTTTCTAGTAGTATGTGCCACTGGCTAATCCTAAACAGAAAATTGCCATTTTAAAAAATAAAGGCCGCCCCCTGGGATCTTACAATTCACTGTGCACCAATTAACAGAGAGAGTTGTGTATTTTGCTTCAACACTTCTTCCTGTTACTGTTAGAGTTGTAGTATTTCTGGTCAGGTAATCTCTGAGATAGCACACAATCCATCACACAATGGGGGTTCAAAGCAAGAGATGTAAAAGGGCAATATTTACTTAAATATATAGATCTGTTTGGTAAGATTCTTTAACATGCCACTTGATATGATGTAAACTGTTGCTTAATTATTTATTTTGGTATAGTTTTCCTTTGGCATTTTATTGCAAAGACGCTGTGCCATCAGCAAGTTAATGATCTGGGTTGGGAATTTTAAAAATACTATTCTACTTTATGCTCGCGGGGTCATTGTCTCAGTGATGAATTTATTAAGGGGTGGTCTCTGTCTAGACTGTGCTCGGCATTGGCTTATTGTAATCAGATCAGAATACTCCCAACCTTTCTGCCAGCTGAAATAATAGTCCTAGAGGGGTAGGACTGTTTTTTTAGGTATCAGTGGTCCTTTTTGGTAAGCAGTCATCCTCAATAGGCCTGCACATGTAGGAGCACATTTTCTAAGGATCAAAGTGAATTTTTGAATTCAAAAACTTCGAATTTCGAAGTAATTTTTGGGTAATTGACCATCGAATAGGCAAAATTCGACTTTGACTCGAAATTCAACACTTCGCCACCTTAAACCTGCCAAATTGCTATGTTAGCTTATGAGGACCTCCTCAAACCTATAGCCAAAATAGAGTTTTTAGAAGTCAAAGTTTTTTGGTTTTTTTTTTGGAAAATCGTTCGTTCGTTCGTTCGATCGATAAAATCGTTCGAGTTGAAGGATTTATTCGATTGCTCAAACTATTTTACTTCGATCGCATATGGCCATATTCGATCAAAAAAAACTTCGACTTCGTATATCGTACTACTACTGCAATTCGATGGTCGAATTTCGAAGTTTTTTCACTTCAAAATTCGACCCTTAGTAAATGTGCCCCATAGACTATTCAGTCTAAATAGGCTCAGATGAGGAAAAGAGGGTACCATCACAATCAGACATTGCCAGGAATGTTGGCTAAAAAAACTATTTTGCAAAGGATACATCCAAGTTTTCTTATCCCAGAAACAAGCCTCCCAGGATTTACTGCTCAGTACAGGGAGTTATATACACCCGACTTACATACAACTCACACTTACAGACAGAGCTAATACAGTAACATACTATGGTTTGACTTTTCTTTGCATTTAGTTTAAATAAACCACCTGCCCCAATACCCTCTGTCTACTGCCAATAAATACTATGTTGTGACAGAAATCTATCTAAGTTGCATTTAATAAGTAAATGTATGTTTCAAATTACAAATTTAACTGAATTTAGTCATTTTCCCTCTTTTTGTCATTTAGCATTATTTTTCAATATTTAATATTCATTTGTTCTACTTAGTAATTCAGTCTAATTAATTTAACTTCATTATTTAAATCTATTTATTTCAAATCAGATTTATAACATTAATAGTAATAATAGCAGACTCATTAATATTTCAATATTTTAATGGATATTTATTTTACATATATACTCATTCTACTGCTTTGATTGGCGTTATTGTGACTATGAAGTTTTTAAATGCGTTGTTGAAATCACATGGTGTCACATGGCGCTTTTGGCTTCTGATGAAGTGACCATTGTCGTCACGAAACGCGGAAAGCCATGCACTCCCTTGCTCTGTTCAATCATTTTTAAATTTTTGTCATGATTTTAAATGATATAATAAACGTGTTTTTTTACCTTTAATTTGGAGTTACCCTTCTATTGAGCCAGCGGATGCGCCCTTCATTTCCTGCTAAGTTCAAGCCCACGTGACCAGAGTGGATCGGTTCAGCTGGACGGAAGGTTACTGTGCTCACCCTACCTCGCGGCTAGTCATCTTGTGTATGTATGCTTTTCAAATTTAACTGAAGAACAAACCTACAGTCCCTATCTCATACGTAACCCAGGGACTGCCTGTATTTGCATATTTCTGCATCTCCCACCTTCGGTTTGTAAATGAACTTGCTACTCCAGATAAATTACCCAACCTCACCGCAGTGACCTTGCCTCAAACAAAAAGGGACACTCATTACTCATGATTTTGTGCGTTTTCGGCAAGTGACCTCCAGCAAGCGAATTATGCATTACAGTGCGGGCCTTCTCCATGGACAAGTGATTAATCGATTAAAGAGCAGGGTTTCGCCAGAGCAGTTAATATAATGATTAATATTATTGGTGAAAGGGAGTGATGGGTAGTGGACTTCTCATTTAAAGGGGCTGTGAAGCATGAGAACAAGTTGCAAAGTCTCTATCTCTGGCAAAAAGAGGGTTGCCGGGTCAACTGAAAAATAGACCAAAGACCACACACATTTATAGTGAATAATCTACCACCTATTGTAAAATATAAGTATAAGTCAGTAAGGAGTTCCATGATCTTATGAAGGCATGAGGCTGTAAGCCTTTGCTCCCATACCTGTTGCAAACCGTGTATGACTTCAGGGTATGTTGGTGGATTTTCTAGCAGCATAGCAGCTTGACTCCTGGTGGAGCCTGGTTCAGTTGCACCCCATTCTCCGCCCATAGTTATACCAATGGCTATAGTAAGGTTGAAGAAGCTGAAGAAATAAATGTCAGTACAGTACATTGTAGGTGCTAATTATACTCAGCTGTTCTGCATTACTTATCAGGTGCAGCCAATCCCCAATGAACTCCAGGTGCAGAGCCCTTATATAAAACCTAATCTGGTTTCTTATTTTGCCAGTTCCTAGAAGTTTTCAAACCTACTGGTGACTATTCCTGTACCTGAACCTTGAACCTGTTTTGCCTTGTGCTTCTCTTAAGTAATCAGTTTTTTTTGTGAATGCTCATATTGCATAAAAATGAAATCAAAACAGCAATTTACAAACATTTTTTAAACTTTAAGGGGAACTATCGTAAAAATTAAAAATTGATATAGCATCCTCATACTTAAGTAAGAAACTTTCTATATACAATCAATTAAATATTCTGCAATGTTTCTGAAATAATGAAGTTTATATTCACTATTCCTCTCTTAGCATGTTTCTCATCATTCTGTCTTCATGCAGCAGTTGGGTGTCAAATGAATGATCCAATATATCTCATAGGGGGGGAGATCCCTTTCCTAGCAGATGTATTCAAGCTCATTCAAATAACTAATTCCAGAACAAACTAAATCTAACAAAATAACTGTCTTTTGCACAAATTCTGCACGTAGAGGCATGATGTCTAGTGATTTTAGTAGTGAGCTCTAATACATCTTCTAGGCAAAAGGAGCCCCACTATAAGATATATTGGATTAATCATCTGACACCAAACTCCTGAATGAAAACAGAATGAGGAGGAACAGATGCTGAGAGATGAATAGTGAAGATAAACTTGATTATTTCAGAAACTGTACATAATTTGTAATTGATTGAATTTAAAAAGTTTCTCTTTTTAGTATGCTGAAGCGTATTTTACATTTTCATTTTCGCAATAGTTCCTCTTTAATACAATTATGATATAACTTGTTTGTACTTTAACTAAAGTTAAAATTGTGCACAATTGCAATTGTGAATTCTAATAGGATAGAGATTTGTTGTACGTGTGATTTTTTGTAGCATAAATGTTATTTACTTTTTTCCTTTTTTAAATATAAAAATTATGAAAATCTAAAGCACTTAAAATATAATGTTCATACAATTCCATCAACGGGGGGTGCCCTAAAAAAACTGCATAATGAAAAAAAATGTTATTCTAAGCAAGTTTTCAATATATATATATGAATTGGTTTTACATGTATCTGTAAATGTAATTGCAATGGAAAGCAATATTGTTTATCACCTCCTGGTCTGTTGATCATGTTGCATGCACTGCACTACTTTAGTCAAAGTCAAAATCACCCGCGCAGACAAAATAAACCAGACTGATCCTGCTTCCAGTAGGAATTTACAACTAAGAACTGAACATTTTTAATTAATGCATATTTTACGCAAAGAGAACCAAAGTTTTTGGGTGGGGTCCCCCTTTAAGTTGTCTCTCATTTCTGTGTTGGCAAAATTAACTGAAATGGTAACGTGAACTAATAAACACCGGGAATTATGTTTTTTAAAAACTAGTCATATGAAAAAGTTTGGGAACCCCTCTCAGCCTGCATACCGTATATATACGAGCGTATAAGCCGACCCGAGTATAAGCCGAGGTACCTAATTTTACCTACGAAAACTGGGAAAACTTATTGCCTAGTATAAGCCTAGACACAACTACAGCCCTGTCTCCCAGCAGCGCACATTCTGCCAAAGCAACCCCCCCAGCGATCAACCGGACTTCTTTGCAAAGTTGATGGTGACAGAGAATTGCCAAACGGATTACTGTGTGCATTGTCCCACTGTCCCACTACCATGTGCAGAGGGTGCTGTGTGATATTGCCATCACTGTTAATCTTTCGTATAACCAACAGAGGGCGCTGTGTGATATTGCAGTCACTGTTATTCTTCAATATTACCAACAGATGCCGCTGTGTGATATTGCAGTCACTGTTATTCTTTCATATAACCAACAGAGGGTGCTATGTGATATTGCGGTCACTGTTATCCTTTCATATAACCAACAGATAGCGCTGTGTGATATTGCAGTCACTGTTATCCTTTCATATAACCAGCAGAGGGCACACTGTTATTCTTTCATATAACCAACAGAGGGCATTGTGGGATATTGCAGTCTCTCCCCAAGTGAACTGTTGGTATAGGAATGATTAAAAGTGACTGCAATCTCAGCTACTGGCCGCTGACCCGAGTATAAGCCGAGGTAGACTTTTTCAGCACATTTTGGATGCAGAAAAACTCGGCTTATACTCGAGAATATACAGTAATAATTTTACTCCTTTCAACAAAAAAGACAACTATGGTATGTCTTTCATTTCCCAGGAACATTTGGGTACTGGGATGTTTTCAGAACAAATATTTTTAGTGTAGCAGTTGTATGGAATCAAATAAAATGTGAAAAACTGGCTGTGCAAAAAATGTGGATACCCTTGTAATTTTGATCATTTGAATGCACATTTGAACTGCTCAATAATAAACACTCGCAATACCAAATTGGTTGGATTAGGTAATTAAGCCATGAACCTGCAATTGCAAGTTGTGCTTCTGTTTGACTTTCTCTGATGAGCATGGGATTCTCAAAGCAACTCTCAAAAGATCTGAAAACAAAGATTGTTCAGTATCAAGGTTTAGGATCTCAGATGTTTAAACTGTCAGTTTCAATTGTAAGGAATGTAATAAGGAATGTAATCAGGAAACAGAAGGCCACAGGCACAGTTACTGTTACAGGCCAAAAAATATACAGGAGCGGCATATGTGGAGGATTGTGAGAATGGTTACAGACAACCCTAAAGATCACCTACAAAGACCTGAAAGAACATCAGATTGTGTATCTGTACATCGTTCTACAATTCAGCACAATTTGCACAAAGAACATCTGTATGGCAGGGTGATGAGAAAGAAGCCCTTTCTGCACTCACGCCACAAACAATCGTTAGTTGTATGTAAAAGCTCATTTAGACAAGCTACAGTCATTTTGGAATAAAGTGTTTTGGACTGATGAGACAAAAATTTAGTTATTTGGTCATAAAAAAAGAAGTGCTTTGCATGGCGGAGGAACACCGCATTCCAAGAAAAACACCTGCTACCTACTGCCAAAATTGGTGAAGGTTCCATCATGCTGTGGGGCTGTGTGGCTACTTCAGGGACTGGGGACCTTGTTAAAGCCGAGGGTTGGATGAATTCAACCCAATATCAAAAAATTATTCAGGATAATGTTCAAGCATCAGTCACAAAGTTGAAGTTACGCAGGGGTTGGATATTCCAACAAGACAATTACCCTAAACACACTTCGAAATCTACAAAGGCATTTATGCAGAGGTAGAAGTACAATATTCTGGAATGGCCGTCATAGTCCCCCGAATTGAATATCATCGAAAATCTATGGGATGATTTGAAGTAGGCTGTCCATGCTCGGCAGCCATCAAATTTAACTGAAATGGAGAGATTTTGGTCGAATGTTCAAAAACAGAATCCAGACACTCATCAAAGGCTATAAGAGGCGTCTAGAGGCTGTTACATTTGCAAAAGGAGGCTCAACTAAGTATTGATGTAATATCTCTGTTGGGGTGCCCAAATTTATGCACCTAATTGTTATGAAACATAGTGCATATTTTGTGTTAATCCAATAAACTTTATGTCACTGCTGAAATACTACTGTTTCCATAAGGCATGTTATATATTATATATATTAACAGCAAGTTGCTACTTTGAAAGCTCAGCCAATGATAAACAAAACACCAAAGAATTAAGAAGGGTTCCCAAACTTTTTCATGACTGTATCTCTGGAAAGTTACTGCATATGAGTTAAAGAGTTCACTTTTATTGTCACTTCTACTACATGTACATACAGGTATGGAAAAAACTGAAAAAATACTTGTTATATATAACAGTCAGGGGCCAGTTTAAGGCCAAGTCCTTCTCCTGAAGAACAGAAGTGCAATGCAAACTGGAAAGATTTTCACAAAGCAAGTTGGTACGGCTTACAGAGATGCCAACCTGGATCCAAAGTGTATCTGGGTGCATCTTGGCCAAGCCTGCCCCTCCCCTTGTTCAGCCCACGCTCCTTCCATGCTACCTGTTCCACTGCTTTGAATGGAGTACTTCAATTTACAATTCTATACATTTTTAATAGAGCGGGTAATTAGGTTTTGGGTGAATGGACAACGGCGATGGACTAAATCAAGTCACGCAGGAAAAATTAGTTAACATGTATGGATCTAAAGTAATCACTTAAGTTTGGAGACACTCATATCAAATTTAATTCTTTACGAGAAATATAGCATCCCCTTGAACAGTTGAACAAGTAATTTGTCAGTAACAGTTAATGGTAGTAGATGGTTGTAGGTTTGGGGATATTCTACGAATTCTAGAATTAATGAAGAACACAGCATTGTAGGGAAATACTGATTTATTCTGCAGAAGCTTCAACATTTGCAGAGAAGGATTCCACCAGGATACTGATTTGAATTAAAACTGTGTCAGACCCAATTGAAGCCTAAGAATGAGCAGTGTTTTGGTGCTCCCTCCAAAGTCACTAGAACTCAACCAAGCTACACTCATAATGGAATATTGTGCAAACTGCAAAGGTGTAGAATCAATGCAAGGGAGAGTGCATGAGGTGATTAAGGCAAATGCCGGACATGCCAAAATTACATTAAGATATCAGTACATCAGTTAAGGAACAAATATGGTTACCTTAAATAGAAAACATTAGAAATATCTGGTAAATAGGTAGAAATATATTAGAAAAACTGTTCCCCTGTACCTTCCATGTGGTAGCAGGCAATAATAGGGTTCATCCCTGCTGTCATGTGTCAACAGGAATCTTTTTCCTTTGCATGAAGTCATAAAAAAGGCCATTGAGATGTAGTGGGAAGTTCTGTATAAAAAAGACACCATGGAGGGAGAGACATGAAGACGCTACAATGAAAAATCTTTATTTGGTAGATGGAGAGGTCTTTAAGTCTGCAGTGACCATTATGTCAGTGGCTAGGGCCAATAAAATCTGGCTTAATGCTTTGATACAAGCTATAAAATCTGAAGAGGACATATAAAAGCTGTTGGAAAATGGTGCATGATGCAAAGATCGCTAATGAATTTGTGGCAGAATCTTCCCTGGATAATATGAAAAATTCCACTAAGGCAATGAAGCTAGCAGTCTCGATGAGACATTGGAATGCAAATTCGCAGTCAAAACAGTCTACGTTCTTTGCCTTATAAAGGATCTCTACTTTTTGGACCCAAGCTGGATCAAATAATTTCCAAGGCCTCAGCAGGCAAATCAGCATTTCTGCCTCAGGATAAGAGAGAAAGAAAACATTCAAGAAAAAATCAGCGTGGTTCCTTTTGAGAGACAAGGCAATACAGGATAGGAAGATTGTTTTCCAGACAATTAAAGCATGAAGGTCTGCAAGTTCCACTGTCATATTTGGGAGGAAGGTTAGCAGGGTTCAAGACAGTGTCAGCTCACAGAATTTCAGACAAATGGACAGTGGATACCATATCAAAGGGGTATCATCTAGAATTTCTTCTAAAAGGGAGTTTAAGATTAATTCTCAAAGATCTTTTAGTCAAAGGGGTGATTGCCAGAGTTCATCAAGATCAGAAATATATTCCCATTAGTTCCTTAGAAGAAAGCCAAACTAAGATTAGTCATTTTAAATTTAAAAATCTTAAACAGCTTTTTATAGGTTTCCTCATTCAGGATAGATACCATGAGGTCAGTTGCTCAAACTGTTGTAGTAGGAGTATGGATAATGAAACTGGATTTGCATATCTGCACACACAGATTTAGAAAAATCACAGAAAGTTTTTGAGATTCAAGATCCTAGGGAAGCATTATCAATACAAAGCCATGCCCTTCAGGTTAGCTACAGCCCTAATAATCTTCACAAAAATACTTCTCCTAGCAAACCTGAGACTTCAGGGAATTCAAATTTATGCTTATCTGGAGGATATTCTTCTAAAGGCTTCAAAACACACTCCTGTTGCTGTCAATATTGATCCTGAGTCAGAAGACTCAGAATATCTAGGTAATGTTCTAGACATGTCTTTTTTATGGCATAATCAGGAATTCAAGATAGGCATCTCTTAATCTTTATTAATTGATATGTTTTGTGACGGCTTGTCTATGTACTAACAGTTGCTTTTATATCAATTCACTGTATTTTTACCTGTTCATTTTAAGAATCTGAAGAATCACATTTTAAAGCTCTTTGATTGGTGATAATTATCCAATTATGTTAATTATAAAAGGAGTAACCCAGGGTAGGATGTATAACCTCTGATGAAGTACTCACGAAACGCGTTAGGCTGAGGAATCTATGCCTTAATCCTACAGCATCGATACCACAATATCCAATCCCAGTGGTAACTCACACGAGACGAAGGAACCAGGAAGTGAAAGGGTGGACGCAGAGGCAGTGGAACACGAGACAACGCATGGAACAGAGAGCAGGACTCCATTGCGAACAGACGCAGACACAGACGGGATCGCTAGCAGAACCATATTGTGAGCAGGCTGTAATACGCGACTGTGCCAGGAGGATTTTGTGAGTATTATCTTACCGGGGATCCGGTACTGTTTTAAGACAGCACAGAATTTGAGTTTTTTGTCATCTAATTTTTGAGGGTGAGCAAGTGAAGGATCTGGTGGTGTGGAGGGAGAGATCGCTAAGTACCTGCCAAGCTGTGGGATATATTCCTGGAACCCTGAGTGACTTGAAGCTATCCAAAGCTGCATTGGAAAAAAAATATTTGCACAAGGTGTAATCTTGTACTTTTATAATGGTCTAGACACAACATCACAGTGGACAGGATCTCCCAGTGGAAAGGATTGCAGATGTAATCAAGAGTGTTTCCCAGCTGGTCGATAATCCAATTACTACAGCCAAAATTTGCCAGAGAATCCTGGGAAAAATTATTTCTGTGATAGACTGTGTAAAATGGGCAAAAATCTATTCCAGAAGGCTCCAATTCGAATTTCATTCACAATGGAATCCTGATCATCTTGCTACAGAACAAGTTATCTTTCTTTCAGAGAAAACTATTTGCAGTCTGAAGTAGTAGATTTTAGTTGCCGGAAAAATGGGCTGGGGGCTCATGTCACCAAATGGAAAACTTGATGTTGGCGTGTGGAAAAGTGTTGCAGATCATCCAAATGGATGGTGTTGGAGGTTGTGCACCTGAGTCTATTAGCCTTCCAGCACGTAATACAGAAGAAAGAGGTACTTCATAAGGACAGACAATAGCAATACAGTAAGATACATCATGAGACAGGGGGGACAGGATGCAAGTGTTATTCTTGCCCATAACTATTTTTGCATAAGCAGAACAAAATCATCTAGATTTAAGAGCCGTCTTCAAGGTAAAGAGAACCAGATTGTGGACAAGTTAAGCAGATGATTACCCCTCTCGGAATCAACAGACCTTCCTCAAATTCAGGAAAGATTGGGACATTTCAAGATAGATCTTATGGCATCCAGTCACAATGCAAAAATGCAGCTGGATCCAGCAGCTGTGGTGGTGTGTGTTCTTGCTAAACTGGCATTGGGGTTCTTTATACCTCTTTTCCCCAATTGCCTTAACTCCAAAGGTGAAGATCAGAGAGAACAATGCAAACGCTGTACTGATCACTCCGTTGTGGCCAAGAAGATTTTGAATAAAAATATCAGTAATTTATGGCCTAAAAATAATCTTATGTTGATGATGAAATTGTAAAATTTTACTAGTCAACTCCAACTGTGAGCCCTAACCCTGCTATTACTATAAGCTTTCTCTGGCTATCCTTAACAAAAATGGAGACCTACTAGCTTACTATGAATACCATCTAAGAACAGGAACGTTTGTTCTGAAGTTATAAAGTTATTAAAAACACTTGAGAAAAGTGGTCACAAATGCCATATCAATAGTTTATGGCCTACAAATAATTTTATGTTGATGATGAAATTGTACTTTTGTAAAATTTTACTAGTCAACTACAACTGTGAGCCCCCCAACCCTGCTATTAC
The DNA here is from genome assembly GCA_038501925.1 of Xenopus petersii. NCBI lineage: Eukaryota > Metazoa > Chordata > Amphibia > Anura > Pipidae > Xenopus > Xenopus petersii. The sequence continues at coordinate 105,677,904 of CM076688.1, read as the reverse complement.
TATAAGCTTTCTCTGGCTATCCCTAACAAAAATGGAGACCTGCTAGCTTACTATGAATCAGTGCTGCCAAACTTCAGTAATACCAAGGGTCAGAATTTTTCAGAAAGCCTATATGGAAGCCGTTGTTGACCACTCCCTTTTTTTAAATCACACCCATGTTAACACAAGAACTTTTAAGACAATATACACATTAATGGTGGTAGCACACCAAAAATAACCAAATGGTGCACATGGCAAGGATCGTCAGTCTTGAAAAAAAATTCACCATACCCTTAAATCGATATGCCTCCTCATCCCCTATTGATAGCACAGCAACCTCAAGCACATAATTAAACACCGTATGGACCCCATAAAACCTATTTCCAAATGCAAACAAAACCCACACCTGGTTCACCTCCCACAGACACCATAAAGCAGGCAGAGTACCGCACGCACAAGACAGGGAACCCTATAATGGCCACGCAGGTAACCGATCAGGACCACTCTAAGGCAAAAAGTTGATATTGTACTACGTACAGTACAGTGGCACAACAGGTGAACAATGCAGGTACGTGGTGAGTGTGAGGTGTCAACCATACGGCTTCTTACTGCTAGGTGTCCTAAGAAATAGTGACAAGTAGTAGTCTTTATAAAAGATGTCTTTCTAGTTATACATACAAATATACAAAATATATTTTAAGTCGGTTCTTCCCACAGCAGGTGCCATGAGGGCATCTACTAAAAATGATTTTCCCACCTAAAAACAGGAACGTTTGTCAAGTTTTGAAAATCTGAGAAAAGTGATCACAAATGTTTGAGTAGTAGGTTTTATTTATTTGCTTCATAGGGAACTAAATCACCAGCGTTTTTCCAAGATGCTTCCAACTCACATTTTATGGTGCTATAGGCATTTGATTTATTGGTCATCCAAAGCAATAACTACACCCGGAGTATCCCTGCCCCATTAGCCTGAATGGACAGGAAAATGAATAACAATACAATGGTCCTCCCTCTTGTGCTTTAGGCTACACATTTATTTAATTAACCTAAGTTTTACATAGTTCTCACATTCTCTGACAATATTTTTATTCTTTCCCTAGGTAAAATAAAATACTTTTGCTTTGGGCATTTAGTTATCAAGTTTCTGTTTTTTTATTTCAAGAAGTCTAACTTTTCTGTTCCAGCAAATGGTACATTGTGTTCGTTTCTAATTTTTCTTTCTTGAATGAATCCTTTTCATCTGCTGCTAGTGATGAATGCAAGGGCTACACCACATTTTAGAATTGATTGAGGTTAGGTATGTCATGACTGCTGGGATTTCTTTCATGGAATTGTTTACATTCTTAATACCTTTCCTAAACCACTGGGATAGAAAAGCTGTTAATGAATTCTTCACACTCTGCCAACTTTCAAAGCAGTGCCTTTAATTAATTTCAGCTGAAGTACAGCAAATCAAATTTAAACTCCTCCCTTTCTTTGGCTTGATAATGTTTATTTACAGTTCAACCAGCTCTTAATTTTAATTATCTCCATGATTCTGTATTAGCTTACCTATGCACTACACTTCCCAGAATCCCAGTCAGGCCTTCACTTCCATGCATTATCTTTTAACTTCAATCAATTCTGACATTTTCCCTGCTTCATCAGTTCCCTGCATCCATGCTGAGTTCCTATCCCTTCCTCCTTTCATTAAGTTCTTCTGCTCTAATATTAAACTTGGCCTGGCTGACTTCACATCTGGCTATGAACTTCTGGCTATTCTGATTCCAAGTCTACCAATCTGCCTTAGCTTTTTGTATCAACTGCCTTCTATAGAATTAGTAAATCAATAAAGGCTGCAGCTTCACAAAATATGCATGCTGTATTAATCCATAAATTGACCTAACACTAATTTGAATGCACAGATTTCAGTACTACAAACTCAGCATGTTCCTCCATCTTATTTATATGCCATTTAAGCATCCTCCTTTGATCTCCAACTGCCTTGTCCCTTTCAAGCATCCTTCTCTGAACTCTGGCCAATCCACCCAATATACTATATGTCTCCCCATACTAGTTGTAGCATGCAGCTCCCAGCTGGAGGAATGAAACATAGTCTAGTACACAAATGGATATTTCCGTGAATTCTTCCAGTTAGTAGCAGAGACACAAATTATTAAGGCTATTTCAAAGCAAACAAAAATTCCTAGCGCTCCCTGATTATCCCAAGTACATCTCCTCCAAAATTTTTCAATTTCAGATATGATACACCCCAGGGATTATACTACCATTGATCCAACGATGGCATTAACGCCATACAGAATTCACGTGTTCTAGTTTCTACACAGAAACAGTCCACTTGTAGAAATAAATATCCTTTTGCCTGGTTTCAGTTTTACAAACCCCCACAATAGTCTAATAACACTTATAGTTGCTTGTTATGAACATGAAAGTCTTGCTGGTGACAATCAAGTGAACTTGAAGTTATTAACACAGAAACTTGATGAGAAGACAAGTTATTGTGTTATCATCCAGGACAATGCCTTTCTGAAAGCAACATTTCTGACTGATCAGACTTGTTTAGCTTCCTCTACAGAAAGTTGTGCTCACCAGGCAGCAATGAATGTTTAATCAGACATTACAATATCGATGTCAGGTCATTAGATAATAATAGTTACTTTAAATAAAAGCATTTAAATGTGCATTTCATAATGTTATTAGGCTATTATAACACTGCAAATGTATTTGTGCATATTATGTGTTGCAAAACATGACAAAAGCTTCCTATAGGTCCCTTCCATAATATGCATCTTGGAATCTAATTGTAAAGACTTTCCAGTTGATGGCAAGAGCAATCTGCCTTAAGATATTCACTCTTTTTGCCTTGGCTTGGAGAGCATTCTTCAAATACATTTTTATCATCCTATAGATTGCCAGAACATGATTTAGAATTAAATAAATAGTGTGATTCTTGTATATTTGGAGACACCTACCCATTTCAAAAACGTGAGAAACTGAATTAATAAATGATAGTAAATAAACAAACAGAAACCAAATGGTGATCTCCCCAGTCGCGTTCTACTAACAAATCTACTATTTTGGATTTGGCCGAACACGCAAATACTTCGTAAAAGATTCGGATGAATACCAAACCGAATCTCTAATTTGCATATGCAAATTAGTATCCGGTTTGGCTGTGCAGTATGGTTTTGGCCAAATCCTGCTGAAAAAGGCGAAATTCTAGTCGAATCCTGGATTCGGTGCATCCCTAAACAAAACTTCTCATGCCTACAAAAGGTCAAGTTGAAGGAAGCTAATAAAGCCCATAAGCTGCCTGAGAATTGCTATAGAGCAGCAGTAGAGAGAAGCAGTAGAGAAGCTGGACATTTTAGGGGTTAAGCAAAGTAGTCATCAACAGCTCCAGATCTAGTAATAAATAATACAAGTTCATATAAAGCTTGCTAACCAAGCATTGATCAGGATGATTTTGATTCCTTTTAAAGGAGAATGTAAGCACTATCCCTGACGTGAAGACGCACCTAACCCACTTGAAAACAACCCCATGGCACACAGCAATGCTGTGATGGAGGACCAAGTGAAGGTTCTACATCCAGCCAGTTACATGCTAGGAAGGAATTCACACATGTGCTTGTTAAAGGCAACGCCATTAAGGCACCTTACAGGTCCTGTGTTCTATGGGTGTTCAACCAAGGATCTAATCTCTTTGGTTTCCAATCTCTTTTGGCTTTTTACTATCAAATTTAAAAATTGCTTCAAAAATTTCTTAGTTTTCCAATCTAGAGAATATTAACTTATTAAATTGACTTTTTAACTATTTAAATTTACAAATTTTTACTTAATTTAAAAAAAGAATGGGTATGAAGTATTAATAATAATTACAATAATAATTAAAGAATGGATATATTCATATAATTAAAGAATTAATTTATTTCAATGTCTTAATCAGGAAATATAAATATATTATATAGAAGAAATGGACGTCAATTATATAGCTTATCTATAGGACTTTATCTACAACTCCCGGCATCCCATGTTTTAAAAATAGTAGATGCAGGAAGTTGTATTTAACAACTATATTACACAATGATAAACAATCACAACAGTTCTAACGTGACACAATAAGGGAGAATGTTTTAGAGGATTCTTTTTTCAAATCCTTTCTACAATCAGAATATAAAAATGGACAAAAAAGATTACAATAAATTGCCTCATGTATTTGTGTACCTTTGAGAGTATTTTCTTGGTCAACACAAAATGTATAATAATAAACGAGTAGTCATAAGCTTTGGACATATACTGTACGCTGAAGTCTCTTTCCTGCTTGTCCCTTGACACTGGGTGGGATCATTTCCTTCCTCAGTACTTTTATAATGGCTAGTCTATAAATGGTATACACTTATCAGTATAATTAGGAACAATGAGGCCTCCTAGTGAAACATTCTGTGACACACACGGCTTCCTTTTCACTGGTATTTTTGTATGCAATCAACATTAAAAATAAAAGTTGCTTCAGATATATTTGTCATTGGTTTCTATAGAGACTCATCAGCTTTTACTATATATTTTTCTTTAAAAAAAAATCAGAATTATTTGAGTCTTAAAAAAATCATATTCAAATATATTCAGTCAGGAACTGAAGAAACACATTTGAATACAGAATTGGGGATACATTTTGAAATTAATAATGAAGCACAAGCAAATAAGTATAGAAATGGGATAGGATGAATACTATACTCCAAATAATATTGTCAGCTTAATTACGATTGGGTTAGGTAGCCTTTTTTTGCAGAGAGGACTTGTATTTTCTCCCACTTCACCTGCAGTTAATTTGACAGAATTACAGCCTTTTATTTTTTTGCCTGAAAATTAGGGATGGGCGATTTGTTTCGCCGTGAAAATTATGCCCATCTATGGCATTGTGCGGCAAAAAAAAATTGTCGCACGTCAACATTTTGATGCCCATAGATTTTAATGGGAATTTTTGACGAAAGGGTTAAATTCGCCCATCTCTACTGAAAATGCATCTGTAATACATTAGCACAAAAACAGGTAGATTGGAGCATATTTGGTATAAAAGATATAGTGGAACATATATATATATATATATATATATATATATATATATTAAAACACAATAAAAAAGAAGCGAATATTAATGAATTTGCACACAGGGCCTTAACTATTATTTTCCTGCCTTGTTTTTAGTGGCCTGAAATGCAGTGCTCAAAAGCCATAAACCACACAACTGTTGTACATGTATGTGGTCAACTAGGGTTATAAATGGTTGAATGGTTGAATAAGAAATGCAGTGCTCAAAAGCCATAAACCACACAACTGTTGTACATGTATGTGGTCAACTAGAGTTATAAATGGTTAAATGGTTGAATAAGAAGTTTTCCTTTGTCTGCAGTAATAGTAGTAGTAGTAGTAGCAGCAGCACGCACTCTGTCCAATAAAAGATTTACATGGTTGTGGTTAACCGTAACAACAACAATGGTTAATTGGTGATTCAAGTTTTGAATCCCAACCTGACTTTAAAGATCAGGAAAATGTTCTAAAAATGGAATTGGAAAACATTAATCAAGAGATAATGAACATCCAATTCCTCAAGGTAATACATTTCAAACTGTAGCACACATGTCTAAGGTTATTTCTAAGACATTAAAAGATTATGATTTATATGATGTGTGGAGAGCCTGGCATCCATCTGAAAAGGTTATTTTTTTTCAATACCTCATTCCACTTACTGTAGAATAGATCTAATTTTAGCAGATCTGTTATATATATAAGAGATCATCTAATTTCAATTGCCTCTGAAGATAAAAAGCGTAGGACTACTAAACTACTAGATCTCAACAAACAACTAATAGAAGCAACAAAACAACATAAAATGAATCCGACTGTAGCCTGGTTCCCAAAAGGTTCACACATTAAAAATTAAATTAATGGCTTGAATATGGAAAAAGTGGCATATCAAATCATGCTTACAAAACAACTTTACTATTCTGAGGATAATAAAGGAGGCCGACTTCTGGCAAGTAGACTGAAAGAGGAAAAAAGCAAACAATTCTGAATATAAAAACATCAGAGGGGGCTCTCCTTACAAATCCAAAACATATAGCCCAGGAGTTTGCAAAATTCTATAGCACTCTATAATCTACAGAAAGATAAAGACACTATACAACCTGAACTATCTAATATTGAGTCTAATATCTATCTAATATATTTGGCTAATATTTTGTTGCCAGTGTTAAAGGAAGAACAATTAAGATCTTTAAATTCTCCAATCACTATAGAAGTGGTCTTAATGACCAAACGGCTGAAACCTAACAAAGCTCCAGGCCCTGATGGTTTTTCAAATTATTTCTATAAAATAATTGCAATACCATTAGCTCCAAGTTTAGTGAACTTATTTAATTTGATCCGGTTATATCTGTCCCCCAGACAAGAACTTTTTCAAGCTAATATTACAACTATTTTAAAGCCTAACAAAGATCCTAGCTTGATCCAGAATTATCGTCCTATATCTTTATTAAACTCTAAATCCTTTATTAAGATATCTTATCTCCAACGATCAAGTAGGATTAATCCCTACTAGACAAGCCCTGGATAATACAAGGAAAATTAATACTATAACTATACACGCTAATCAAAATAAAATTCCAAGTATAGAAGTAGCCTTGGCTGCCGAAAAAGCTTTTGACAGGGTTTCCTGGCTATATTTAAAACAAGCATTGGAGAAATTTGCCTTTAAGGAACCTATTTTAAATAATGTATTTTTATAAAGTTCCTGTAGCTAGGACAGTGGTTAATGGTCAGGCTTCATCCTTTTTTCCACTTACAAATATCATTTGACAGGGCTGTCCTCTGTCCCCTTTAATTTTTGTTCTACTCATGGAACCTTTAGCAGAAACAATAAGGAGACACCCTTTAATACATGGATATACTATGGGTCACATAACATCCAAGCTATCATTATTTGCGGATGACCTGATTTTGTCTCTTACTAAACCTTCCAGCAATAATACAAATACTTGATTATTTTTCCAGTATTTCCTATTACAAAGTAAATCAATCCAAATATGGATTCCTCACAATATTTTGATTGACTTAAAATCTTCTTTCAGATTCTCTTTGCAGAAGTCACACATTTCTTATCTAGGTATAAAATTTGGGACTTCAGTTAAATCTCTGTATAATGCAAACTTTCATCCAATGCTGGAGAAATGTGATCTATATATTAAAAATTGGTTAACAAAACATTTATCCTGGATAGCAAGAATGGCGTCCGTTAAAACTGTGCAGCTCCCAAAAGTTCTATATTTGTTCCGGACCATTCCTATAGTTCTTTTGAAAACGTTTTTTGTGTTGCAATGTAAAGTAATACAAAAATTCATATGCCAATTGCCATTAATATACTGTCTAAAAGCAAATCTCAGGGAGATCTTGGTCTTCCAGACTTTAAAAAATACTATAAATCTGTTCATCTAAATTCTATACAAAGGATTTTTAGTGCTGAAAATCAACCTCAATGGGTTAGCCAGGAAGAAATAAATATGCCCAGTTCTCTTTGTAAGCTAACAGATACTGTGGTTACCGCCTAAACAACGGCTAACCCTACATACAGCATTTCCAACCACCCAGACTTCAACTCAAGTGTGGGATAGTATTATTCATATGGATTCTTTTAAAGATGGTTTTTACTCTAATTTTCCAATAGCAGCTTTTATGAGTATCATACCAAATTTTAATCCACAATTATGGCTTACGGCAGGTATATCATTTAGCAGATAAAGTGCCAAATAATAAACTATTATCCTTTGAAGAACTCAGATTAAAATGGTATATCCCGAATACATCTTTTTAACATATTTACAATTTAGTTATATTAGAATAACTGAGTCCTGTAAAATTAAAATTGCATCTGCCCAACAATTGAAGATAATTTTATTAACACGAGCTGCAACAAAAATATCGAAATATTATACCACTTTAAATTATATAGTCTCATTCTGTAAAGTGGCAACAAGATTTAGGTACTACAATTGATTTACAGAATTGGAACAGCGCATTTAAACTAATTTTGGGATCTACTAAATCGATTAGATTACTCGAAACCTCAGTTAAAACAACGCTGGTATCACGTGGCAGCATAACTTCACAAGATATTTCCATTAACAATATCTGAGAAGTGTTGATGTAACTGCGAAACAATTAAGTACAATTTTTCACATCTGTTAGTCATGTCCGAAACTTCTTGCACATTGGTCTTAAGTCTGAGTTATCTAAGATTATTACCTGTTCTTTACCGCAAATACCATCTTTTGCCCTCCTTAGATCTTAGAATTTAGATCCTTTAAGAAATTATGAGTAATGTCTTGTACTACATATACTGGAAGCAGCTCGATTATTGATTGCTCAATAGAGATGGGCGAATTTGACCCGTTTCGTTTCGCCAAAAATTCGCCGCCGGCGAAATGTCGCAGACGCCCATTAAAGTCTATGGGCGTCAAAAAAGATTTGTCGCGCGGCGAAATTATTTTGTCGCACGTCTTTTTTTTTTTTGACGCACGTCTCCATACAAGTCTATGGGCGTCATTTTTTCGGCGAAACGAGGCGAAAAAATTCGCCCATCCCTATTGCTCAACACTGGAAATTGTCTGAAATTCCTGTAATCTCAGAAGTGATAAACTTTATACAACGAACAGAGAAACTTGAAAATTATGAAGCTAGAAATAAAAATGTATAACTTAAACACATTAAGAAATGGGCATTGTGAAATGGTTTTACCTTAATCGAACTATGGTCAGATCGTTGTTAAATCTATGTATAGAAAACTGGAAAGAATGACAGAGGATAGAGAGGAGGGTAGGGAAACGAGAAACGGTCATATGAAGACAGTGGGTTTTTTTTCTTTCTTTTTCTATGTATCTAATCTTGGTCATATTATGGCCTCCGATGTATTTTAATGTATATAAAGTATGAACTTATTTTCCATGTGATTAAGTTGAATACTGTTATTACAATTTTAAATGTGAAATAAAAATAAAATAAAAACATATATATATTGATATTGTAAGTGCTCACTGTCCAAAAGGATACTTAGAAAGCATTCTGCTTTACTTAAACTTTATGTATGCTTTATTGTTATCCCTGTTTGCATTTACTAAACCACTTTCTCTCTCTCTTGAAGACACATTTCATACCTTTATACTATACAAACATAGCTTTCATTTAATAGGATTTTTGGTGAACATGTATCATCTAATGGTGATGAGATACTGTATAACAGACTGGGGGAATCAATTTACCAACTATTATAAAATTAGTACTGCTGTTACATATGGATACATAAGAAAATGCATAACTCCAACCCTCTAAATAACACCAAAACACTTGAAATGGTTTTGCAATCTAAACTGAGATTAATGCCCCAAATTGTAACTCATCATATTCATTAATTAGGAATGCAGGATTTTGTCAAATCCCAAATCAATGGCATAAATGTCGATCAGGTTTGAAATTCAGACAAATATTTTGCAGAGTATTCAATAAGTGGCCAAATCCAATAATTATGGATTTGGTGCATCATTACTATTAATACATAATGTGTACTCAGTATTCACACTAATGATGCATCATCTCATGAAAGAGTATTGTATTTAAAATAATGAAGGGTTTTAGAATGATATAGAACATAAACTAGTTTAATAAAATAATTTATTTGTTCAGATTCAGTTCCTTTGGACAATATTACTGATTGCATTATTTTTGTTGTAGCATCTGAAATGAGTGAAGAATGGTCTAATTTTAAATTATACACAGTAATGATTAAAGGGATCCTTCATGTGCCCACTGAGTGTATATAATAATTAAAGGTATTATTTTCAGAAAACACACAAAAAAAGATAATGAACATTAAGTAACAGAAATATATTAGAGATTTTATGGATTATGAGGATAATAAAATGTCTAAAAGTTGTAATAGGAATAATTAAGACTTTTTTCAGAATAGTTATTCCACAGAAGAGTCAAGTCTTTCTGATGGGGCCACCAATGGGTCAGAACACACAAGTCACTCAACACAAGCAGAAAAGAAAAAATGAGAAAATTACTTTGTGCTACACATAGAGAATCAAATTTCTAAGAGGATACAGAATCAAAGTAAACGCCTTTTTTGGCATCACTAAAAAAACTAACCACGATCAATGGAAAAGTAAGTTTCAATGATAGATTGAGTATTATCACACGTATTATCACAGCATTACACCCACACAAGAATCATTGTTACAAAAGGGGTTTTGTCCCCTCTTGTCCTATTAATTATTTTGACACTATTAAGGATATTCATTTGTTTGCAAGGAAATGATTCTTCAAACATATCACTTAAGGAATATTCATAATTCTGTCAATATTGATAGTTTTGGTAGGAAGAACTATAAGACATACTGTACACTGTTAATATTAAGGGCTGACCCCCAGATAGATGAGTTTAATAAGGTGGTGTCTGAGGCAGAGGAATACTTAAAAGAAAATTCATCTGAAGTGGATATATCTACTCAAACATAATTCCAACAAATATCCAAACCTAAGTGAGAATAACTTAATTAAATTAAAAAGTTAATTTGTCTGTTAAGAAAGTGACCAATGATACTGATAACCGTATCAACCAAGGTGCCATAGTGAAACCAAATGAAATGAGCTTTAAAAAGCTACTGGATAATGGAGTTATAATTGTAAAACCTCCAGATTAAGAATCTAAAATTATTTTGGATTGTGAACAATATAGATCAAGGTGTGAGAAGATTTGAAAAAATAAATATTTGTATAAAAAGAAGGCGGAATGGTTTGCCTTGATTGACCGGTCCAGTCAGACAGGTTTAACTGACACTGACACTTTTGCCTTTTTAAAAGTGGATTGGCCTAGATGCCAACAATTTAGTGGATGGCATTTATTTAAAACCTCACTAGATGTGAAAGCTCTATATAGGAGCATACCAAATAAATTAGGGCTACACTGCATAAGGGAAAGTATTTTAGGTGAAAACAACTTGTATCCAGGATGAACAACCAAAACGCAAACTTATTTGCTATGTTGCCACAGATGCATAGACGATATTTTTATAGTTTGGCCACCATTGCTACTCTGCTAATAAGTAAAAAAAAGAATTTGCACAGCTCAAACTAAAGAACAAGCAAAGGATTTATATAGGAGAGATTGAGGTATAAATCTAGAATTCTTCATAGGCCCTATCAGGAAGCCCTAGGCCAAAGAAGTTCCTTACTATATAAAATTAGAAAAGTTGCAAAGAAGGGCACTTATAGAGATAGCAATAGTACAAGATTAATATTGACGTATAACACAATATATGTAATGTTATAAGACATATAATTAGTAAACTATCAAAACATTTTACATGGAAACAATTGAATCAACAATTGCATCAATACATTCCCCTGCATTGTAAATAGGAAAAACTAAAATCTAAAAGGACCCTCCTTTTTTGGTTTTTATCCCCTGTAGTTTTTATGGGTTTGGAAAGTCCTTTTTTTGTTGGAATAAAACATAGATGTGATGTTTCCTCATTTTGATAAAACCGTAGAGAGAAAAAATGCCAGAGAATTTTGTGAAACCTTTAACAGTCTACATTTATTTAATAAAAACTAGGCACCAATAGAAAAAAACTAAAAGAGTTAAAGTTGGTGAGGTTGTATATAAGTCAATGGGAACTTTATTTTCTTAGTTTATTATTAAGACATTTGAGATGAATGGAACCAATGTTTTTTTGGAGACAAGATGTGTGTGCAAGAATATTTTGTCACATTTTCTCTTAAGTAAGCTAGCATTTGAGAATTCTGATAAATCTGCCCATAAGTCTTCTTAGAGTTGATCTTAAACCCTGCAGTTTATGCTTCTCTCCCAAGATTTTCAGATTGAAAAATATGTCCTTAGATCCCAACAGACAAATTTCGTCAACACTATTAATCTTCACACCTGTCTTAATCCTCTGTGCCTCTCACTACTCTGATCTTTAACATTGTCAAGAACAAATAGTTGGAGAAGGATAAACTCACTCAAACCTTTGAGTTTTACCAAGCATTCCGTGATGGAAGATTTGGTTTTCAAAAGCATCACACATTTCTTGTATAATATTAATGATCTTTGTGGTATACAATATTTCTTTAATGTCTGTGATCATCTTTTGAAATTGCAGTAATCTCAGTCAATAAGGGTAAGAAATAAGGTATTTGGCTGTTTAATACCTTACTGCAAGATTATACAGAGTGTATGTATCATGTCTACACAAATGATCATTACAGGAGCCTGTTTGTTCCTTCTGGAGTTTCTTTTCAATTGAATCTTTGATGTAGTACAAAATAATCTGATAAAGGACCTTACTTGGTACACAGTTGGTAGTATCAATCCTTTCATTTTCTTAGCAACTGATTATCATTTTAGATCCCTTAGGTTGCTGGCTTGGGGGCTTTTCTACCCAAGGGGCCTTAACAGACTTCATCTGCATAGGAATGTCTACTCCTGCCTCTATATGTTCTCAGCCTCTGTGAAGAATTTCATTAAATGCTTTTCCTATCTCTTATTCTGTTTTGTGGTAGGAGGGCTTCACTTTCGCTCCTAATAGAAGAATGCCTTCTTATTTGTTGGACAGTATCTTAGTGATACAATGAAACTTTTCTACAACCATCATTTGCTTTTGTTGCTGCTTATTCTTTAACCAGTAAGTTCATATAACCATGCCCTCTGATCCCTTCCTACACTTCTTTTTACCGACCAGTTTTTTGCATATTCAATTTGAGCCTTGGCTTTTAATTGTCAGGACTTCATCACCATGTTTAAGTGATTTAAAATCAGTCTTCAAATATAGACTGAATGTTTACATACATCTGTTATCCGTTAATTTATTAAATATTCTTTTTTTTTCTGGTTGGAATTTATTTTTGTTTTTCATTATATTCACGTACAACCCAATTATTATCAAATAATTATCTCTATCAATGTCTGCTGCATTCTAGCACCGAAGTCCTAATTTTGATACCAATCTCAGAACACTTAAGAGGCCTATTTTATCAAAATAAGAATGTGAGGTTTTTTTTAACCTCGACTAAAATGTCTCTATATGTATTAAAAAAAACAAATATAAAAGCATAAATGAATAAAAACAGTGGAATACATTTTTGTAAGAATTTTCGTTTAATTACAATCCAAAAACATCCCCAAAACCTGTAAAACTTTAAGGTAAAAAAAGATTTTTCAATTTTCATAAGAGAGCTATTGACATCTCACCAGTTTTTAGATTTTAGGTTTTTTTAGTTTTAGTTTTAGGCAACTTTTGTTTGTTATTTGTAGTTTTTACAATTAATAAAGATCACATTTTTCATGGTTTAGAGTAAATTAAATCCATGTTTTTTTGTGCTAAAAGGTTTAATTCTGGAAACAAAACATACAAGAATGTCTATTTTGTGTCTATATACTGTACAGTCCTCTATATTTGCACCAAAACATTGGTTGCCTGCCAGTAAAATGCCATTTGCATCCAGCGAGGTAGATTGTGCATAATTTACACTACTTATTAGATGTCCAGAATTATGATGGCATTTTGGTAAAAAAAAAATTGCATTTATGTCCATTTTCACATTATAGCAAATAAGCCCTTTTAATTATGTCTCTATTGAAGTCTCTGCCAAAAAGTATCAACTGATTTCAAAAACAGGCCGAATGCTCTCTAAATAAGTGAAAAGGGTGAAATTGGTATATAACTCTTCATACAGTACATAGCCAAATAAAAAATTGGTCATAAGCTCTAAGCTTTTGGTGGGTCTGGGCATGTAATTAGGCATGCCTGCAAAATTTTTAAGCACTCCTCTATTTGTTTATGAGGTGGTGTGATTACTTGAGTGCCATCCACAGACGGAGTGGATGTGGCTTTCTGGTTCTCCAGATGCCTTTTTGACATTTTATTATGATCACCACTCCTCTTAGAACGTAATGCACTCAATTATTGTCATTGAACCCTAGAACAGCCTGAATGTAAGCAATCCTTATCATACTACAATTAGGGGGAATTGACATGCATCATACAGGCGATGAGTCAACATCCATTCATCCCTGAAACTATTGTAGTGCTTCCTCCTAACAAAATTAAAAAAAAAAAAAAAGCTGTGTGGGAAGGACTAGCCTCCCAAGGAGGCTATGGTTGTTAGAAAAAAGTAACACCTTTTCAGTGGTTATATTACAGATGCCCTCTACATAGATAGCACACTATTACATGTTTTACGCTACTAGAATCATAAAGGTGCCCAATTAATTTAGCACTTTTAAGAAATTATCCCATTAATCATGTATAATAATTAGTTGTGTGACATGTATAATGCATACTTTTTTTTTTTTAAAGAAAAGTAAAAAGGGATTTCATGAATTTAATTCATAAATACCAATATATAATTCAGTGATAGCCACAAACTGATCAGAATTATGTGCGTTGATATAAAGTAAAGTGACACATGCTTACTCAACGATTCACTAAAGTAAATAGATATATCCTTAGTTGATAATAAATTCGGGGTAAAATGTTCTTCCTTTGGCTAGGCAAATTTATAGAAACCGCCTTGATTCAGAGAAGTAGATTGAAAATTAGAAATAAATAGATGGTGGAGCTGTTCCCTTGAGACTTCTATCTAATCCCTGGGAACAACACGTAGAAGGAGAAAGCAGAAGCCAAAGGGCTGCGGTCTCAGTTTTTACCTTCCCTAAAGCTGTATGAGAAGAGGCTACTTAACCTAAAAAAAACGCAAACCCCTTGGTTCTTGGAGATAAAACAGCATATAGAGAACGAGAATCAAAGCAAATTAGAAGCACAAGATCACGAACTATCCACATAGCGCGATTCTGCAAAATTGCCTAAGTAGAATGAAAATGAGCTATTAGGATGCCCTGACGCTAATTTCTCTTATGAATTAATTATAAACTTGAAGGCAACTGCCTGTCTAACACACTGCAGAGTTTTGACTGAAAATGCTCAACTGTGCATTCCAAGGACAGGAAACTTCTCTATTAAACATATAGGAGAATAGAAGAAAAGTATCCCAGTCTTCTTAATCATAAAAATTACAAAAGAATATATCACTGTGTGATTTGTTTTCAGTTAAACCATTAGGTCACATGATCCAATATCTATAAATTCCCTTTTTGTTTGAATAATTAATCCCACAAAGTGCTAGTGCTTAACCTCAATAAGTTAAACATTAATTAGGGTAAAACTGAAACACAATTAATTTTCCTTTTAATTGTGTATATTTGTTAATTTCTAACTCATGAATAATTCATTTAATATTAATTAATAAATTACTAACAACCCGCTAAAACACCAATAAGGATGGTAAAGTGCCACCAAATGTGAACAATTCACACATAAAATTACTTAGGGGCAGATTTACCACGGGTCGAATATCGAGGGTTAATTAACCCTCGATATTCGACTAGGAATTGAAATCCTTCGACTTCGAATATCGAAGTATTTAGCGCAGAAAATTCGATCGACCTTCGATCGAAGGATTATTCATTCGATCTAACGATTAAATCCTTCGAATCGAACGATTCGAAGGATTTTAATCCAACAATCGAAGGAATATCCTTCGATCAAAAAAACTTAGGCAAGCCTATGGGGACCTTCCCCATAGGCTAACATTGACTTCGGTAGCTTTTATCTGCCGAACTAGGGGGTCAAAGTTTTTTTTAAAGAGACAGTATTTCGACTATCGAATCGACGAATAGTCGAACGATTTTTCATTCGAATCCTTCGATTCGTAGTTGAAGGTCGAAGTAGCCCATTCGATGGTCGAAGTAGCCCAAAAAATACTTCGAAATTCGAAGTTTTTTTACTTCGAATACTTCACTCGAATTTAGTGAATCGGCCCCTTAAAGTGCAATTATGAACATCTCTGATTCCAAGAAAAAGTAGGAAAAGGAAATTGGTAGAAGGGTGGAGAAGTCCCGTATTGTCTAGCTGATTGTTTTACTAACTGCAGGACCCCACAAAGGAGGAGAAGTCAGTGCTTCTGGAACTGTGGTCTCAATTCTATTTTAACTGGCTAGATTGAGAAGCTATCTTGTCTAAAAAACACACAAATTCCAGAGCACTTATAGTGAAAACAGTAAAACAAAAATACAGATGAGGAATCTCCTACAATCTGAGCAGAGAAAAGCGCCCAGATCACTATAAAAAAAAATTTTTTGTAAAAAGAACCCTCCAAGGTTTTATCTAAAATTGGTATAAACCAGTGAGAATGGCAAGCCAACACGCGTTTCACAAAATTGCTTTTTCAAGGCTTCTCTATTAAACAGCAATGTTCCCTCTAATTTCTTCTTGGGACACTTTTCAGAAAGGTGTGCACACTTTAAAAAAAAACAAAAAAACACCTGTTGCGTGCATATTACAAAAATACACGTGTTTTCACACAAAATTCTTTGAGCGCATAACATGGACGATTGGGAGCCATACTGGCAATTTCTCGGCCACCACTCTGCTGCCAGGATTTGGGTTAACAGAGGGTGTCGTTCGCCTAATGGCTTCAATGCTTCCAGAGCTGTCCTACTGACGCACTTCTGTGAGGAGTTCTAACCTACACCCTCCATGTTAGTCAAACCGCGCGCTCGCCATTTCCTAAGAAAGTGAAAATCTGGACGGGCGTTTGTATGCTAGCCACAGCCTCCATTTTATCCCTGGTGACTGAACGTTTCGTCGCGTCCTAATTCGCTCGTCTTTAAATACACTCTACGTCTAGATTAAACTGCCGAAAGCCTCTCCCCAACAAACATGGCACCGCTTTCCATCTACTCCTGCCCATTGCTCTAAATGTAAGGAAAGGCCTTACAACACTAAGAAACACTCGACCGACTGCCACCCAACCACGCCACAACCCTCTCTCAGCGTTTGCGGCGCGCTAGAGAATGCCTTTACATTCGACACGCCCCTTTGTTGAAACTACGTAGTTTTTCTGCCTGGCGCCAACTCCCACCCTTTCGTTCTGATTGGTGTCTGCTCTAGGCAGCAGCAGCCTATCGCTGAGGAACGAGGGGGCGGGAGGAAAAGAACCCGGAACCTTTCGGCTGGTGTGTTTCTTGTCCCCGGGAGGAAAAGATTAACGGACGCGCCACTGAGATGGGGTTCGAGTGGCCGTGGCAGTACAATTTCCCCCCTTTCTTCACGTGAGCGGTGTGGTGGGCACAGCTGCAAGTGGGTTAATGTGGGGGGAGGGCGTTCGGTAAAAGAAGGCACACTGCTTACATCTATAGTGCCACTGCTCCCAATTTCCGGGTAGAAACAAGGAAGTGTCTCAGCAAAGAAGCAGAGCACCAATCATAGCTGCTTTATTTTCTTTTAGGGAGCTTCAACTTGCTGCTCTCTATCTCTTTCAAAACTACAACTCCCAGCATGCCCCCAAACACTGCTACCTGTTACACCTTATAGGATATGCTTAGTGCTTTTAATGAGACCCTTATTGCTGTGCTTCTTTTTCATTAAAGCGTAGTTGAGCTTCAAATTGACTTTCAGATAAGTACAGTAGAATGCTCAGAAAATTTACATTTCCTCTTCATTGTTCCTACTTTGTGGTTTGTTTTTTTTTCTGAATATTTTCCTGCTGCTTTTAGGCTTTGACAATTGAAACTATCTGGTTGGCATGTGTAAATTACCCTAACAACCGGGCAGCTGCTTTGCAATCACAATGTAGAAGGACTAGGAAAGGGCCAAAAAAGAAAAAAATATGCAATAAATTGAAAAGCAAATCCCCCCCGCCCCAAAAAAAAGCAATCATAACATGTTTCATAAGTTAACCGATTTCATCTTGTTGACTCAGTAATCTGTATTTCTGTGATCCAGGGCCAGGCTGCCCTAAACTAAAGCTGGCCATAGACTTACAGATCCAATAGTACGAATCGAGGATTCGTACGATTTTCGGATCGTGTGTGGAGAGTGCTGACATCTTTCGTCCAGCGGAGATCAGTCGTTTGGTCGTTCGGACAGGTTTGATTTTGACCTGAACGATCCCGCCGGAGCCCATTGCACATCGTAATCTGATCATTCGACCATATGGCCAAACGTTCAGATTACCCCAGATATAGCCATGCTCATTCATGGCATATCAGGGAAATTTTGCGTCTATGGCCAACTTAACATACACCTTCGCCATGTCCAGATGCAAGGCCACCCTTCCCACGCTGAGTTCTTCACCACTGTCACTTTCATCTCCAGTCCAACAAGTCCCTCCATATCTTTTGCGCCCCATCAGTTTGCACCCTAGGTAGTTGCCTACTCCTACTCTGACTCTGCTGTGAATTCAGTGGAATTGGCAATAAGGCAAGATTCCATATTCCTTATAAATATGTACTGACATTCCCAAAATGCTATTCTGATTTACCTTTATTTAAACTTTCAGTATGTTATACATTAGCAACTTTTCAGTAGGTCTTGATTTTTATTGAATGTATAGTAGAATCCCGCCCCCCCCCACGTTACATTTTTTTTCAAGGGACCAGAACAAAATGTGGTAAAATCTGGGAAGTCAGTTGTAAATATATGTATAAATTCATTATGCATTA
The DNA here is from genome assembly GCA_038501925.1 of Xenopus petersii. Taxonomy (NCBI): domain Eukaryota; kingdom Metazoa; phylum Chordata; class Amphibia; order Anura; family Pipidae; genus Xenopus; species Xenopus petersii. Next base: position 105,659,309 of record CM076688.1, on the reverse strand, counting down.
TATATTGATGGGACCATGAAAAGTACAGTAAGAACAGTAAAATGAGGGAAACCTAAAATCAGGGTAGGTAAAATTGAAGTTCCACTATAGTTTATGAATTATTTGCCTTCCCTCTCCTTCTTCTGCTTTCAGTTAGGGTCTTTTCACATCACTGCCTCATGGCTAGACTAATCTGGACCCAGGCAACCAGAGAAAATACATTGATAATTGCCTTGACATGCCCCCAAATTTAATAAATGACACATCATTTGCCCAGGCACAGTAGCCCATAGCAACCAATAAGATGTTTGCTTTTAATTAGGTGTCCAGTAAATGCAACCTGCTGCTTGGTTGCTGTAGGGGACAGGATCTGCAGCAATTGTTACATGTGAGGAGGTTCCTAGGATGGAGGAAAGTCTTAAGTCATTGCAGGAACAGAGAGGTCAGTTTGAATTGGATCTGGTGACAAGGATTTAAAAGTAAGGGGGAGCATTGTACAAGAGAGCTTTGTAGGTGAGTTTCAGATGTCTAAATTTGGGGGGGGGGGAATATGCACAGTGGGCAGCAGATCTGGTTATACCACTGAGGTGAAAGAATGCCGCAAAGTTCGTTGATAAATTGTGCACAAGTGTGGCTCATGATCCTGGGGAACCCTGGCACTGCCACCACCTAAACATTCCGGTAACATCAATAGCTGCAACAGACTTGTACCAAAAGAATCACACACTAATGCTGTTTTAGCTCCAAGTGCCGAAAGTGCCGCAATCCCCAGTCAGAAACTGTTAGCTGCAGTGTGCACCTGACTTTCAGAAATGTGCATACTTAATTTGCTTTGCCATATCAGTGGAGTCCATTGCAACGTTAGGGGAGTTTTCTTCCTTCCTCCTCTCCCAAATAGATAGACACTGCATCACCCTTCTATAGAAGCATCAGGGTAACATTTGTTTGCTTTTATTTTGTGCAGGTTACAGCCCAATGTGGACACCAGGCAAAAGCAGCTGTCAGCATGGAGCTCGTTGGTCCTGTCTTACTGTCGGCAAAACAAGCTGTACACTATGAATTTAATGGAGATTCAAGAGAGTCCATTGTTTAACAACAAAAAGATTCAGCGTATCTTTTCAGAAGCAAAGCTATCATCTGTAGTTAGGGGGTTGTTACATTTGGTGTAATTCTCACTCCTGAATCTTGTGCGAATGTGTCTGTTTATTCTATAAGGCAGGAGTTCCCAAACTCTTTTACCCATGAGCCACATTCAAATGCAAAAAATTCCTAGGGGTGCCAAATATGGGCTGTGATTTACTATTTGAAGCTCCGATGAGACTTTTGTTTGGCAGTCCACGTGGTCTTTATGCAACCACAACACTTGCCTTCAAGCCAGGAACTCAAAAATAAGCACAAAAAGTTAGTGGTTAAATTAAGGAATATTGGCTTGGAACATAATATTAGTACTTGGATAGATAACTGGCTGCAGGGTAGATTACAAAGAGTGGTGGTTCTTGTAAATTGAACATTTTCTAATTGGATCAGTGTTGTTAGTGGAGGACCACAGGGCTCTGTACTTGGTCCTTTGCCCTTTGCTTTTCAACTGGAGGTGGGCATTGAAAGTACTGTTTCTATTTTTGCTGATGATACTAAACTGCGCAGAAATATAAGTCCCATGCAGGATGCTGCCACTTTAAAAAGTGATTTGACTAAATTGGAAACTGGGCAGTAAATTGGCAAGTGAGGTTCAATTTTAATAAATGCAAAGTTTTGCACTTTGGTAGAAATGTGCTGAACTCCACAAATGATTCTTGTTGGATCCGTCACACTGCTACAAATGCAGGTGACAAGCCACAAGCACAAAATATAATGGGACTGGTACAAACTACACACAATGCGACTGTCGGATGAAGACTCAGCGTTCACAACCGACAGTGTCTTGTCGTGTCGGATAAATGTAGTTTATACCTGCGATTTTCCAATCAGTCCCATTATATTTGGCTCCTGCAAAATGTTTGTGGAGTTCAGCCCTAAATGCCAGTTATACACTAAACGGCAGTGTGTTGGGCTATTGATAAATGAGAAGGATCTGAGGATAACAAGCTGTGTAACTCTAGGCAGTGTCATTATGTGGCTATTAAAGCAAATAGAGTGCTCTCTTGCATAAAAAAGGGTATTCAGTTGAGGGGGGAAACGAGTCCAGATTCCTGGTAAGGCCTCCCTTGAGTATGCAGTGCAGTTTTGGGATCCAGCCCTTAAGAAATGAGAGTGAAGCTGGGAATTAAGCTATGAGTGTAGACTATTACAGTTGGGGTTGTTTTCTCTGGAAATAAGTTTGTTTATATATACACACTGGAGAACACTCAAAGGAGTTAAACTGGATGGACTTTGGTCTTTTTTCAACCCAACCCGTGCATTGTTTTTGTTATTACTAAACAAACCTGAAAATGAAATCTCAAGGCCCCACCACCAAAATGACTACAGCTGGCTCAAACATGACCCTTGTTTTTCCATTATTAATATTCTGCCGTAGTGATCTGGGGTCAGTGGCCATAATGGTTGTAGGTATGAGTTTGAGACATGAAAAAATGTGGAACTATAGCTTTTCATAAACCACTCATGTGCAGACCTTAACATACTGTATTCCAGGAAAGCTGTCTTTAGAATCTGTCCAGGTGGTTTTAGAGGAACTCAGGAAAAAAGGTATTAAAATTGGGTATTTCATATGTTTTATATGAAGTATCATTTGTATTAAATGATCATTAATATGGGCTTTGCTGTAATCTGATTTTTGGCTGTTTCAGGCTGTCTATGCCCACAATGAAGTCAACTGTTTCCATTGACTCCCATGCTTAAGTTCCCTCCCGTTTTTCATAAAACAACATAAAACTATGGGAGGTGTAGGAAGGATTATGGCCATCCAGCATGAGACAGTTGCAGGCAAAATATAAAACTGCAAGCTAGGAACCCATATGTAAACACTAGTGGATATGAAACAAATAACTATACAGTGCCATTCTAATGTTTCCATTAGCGAAATACAGAAGTTAAATCAAAAACCATTCAAAATGATCTTTACAACATTTGTTTCATTGTGGTCCTGGTATTAATGACATACAATAGTATGACTGCTTTCTTGCAGGGAATCTGGAGTGGATAGATAAGAACAAATCTAGGTTCCTGATAATGTGGAGGAGACCAGATGAATGGGGCAAAGTCATTTACCAATGGGTAAGAAAAAGTTTCTCTGATGTCTGTGCTGTTTGGCCATGGCCAAAAATTGTTCTTCTTCTTTTGACTGAAGTCAAGTCTTCATGAGAGTACATTTATAGTGTTTTGACCCTAATTACAGTTTGCTTTGTGCCATGGGCCCCCATGGCTGAAATGGTAGATCTTGATGAGTTAGCTGTACAACCTCATTTCAGAATTGTGTGTTCTAGGGTGGTCAACACTTAAAGGAAAACTTTACCCCCAAAATGAATACTTAAGCAACAGATAGTTTATATCAAATTGAATGACATATTAAAGAATCTTACCAAACTGGAATATATATTTACATAAATATTGCCCTTTTACATCTCTTGCCTTGAACCACCATTTCGTGACTCTATCTGTGCTGCCTCAGAGATCACCTGACCAGAAATACTACAACTCTAACTGTAACAGGAAGAAGTGAGGAAGCAAAAGGCAGAACTCTGTCTGTTAATTGGCTCATGTGACCTTACATTTGGTTTGTATGTGTGCACAGTGAATCTTACGATCTCAGGGGGCGGCCCTTATTTTTTAAAATGGCAATTTTCTATTTATGATTACCCAATGGCACATACTACCAGAAAAGTATATTATTATGATAATGGTTCATTTACATGAAGCAGGGTTTTACACATGAGCTGTTTTACTCAGTATCTTTTAATAGAGACCTACATTGTTTTGGGGGTATAGTTTTCCTTTAATAATAGTGCATAATTGATTGGCCTGGGTTGTGACTGGCACTGCTGAAGTAGTAGATCTTGATGGGTTGGCTGTGCCAATGTAGACCTTAGCTTTGGAATATTGTGGGGTTTTACACTAATAAAAGTTCATGAAGTATTACCCTGTTTAGTGGCCAACTCTGGAACATGACCATGTATATAGGCACACACACAATTTTGCACTAATGTGGTTCAAAAATAGGCAAACGTGTATAGATCATTTTATTTATTAACTTATTTTCCCATAGGTCTCCAAGAATGGAATGACCAATTCTGTCTTTACCCTTTATGAGTTGATCAGTGGCGATGACACAGAAGGGGAAGGTAAATGACTGTGCTTTTTCTTGAGTGTGTGTGACAGTCGTCTCCTGCACCTTAATATCATCTCTGCTGTAGTTTGATAGAAAATGTGAAAACTCTTCAGATCCGGTGCAAAAAAATAAATTGTTAAATATAAATTCCAGTTGTAAGAGAATGCATACTTATTGTGTTTTCCTAAAAAAAATTTAAAAAAAAACGTAGGGCCTTATCTACAAAGTGTAGAGCAGGGCACAGGGTGTAAAAAAACAGGGGCATAAGTGTGGTGCATCATGCAGATATCCATTGGACACAAGTACAATTTTATTAAATGTATTTGGTGTAGTGCAGTTAAAGGAAAACTAAAGTCTAAAATAGAATAATGTTACAGAAATGCTGTATTTTGTATACTTAACATAAGCATGAACTTAATGCAACAGAAGCCTAATTAAACAAATGATTTATGCTTTTAAAGTTGGCCACAGGGAGTCACCATCTTGTAACTTCGTTAAACATCTTTGCAAGACCATGCACATGCTCAGTGTGGTCTGGGCTCAGTTGGGAGGTTAAGCTTAGCGATTGTCAAAACAGCACAAGTCAAATAATATCTGCCAGAAGCCGATACAGCAAAACTGATTAATAATCAGAATATGCAGACTGCATTGGGTACTGTGTTGTTATGTAATCCAATGTGGATTTTATAGTTTTTGTATTTCGTTTAATACAAACTTTCTCCAACTCTGCAGCAAAACATCCTAGAATCCCAGTTTATCTGTTTAAATCTGGCTTAATGATCTTTGTCCCTGCAGCTGGAGTTGGAAACATTAAAGAGGATGTGAAGACAAAAATTAAAATACCATTCTTACTTTCTTTAATGAAAGAGAAACCTATCCCCAATATACTTCAATTAAGAAATATGTACAGTTTTTATAAGAAACCGGACTACATGCAGTGAAATTCCCCCTTCATTTATTTGCTCTGATTGCTGCAGATATGAATCTCTACATGGTCCCCGGCTGTTCTACAGGGAAACAAAATAAGCTGCTCAAGTTCTGGGAGGTCCCTGCTGTTTGAAAGTATGATCTTTCCTTGCAGATCAGTTAGGGACTTACTATCTGCAGCAGCCAGAGCAAGTAAATGAAGGGAGAATTTCACTCCATACAGTCAGGTTTCTTATGAAAACAGTACACATTTTTTTAAGTAAAGTATTTTGGAGAAAGGTTTCTTTTTCATTAAAGAAAGTAAAAATCTGATTTTATTGTATTGCCTTTACATCCCCTTTAAGTGCATGCAGTATATTGATGTAAAAGTGCTTCTGGTTTAAGAAATTCTTTTCCCCATTCCCCTAGGTCTGCCAGAGACATAATAAATGGGCACATCACATTGAGCCTTGGCCACAAGTTGCTGAACTATATATATATATATATATATATATATATATTTATTTATTTCTATATATATATCTCTATATATATATATATATATATATATATATATATATTATATATATATATATATATATATATATATATATATATATATATATATATATATATATATATATATATATATATATATATGGCACGCATCAACGTGCCTAATTTCATTCATTTTCCCAATGGATGGTGAGTGAACTGAGTGCCTACTGTGTATGATGTATGAGCAGCCCTTGGGAATCTTGCAGTTTAAAGTCCTTATCACATAAACACACCATGGTCAGTTTTAAAAGGAGCCACTTACCTGACTGTATGGCTTTAGAATGTAGGAGGAAACCAGAGTGCCCAGAGAAACCCCACACAAACACATGACATACATACAAACTCCAGATAGCTCCATGGCCCAATTGAACCTAGGACCCCTGGAGTGTACACATTTTTTAAAATACAGGTATAAAGATATTAAAATTAACCACAGACTTCTGTGCCTCCTGATAGCCTTAGATTTTACAATAAGAGGTTTAATATATACCAGATATAGTATGTACCAGATATATATAATTGATGGTATTGTGTATTCTATCACCCAGAATTCCATGGGCTGGACGAGGCCATGCTGCTCAGGTCCCTGGAAGCACTGCAACAAGAACACAAAGCTGAAATCATCACACTAAACGAAAGCAGAGGCGTAAAATTCTTTTAACGAACAATTTTTGCATGTTATCCAGCTGCCTGGTAGAAGTACTTTATGCTTTTATAGCAAATGGAAAAAGCACCGCCTCTAGGTGTTACCTTTTGGAGCAGGAAGCCAGCCTGGACCCTGGAGACCAGTTCATACCTCTGACAATATTACACCTGAATTACAGCCTTGGAAATGAGGGTTCTATTTTTACATTGTATTGTATATTTCACAGGAAGCCTGTGTGTTAAGATAGTCTTTTCACTTCCTTGCAAATAAATTCTTGACAAGCCATTTAATGCTTTTCATTCAAAGTACTCATTTTGGTAATCTGTACGTTGGAGGTTTCCCCAAAACTGTTAAATCTTTTTATACATAAACCTATATTTCATTTATTGACACACATTCTTGTAAAAAAAAAAAAAAATCAACATTTTTTTTTAATCAACACTAATTTATCAACATTCATATTTTTTTGCGATTCAAAGTATTTTGCATTAAAAATCATGAATTTGAATAATGGTTTTAAAAAACACTAATTTTCCATATTTATTAAGCAGGAGAAATGAGAAAAACTCTTAAGTGGTAATTTATTAAAGTTTTCAGGATATATAAAAAAAATGAATTTTATCATGCCCGAAGCTGCTAAGAAGCCAGAATCCGAATATACTCCAGTCAGGGAGTTAGGGGGCACTGTGGAGGTAGAGGTGGGAAGGGTCAGTCTTTCAGGCAAGAGCCAGTATTGTGCAAGGCAGGAATAGGGTGAAGAAGACAAAGAGTGAGAGTCTGAATGAATAATGAAGGAATAGGAACAGGACCAAGCTGGAGCAGGACTGAAACAGGAGCACCGTCAGGCATGGAAAGGAACCAGATCTAGAGAACCCAAGTCAGGGACAATGCCACAGTGCTCAGCTCAGGTTAGGCCAATGTTCAGGCACTGGTTGTGATGAGGGCTGGGCTTATATAGGGCAGGGTCAGCCCTGATTGGCTGACCCCAACAATAAGGCTGCTGAGGTGAGATGGCTAATCCTGACACTCAGTTGAAGTATAAATAAGAACTTGCTGGCTGCTCGCCTGCCCCAGTGGTTACGGCATGCAGCCAGCAACCAGGAGGTCTCAGGATCAAACCCCCGCAGAGCCTGACATTATCCCAATCCTCACACGACGACTTCCAATCGCCCAGGAACACAAAGCTTCTTAATGCCTGAGGCTCCAGAGGCAAAGGCTTGGGTGGTTTCAATGGGTTAACACATGCAGGACTTGGCAGAAGCCAGTCTCCTAGGGGCATAGGACTCATCAGAAGCCCCTCTCCTGGGGGCACAGGACATGGCAGGGGAACAGGAGGCAGCAGCACAAATCCACAAATTACACAACTCCAAAAGTTGATAAATAGGCCTCCAAGTATAACCTCAAACAGGTAATAACCTGTGTTTTATTCACAGCAGAGTATTGCAGAAAGGGCACTGTTCAATACACACAGTACAGGTATGAGAGCTGTCATCTGTAAACCAGTTATCCAGAAAGCTCCGAATTACAGACTTAATTTCCTTCCACACTTAGGAAACTTATAGGCAGGATAATTGGCTCCGGAAGAAACTGACCCCAGTGTTTGATTATAACAGAGATATTGTAAGCTGTGATGGGGCAGGGACCAATGTGACCGATGAGCATTCTAAACAAAGTCATGTAAAATTGTTCAGAGCCCTCTTCTCTGCACTTTTGCAATTCATATCTTTTTTTCTAGTTTCCAAGATATTTAAAGGGATATTGTCATAGGGAAATGTGTTTTTTTCAAAACACATCAGTTAATACTGCTGCTCCAGCAGAATTCTGCACTGAAATCCATTTTTCAAATGAGCAAACAGATTTTGTTGTATTTAATTTTGAAATCTGACATGGGTAGTGTTGCCACCTGGCCGGTATTTTACCGGCCTAGCCGGTAAAACACCTGCCGGGGCCGGTAAGTACTGTTAAGTACGGAAAGTACTGTTTCTATTTCTGCAGATGATACTAAATTGTGCAGAACTATAGGTTCCATGCAGGATGCTGCCACTTTGCAGAGTGATTTGTCTAAATTGGAAAACTGGGCAGAAAACTGGAAAATGAGGTTCAATGTTGATAAATGCAAGGTTATGCACTTTGGCAAAAATAATATAAATGCAAGTTATACACTAAATGGCAGTGTGTTGGGAGTTTCCTTAAATGAGAAGGATCTAAGGGTCTTTGTAGATAACACGTTGTCTAATTCTGGGCAGTGTCATTCTGTGGCTACTAAAGCAAATAAAGTTCTGTCATGCATAAAAAAGGGCATTAACTCAAGGGATGAAAACATAATTCTGCCTCTTTATAGGTCCCTGGTAAGGCCTCATGTGGAGTATGCAGTGCAGTTTTGGACTCCAGTCCTTAAGAGGGATATAAATGAGCTGGAGAGAGTGCAGAGACGTGCAACTAAATTGGTTAGAGGGACGGAAGACTTAAATTATGAGGGTAGACTGTCAAGGTTGGGGTTGTTTTCTCTGGAAAAAAGGCGCTTGCGAGGGGACATGATTACACTTTACAAGTACATTAGAGGACATTATAGACAAATGGCAGGGGACCTTTTTACCCATAAAGTGGATCACCGTACCAGAGGCCTCCCCTTTAGACTAGAAGAAAATAACTTTCATTTGAAGCAACGTAGGGGGTTCTTCACAGTCAGGACAGTGAGGTTGTGGAATGCACTGCCGGGTGATGTTGTGATGGCTGATTCAGTTAATGACTTTAAGAATGGCTTGGATGATTTTTTGGACAGACATAATATCAAAGGCTATTGTGATACTAAGCTCTATAGTTAGTATAGGTATGGGTATATAGAATTTAATTAAAAGTAGAGAGGGGTGTATGTATGGATGTTGGGTTTTCATTTGGAGGGGTTGAACTTGATGGACTTTGTCTTTTTTCAACCCAATTTAACTATGTAACTATGTAACTGTAACTATGGTATTACAAATTTACCAGCAATGTAGCCTCCGGTAAATTTGTAATACCCTTAAAAGACCCCTCGGCCCGCCCCCAATCCCCTGTAAACTTAGCTTTTTCCTCCGTTTTTGTTCTGGCCATGCCGTGGCCCCACGCCTTTACGGAACAAACCCGCCCCCTTTGACATCACACCCCACCCCTTTTTGTACCCACCCCCCACCAGCCGGTAAAAAAGCTGGCAACCCTAGACATGGGGCTAGATTGTCAATTTCCCAGCTGTCTGTCCCCAGATGCATCACATTGGTCCGTGTGCAGGCACATGCTGGGGATTTTGGAGCAGAAACATTAGGGTTTGCATTTCATCACCAAAATCTGCCACCGCAGTTGTGCAGGTTAGGTAGGAGGCTGATGCTATTTTATAATCTACATAACCTATTCTGTTACCCTTTTACGCTAGGGAGGTGCCTTTTTGTTAGCCCACCTATTCCCCAGCGATTACACACTAAAGTTCCCTGGGTCATGCTCCTTTACAATTAAAAAAGCACCAGTGCCAATCCGGGCAAGCTATACTGTGCATGCACATGGTTCTGAACAGCCAAAAGAACCATTGGGAATCACTGGAAAATGGGGTTATGACATGGGGCTCATTTATAAACACTGGGAAAATTTGCACCTGGGCAGTAACCTATGGCAACCCGTCAAAGGTCTGCTTTCATTGTTCAACCGGCAGCTGCCTGTAAAAGGCCAGTTACTGATTGGTTGCTATGGGTAACTGCCCAGTGTTTATAAATGAGCCCCAGTTATAAGCAATGATAAAAATTGTTAACTTCGATCCCTAGACCAGTGATACTCTTCCCTAAAAAATACGCCGGGGTATGGTAAACTACCAACATAGTCTGGTGCAGCAGGACTCCTCTCTTTCCAACTTTGGACTGAATGGCATTTCTTGTAGGCAGTGTCGTGAGAAACAATAATCAAGAATATGTTAGATTTCTTACACTTAGGAAGGATCCCCACCTTCTAGACAATGAGAAATATCGCAGCTTCCGAAGAAATTGGAAAACTTAAAATAAAAAGTGCATGTGTGAAAGGGTAATGGCAGTTTTATAACACACTAAGGACGTTATTTACTAAACTTCGAATTTATCTGGTAAGACTTTTTGGGGCAAAAACTAAAATTTGTAATTGGAAAACATATTTTTTCGAGATTTATTATACCCCAATGCTGCAAAAAGCCAGAATCCAAAAGTCTGCCATCACAGGCCTGTCGAGGTCCTGTATAAGTCAATGGGAGAGGCATCTATCTCAATTTGAAGTTTCTGTGGTTTGCGCTGGGTTTAGAATGAAAATCCGTTTTTTTCTGGGTTTTTCGGACAAAAACTTGAAAAAATCTAGCAATTTGGGAAAAAGCCTGAAAAATTCAAGCGATTTGGGTGTTTGCTCGATTTTATCGAGTTTTTTCCGTGATCCGATCCGGTTATTTTTTTAATAAATAAGGTCAAATTGAGCATGGGAGTATGGCTGTGGTTTTTTCAGATAATATAATATAATAAATATGGTCATTGTATATGTAATAAAATATGAGATACATTTGGATTTCAGTAAACAACCCCCTTAGGTTTGTTGCTACTAATTAATGGCGACTTATGAATCATCTGATGCTGTGACTGTTTGTGCAGCCGATCAGACTGTGTTGCTTGTTAACAACGAATCAAGGTTATGGCCACCTGTCTACCCTGCCCAGGTAACCAATGGGTTAATAATTTGCGGTGGGAGGGCTCTGCTGTGTGGTATGGGGCCCCAGGATTGATGGTCGCCCTGACTACAGACACTACTGTATTTCCGCTGTTGCGATCATGCTTATTACATGTACAGATTTGTGTACAGTGTCTTAAAGGGGTTGCTTGCCTTACAATTAACATTAAGTATGATATAAAGCAAATTCTGAGGCAATTTGGTTTTCACTTTTTATTATTTGTGATTTTTGAGCTTTTTATTCAGCAATCCGGTTGCTAGGGTCCAAATGACCCTAACAACCATGCATTGATTTGAATAAGAGACTGGAATATGAATAGGAGAGGCCTGAATAGAGAGATGAGTAATAAAAAGTAGCAATAACAATACATTTGTAGCCTTACAGAGCATTTGTTTTTAGATGGGGTCAGTGACCCGCATTTAAAAGCTGGAAAGAGTTAGAAGAAGACAAATATTTTTTTTTTACAAAAATAAAGACCAATTGAAAAGTTGCTTCGAATTAACCATTCTGTTACATACTAAAAGTTAACTTAATTCAAACCATCCCTTTGAATTACATCTGCTGCATAAGTCACTGGACCTTTTCCCCCTGCATTTTTCTGTATACCTGTAGCTATTTTTTTCCTTACCAAAGGGATCCGAAACCTTCTACAATGGGACCAGTGGTGGGAGATTCACCTTTGAAGTGTCATTCAAATGCACAAGTAGAGGCTCATGTAGTTTTGGACCTGTTGCCCTTGTCTTGTCGTAATAGCACTAATCAAAATCTCATAGTACAGTTTTCTCTTTTTTAATGATAAAAATAAATCTTTGATGATTTTTGGAAAATATGACTGTAAAATAAAAAATGCACTGTGACGGTTTTCCTTTAAGAAATCTTTTTCTGCCAATCGTTTTATTCTTCGGTGCGTTCGACTATGTCAGCAGCCTTTGTACTTCACGCACATTACTGCCAATCTTATTATGGTAAATGAAAGATTCATCTCACAGCGATAAGTTAACTAAATAGAAATCCATTAGTCTTGGGAGAGGAAACTGTCCCCTCTCTTGCCCAATCGTGGCATACGGTGCTGCTTGCCTTATAGAGAGAGTGATATGCCTGTTTCCGCATATATCTATTAGCGCACAGTAATTATGACTAGCAGATGCTTCTCCACTTATTACAACAGCTGCTGTTTCTGCCGGCCTCGATTTCTACCAGTAAAGACTCTGTTCTGTCCAGATATTACTCCACTGATTCACACAGCTTTCCCTGCATCTTCCCCATAAACTAGCATAACATTTACAGACAAAGACATCTATTATATATATATATGGAGCACTGCTAAGGCTCTGGATACATCACAAAAAATATAAAGCATAGCAATTTCACATATAAAGACATTTAATGGATACATAGATTTTCAATATACAATTCTTTGGCACACCACTTACTTTATTCAGGTGCATTCAACTCCTCCGGCTACTTCCAAACCAGTCACCATATTTGATTTCCCATAGGGAGGAAGCACACCAATACATTCGGCAATGCCTTTAGATCATTAATCAGCAGAATGTGGCACAAGCTTTCGGGCATCAACCTCTTCCTTTGCGAAAGTTTGTGCCACATTCTGATGAATAATTATCTAAAGGCATAGCAGGCTGTATTGGTGTGCTTCCTCCCTATGGGAAATCGAATAAAAACAAATTCCAAAAATTCATACCGTACCAGGTGTTTCTTAGTGCTCCTTGGTCACTAAGCTCCTCCCTCCTAAAGTTTTTTACGCCATTGGGTGCACAAACGTCCCATTACTTTTTGTCAATTTTAGCTACAACCTTCTTGTCAGCTTTAGAAAACTGTAAGAATAAATGTATATCGCTATCAACCTTAGGTAAAAATTTATCAGCTAAAAGGTTTAGACTCCAACATGCTGGAAAATTAATAACAAGATTGAAAAAAATTGAGTTTATGGGAGATGGTCTTTCTGTAATTCAGAGCTTTCTGTATAAGGGGTTTCCGGGTAAGGGCTTCAACATTCATTGTATCCCCCAGAACATCTGAAGTACTACCTCCAATTATGACTTGGAGGCAGAACTGGGATTTTTTTTTTCAGTTATAGGTACCCATGAACCACCACCCCATAGCTGCCGACCCTAGGCACCGGCCCTCAGTGCCTATATGTAAATATGGCCCTGAGCCTACATCCCTGCTTACTTAACTTCTCATTGTCTCATGGCAACTTCTGGCCATAATTAGAGAGGCTGAAACGGAGAAATACCATCAGCATTACATTGTAAGGCTAAGTGCAAAGTGCTCAAATGGAAGCAAATTACCATATTTTTTTTACCTACACGGCAGTGTTTTTCCAGAAATAAGTAATGTGTCCCTCCACAACCCAAATTACCGGGAAGGCTGTAAATTAGGATCCACTTTGGGAAATAATGTGCAAATTACAATTCTTACTGAATCTGTTTGGGAATGATGTCACTTCAGTATGCAGCATCTATAACAGCAAGCAATTCACTAGGTGCAAGCCAGTGGTATATTTGTGCAATACACAAAGAGATGTCTGGAAGTAGCAACTTCTCACTGCAGGTGTTAATTCCAAGCTGCATCGGACTGGGGGGCCACTAGCCTCAGGGGCCCCCTGCCCTAGCCCATGTACCTTGTTATTTTTCTTCTTGCAGCCACAATCAGGGCTGGTGGGGGAGTTCAGGAAGCAGCACCCAGGGTCTCAGTAGGGGAGTAGTAGTGGCCTATTCTGACCCTGAGACCGTATTGTATTTACATGTATTCCACCAGCGCAGGATATACGGGTGCTATGTGCAAGCTGTAAGAAGATTCTATGGTGAGTCACAGACCATCTGTAGAGTCTGACAAATGCTAGACGGGCTGCTGTAAGATATGATAGACATTCAATATTTATTGGGCCTATGGGGATCTTTTTGTGTCTCTGTACTTGAAATGCCAGGGCCTATTTTTATCTCAGTTCAGACCTATGTATGGGATAATGTACCTTTGTGAATAGCATGCAGTTTTAAATCCTTTTTGCGTTCATAAATTATTATTATTATTATTATCATTACATTTTATAGCAGGCCTAGACTATGCCAGTGAGAGGCCTGAAGGTTGAAAAGTATACCACTACATCAACATACCATTCAATTTAATATAATAACATGAGGTAATGGTAGAAGACCTGACACTATTTTATTGAGGAAAGGAATTAGTGGGAGAAGAGCTGATAAGATTTCCCACAGAACATGAGAAAAGCTGACACTCTGTGAGGGAATGAGGTAGTGGTTGTACAGGTAAAGGAAAACTTTACCCCCAAAATGAATACTTAAGCAACAGATAATTGATATCATATTAAGTGGCATATTAAAGGATTCCATTTACCAAACTGTAATATATATTTAAGTACATATTTCCCTTTTACATCTTTTCCCTTGAGCCACCATTTTATGTTATTCTCTGTGCTGCCTCAGAGATCACCTGACCAGAAATAATGCAGCTTTGACTGTAACAGGAAGTAGTATGGGAATAAAACACAGAACCTTGCCTGTTAATTGGCTTATGTGACCTAATATGTATGATTTGTTTGTGTGCACCGTGAATCCTAGGATACCAGGGGACGGCCCTTATTTTTTAAAATGGCGATTTTCTATTTAGGATTACCCAATGGCACATACTACTAATAAAGTAAATTATTATGAAAATAGTTTATTTATATGAAGCAGGATTTTACATACGAGCTGTATTATTCAATGTATTTTTATAGAGACCTACATTGTTCAGGGGTATAGTTTTCCTTTAACAGCATTTCAGCATTCTTCCCATTTACAAAATAAAAGAGTGCAGTATTGGTCTCCAGTACTCAAAGTGCCAAATGAAACAGAGGGAATTCAGTTAGGTAGGACCAAGGTAATAAACTGTGCAGTACATCTGAGTTATGAATAAACCATGACCTAGTTGGGGATTGTTTACATTGAAGTATACATGTGTTAATATACAAGAAACTAGCAACAAACTCTCTGAAGCATTATTCACCAGTAGATCTTTCCAGAGGACCCAAGGGCAATACTTGAGATTAGAAGCAAGAAGGTATCATCTTAAGGTGTGTGTAGAAGTACTGGTTCTTCAGCGTGGCTCGTACCATCAATCTTCTAAATTGAATACACCTTCCTTGAAATGCCAGAGGCTCATGCCATTCCACTGGATTAGTGATCTTGTTGAAACAGAGAGAACAAAAATTAAAATGGCTTTAGTTACATAAATGTTGGAAAGTCAATAGTTCTAACTATGAAGAATAAATGAATGTTGTATTAGGGCCAACAAAGCTGCAGTCAAATTAATCTGGATTAATGTCCATTATACATGTCATTTATTACATTAGTATCACAGGGCAACTCAATGGAGATTCCATGGTGGCTCAGTAGGTAGTGCTTCTGCCTTGCAGCTCAAAGTTCCTGAGATCAATCCCAGCCAGGACACTATCTGCATGAATTGTGCATGTTCTTCCCATGTCTGAGTGGGGGTACTTCAGTTTTCTCCCAAAAATATAAAGGTAGGTTAATTGGTTTCTAACTAAACTGACAATAGTATGTGTGAATATAGGGGTCTTAGACTGTAAGCTCCAATGGTGCAGAGAATGAAGAATAATATCTGAAAAGCACTGTGGAATTGTGTTGGCACAATATAAATACCAGGAAATAAATAAACAGGACTGTTTTCAGATATGGGACAAGATGAACTGGCACCCAAGGCAAGTACAGTTTGATCCTGCCTGGTAACAGCCCTTACTAAACTCCATGAGAAATGAACTACTATAGCTGACATGGCTAAAGCACTTTGAAGGACATATCAGTCAGAAAGGGCCAATAAAGTGACAAATGTGTATAGGACTTGTTACCAAGTATCCAAAATCTTTGAAGGATAGAAGATGCTGAACTACTCATGGAATATGTCAAGAACACTTACCCTGGTGGTCTAGTGGTGCGGCGAGGACGCCCGCTGCGCCACTCCTCTTGCCGGCTTCCTCCCTAGTGCACGTGCCGCGTGCATTATCGCTATTTAAAGGCGCAGGCGCGCTGACGTCATGGCGCCAAATTCAAAATATTTAAAGGGGCATTTGTTATTTTATGGTTGCCCGTGATAGGTTTTGTTCCTGGTGCCTTGTACTTTATGCTGTTAAGCTTCTAGTCTGTTTGATTCCTGTGTTTGATACTGCCTGGCTGTTTTACTAATCTGATCTCTGGAACCTGACCCTTGCCTGTTATTTGACTCCGATTCTGCCTCATCCCATCTGATTGATCTCCCGGTTTTGACCCTTGCCTGCCTGACCTCGCTTTGAATGCTGCCTGCCCAGACCCGGCCTGAATTGTTTACGCTGACTTTCTGCCTGCCTCGACCCAGCCTGATCTGACTACTCTATTCCCTCACGCCTTGTACTAAGACCTTCTGTCCAAAGACTTTGCTCTACAGTCGTGCCCCTCTGCCTATCCAGAACTCCCATCTTGCACCTCCCATTTAAGTCCAGGTGGCATCCAAGGAAGCCGAGAGCTCCTCCCAAGGCCCGAAGGCGATCACACTGCTGGTGAAGCACGAGCCGAGACCAGGGTGCCTGGTGTTTGTTCTGGTGTTGGGTGCCGACCGTTACAGAAGATCTGAAAAATCTAGATGGCAAAACCTCTAAATAAAGGAGATTCCTGAAAAACTGGCAAGATGGACAAATACATATTTTCAGACTTTAATTTAGCACGCAGTGTCTTGTCCTCCAAGAGTCTTTGGATATCAGCTCTATCGCAATGTGTATGTCAGTAACAATATAATGAAAACGTTATAATCAGCATGAAGAAAATGTCATTGATTTCACCCATACCAGCATTGATAGAAGAAAGATGCTTAGTCCAACTACCCACCAACTCAAATGCATATTAAATGAGGTTGCCAACTCAAATTAATTGAATTATGGCATATGTCAATATGTCCTGCAGGATCCACAGGGCACTTGATTTCTGGGATAAAACCAAAAGGAGCCCCAGGCAGAACAGATGGCCAACAACCAAAAACTTTTACTTCTACTATGGGAGAAAGTAGAACTGGAAGCACAGAAGATGCATTGAGATCTCCTTGAGAGGAAACATAGTGAAACAGATAACTTCTCGTCCAACACATGAGCTCATGTCCAACTCAGCAATCAGGCTGACCCAGAACAATCTTGCCCTCTGCAAATTAAGCTCATCATTAGTATTTGCTTCTATGAAGACCTTAGCTTCATAGAAACATATGCTCATTGTTTGACTTGGCCCGTGGGACACAGCGAAAAAGCCTGGTGGGCCCTGACCTTCATGGATGCCTCTGAAGAAGCTGATAGGATCAGCGAAACACAAGTGAGAGGGTCTGCAGGAAGCACCATGAGGAGGTCTGAAAAAAGCCAGTAGGACTACCTTGTGGAACTCTGCACTTACCAAAATTGGACTCTATGCCATTGCCCCAAGGGGAAAAAAATGTGATTGCATATGTTTTTTTAAGGATTTTTTATGAATAAAATAGTATTACACTGTTTTTGGATTTTATCTTTGTCTTGGAGCCTGCAAAGAAGTGTGAGGCCTGAGGGAGATTACCACAAGGATTCACTACATGTGATATACCACAGTCATGGTTTGTAAGTAGGCATTTCAGCTATCCGGTGGAGGTTTTTTGGGTTCAAACACGAAATTAATCGTTGCACCTATTAGAAAAACCTCTCCCTCTTAGCCAAAGTTGTAATTAAGAAAGAGGATACATATTATTAGGAAAAGGGGAGCACTCCCATAATAACCCATTTGAAACACTGGGTGGCATCCCATATTGATTGAACATACTACACTATATTAGTTTCTGATTTCTGTTGCCACAGGCGCTGATCCCTTTATATTTTACTTCATGGGCTCCCGCTGAACAGTGTCGGACTGGCCCACCGCTATACAGGAAAAGTCCCGGTTGGCCCAGGTGTCAGTGGGCCTCTTCAGTGCCAGGCCAAGTCACTAAGGCGCCCTAGGCAACCCGGCCGACACGTGTGCATGCGCGGAAGAGGAGACACGCACGCATTCTAAGAAGAGGAATTCATGCACAGAAGAGTGCATATGCCAAAGCACGCATGCACGGAAGATCGCACTGCAGATGCAGTTGGTGAGGAACAAGAGTCCGAACTAGGGAAAGGTATTAGAAGAGATACGTGCCTGGCGCCCCTCTACTTTTGCGCCCTTCGCACGTGCCTTTTCTACCTACCCCTAGTTCAGGCCCTGGGTCTCTTGCTTCTAAACATTGGCCTTTTTCATGGCCATTCCCTATTTCTTTATGGTAACAAGGAGGCTTAATAATGGAAGAATAGAGTATAGTATGTAGAGAAAAGAGACTAGGAGAATAAAGAGGTTGAGTGAAGAGAGGAGGTATAATAGTATGGAAAGTGGGGCCTCAGCCCCTGGCATCCCAGTCCAATATTGCCGCTGACCCAGGCCTTCTCCCCTGCCTGAATTGCCTCTCTCTCCAATCACATGCGGAAAGTTCAGGAGGAGGGAGATAAAATATACAGGGTCCGGGGGGAGCAGGCGTTTGGAAGGAGGGCCCTTGAAGTCAGCTCCAGTGAGCCCCAGAATGCCTCTGTCCAATCCTGCATATGTTTTTATAGCTTTTTTATTTACAAGAGACACATTTCAAAGCTTCTGACAGCTAAACCATTAGATAACATCTCTACTCCAATGCATTTCAGTCATGTGCTGCAGCTAATTTCATTTTGAGAAACATCTGATGCCAGGAACATTTATGTAGCCATTAAATGTTGTTATGTTGCCATGTATTTTATGTATATATGTTGTGATTTCAGTATTTTTGGGGGTATATTTGGGGGATCAAACAATATGGAGTGGGAGATATTAGACCCTTCAAAGTTATGTTGTTTGATTCTGGAGTTTTACACAGCAATCAGCACAATAACCATCAACTAGCAGTCTGTCTTCTAAAGTTTCACTAGTAGTGAAAAATTAAAATAGACCTGCCCATCAAATATAAACTTTTACTCAAGTAAATCCAACTTTTAGTTATTAGAGGCAGACAAAGATAAACTCTACATATGGAGTTGTATCCAGTGTGTCTCATAAGTAGGAAAAAGTCCTAACTAGGGATGAGCAAAATGCGTGGATTTGCGGCAAAATTCTGCATCTGGTCATGTGTGAATATTGCAAAACCAATGTAAAATGTAGTCGCCAAGACAAAAATGCCCATAGACCCCCAATGTATTATTATAGAGAAAAATGTCACTGTAAAAAAACTGTTAGTTGACTGCAAAAAAGTTTGCATGAACACCCATTAACTCTGATGTATTTTGCATGGAAAACGTCCCTGAAAAAAATGGCCATTTTTGCTCAAAAAAAGTAGCTGTGGAAAAAAAACGACCATTGACTTCAATGCGTTTCACAAATTTTTACCACTGGAAAATGTTGCCACAAACATTTTAGCTGCTACAAAAACTGCCACAAAATGCCCATGACCCTGATGTACTTTTGCTCCCATATGCCAGCACATGGTGCACCTTGTGTTTCATGCCCGGAGTCAGTGTTGTAACAACACAGCACCGGGCCCCCCTGCAAAAAAAAACTCTTCGGAGGGCCCCCTGAGTGTACAACAACTCCTAACCAGCCCCCTGAGGAAGACACTCTTGGAAAACTGGTGCACAGTCAGGACTAGATTTGTGGGCAAGGCACAAAAGCCTGGACATAGGGTGACAGAAGTCTTATGATGGCATGCCACCCATTGGGCGCAGCTACACTGGGAACTGGGAGGAAGTTTTTGACAGACATTTTCCTTCTGCCCAGTGAAGAAGATTGTGTAGGAGCGGGTGGCAGCAGTGGTGGGATGGGTGATATGCTGCAGTGGTATGAGGGTGGTGCAAACAGCTGGTAGTAAGTGCGCACCAGGGGTTGGGTGAGTGTGTGAGCACCAGGGTAGCATAGGATGCACAATTTTTAAATCCAGTACAGATGAGCACAAGTGGGTGCAAGTGTATTGTTTATGGCATACTAAGTGCAATCCTATTGTTGTGCTCAGTGATGTGCCCAGTGATTGTAGGTCTTTGGTGAGAACTGCAGAATGTTAGCAGCAACAAAGCACCCAGCATGAGCCCACATTTAGCTGTACATTCCAGAGTTGCATAACCAGTGTTAATATCCCATAATATAATTTTAATGCATGTAAAGCAATAAAGTGATAACGAACTCACAGCGTGTTAAGAAGAGATAACAGATTTATTGAGAGCAGAAATCCTCTGTTGACAGAAAGAAGCACCCAGGGAAGTTTCGTGCATGTTTAGGGAAAGATAAACCTCCCCACGTCACTATCGGAGTCGTGAGAAGCAAAAGAGGTGGGGTAAAACTGCGTGAGATAAAGGGGCTTATCTGTTAGCCCTGCAGTCAGACTGGTGGTCATTCCTCTTTGCAAGGACGTTCTGTGGTATTACTCCCCAGGAAAAATAATACTTTTATAGTTTTAAATGGCAGTAACAGATATTGGGTCATTTTTGCTTACGTTTTTAGATGTTAATATGCTTCAAAAAAAATCTACAATTTTAGATGTATATAGAATTATCATTATTTATGATGAAAACATAAAAGTATCTTGAGCAAGAGATTTCAGGCTGAGAACTGGCTGCAAGAGAGGGCCCCTTAGAGAAAGGCACCATTGTCCATTCATATAAGTTGTCCCTGGCTAAAAAAATAAGGAAAATGTATCCTCTGTGAGAGAATTATACCCAATATTAGGACCATTATATAATGTATTCTGTCAACAGAGTAAATCTGTCTGAAATACAAGTGTAACCATGAGTCCATGATGTGAATGCAATATCACTTTGTTCAGAGGTGGGAAAGCAGCCGTCTAACCCTATAAATCAGCTGAATGGGATGAGAATCGAACATACCAGTAGGGTGGTTGTAGGGCACCCCAGGCCCAAGGTTATGTCCTAGTTACAAGGACATATATTATTAAACATACGATTACACTTTACATATCTATTTCTACACACTACTTCTACTACACACTATTTCTTGGCAATAGTTGTAGTTTTTGTGAGCCACGATTGACATTCGACCCCTGTTTATCTTCTTGTGTAAGAAATAAGCCCATTGTATGCCACAGAGTGCATCTCTTTTCTGCTGTGTAAGCACGTGCCTTGTTGCTCTATTCAGCTTGAATGCCTGCCCCCATGGCTACACAGCAGCTTATTTATACAAATTGTAGTAGTGTTTCTTTGGTGTTACTGGTTTTTATTGATCTCACAGCCTTTACTTTGCTCATTTTAATGGCCTTTTACCACTGGAGCCCTTGCCACAGCCTCTAACTACATATTAGAGGATCACTCAAGTGAGACCATCACATAAAGGCTCTATAAAGGCATTATGACCTTTACCACCTTTTTTGCTGGGTCTTCCAGAGAAGTTCTTTACACCTCCAGTACAGCTCGGTATTCTTACAGACTTCCTGCAGCCTTTTACAGAGGGGATTTAAAGGGATTCGGTCATGATTTTAATGGTGTAATTTATGTTTCTAAACTACACTGTTTACACTGCAACTAATTTACTCTACCATATACAATTTAATTCCTGAACCAATAAGTGTATTTTTTGTTTAGTTGTAATATTGGTGTGTAGGCAGCCATCTCAAGTTATTTTGAAAGAGCCAGCACTTTAGGATGGAACTGCTTTCTGACAGGCTATTGTTTCTCCTACTCAATGTAACTCAAGGTGTCGCAGTGGGATCTGGATTTTTACTAATGAGTGCTTATATCTACCAGGGGGCAGTTATCTTGTGTTAGGGAGCTGCTATCTGGTTACCTTCCCATTGTTCTGTTGTTAGGCTACTGGAAGGGGGTGTGATATCACTCAAATTTGCAGTACAGCAGTAAAGTTCAGATCACAAGTCACATGACTGGGGGCCCCTGGGAAACTGACAATATGTCTAGCAAATTAGATTTCAAAATTAAAAAAAGAGTTTGCTCTTTTGAAAAATGGATTTCAGTGCATAAGTCTGCTGGAGCAGCACTATTACCTGATGAGCTTTCAATAAAGGGTGGGAGGGGTTGCATTACAGTGCAAGCTTAAGGGGCTGGTGCCTGTGAACAGAGATAGACTATTATGGTTTCCTTTTAACTTTGGAATTAGTTATGTTTGTGTAGCAAAAAATACATTTATATTTATTACTGGAAGTTCAAATCATTACTTTAGCACATAGCACTTTTTCTACCTATGCCCAAGCAACTGAATGAGCTCATGTCAGAAAGGGGGGTATATTTCCGTTAATTTTCTCAAAAAAACGTCCTGTAAGTGCTGCCTATTCCGAAATACTGTAAACATCAGTTGCTGCAACATGTATCCAATCTGCAAACACACCCTTAGAATTGCGTTCGTTCTGCCAGCTAGGGTACAAATGCAATGGGTACAACTCGCCAATGTGGCGGAATTCTGTATGAAAATGCTGTATTGTGGGTAAAAAGCATAATGATTTGTGTCTTTTGCACTTTGCACATTGCATTCACAAATGACCCCTATATTGCTGCCCAACCACACCCACATTGGTTCAAAAACAGTGGGGTTGCTTTGGATTTTTTTAAAAAAATTTCCCGTGCACCAATCCCTATTGCTCCGGTCCAGGTGATAAAAGGGGAGGGGACAGGGCGACGAACGGCAGTGGGCCTAGGGGCGCTCACTATGTAAATCCGGCCCTGATGGTGACCCCCTGTGACAAGTTCCTGGATCATTGCTGAGTGATGATGCTGAAACTTTAGGCTGGTGTAATAAATTCAGTATATAAAATATGGCATTTTTAGCCACATTCATTCTTAGGGTTTAGTTCTCCTTTAAGTTCTCCTTTAATAACAGTATCAAACAACACTGCAGAAAGTTTTTTTTTTTAATATACATAGAAGTCAACTACAAAATCCATCAATAAACCAGCTGTGCCTTCAAAGAACCAGGGTTAGCAAGCAAGATATATACTGTACATACAAAGGGTCTTGCAATAGCAACTTAAATGCTATTTAAACTTCATTTGTAATAAATTATTAGAAACCAGCATACAGACCTTCAGATATAAGAAAGCTGTTTTTGTGATTATATATGCAGTAAATATAATAATAATAATTCTATACAACTGTAAGGAATTCAATCATTTATAATAGTAGTTGTGTTAGCCTGACCTTGCGAGGCAGCGCTAGTATACAGCAATAATAGGGATTGCTGCATGTAAACCACTCTAAATGAGAATGGCTTAATTGCAGGAAAATGCCTCACAGCTATGCATTTATAATTGGGGAAAGTGTAAATGACATTCAAAGCTTCAAACTCTTTTGAACGCTTCCAAGTTTTATGGAATTTGTTCTAAGGTAAGTGAGCTTTGCAGAGTGCTCTCAAGCAGAATGTTCCAAAAGGAGTGGTTTGACACAACAGCCCATTTATAATAAGGAGCACGTACCGACCAAAGCTCAAGCTCCTCTGAATGCAAAAACAGTACGTTTTCTAGGAAAAGGGTTGCTCTCCCCCATATGTGCATCTTGTAAACTATATATTCCAGTGTTAATAAAACAAATCATTTTACATGTCTGCAAGCGGGCAGGGAATTCGATCTGAAGGGCTATAACTTTTGCAATGGCGACTTATTATGTCATTTACTTTGATTAAATGCTCATGCAGACTTAAAAGTAGAACTCACGACAGATTTTGAAGAAACGGGACATGCAGTATTGATTTTTCAATTAATAATACTGATTTTTTTTAAATCATGATTGTGAATATGTGTCCAATTGTTTCCTCCACCAAATTGATGGCTAAAAGAACCAGCATTCCAATAAAGGGAAACTATAGTTTTTGGTTGTTATTAAAGTGCCCCCTCATGGCAATAAGCCACTTGCACTGTGAGGGTCAGGATTGGACGGGGGTATTGGGGTCTACAGGGCCCCAATCATAAGGGTCCACTCCTCCTACCCACATGGCAAACTCTCCTGTGTATATTTGCCCACCAACCCAATGCGCCACCCACCCTCCATGCACCACTCATCTATCCATCCCCAATGCACCACACACCTACCTGCCAATGAACCACCTACCCACCCCCCCAATACACCATCCACCCCCCCCCAATTGACCACCTACCTGTCCATACCTTGTGTTTCCCCCTACTCCTCCTAAAAACTTACGGTCACTAGCACTAGTGGGGAGCAGGCTTGAGTTGATGTGGCCCATGAAGGCTGAGGCCAACTTGTTTTTTTCCCAGAGTGCCTCCTGCCCAGTCTGACCCAAGGGTGCGTCCGATTTGCAAACTCACTCTCAGAATTGTGTTCATTTGCTTCCTAGGGCATGTCCCACCAACCCAGCCTGACCTTGCTGAACCCCAAAACATAAGATTCAGCCTTTATACTCTACTTCTTTGTTGAGCATTTTTTTCTCCTTTATGGACAGGGGTGAGAGGTTGCATACCATGTTAACAAATAGATATATGTCTATATGATTACACTTGACTTAAAAATGCAATAATGCAAAAAAAATAATTATACAAGAGCCCATAAAGTGAACAGGTGGCAATTCCAATTAAAAAAAAAAAACAGAAAAATGTTACTGTACTTGTTGCTAAATACCTGGATGTGTTTACGCAAACTGAAATAAAAACATTTCCAAGGTTATTCTATAGGAAACAACAAAAGATTAAGCAGTAACCAGCAACCTCGGGGCAAACATTAAGGAGCGCACATCAAAGGTAAGATTAAAGCAAACATTTGAGTGAAATCAAGATACAACAAGTGGAAACGTGTAACAAAGGCAACTGCGGAGGAAAATATTAAATCACTTTGCTTTTACAAAATTAATTGTAAATTGGAATTTGTTTAAGAAAATGGCTCTACAATTAGTAATAAATACGCCATGATTAATTGAGACCACATACAGTACTTTACTTGAAATATAAGTTCAAATAAGGAAATGTATATATGACTTGTAGTTTGGAACTATGAAGTGTAAGAATCACAGAATGGCGTATCGAAAGCAATATTATGAAATATAAAGGGTCTTTTATAACAGGTGCAGTTTCATGTGAAATATACTGTATCTTGTTTTTACTATGCTTTACGAAAGTATTTCCTCCTGCCTAAAATCCCAATATATTCATTCAATGCATTTTGTTCTGTATTTGAGTCATAAGTCTCCAAACTTCTTGGTTCCTCAATCCTCTATTGCTATTTGTGCATTGGGTCACACGGTCACACCAGTCCTTAAAATGGCTAACCCTGATTCATCCTACCTGTCCATTTACAGCACTGTCTCAGACCATTCTTTAACCTCTGAACTATTGTAATATCCTGCCTGGAGTTGAGCCAGGAACCTGGTGTTGCTGGGCTGTCTGAGTTACCACTGCTCTATAGGGCAGATTTACTAAAGGGCGAGGTGACAAAAAAAACGTCAGTGAAAATTCTCCAGCGTGACGTCATTTCATTACTTTGCCGATTTACTAACGGGCGCAGGCATAAAATTGCTAGCGAAGGAGATAGACACTAGCAGTAATTCGCTCCCTTACGCTTGGCAAAGTTGCGCTCTGGCGAATGGACTAAGATGCGGATTTTACTGAACATTACCTTTTGCGCCAGACTAGTCCCAAAACAACCTGGCGACTTTTCATTTTTCAGGGTGATAGGCTGCAAAAGATCATACAATTTTTATGGTGTACCCGGCTTCCCCCCCCCCACACACATTTCCTAACATATGGCACATAAACCATACACTGGGCTCATGTGTAGGGCAATATAATAACTAAAAATGTATTTTATTAAGGTTTCCCGGGCTTGTGTAGTGTAATGTATTGAACTTTAACTTGATTACAATGTAATTTCTCCTACCGCACACCTGTAGTTCACCAATCCTGCAACTGTTAGTGCGTTTCTTCCGTTGACCCGGCCGGGTCCCTTAGCAACGCATGTGTATAGAAAACGGATCCACACACACTCTGGTTAATGCAATCGGGGAATATCCCCTTTTATTCAGCCACCAAACATTCAACGTTTCGGGGGGGAACACCCACCCATTTCGGGGGGGAACACCCACCCAAGGATATTCTCCGATTGCATTAACCAGTGTGTGTGCGGATCTGTTTTCTATACACATGCGTTGAACTTTAACTTCCTGGTGTATGCAAATTAGGCAACGCTAGCGCAAATTTGCTTCGCATGCCGCAGTAACACTGGCGCTACTTCGCCAGCATTCGCGCCCTGGACGCAACTTCGTATTTTAGTGAATTAGGTTGTCCTGGTGAATCTACGCCTGTCGAAGTGTTGCGATGTGAGCAAAGTGGACGCTAGCTCAAATTCGGCACTTAGTAAATCTGCCCTTATGTGAGTAGACAGCTATGGCCCTGGTTCACTCCAATTGCTATACCAGTAATTGCAAATAGGCATGGCTTGGTTCAGCGGTTATCTACAGTATTTGCCCCCTTCTGGTCCCATGTGATCAGTATAAGCCATTAGGCTGCCTATAAATGCCTCTGCCCTGCACTAAATCATTGCCCAATATAGGTTCTGTTTGCCAGTTCCTGGGTGCTATTCCAAATAGTTTAAGCCATGTTTTGACCTTGTACTTTAACTATTCTTTCTGATCCTGCTCTGTACTTCGATATCGGTGTGTTTTGACCTGGCCTGTGACCCCAACTACTCTTCCGTCTGCTGTATCTGTACTGCCTGCTCCTGTTTGGTATTGACTCGGCCTGCTTTCTCAGATATTGTTTCAGGTTTCTTTGCTATAACTGGTGGGGCATGTACCAAAATAAAATCAGTAAACATGTAATATAATTACAAATTTCTAAGTCTCCAGCAATACAAAGCTGCACATAGTGTATGCTGTTGGGCATATGCTTTCAGGAGTCATACTAGGCTGGGGTGCTAAGGGTCGATTTTCCACTTTTCCATGGATGTATATTGCACATAAATCCATGTAATTGACTTCAATCACTAATGTGCTAAAAATGAATTCAGGGCACTAGTTGAAGTGTGTTCTCAAGTATCCTGGGGGTCGCCCTGGGTAGCAGCATGCGTGCTGTATAAAACTAAGGAAGTCTATTGGCATGCACCCAGGCTTGTATTAATGAATACAGGGGATGTCTGGGAGCAGGCAGCAGTAACAACTTCAAGATGGTAGGACATTTGGAATTAAAGTGAATGGGTAAGAAGGGGGTTGCCTAACAAATAGTTATTTTGGTTCTGCTTTAATTTCTCCCACAGCTCATTTATTAAGCACTAAGCATGCTTATTCACCCCAGTATGCCTAGTGCAAAGTCTTATGAATGTATATGCAGTGGAATGTTCTTTGACTATTACTTTAATGTGCTAATAAGTCAACATTTGGGTACAGGAAAAAGTATTTCCTGCTGGTGTTGGAGAGCCAATAATTGTATAAGTAGGAAGTTGTGTCGGGCCTCTGACTAACCCAGTGTGTCCTTGACATTATTCTATCGTCATGTACTGTTTGTAGTTCTGTGCTGTAAATCTTTCTATTTGTGTTTATTTGCTCTCTTTTTTACTCCAGTCGTTAATTCGAGATGAGCTGGCATTAACATGTTATGACGATAGTCTCACAGTATTTTGTACGTAACACAAAGCTCAGTAGCTATCAGGACGGCTGTAACAGCCACATGTGTGCACTTCACCTTTACTTGCAGGGGAGAGATGCACTTGCTTTTCTTGTAAGTGAACTGATGAGACGGGGTCCTGTTTTCTAATGCTGAGAGAAAAAGTTATTTATTCATAATAAATATGTATAATATATACAAATATAATAATAATATATAATATATTAATTATATAATAAATAATGTATGTAAAATAATAAAAATAATAATATTTCTAATGTTTGAAATGACTCTAAGTGCAATTGCTAGAGCACTAAGCAGGGAACAATTGCACTCCTTAGTTCAAGAAGCACTCGCAACTGGGGTATTGCTGCTCTCAGGCCCGGATTTGTGGCAAGGCCACAAAGGTCCAGGCCTAGGGCGGCAACTTTTTAGGGTCATCATGACGCCCAGCCACACCCAAAGGAGCACTGAGGATGTGTACTCCTGTATGTGTAATCCCCCTAGCTCCAGCGCACAGGGGGATTGCACTTGCAAGGGCACCAGTCGCTAGGAGCCAGAGGTCTAAGGCTCCCAACCCCGAAATCTGGCTACTCTGTGTCTACTCTGACACAAGGTGCAGAACACACTGAGTGCAAGGCAGCCCTGATCTTACTGCCTGTCTAGTGTGCTCCCTAACATATGCATCTGAATGAAGGGCAAGGGGCAGGAAGACATATGCCATTGCCTTCCCTCCTCATGAATACAAGGCTGTTGAACAGAGGGAAGAGGCACTAATGTCAGGAGAGGGTGTAACTTGAGACAACATGTTGTCTTGCACCTGTTTTTGTTCTTTGCTCTCTGCCCCACCATCAGTAAATGACCCCTATACTGAATTACTATACCTATAAATTGCACTGAATGGAACTCAATAGCAATTCTGCATTCAATTCCCAATATTATGTCTCTGATTTGTTTATTATGGCACCATTATGGAGCCTGGGAAGCTCACCTTTATTTTAACAATTATATTTTTTTGATAAACCACTTGCAAGCAGCTTTTCAGTTGTCTACATTATAATGTTTTCTCAGCCTTTCTATTCATTGTCTTTCCAACCTGCAACTTAAAATGCTTTCTGGTTGTCAGGGTCAATGACCTTGGCAACCAAAAACAGAATGACTGCGAGGCTTACCTTTTTGTGATATTGTAATTTTTGATCACCTATATTTATTTCAGGACCTTGCCTTATAATCTTCCACTTTGACTTCCACACTGTAATAACGGACTAATGGGGGAATGTAATTTAATTCGCTAATGCAAAAATCATTTGCAATTCCTTCACAATGCAAATAAATATTCGCAAAGTGAGCAATTTGCCTTTACAAACAGTTTGCCCCTCACACGACAGTAGGATTGCGATTGCGAATTTTAGAGATTGTGATGTATGTAATAAAACTTCTTAATGAAAACGTTTGCTCCAAAAACTTACGCCACCTTCAGGCAGGTCTTAAAGGTTCGCAATGCGCAATTAAGATTAGCATTGCAATAAAAGCCTAATGAAGAATATTACATTGCAGCATGCAAATTTTTATTTGCACATTTGTTCTCTTCGTGAATTTTACTACATTTCCCCCAATATGCCTTCTCTGTATATATAAATATAAATCATTTTATAACCATATAGACATATTGCAAACTGTATACCCCATACTAAAAGTTGCTGTGAACTACCCCAGGAATACAGAACACGATACACTGACAGAATGGAATCATTTCCTGACTAAATTGGATATTACTCCTTTGCACTGGCATTCCACTTAATCTTATGCAGCAGGCATGTCCATCAAGCTTAGTCCATCGGCACATATAATTCCTATTTAACTTCTATCTGATCCAGAGGATCATAAGCGAATTAGACACCCCTCTTTTTACTACTGTCTCTAATTGCATTACATGCTTTATGAGAAGGAAAGTCAAAACCTGCATTACATATTCTGTATGGGGGTATGGGGTCTAAAAAATATATAGAAAAATGTTTAAAAAAAAATGGCATTGTCATGTTGTTGTTAGTTCATATTTCTATTAATATAGGAGACTAACTGGTTGTCTCCAACCAATTCACTTGAGAAATGATGCGCACTCTACATTAAAAGTAGCATATTGTGCAGACATCTTTCCTAACGCGTTTCGTGTGATTCCACGCGTAATCATAGGCATAAATACATGGTGCAAAAAATCCATTTAAAAAGCATTTGAAATTCACGTCACCACTGACATGTTTCCTTTCCACCATGTCAGAAACAAACTAGTTAACATCCACAAAAGACTTTCTTATATCGACTTTACATTTTGCAATTATACATTATAACAATTCAAAGATAACATTGTGCCAATTTAAAATAACTTTGCTTCCTGTTCATATGTAACATTTATTTGTTCGTTTTGTTTCTGCATTTTCAGTTTGCAATGTCTAGTACATTCCCAAAGGTAATGTAACCCCAGATAGCATCTACTGGACTGCCATTTAAAAGAAAACATCCGACTGGTTGCTTACGCTTAGTCCTTGACAAAAATTGCATCTTTTGTTACATCCTTACAATTCTTTTTACCACAGCATAAGATTGAAGAAAAAATGTTACTGGGGCCAATGCAGACATGTTCTGATGAGTAAGTTCTATATGAAGTTTAATAAAATGTGTGCCTCTATCCGGTGGGACAATAGCTCCAATTCAGCAACAGAAACAAGCCATAAACAACATTGTTGTTTTCTAAATCCATAACTGCGTTGCATTTGAAGGGTGAGAATCCTGAAATCTTATCACTGCTGTAAGTGCGAACCTGCTCAATAAGCAAGCTGTTAGCAAGAGATAATTATGCCTTGAAAACTAAAACAGGTTAAAAACAGCAGTTTTTGCATTGAAGCAGCCAGTCTTTGTATTTTTGGTAGTGTGGAGAAGGCTACACTGGTTATGTGCATACCTCTCTGCTAGGGTAAAGAAGGCTCATAGGGGCAAATTCACTAAGATTCATAGTTGCGCCAGGCGTAACTTCACCGCACTTCGCCACACTTCGCCAGGCGTAGTTTCACCAGCGCTTCGCAAATTCACTAAAATCCGAAGTTGCACTCAGGGGTAGCGTAAGGTTGCGAAGTTGCGCTAGCGTTGATTCGCTAAGTAAAGCGAAGTTACACTAGCGAAGGCTAATTTGCATACGGCGCCAAATTCAAATTTCAATGGAGGAATAGGTATCAGCACTACAAATGGCTAGAAAAGCTTCAAAACATCAAATAAAAATTTTATTTTGCCCTACACATGTGCCCACTGTCTAGGTAAGTTGCCATGAGTCAGGAGATGTAGGGGGGAAGGAGGGGAGCCCCAAAAAATTTTTCGATCTTTTTCAGCCTATCACCCATAATGTAGAAAACATGCCAGCGTTTTTTGGGACTTAGAAAAATTTTTGACTTTTTTTGAAACAATCCCTATCTACTCTATTGCGCTTCGCCTGGTCTGAGGTGGCGAAGGAAGGAAGTCTAGCATAAAGGGTAGCATTCAGTACACTGCGCGCGTTAGTGAATTTGCGTAGTTACGTCGCTAGCGAAACTTCGCCAGGCGTAAGGGTGCGAAGTAACACTAGCGAAACTACGCCAGCGTTCGTTAGAGAATTTGCGCAGTAACGAAAATGCCAAACGCTAGCGAAGTAACGCTAGCGTTCGGCGCTTTGGCACTTAGTGAATTTGCCCCATAGTGTACAGAAAATGCTGCCAGTGTGTACTTGCTAGTTAGCAATGATGCAAATACAGAGCTGGTAAGCATACTGCACACATTTATTGTGCCCCAAGCGTAAAGGGGGTATTTTCTTACAAAATATGTTTGGTGGCAATGATTGCTCTCACACCTAACCGGCAGTACTGGGGACAGGGCAGTACCCCAGTACAGAGGTGAACCAATTACAGGAAGGCAATAGGTGTGTCAGGCTAAGTCACTGGTCCAGCAAGCCAGTAGGCCCAACCAACATGATAGGTGTTTCTGGCACCATGCGCATAGAGGAAGTGGAAGTGGTGTAGGGTTGCAGGGCATGTAAAAAGTGAGGAAGTGTTGACTTCAAATCCATGGGCCATGTAACAGAGCAGATACGGGCAGAAAAGGAAATATCAACAATGTAGCAAACATATCTGTATAACTGTAGACAAATCAGAGGTCCGATATTGTGTGATACTTACGTCTTACAGAGCAAGAGCTTGAAATAAGGCTAAAATCCTTGACTGTCAAGTTAAATGCATGACACTTGGTAGAACTACTCTGCCACTTTGGTGGCCAGCCCACAATCCCAGTTGCCAGATAGTCCTGACTCATCATGTTGTTTACAAATGGTTACCAATCTCTGGTAAGAGTAGAACAGGAGGCATTGGACCCTAAAACTAGCCTAGATGATGGAAGGCTGCCACTCAATGAATGTGGTTAGGCAGATGAGAGAGCCAGAGCTGAGAAGAGATGTGTAGAGTCCATCAAGGAGATCACCCAGAAAAGTTTAAAGACCCTACTAAGAGAGAAAAAAAGTTATTCAAGCAATAGCTTCACCCTAAAGTTACAGTATAAACCAGCTGCACAGAGAAGCTCAGTGTCAATGAAGTCCAAAGGAGCTAGTATTTGTATGTGAGAACTGGATGGAGTCGAGCATTGAGATGTAATTGAAGTACTGTTACACAGACTTTTACTGTTATGGGGTCTATCCACCCCAAAAGATTATTTACCTGCCCTGGGGGCACAAGTGCATGCGGTAAGGACAAGACCCAATTTGGGATGTGCCTCCTGACTTGCACCTGTAAATGACACTGAACTTAAATGGCAGGGGGGGGGGGGGGAAGTGGAATCTGCTACTCTAAAATCAAGCAGTAACTCTCAATCCACAGAGCAGGCCACAGGTCTCAGTCAGACTGTCTGACTGATGCCTTCTAGGAAAGTGCAGCTCCAGTGGCAGAGATATTGCCTAAGATTTAAAGTACAGAATCAAGTATTCTGCAAATCCACTCGAAAACTTCATTTCTGGACTGCAAGGACCCCGATTATGCACAGCCATCACTCTTGGGGGGGGGGGCATTCTGAATCTAATGCACACGCTCATGCTCAGTGACCCTCAAGGTACAAAATTAGTCTTGTGCCATTCTGAGCCTGCAGTGCAGTTACATTGCATCTCTCACCTTATATTAGAGTGGCAGTTGGTGCCTGTGGAATTTGTACCCCAGCCTTTAAACTCACTTTATATGGAATGCTGAATGTACCATATTTTACTTTACCAACAGATGAAGAAGTACTGTTTTGTTTCTATATTTGTGTCTGTCTATGGTTTTTATGATGTTGTTTGTTTTCACCCTGATTCCACTAGGTGGAGGCACCGGGCTTCAGCATAGTTGGTACCAATTCACATTTCAGATAAAACTGCAGAGACTCAGGTTAGTATTGTGCCTGCTGGTGACCTGCAGGTAACCCAGAGGGACTGGACAATCCAGTATAAATACAAATAGGTGTGTGTGTGTTTGTGTGTGTGTGTATATATAGAACACTAAAGAATGCATGCATATATTTATATATTTTCTTATTGGGTATATACTGTATATCTATTTATAATACACAAGAGCCATAAATATCCTGTAAATTATATCCTTATAAATGGTGCTTAGTGATGTTATTGGGTATAATTGGAGTTTAGTGATGTCATTTTTGTCACACTGAAACTTGTGTATTATAATAAATAAAGTACCCCCTGTTGCAAAATATGAGGCTTAGAAGTCACCTCAGAGTTCCATTACCTGTGTAAAAGTACTTTTCCCTCGTCTTCGTGCTTTTATATGGTCATGGAACTCCATAGTAACTTATAATATCCTTATATTTTACAATAGTGGGTACTTCAATATGTTCAATATATATATATTATAAATGTAGGGATCACATAACTAAACTCTTGGCATGCCACAGATTCAGTTTAGCATTTAGCCAAATCCTAAGGGTTTTAAATGTGATCTGACTGAAGTCATGTGATTTTAATGCTCTGGAACTAAAATTCCAGATAATAATATTTTTGTTTGCAGGTGATGCTATTTATTTAAAAAAATTGGGGAGAAAGGGGTTAGTTTTCAGCAGAATCCAAAAACAGTAAATGTGATTCATCACAACAAAACACAAGGTGAAATTTATGTTGCACAACACAATTGGCTATTTTTTTGCACTTTGCACACTGTGTTGTCCTTTTGAAGACTGTGCACATATCGCTCTGAAATGGAGACGTCTGGCTAGCCCAGTGGTGTGACTACAGGGGGTGCAAGTGCATCCAGGCCCCTCACAGACACGGAGGTGACATAATCATGAAGGGAAGAGTAAGGAATTCACTGATGCGTGCGTAGAGGGGTTTGGTGGGAGCCATCTGGAGGGTGAAGGGGCTGGAGTGAACCAGTCCACAAAGTCAGGGGGGCTGAATGAAAACCTTCACCTGGGCCTGCACGAGCCTAGTTATGTTACTGGGCTAGCCTCCTGAATTGAGAGCTGAATCTACCAAGAGGGATGGGTATAGGCTTGCCTCCTGGACGGTATTTTACCAGCCTGGCTGGTAAAAATTATGGTTGATCCCAAAGTTATTAATAGGGAAAAAAGATAAATATATAGGAAGGCCGGTATTTTTTTCCAGAAAAGGTGGCAACCCTAGATGCAGGCCCGGACTGGCAATCTGTGGGTTCTGGCAAATGCCAGAGGGGCTGCTGTGCAATGCTGGGCTGGTTGAGGGCTGTCTGGGCCTCTATGTAATTGAAATGGCAGGGCCTATTTTGACTCCCAGTCCAGACCTGGATGGGTGTGGGGGTTAGCTACTGCCCCTCACCTGTCCCTAAACTTGCTAGTCATTCAGATGCAGTGTAGCCACAAATTTCTTTGTGCAGCCGATTCTCAACCCCACGCGCATGTTTTTCTGGCGCTGCAGAAGAGAGAGAGCAGGAGCGGGTCTGGGGCGGCGGGCCTGATCCGACTCTGTTTAGATGTGCAAGTAAAAGAGGCCATAGATGTTAAGATTTTTAAAAGATCTCTTTGTTATCGTAGGATCTGAAAAGATCGTTTAAATGTAAGAATTGTCCATCAACAAAAATGACCATTTCAAATGATATTGTGTGGTTGAAGCTAGGAAACTGTGTAGCTGCCTGCTTGGTCCTGCAAGCAGTTGGACAATGGATACATTTCACTGTGACCAATGAAAATGTTCTAACTTGACATCAATTTTCTCTTTGATGTCGGATGAAAATTGTTAGATGCATGGTCGTTCGGTGCCCACTAAACCTACCTCACAACAGTGGCGTAACTACCGGGTGAGCTGGGGGTGCGATTGGGCCAGGGCCCGCACACCCTCAGGGCCCCGCGGCAGCACGTGCGCCACTGACTCTGCTGCTGCTGATTCCGGGCAAAGAAAATAGCCTGCGGAGGGGGGCGGCAGCAGGTCCTGCGCCAGGGCCTGTCCCCCTCTAGTTACATTACTGCGTCACAATTTGATGGGTTTGTCAGATCGCATGAAAATTGGTCAAAAAAATGTTAACATCTATGGGCACTTTTAGGGAGCGGCTGAAAAGAGGGGAGCTTACCGCAGAGCCCAAGTGCTTATGGGATGGCCTATGTTTCCTCTAAGGTTTGCGACTGTGCGCACGCACACAGATTTTGAGGCCACAACAAATCGTGGTACATTTTAAGAATTTTGTATGAAAAATGTTCTATTCATTCTGACCTGAGCACATCGTTTTTAAAAACTGCGCGCACAAGTTTAAAATGTCTGCACAAAGTCATTTTTTTTTTGATTTCTCTTTCTATGGATAAATAACAGGCAGCTTTCAAGACTTGCACTGTCTGTACCTCACACAGTGATAGAACATGAATGTTGTAGGAGTGAGAAATATGAGAATATCTGCCGGGAGCCTGTGAAGCATTCCTACAAATGACAGGTACACCATGAAGAGATAAAAAGCTCAGGTACCTCAGGCTGTGAGAGGTATGGTTGTGTTAGACGTGACAGGACATTTGCTTGTTGCTGTTGCAGATGGAAGGAGGAGGGGGAGGAGCCGGTGGGGGAGGGATATGCCTAGGAGTGAGTGCCACGGCTCTGTGGGCTGATGTATATACACACACACACGCTGTGGTCACATGAACGCGGGGATCACATTTACTCTCTCTCACACCGGCTGGAGCTGTCAGTGACTTGAGAAACAGGATCGGGGAAAGGACTCATTTCCCTGGAGCAGAACCATCCTCTTTTCTACTAGGGGAGCGCTGACACCTATATACATTTTTTTTAAGCTGAGTGTCTTTATTTTTGGATAATTGTACCTTCTGTCTTTATAAAAGTGACATTGAGCAAGTGGTTTGGACCTGTTGCTGCCAATAAGGGAGAGCCAAGGACATACTGCAGGAAGTTGTCTCCATCCCTGGTACTTGGGGACATTGCTAGGCATGGCCGATGATAATTCCCCCCACTAGGATCTGTTTTGATCTATTTAAGGACTTGTAGGAGATGTTCACTGTTAGTGTCCCTGTTGTCCAGACCATGTCTCAGACAGAAGCAGACCTTGCAGGCTGTGGAATCGCCTTCCTGCCAGAAGATCCTGCAGAACTTTCTACCTTGGCTGCACTGAGGAGACGGCGGCTGTCAGGAAAGGAACCCAGGAGAAACTCGTATCAGTTCAACAGGAGAAGTTCAGCTCAGTTGGAACTCTTGGGCTATGACCCACCTGGGACATCTTTCTCTGCTTGGTCCCCTGAAGAGCCCACGCCCTTGGAAGAAAAAGTGGTCCCAATTCCGGAAATGTCCCCTAATACAACCTGCTGCCCCAGTGCCATTGTACAGCCAGATTCATTGCCACCTGCCGGGGAACTGTCCAAAACCGTGGACAGCTCAGAGTCTGGAGATGAAGCTTCAAGCACTAAAGAGCCTTCTACTCCTGCCCCCAAACCTGCATTGGCGGAAAACAGACGAGAGCTGGAAGAAATTGAGGAGAATGAGACCAAGGCTGTGGCCACCTCTCCAGATGGGAGATACTTGAAATTTAACATTGAGATTGGAAGAGGTTCCTTTAAAACGGTTTACAAGGGTTTAGATACAGAAACAACAGTGGAAGTAGCTTGGTGCGAACTGCAGGTAAGTTCACATGTTACCCTAAGACCTATATTATCTGTATACATTCTGCACAAGTCATTGTCACGCCTTATGGAGGGCTTCTACAATTCCAATATATAATTACATTCAGTATTATATTACTGGGGCCATCAATGGAGAAAGGGGTAGTTGGAAACAGCTAGTGTAAAGCCCTAAAACTTTAGTAGGTTTCTTAAATCAGTGAAGTTAAAGTAGTACATTTGGAATGTCAGAATGACACATCTCTACCTGTAGCATGGTTTTCTGAAAGGAATTCAAATGCCCTGCTTTTCAGTGAGGGTGTACTTAGCATTTGATGCATATTTCTTCTACCAACCTGAGTGTAGAAATTATGTATATATATATATATATATATATATATATATATCTTATCATTATGATTAATTGCAAAATTAAGGATGGAGCAAGAGACATGCTTTTCAATTGTCATTGTACACAGCTCCAACACAACACAGTGGGGCTAATTTATCAACACTGGGCAAATTTGCCCATGGGCAGTTACCTATAGCAACCAATCAGTTATTAGCTTTTTAAAGCCAGCTGCAAGTAGAACAATGAATGCAGCAATCTGATTGGTTACCATAAGTTACTGCCCATGTGCAAATATACACTATGCATTCTTTATGTAATTATAAAGGAAATCATAGAGCTTACAATATTCATGTTGTTACATTGTTATTAAAATGTATTTTCCTAATTTTGTTGTTGTCAGTAACTCAGATATTGATAGAAATATAATAAATGTGAATGGTAGAGATTGCTAGATAATAGACAGATAGATTTATAGCTAATAAAATAATAAATAGATTAATAGATAAAAGGTAGATAGATAATAGATACATACATACATACATACATACATAACAGATATATAGGTGATAGATAGATAACAGCTAGATAATAGATGCCAGATAGATCGAGAGAGAGAGAGAGAGAGAGAGAGAGAGAGATGATAGATAGATAGAGAGAGAGAGAGATGATAGATAGATAGATAGATAGATAGATAGATAGATAGATAGATAGATAGATAGATAGATAGATAGATAGATGATAGATAACGCATAGATGGATAGATGACAGCTAGATGGTTAGATAGATAGATAGATAGATAGATAGATAGATAGATAGATAGATAGATAGATAGATAGATAGATAGATACAGAGTATAGATAGAGTATAGATAGATAAATTATAGATAGATAGACAAAAAAATTGATGATAGATAGATTAAAGATATGTAGATAGATACAAAATAAATGGATGGATAGATAGATAGATAGATAGATGATAGATAGATAGATAGATAGATAGATAGATAGATAGATAGATAGATAGATGATAGATAGACAATATAGAGATTGATGATTGATAGATTACAAATAGTTAGCACATAGATGGATATATGACAGATAAATAGACAGAGAGTCCAGTTTTGCTTTTTCGTAATTTGAATAGTTTGTATTTTTATTGTTATTGAGAGCGCACAATTGTATTCCATCATATATAGACAAAGTTCTGCAGGGGGAATAGTGCTGACTGTCATCAGAGTATGAATAATTAAGATCAGGCAATTCCGTATCCAAGCAGAGTGTATCTCTCAGTCTGACAGCAACTCAAGCAGATCTGTTTCAAGTATTAACCCTTTGAGCAGTTTGATGTATTGCAAAGCCTGTACTCAACTGACTTAATTCAATGTAAATCCGGGTTGTAACTCTACCTAGGTTTTCTTGCAACATCTCACATATACTCTGTATTTAGATATGCACGACTTCTGCACTGAGTATTGCATCCTCACGAGTCTGACACTTGCTGACAAATCAAGAGAACTTGTTGAAGTTTAGGGAATTGCTTATTTCAGCATGCTCTACAAATAAATGGGAACAGAGATGCGACTTGTTAATAAAAATGTCAGAGTGAAATATAAATGGGGTAGAAGTGAACAATTTGAAAGCAAAGGGGAAGTAGTTAATGTTAGGTCACGTATAAATTCTTTAAACAATTTAGACTTTCTTGTTACTTTCCTTCATTTGTCTCATAACTTCATCACTGAAAGATCTAGCTACTCTCCTGCTTTTCTTGTCAACCTTTTAGTTAAAGCTGTTCACATAACTGGTGTGCCTCCTCCCAAGGGTGCAGCTATGAGGGTTGCAGTTATAGTAACCAGGCCCTAGAACTGTTGGTCACGGACACAAAGCATTCAATGTTTTACCGTACAATAAAAAATGCAGTGGAAATGAGGCCAATGATGCAGGGGTGAGGGGGTATAGGGAAATGGAGGGAGTCAGATAAGAAACAGTTTGTGATTGAGTCAAGTTTTAAAGGGGGTGTAAATCTTTCATAACAGTGTTAATCAATTGAGCTAGACTACAACTCGCAACATGTACTACTTATACTTATTAAATACGTGTTACAGGATTATGATAGTGGTTGTCCGGCAGCATCATGGAAACATTCTTTAAAACAGTAAAGTCATTAAGCCCGTTTGTATCAACAAATATCTAAACTACATTATAACGTCTCTTCTGCTGTCTGAGTTTAAAATAATATCGTCAAGCTACAACTGCACAGTACTCTCCCTATGTAGAGTAACTGCACAGTACTCTCCCTATATATAGTAGCAAGGTGACTGGCATGCTGCAGTCCTGGATTCTTATTGGAGATCCCTCTTACATGTACACTGCACCGTCCCTGCCTTCCTGATATTTGATATTAGTATAGAAAACCCCAAACTGCCTAGTAATCTCCCTATAGGTTACTAAAGGACAAGTGCTGTACTGTATCTCTGGCTGGCTGGATTATTATTGGAGAATTGTCTTACATCTGTAATTAACTTTGGGTACTTTTTATTGGTCAATTTGATTGGATATTGAATATTATTGGATATTGAAGGCTTGCAATAGTTACTTTTTCCAATTACTTTCTATTTTCTATGTTTTCTAATATTGAAGTGCAAAGTGTAATTTTTCACCTTCTAAAGCAGCTCGGTGGAGGGGGTCGCCGACCCTGTAAACTGTTCTAAATTGATATATTTAGTTGCTACATATCTTATCTTTGTCCCCGCTGAGCATCCCTGAGTTTCATTACAGGCAACTGTTAGAATTGAAACATAAGTTGCTAATACTCCAGAGATGCTTCTGAGAAATGGATCAACTAAATGTTGCAAAGCCACAGAGCTGCCAGATACACCAGACAGGGACATTCAACTTTAAACGTAGATTTTGAATAAATGGTAAAAAATGGAAAAAAGTATTTTTTTTTCTCAGGAAAAATCTGAAAACAATTGAACTGAAAAAAAAGTGTTTGGAAAGTGAACAACTCCTTTAAAGGGACACTAAACTGCTCACCACACTTTACTCCAGTTGTTGCTGAACTACAAAGCCTAGCACTGAACAAATGTATCCTTTATCCCCATGTTTAATTACAGTGTAATATAAATGAAGCCAAAATGACATAATAATCTTAGTATTTAAGATAACTGGCATAGTGCAGATAATCAGTATTCTCAGTAGTGAATTATCTTGCATCTATAATTAAGATTATGGTCAGTCAAATTCTCATTGGTGAATTGTTTTCCTTGTGGAAATAGTTTTTTTTCTCTGACAACT
The DNA here is from genome assembly GCA_038501925.1 of Xenopus petersii. Lineage (NCBI taxonomy): Eukaryota > Metazoa > Chordata > Amphibia > Anura > Pipidae > Xenopus > Xenopus petersii. The sequence continues at coordinate 105,618,875 of CM076688.1, read as the reverse complement.
TCTTTAGAGAACTAGGGTGCTGAGTGAGACATTGGATCTCCCAGCATCACTGACTGTCAGAGAAATAGACCAAAGTACAACAGATGTCACGAGAAGTTGGTAACTGGCTCCTCTTGTTGCTAGTTAACCCGAGGGAGAAAACAAGGATCTATAAATGTGTCTTGCAAGCCTAATAAACTGTATATATAAATATGTAAAGGAATTATGCACCCATTGCGTGCATGTTTTATAACAGGCTTTCATTATGTTTCTTTTTCGTTCCTTAGAAGGTAAAAGCAGTTCCTAAGTGTAACTGGACCCAGAAGAGGATAGTGACATAGAATAATAATAAACAAGGTGACTGGTATTTAAAGGACCATAAAATCCCAGCAATGGAATGATACCTTTCTATGGAAACTGAGTTACTTAGTAGGACTTTGCTATGAAGAGCAACTGCAGCATGCTCCTTGTGTTTGCACTGTGTATAGCTTTTCCATGGTAGGAATGGCAGCCCTATGCTTGGCACGTAACACAGTGCCCTCTGTGCTCCTGCAATGCATGCTGGTTACATCTCTAAAAATGGCAACTGCAGATTTAGATACCCGGTATTAGCAAATGGTAAAAGAGCTTCTGTATAGGGAAACGTGACAGTTTCAGTGATTGGTTACATTTATGTCTAGTGTGACTCTTAAATGAATAAATAAGGAAAATATAATAATATGTGTGCAGAGGGGAAGAGAAAGAGAGAATGGAGCAGCAGGGCAAGGTGCAAGGCTGAGGCTGCACAATTCCCATGGTAGCAAATGCTCATGGGATTAATAAATGAAGCCTCAGATGTTCTTCAGCTTCAACTCTCTATAACTGATCATGGGAGTTGTAGTTCTTAAACATATGGAGTGCAAAATGTAGCTTGTCTTTAAAGAAAGTGTTCAGTATAAAAATAAAAACTGGTCTGTGCTAAATAAAAAATGTTTTTAATTAAGTTAGCCAAAAATGTAATGTATAAAGGCTGGAGTGACTGGATGTCTAACATAATAGCCAGAACACTACTTGCTTTCCACTGATTGGTTACCAAGTACTGTGACTTGAGGGGGCCATATGAGTCATAACTGTTTTGAATCTTAGCTGAATGCTAAGGATCAATTGCAAATTCACTGAACAGTTATGTCCCATGTGGCCCCCCATTCAAGTCGCTGAATAAGAGTTAGAGAGCTGAAAAGCAGGAAGTAGTGTTCTGGCTATAATGTTACACATCCGCTCACTCTAGTCTTTGTTCATTAAATTTTTGGCTAACTAACCATTCAGTCTATCTATTTTCCCCATTTTTATTTTTACACTGAACTGTTCATTTAAGCTTTATTACTCAAACTTTTCAGTTGGCGTAACAGCCTGTTAGCAGATTCGGAATCACCCGATACCAGCAGAGGGATTAAACACTGATAACCATTTAAGGGGTTGTTCATCTTCCAACACATTTACTCAGTTGGTTTCAGACTGTTCACCAGAAATAAATACCTTTTTCAACTACTTTCTATTCTCTATTTGTGACCATTTTTCTAATACTGAAGTTTAAAATTTCATTTTTCACCTTATGGCTTTCTAAGTAACTATGGGAGGTGGGGGTCTGAATGATACAGTTAGTTGATACATTTCTTATCTTCGTCCCTAAAGGCAGCTGTTACAATTGATAAAATAGTTGCTAATATTCCTCAGATGCCGCTGAGTAATGTATCGACTAATGGAGCAAATTGTAACAGTTTAGAATCTACACTGAGCTGCCAAATAAAAACTTTTTTGGGAAACAGCAGTAAGATAAAAAATGGAAGGTAATTGAAAAAAGTCTTTATTTCTGTTGAACAATATCAAAACAACTGAACTGAAAAAAAGTGTTTGGAAGGCGAAAAGGCCCTTTAAGGTATATTTTACATTTTGAAGAGTCCAACTTATGTAGTGGGTACCATAATGTACAGAGAGTTCTACTGTTTTCTACAGGTATAACACCATAAATTCAATTGGGCTACATTGCTAAATTATTATTATAATGAAAGTCCATATAGTGCGTGAAGTGGCCTGAATTCCTTCCAGAACACAAACGTTCTGTCCCTGCTGATCTGGCACACATTTGTCTCACCGATTTGTTCTGCTTGTAATGTGTTTTCCTTGAAGGGCCCTTAATCATTTCAATGCACTGATGTGTTTCTTTTGTGTTTTTGTAAGGTATATATACAGTATTTACCCATCTACCCACAATTTTGTTGATCTGACATATGGAAGTAGGTGGAAACTGGTTACCATTCCTGTTTAGGGACAGGACAATTCAGAACCAACTATAATGGGGATGTTCACCTTTAAATTAAGTTTTCATATGATATAGAAAGTGATAATCAGAGACAATTTGCAATTGCTTTTCATTTTCTATTATTTGTTTTTTTTTAATTTATCTAGCTTTTATACTGCAGCTCTCTTGTTTGACATTTCATTCCTAATTACCCTAGTAACCATGCATTTATTTGAATAAGAGACTGTAATATGAATAGAAGAGGGCCCTAATAGAAAGATGAGTAATAAAAAGTAGCAACAGTGATACATTTGCAGTCTTACAGAGCATTTGTTTTTAGATGGGGTCAGTGACCCCCATTTAAAAGCTGGAAAGAGTCAGAACAAAAAAGAAAAAATGAAGGCCAGTTGCTTAGAATTAGCCATTCTATAACTTACTAAAAAGTCAAAGGTGAACCACCTCTTTAAACTTTTTAAACTGCTAAAATATGTCAGCTCTCCCCATATTTGTTGGGAGTTTCCTGGATTTAAGCCCTCGCTCAAGCGAGTGCAGGTACATCGGAGCACTGGGGAGCTGCATGTCCCCAGTTCTCCTCAGCAAGTGGCTGAGCGGCATGCCACTCCTTATAACTTGCCACCCTAGGCCTGGGTCTTTGTAGCCTTGCCACAAATATGGGCCTGTTTAAACCCTTCTCCTCTGGTAATTTTCCCTGAGGCTTTACTTACCTGCTTCATAGAAATACGTAGAATCGTCACCTGATGTCTCAGATAACATCCAAAGCAATGGAGCAGGGAGTGCGAAAGAGATGGAACAGGGCCATATTTATATAAAAGCACCAGAGGGCCTGTGGCTAGGGTGGCAGCTATATTTAATTATGAAAAATAAAATATTATGCTCCAAGATCACTTCATATCCAGATTATCTCTGCAACAGCTCCAAAATAACTGACTATTACAATTCCTGGGTTACCTGCACTTATTCATTGCAATTAATTATCACTTTCCCTTTCACGCTTGGCGTGACAACAAAAATTAAAGGCAAGTTTCAGTGTATATACGCACAGAGATTACTGCACTTTCTGTGTTGCTCTCACACACACACAGTTCTAAAGATTTTTTGTACTGATACAATGCTTATATACACAGTAAGTTTTCTTAAAAGAAGACACAAATGCATCCTTTTCTCTACAATACAAAAAAAAATGTGTTGGGGCATGTGTAGACATTCCTAAGCCCAGTTAATTCCCCATGCTGTTTGCACACACTCATCATGCATAAGACACAAGGGGGGCTATTTATCAAGCTGTAAAATTATGTATGACAAAATAACAAAGTGAACATTGTTGTAAAATAAACTGCATATTTATAATGCTGTGTCTTTCCCCCTGATGCCTGACCTGACACCATTCACCATGATTATGGAAATGTTTTAGGAAAGCCAAATTCACTTGGGAATCCTCCCCCAGTGAATACAAACTTTGTCTTGGCCTGTGCTTCTCCCCTGTGAAAAAATGCACCCAGTGTCGGAATGGCCCACCATGATACCGGGAAAAGTCCCTGTGGGCCCAGATGTCAGTGGTCCCTCATGTTGCTAGACATTTGGCCTATTTCATGGCCATTCCCTATTTCTATGGGAACAAAGAGGCTAAATAAACGGAATAATAGAATATAGTATGTAAAGAAAAGAGACTAGGAGAATAGAGGTTGAGTGAGAAGAGGAAGAATAATAGTTCTGAGAGTGGGCCCCTGGGCTAAGATTAATTGGTGGGCCCCTGGTGGAAGGGTTTTGGGTGGGCCCCTGGTGTCCCAGTCCAACACTGAATGCACCTTCATGGTCCTTTCTATTCTTTCGTGTTCATAGGGATCTCCTACACTGCACATGGCCAGTACATGCACAGCATTGTACATTTTTCATCATTAACATAATGTTCTTGAGCACAGTGCAAGAAATCCCTTGAACAACAAGCTCAAACCCAGGAGGATGAGTTTTTTTTACATAGGAGGAACACCAATCTGGGAAAAAGTAAGTGATATTATTTGTTGAGTGGTGCCTCACAAATTGGCAACCCCTGCGTGAATTTGACTTTCTTGTCCTTTAAGTAGAAAGGTATATATTCAGCTTTATGAGCCAGAAGCAGTCCTATGTACATCTCAAAATCCACCCTGAAAGTGGGTTCACTATATAGTGAACATTGTACCCCTCTATTGTGACATATAAGGATATTATACCATATACCATATACGTATATTGACCACATACAGGTCATGGAATTTTGAGGTGACTTTTAGTTTCCTTGTATTTTACAGCAGTGGGGTTTATTATTCATTCTAATACACAAGTTTCAGTGAGTCATGTGACACAAATTGCTTCACTAAGCACCAATTATAACCGATGAAATTACTAAGCACCGTTTATAAGAATATAGTCTACAGCACATTATTATACCACCCAGTTCCAATATATGGTGTATATCCTAGGCAAAATGACTTTTAACTTACAATTTGATCCCCTTTTCAGTGTTCTCTAGATGATATTATAATACCTTCTACAGAACATAAAGTTCTTCACTACACCGAGCCGCTTCTTCCATGTGCTTCTTCAAGGAGTTTCATTATCTGATGTGCAGCTACAATGCTCTTTTGGCACCATGCAGAATTCTGCAAATGGTGTGCACACGATTCTCCCTGTGCCCCCACCCCACACTGTCAGCAAACTGCACCAGAGCTCCTCCAGGAGTTTGGACTCCTGTCTGCCTATGTCCCTTGTTGTTGCTTAAAACTAAGATAACCCATACATGCAATTTAATTTCCATAACCAGACAAGATTGCATTAACAAAGAGCTGCAGTCAAGTCAGCTGTGCCCCTGTATTTTATCATTTGGATTTCATATGAAAAGGGGTCTTTATAGCTAGTGAGGTTAAATCAGCATTAATCTGGAGTTCACCGGTGTCTGTTATCAGTCCAGCAAAGGCGGGACACAAGGAACACTTGGTACTGAAAAAGCTCTGTAATCTTTAGATATGGAACGGTTTCCTTATAGATCTAGCTTGCTTATGTTCGTCATTTTTAACATTAGGATATTACATCGTATGAATAAAATTTGTAGAAACTGATGAGACAATAAAAAAAAAAGTCATTATTAAATGGCAGTGCGAATCAGTGTGGACCAACCTGTGGATAGGATATTCTAGATATAAATGGATTTGGCACCCAATATTATTGATTTGCCTACAAGGAGTATTAATTATATCTTTAAGATCAAGTACAAAGTACTGTTTTATTATTACAGAGGAAAAGCTAAGATCGTTCTGCTTTCTGGATAACAAACCCCATGCCTGTCCCAACGTAATTCCATAAATGTTGTACAGAGGGTTAAGAGTTAAAGATTGCTTCTGTCAGAGGGTTATTACATGAAGACACTTCTTCCCTCCTCCCACTCCTGATCCTCATGCTGCAGATCTCCGCAGGGCAGGGATCTTTAACTGTCCACAAAGCTATAGCAATAGGGATATAAATAGACCTCCACAAGTGGTGCTCCAGCCAAACATCTCTTCCTGATTACTAAAATCTGCATTGTCAGAGCAGGGATTCAGACTATTATATCGCAGAACTATAAGAAGAGTAAATAAGTAAACTTGATGTATGTCTTGTTTGCTTGCAGCGTTTGCATTTTTAGATATTCAGAGGGGTCATTTACATGAACAGTGTAATATCTGTATCTTCTTCTAAACTGCCAACTCCAATTTCCCCCAGAATTGTTACTCCCTGCTTTTTTAACAACAACACGTATTCTAGTAGGTCCAGCCAGCCACCAACAGTTCTATCTCTATATAACATCCTTTATATATGCCCCCTGCATGATATGTCTCCCATTTTTGTCCTGACCCTACATTACCATCTTTCCACCAATCCAACAGTAGCCACTCACTGCCACTTCCCTATCAATTCTCTTGGCTTTCAGTCCTCCATCAAACACTGACCGGTTATAGAGCATGAAACTTGTCAATGGGACATATTTACTAAAACTGGGCAAAATAGCCTCAGTGCAGTTACCCATAGCAACCAGTCAGAACATCAATCTGAAGCAGGTAGAATACTGAATGCAAATAGCTGATAGGTTACCATGGGATCCTGCACCAAGACAGTTTGACAGTGTTAGAAAATGAGCCCCAGAATTATTTCGTTTTGTTATGTGGGGAATTAAATGAAGGTGAATGAGCTTTGTATGAAGGGGAGCATCTATTCTTTAAATCTGCAGGTGGCTCCTGAGTTTTCTTCTCATGAGTCAAGCAGAAATCCTTTTTAAATAACCGATCCATAACATATTCCTCAGACATTAATGGCTTTGCTGACCTTGTTCACACTGCCTGACTTTGCTGTAGTAAAGCTCGTGAATGGCTTCAGGCCACTTGCGTAGGAATGCTGTGGCATTATCAGCCTGGTGGAATGTTCTGAAACCTTAACGAGACCTTTAATATCCAGCCCCTGGCATGTGCTGGGTGACTGGTAACCACAGATCTGTCACTCTTTCAAGGTTTAATCCCTGTAGTTAACCACGGAATAACCATTCTGATTTTCACAGTGTGCTGCATTACCCTCGAGTGTATTTTAACTGCAACCAGTCTGACTGGTTAAATTTATGTCATTGATTATTTTTAGCTTACAGACAGTTTTTGCCGGTGGGGGATTCACTTAAACGTAGTGTTTTTAAAACAATTCTTGTACAAATGCAATGAAGTAAACATTGGAAATAGCAATGATACCCTCCCTGGTAAGCACAGAAAGGGGCTGACTTGTCGGACATGCACTGGCAGTACCAGGTAACAGGTATAAATTGATATCTAACTTGTAAAATAGCCAAATCCCCTGAACAGTTAGGGAACAAGACTTTGGGGAACTCCCCCTTCCTTTGCAGCCCATCAAAGCAAAGAACTAGCACCCACCTTCAATACTAAAGGTAACCCAGTGCCACTGCACTGTGTATAGTTCAACTATTGCTCTTTACTCCACCTTTGGTATGAATTAACAGCATCTCACCTTCAGACATCCCCCCTTTTAATCACTGTAAAGGGATCCAAGCTTGCAGGATTTCAGTATTCACTTTTCTATGAAATACAAGTTCTTCTATCTTATCTACAAACCCTGGGATCAATAAAGTCTAGTCTTCCTCTGAACATAAACACTACTTAATACTCTCCCACTATGCTTTTTCTATGTTATTCAATCCAGCTGGACACAAACAGCTTCTCTTGTATACAATCCATCAGTCCTCCAATAAACCCCTTCCTTCTGCCCCATATTCCCTTTAATATTCTACTCTTGTCTGTTATAGCCCACACACCTATCAAACCCCAACTGCATTTGATATAAAGTACAAAATACATTCTATTTAAATGAGTTAAGCGGAGAAGCATAATTGACGAAAAGAGAAGTAGGAGTAGAAGTCATGTTGTAAAGCTGGAGGGTGGCACTGGCTTGCTCACATGTCGCAGTAGGAAGTAGAGTTCTTATCTACAAACACCTACCCTTATGTCAGCTGTGTATACATGATATTGTTTTTTTTTTTTTGTTGGAAGACCTTGTCCTGACACTCCCTGCTGCTAGAAACAAATGCATTGGTCCTTTGTGTGACATGGTATAGTACAGTGACACTTGTTTACAAAATAAAAGGTATAATAATGACACAATTGTGTGTACTTATACAACACTTTAGGTACACACGTCAAATGCATGCCGAGAATGCCCATGTATAAAGGCTCTTATATTTTGTTCATTAGGCTACTAATACAAAAGTGGATGATTAGTTATAAGCAAAGACAAGTATTGATATTTTGTCATGTAATACTGAAAGAAGAGGGGGCTTTGCAAGCATCACAATATTGTGATGGCTTCACTAATATGATTTAATTTTTGGCTCAGTGTCTTAAACTGGCCATATGCAAGTTGATAAATGCTGCCGACTTGACCACGCCAGACCAAACTGGCAGTCTATGGGTCCCACTGATCAGCCTGCCAATCTAATACCTGTCTAAAAATTGGCTGGCTATCTATGAGACAGGTTTGAATATCCCATCAGGTGAGTAATGCATAAGAAATTTCATGAGGTCCTTACCAAACTGATACGATTGGATTGGAGTGGATAGCCAGATCTGGCAGGGATCTGCTTGTAAAACTGAAAGATCTAAGTAGTGGGACAAATGTGGCTGACTTGATCTTTTGGCCCCTGGGCCTGTGTTTGAAATTGAATGAATCAGTGGCTGAATATGTTGATGGATCATTAAAACCTAGCAATGAGTTGGTACCTGGTGAGGGGTATTTAAAACCTACCCTCTTGAACATGTAGCAGAACTCTTTAATTGGTACTAGCCAATTGTTATTTTAAAACCCACCCTCTTGTATATATAACAGGACGTTTGAGCTGATACACACCAATGGGTATTCAAAATCTACCCTTTGTACCAGGACTCATGAGGAAGAATGGCTGTGAAACACTTTTATGGAACTAAGGATGGCTTATATGTATTTTAATATGGTCTTAGGTAATGGTACACAAGAGGGGATTTATGAATGAAAAGCAGAAGGGGCACTTTCTGCTGCACTGGCTTAAAGTCAACATGAAACTGCTAATTTAAGTAACAGGCAATTTTTTGTCAAGGTTCAAAATGGGACCTATTGCCCTCTGTGGAGCCAGACATAAAGGCAAATGGCTAGTTCTAGCTGCTTGGAGTTTTTTTGGCTATTCTAGCCAGTGAAATGTATGCATGCCTTGTAACCTTTGGACTTTCAAGAAACACTATCCAGTGCAGTTGTAATTTACTTCCTTAGTCAGCACCCAAATGGATGGAAACTGCTGGAATGTTAGTAGAGGTTATCTATAAAAGGATGGAGATCTATAAAAGGATGGAGATGCAGACTAAATTGTAAGCTCTACAGGTCAGGGACCTCCTTTCTCATGTCCCTTTAGCACTTAGCATGAAATCTTGAATGTAACTATCATGTTTATATTTATATTTTATTGACCCTGGTGTGTTCTATTACTGTAGTGTCCTACTATACGGAACTGTGTGCACAATCAGTGCTATACTGTATAATTCAAAATATACCTATTGACATACTTTGCCATGTTTTAGAGCAGGTGTGTATTATTTATTAATATTTTAATGGCAAAACACATATCCAAGTGTCACTAACTGTATGTTTACGAAAAAAGAGGCCTCAAAATTGTAACGAGGGCAAGAGTGAGAAAAAAACTGCTCTAAGGCTAGTACCACTGGGGATGATCTTTGGGCCTTTTATAAACACAGGGCCAGAATCAGGCGATCCACTGGTCTCCACACACAAGGTTTGTGTGAAAATGCAAGCGTTAAAGGCCAAGTCAACCTCAAAATAAAAATGTACCTAATAAAAGAAAACTTAATTCTAACCAACTTTCCAATATATATTTATTAAAAATATTCAGTGCTTTTCAAGTTACAGTATTTGTAAAAACAATTGCAACTGAAAGCAGCATTTGCTTAACTCCATGTTTTTACTTGTAATAATGTTGCAAAAGTTTTAGGTTCCCAGACAGGTCTGTTAAGCATCTGCCTTGTCTTACTTTGTATCAATCAGTCTCAACCACCAGAACAGAGAATAGAAAGGGACTGACAAACACTGCTTTCCATAGCAATACATACATAGCAATATAAATAACTTTTAACCATAGAAAAATTTAATGAATGTATATTGCAAAGTTGCTTAGAATTGCTTTACTTTCATTAGGCAATCGAGGCTTGATCTGACTGAACTCTTAAACCTCCCCCAATCGACATCTGCCTAACTTTTGGCCAGATATCGATCGGGGAAACCCTTCTGAGGGCCCCATACACTGCCCAACAAGCTACCGACTTAATCTCTCAGCAGCTTATATCTGCTTGTGTATGGGGACCTTTAAAAAATATAGAAAAAAGTCATGAATGTATATTGCAAAGTTGCTTAGAATTCCTTTTTTTTTTTTATTCTGCAAAATTTTTTTTTGGGGTTGACATTCCCTTTAACCTCCTGTGGCCCTAGCCTAATGGTGGCCATAAACAGACAGATATAAGATGTTAATTTGGCCCCTTCATACAGAACAGGCAGCTTATATGATGTGTTTAAAGGAGAAGGAAAGCTCCAAGACAGTTTGCCCTGGAGGTTTATGCTGAAAACAGGAAGTCTGATACAGAAGCCCATGTGTACACAATAGAAGGAAAGAAATGTGGTGTTTCTTTTGACAGAGGACTCAGAGTAACATTACTTTGAGGGTTTACTGGTGTATTTATATAGACCTTTCTGAAAAAGCTTACTTAATTTTAGCCTTTCCTTCGCCTTTAAGGGATCTTCTGATTGATATCTGCTCGTAATTCGTCTAGGATTGAAAAAACTGTTGGACAAAGAGTGCATCAGGGCCAATGGAAGATCTGAGTTGGCCCCCTCAAACAGAACGGATCAAACTGTGTACGGCCACCTCTTTTACTCTTTTCACTATTAATACGATTGATATCAAGCTTTACTTTTATAATTTTCACTATTAATACAATTGATATCAAGCTTTACTTTTATAATTACAGCTGGTAAAGCAAGCCTATGAGAAAGTTAACACCTTTTCTGCTAGCATGTGTGTGGGCTCATTTACAATAGTGTGCAGAATGATGTGCACTCATTTTGGAAACGAGAGCTACAGACACATGGTGAATGGAAAGGTGTGACATTCTGCAGTGTTTGTACAACAGCCACTACTTTGCTGGGTGCTAGGATTTGGCCTCATACCTTAGAAACCAGGTGCATGGTTTTGTTGGATCAACTTGCATTTCTGCTTTGTACTTCTTTCCTAAGGTGTGAGGCCAAATCTACGTCTCATACTGGGACTCCAGTGTAAAAAATAACCCTCTGTGTTGTTATGCTTGAGAAAAAGTACCAACTTGTATACTGTCACATGAACGTAATTCCACTGTAACCTCCCAGAGATAACAGCAATTTGCCAGAATTTTACAGATATCAGTGCCACTTTTCTGAAAGATTATAAGTCCATACTGAAGGCTCAGCTCCAAATACACAGTATTTCAATGTTATTAACACAACAGTGTTTATTTTCTTACTTGCAAATGTATGTTTATTCATATAAGAGATATCTGCCATGTTGTTTGCTCTGCAGAGCATTTGCACAATTTAATTCACAGGCCCTAAGGGCTAGTCCACACGGAGAGATAGCGACGCGCAGGCGACAGTTTTGTATGGGCGCCTATGTAAAAACCCCTGTGCTAACCACACGAGGCGATGCGCTTTTCAACAGTCGCCTGAAAAAGCCTGGCGAGGCATTTTCAGGCGACTGTTGAAAAGCGCATCGCCTCGTGTGGTTAGCACAGGCGTTTTTACATAGGCGCCCATACAAAACTGTCGCCTGCGCCGGTTGCGGCGACTGTCGCGGCGCTTTGTCGCCGCGACCGCAAACTCGTCGCTATCTCCCCGTGTGGACTAGCCCTAAAGAAACAGAACCCACCCAGTGGCCAATTTGGATAATACTTGGTACTTTGCAAAAATATTTAAGAAATCATTTACAAACGTATCCGCAAGTGTGATCACACTTAAGATAGAAGCAAATGTGACTACTGCTAACCCACTTCCCAGACTCCAACCTTCCACAATTCAAGACCAACTAAACTTCCACTAAAACAAAAATGTATATATATATATATATATATATATATATATATATATTTATATATATATATATATATATATATATATATATATATTTATATATATATATATATATATGCTTTTGGCGTACCAGATTAAGAGGTATGTCTTCATATGGGTAATAGGAATTATATGTGTATAAACAAATTGAACGTATTAGACCAATGAATATAGAAGATTCCTCCCATTAAAACTGTAAGCCTTTCCAGACATGGCCGTTGGCACTATGTTTAGACATCTCTGAATGTATATGTGTTTATTTACTCTATTCTACCTTTTTTTGAACTGCATCACACTCTGAACGGTGGTTTGTACATTTACAAAAAATTCTGTATAACAATAAAAACAGTATTTGTTCATGTGATGTTCAGGGTTTAGGACGGTACATGCCAAATTGGTTTGATATTGTAACAGTAGCGTGAGCTGATTTCATTTGAATTCCAGATTGGATAGGAGGGGCTGGAGTTGTAGAATAATCTTTTTATAGCAGAACAGTTAAACTGAAAGCGCTGGTTTGTAAGATTTTAGCTGTGGCTGTCCTTGTGAAAAGTAGGATTGGTTTGTGTAATCTCTGGATTGCACATTCCAAGGAGTTTGTTGATAAAGACCTGACAAAGTATATTCTAATTTTAACAGGAGGGGTTCTAATTAGCAGAGGTTCAGTGGAAAATAATTAAATAGCCTGCCATACACATTTTGTAAATCTTGAAAGGAGAACTAAATGCTAAAAATAAATATGGCTAGAAAGTGCATATTTTATATACTCAACCTACTGCGCCAGCCTAAAGATCAGTATCTCTATAGAAGTAATGGTCCAGGCCTTCGAATTTGTGCACAGGAGATTACCATCTGATAGGAGTTGGTTGGTTAGGAGTGTCAATGACACTGCACATGCTCAGTGTGCTGTGACAGCTTAGCTTAGGGGTAGTCACAAATTATCAAGCAGAAAATGAGAATTGTGTGACATAGGGCTGATTATTACAGAATCTGAAGCAATTTCTAATCAGCCTTATATTGTAGCATATATATATATATATATATATATATATATATATATATATATATATATATATATATATGGGCAGATTTACTAAGCCTCGGGTGAATATTCAAATTTCAAAAAGTTTGAATTTCAAAGTAAATTTTTGGATACTTCGACCATCGAACAGGCTACTTCGACCATCGAATTGGACTTCGACTCGAACGATTCAAATAAAAAAATTGATCGACTATTCGACCATTTCATAGTCGAAGTACTGTCTCTTTAAAAATCCTTCGAATTCAATACTTCGCCAAGTTAAACCTACCGAATTGCATTATAAGCCTATGGTGACCTTCTACAAGCATTTTCTAAGTTTTTGGCATTGAATAAAAATCCTTAGATCGATCGATGAAAATCGTTAGAATCGTTCGATCTAATGATTTTTAATCGATCTATCGAATGCTTTCAATTCGATGGTCGAATTCAAGGGTTTTAACCCCTCGAAATTCGACCCTTGATAAATACCCCCCATACTGTATATACAGTATACTGTGAGTCAGTCCCTATGCTCAGGTAAGTGACAGCAGCACAGAGTATGTGCTGTTAATCATCAGAATAAAAGATTGGACACTGCTAGGGGTAAAATCTATTTACACTTCAATTGTTTATAGATAACGAACGGTTGAATTTAATAGCAAATATGAACAGCCTTTGGGTTTTGCATTTAATATATCAATGTAAAAATTGCTCTAATTCTTTTATATACAGAAGGCTCATAAAGAAACTCTTTCATATGTTCTTCATTTCCCAAGTTGTTGCTTTGGCTTTCTATGTGCCGGTTCCTTTTTTCACTCTGCTGAGCACTGGCACATTATGACGTCTGTGTAATGTACTGGTGTCTGCTGAAGTAATGCAGGAAGCACAGTGACATGGTCCAGGTGACAGTTCTGGAGCAGAGATGGCTTTATTCTCTTGGATATGAGTCTCGACATTGTCCGTGGATCACAGTACTTAACTGTTGAACGTCCGCAGTCATGTCCTCGCCCTGTGAAGAATATTAGCTTTTATTTATTATATACCACTCTGTACTGAAATGGAATATAAATTAATAATTTTATTTATTTATTTTTTGTAAACATATCCCCTTGTACCAATTTAATGGTTGCACATACTTCAGTGTATGGGCTTCATGGCATGACACACTTGGTGCAGGGGAGCCCTGTACTTTGAATTTGCATGGTACAGGTAGGATTGCCACCCGGCCAGTATTTTATTGGCCTAGGTGGTAAAATACCTGTCAAGGTCGGAGCTGGTCATCCCAAAACTTTGACATCACTCTCCGCCCATTTGTTGTTGCCTCCCTGCTGGCAATGCTAGGTACAGGACATTGCGCCTACAGGCATGCCATTTTACAATAGCAAATTAAATACATGACTGTTGGGTATATTTATCAAAGAGTGAAGTTAGAGATCACCACAGTCCGCTAGAGTGAAGAATCCTATAGAAATGAATGGAGAGAGGCAGTATTTCACGCCAGCAGACTGTGACGATCTCTAACTTCACTCTTAGATAAATATACCCCCGTGTCTTTTCATCTCTGTAACGAAAATTAAAACTTACCCTGGTGGTCCAGTGGTTCAGGGGGGGCACCCGCTGCGCCATCGGCGGGGACGCCCGCCACACCAGTCTGTCTCTGCTGCCATGTTGGTTCCTTATGGCGCGCGCAACCGCGTCTCGTTGTACTTATTGACGCGGACACGCAATCGTCTGACGTCTTGGCATGAAATTACCGATATAAAAGGCCCAGTTGGGCTGCTAGACATTGCCCGTGATAGGATTTGATTCCTAGTGGTTTCCTGAGCCTTGTGCTAGTTCCTGTTTTTTTTAAATCTGTTCTGATCTACTGTGTTTGACCCGGCCTTGCATTTGACTTCTCTGACCTCTGAAAACCTGACCCTTGCCTGAAACCGACTTTGATTCCACTTGTCCCTCCTGATTGACTTCCTGGTTTGACTCCTGCCTGTCGTTTGATTACGTTTCTGCCTCTATCCCATCTGATTGATTACCTGGTTTGACCCTAGCCTGCCTGACAATCCTTGCAATCTACCTGCTTCGATTCTGCCTGTCTGACCACTAATTTGCCTATTCCTGCTTGTACTGTGACCTTTGGCCTTAAAGACACTATCTACAGTCATGCCCCTCTGCCTATCCAGAACCCTCATCTTGCACCTCTCGTTTAAGTCCAGGTGGCATCCAAGTAAGCCGAGGGCTCCTCCCGGCTCGTGCCAAAGGCAAAGCCGAGACCAGGGTGCTTGGTGTTTGTTCTGGTGTTGGGTGCCGACCATGACAATCTCATTTTGCAGGCGCAGATGTGCAAAATGACACTGGAATTCTGGGAGAGAATGTCGCACTATATAAAAAACATGGCAACTTATGGTAATTTGTGGCACTTTGCACTTGCTTAGTTAATGAACTTCTAAATCACTTTCTATAACATTTAATAACTTCAATATAACTCTATTGCCCATTATAAAAACTTTCACAAACTCTTCCTGTTGTGCCCTGCCAACTGTCGCTGGATTTGTTATGTACAGTAAAATCAAAAGGAAAAGTTAAGCTTTTGTCACCAGTAAAGCGAGCACTGGCTTTGCCAACATGTCTAGCCATGTAGTATTAACGGTAACAGAACTGGACAATGAACATATTAATGACGTGGGGAGGGTTGATCTCCCTGGCTTTGGGCTCTCTACTTTTTTCATCCGCTGAATTCATTACTGTTCTAAGCATTGCTGGCTTCATTTACCGGGGAGGGAATTCACTACCTCTGTTGGAAAGCTGGCTTATGAATTATCATCCATTCGTTTAATTAGCATTCATTTTTCCATGCATCCAATTCAAGCAGCACTGCCACCTGGCTGGATTTGCACCAGAAACATATAGGATGCCAATTTTATTGATAGGGAAAAAATGAAATAAAGGAAGGCTGGTAAAGACTAGAGGATGGGGCCAATTCTTCAAAATAATTCTTATTGCAGTCCAACTCACACCTAAGGCGTGATTGTTTTGAATGATTTAAGGAAAAAATATTTACAAAACTATGATAGGTTCTGTATTTTATTCATATAGCATGTGTATCTGTATTATTTTCATAAATCCAATTAGTCATTAGATCATGGCAGATCCTTCTACCAATGTACAATAAGTATTTTCCCCCTTTGGTTACATTCAGCGCCCCCAGCAGCCACACTTAAACATCAAATGGAGAAAAACAAACTCATAGCTGGCAGCTTGAAATCATTTTTGTGAAATATCTAAGGTTTTATCGAAAAGATTTATCCAAAAACGTGTTGAGGCAAGTCATGCTTTGGTTTACAGAAAAGGTTTTAATTACTATGGTTACCTGTACTTCCATGTTCTTGTTTTCTAATACAAAAAAGGAATATCTTTGGGTGGGATTGTTAAACTCCTGTTGCCCTTAAGGCGCAGCATACTTTTCTGATCTGCCGTAGAATGGTAGTGAGAGTGCGGTTTGCAACTAGTCTGCATTACAAATGCGTAGCCCATTTAGATTATTAGATCACGAAATATCTGTAACAGTTGTACATATGATAGTATTAGGTTTGCTTTTGCCATGCTAAGGGGGTTATTTATCAAAATCCGAATTTATCTCATTATTTTCTGAAATATAATCCGACCAAATCTGCGCTGGTTATTTCCCCTTATTTATCAATACATTCTCCTGAAAAATTCCAGTTTGCTGAAAAAACTCAATAAAATAGTGGAAAAAATCACTAAAGAAAAAAACACAAACATTTTGTATTTTATAAGAAAAAAACTTAAATTGTTCGAGTTTTTGGCATTCTGACTTTAATAAATAACCCCCTAAATATAATATTTTGTTATGCAAACCCTTTAATTCTTGAATTAATAGAAAAGGTTTAATTCACTGCTGAGTAAAGATCATAGGCTTGCAAGGGTGCTGGTGAAAACCTTTGTTATACTTCTATTGCAATAGAGATGTTGCTCAAATAAAGTTTTTCTGCTTTTAGCTTATTTTTCTGGTGACCTTTGTGGTTTTTAAGTGCCCGAATCCCCTTTTTTTGTGGTTGAGAAGTTTGTCTAAGGTGGCAGTGGACTGCAGGTTAGCACAGATGGCAAAAATTTGCTCCGGGTAACTTTAAGAGCTGAAACTCTAATATTTAGGGTACTGATACTGACACAGCCTGAGAGCATACACACAGAGTGCATCTCGGCAAGAAGATGCATACTTTCACATTTTTGGGCCAAAAAAACAGTGCATGTGCTCAAAGGCTGTGCTCTTGTAAGAAGGGAGTGCGTTGACTTTTCTATGCATTGTCTGACCAGCCCTGTGTGCCATTGGCTTTAAAATAGAAATTCAAATCTTCTAGTTGCATTCTCTACACTAGCGATGCGTCCCCATCTTCACCCCTGTCTGAGAGTGAGGGGGGCAGAATCGGGAAGTTCACTGGGGGCAGACTTGGGAGTCTATTGCAGCTTTGTGTAGTAATTCAGATAAACAGAAAAGGAAACATTATTTGGAACTCTGTGGACACTTGCCACGGGATGAGAGGGCAATTTAGTGCATTTATAGTATAAAAAAAGGGTTTAAAGGGGAGAGGAATGCCTTTTCCTGTTTTTCCGTGCACTTCAAATGTTTTACCCACAGCAATTGCCATTCATGTCAATGAAAAGGTATTTTGGGGGCATTGTTGTTGGAGAGATGATGAAACACCCCATGTGCCATTGTCCCACAGCAAGCAATGCATCAATATGGAACTTCATAACTGAACTTGGTGTTAAACTATATACTTTCTGTGCTGGTTCTTCAGTCATACCTTGCCTCTTAACCATATTGATTAGTGGGTATAATGCTAAATGATCCGTATTAAATGCATAAAGAAAGCAAAAAGAAGACACACCTGGAAAGGAGTTAATTCGCGTTTTCTAACCAAAATCACTGGAGTCAGTGCGGGAATACAGGTTCTAATTTTGCCCAAAGCATTGGACCTCCTGCTGCAGTAATTATGCTTGCCTGTTAATCAAAGAAAAGATGTCTTTCAAGTTTTTCTTATGGCCATTATGAGGTCAGGTTGGTGATTATCAGCCACACAATGAACACCAATTCTCTCAAGGATAAAAAGAACTGCTGCAGGTCGAAGGTTTAACATGTGCCCTAATTGGATCCAGATTTATTAGCAGAGATGCTGTGAGGGTTCTGTGTGTCTCTCACCAGGACGGATATTTCTGCTTTCACTCAATCTGGCAGGCCTGTGTCTTAGCCTGCACTGTGAGATTCATTAAAGGATTATTAAAGGATCAAACAAATTCTGTACCATAATTTGCTCTTTCGAAGGACATAGAGGTTCCAGATGATGTCACATAAAAACTCAATAGCTAGAAACAGGTTTGGCCAACCAAGCAGTCATGTGCTTTTCCTTGGGTAAATGCATGAGAACATCGGGTCCACATCAAGAGACTAAAAGGACTCGAAAGGTCGCTAGTGAGAGACTTTCAGTGAGGTTGCTTGGGGTTTTTAATTTTTAAAACCGCATAATGAAGTAAATGAAGCCCTGCTAAAATTAATGCAATATAGCAATTCCCACTGGGCGTTTGCTAGCCAACATCTGCCACAAGACGCCAGCATTTGCGTTTTTCAGCAGAAACGCCAATACACCCAGGCAACGAACCAATATTGAACTCTATGGGATCCGCAAGTTTGGAAACACACAGCTGAAATATGGCAGCCAAACTTTGTAAGATGG
Organism: Xenopus petersii; assembly: GCA_038501925.1. NCBI lineage: Eukaryota > Metazoa > Chordata > Amphibia > Anura > Pipidae > Xenopus > Xenopus petersii. Next base: position 105,600,136 of record CM076688.1, on the reverse strand, counting down.
ATTGCACATTTCTAAGCATTTGTTATATGCTGATGACGTAATTACATTGCGTATTGACTATGAGTCCAGCTACATTTTGCATGTAAATTGCTTTTACACTTGGCTTATTTTCCACAAAAGTTTACTAAAATTCTTCCGAATGGGAACGAGACAAACCAGAAATGCATGTTGGGAAAAGAAAACTACAGGCTGAAAAACACACATTATCATGCGTGTGTGGTTTTGATTTACGCTCGACCACAAAAGTTAAAAATGTAGAAATGCCCCGTGTGATCTAAAATTTAAAAACACGACCAACCCTAAGTCTTGTGGGTGTTAATGATCCAGTCCTGTTTTTTTTAGACTTGAATTTAAATGCTACAGTGTTGGACTGGCCCCCCGGGATACCAGGAAAACTCCCGGTGGGCCCAGGTGTCAGTTGTCCCCCTTGCTTCTAACCATTTGGCCTATTTCATAATCATTCCCTATTTTTTATGATAAAAAAGAGGCCTAATAATGGAAGTATAGCATAGTAATAATAATAACAATAATAAAGTATAGTAAGTAGATATGAAAGACTAGGAGAATAAAGAGATTGACTTCAGAGAGGAGGAATAATAGTTTGGAAAGTGGGCCCATGGTCATGGTTTACCAATGGGCCCACCATCTAAAGTTTTCTGGAGGGCCCCTGGCATTCCAGTCCGACACTGAAATGCTAACATTAAATAAAGTCTCAATAATGCTTGAAGTTGATCATTATCTCTCTCATGACATTGGACATCTACATAGAAAGCTGAGTTGAGCTGGAAGGAAGCAGCTGCTTCTCACCTAAAATTGTAGACACTGTTGCATATACAGGTATGAGATCCCCTATCCAGAAGCCTGTTATCCCCACATAAATTAAGACCAACTACAGACTCCATATTAAACAAATAATTCAGTTTTTAAAAATTATTTTCTTTGTAATAAAATAAAACATTACCTTGTACTTGATCCCAAGTAAGATATAATGAATCTCTATTGGAGGACAGGCAATTCTGTTGGGTTTATTTAATGTTTACAATGTTTAGCAGACTTAGGGGGTTATTTACTAAACTCAAATTTTTCTGTTTTTTTTTTAAGCAAAAATTAAAATTTTTTATGGAAAAAAAACCTTGAATTTTTCGAGATTTTAGAATACTGCCTGTCAAGGTCCTGTATAAGTCAAGAGGAAAGGATCCTATCCAAATTGGAAGTTATTGTGGTCTGCTCTGGGTTTAGGCCAAAAAGCCAACCATTTCGGAGTTTTCAGGCAAAAGCTTGATTATGGAAAAAAGCCAGAAAAATTTGTATGATTTGGGTTTTCGATCGATTTTATCAAGTTTTTATGTGATCCAATTAAAGGAGAACTAGACTCAAATTTTTCATGGAAAAATTTTAGTACACCGCCTGTAAAGGTCCCGTATAAGTCAAGAGGAGAGGATCCTATGCCAATTGGAAGTTATTGTGGTCTGCTCTGGGTTTAGGACAAAAATCTAACCATTTCAGGGTTTTCAGGCAAAAGCACGATAAAACTGAGTGATTATGGGGAAAAAAACAGAAAAATGTGTATGATTCTGGTTTTCGATCGATTTTATCAAGTTTTTTCATGATCCAATTAAAGGAGAACTAAACCCCCGTACAAAAAGCCCCCCTAAACTGCCTGCCATTGCAGGGAGGGTTAGGTACGGGGGGTTTAGTTCTCTTTTAAATTGCGTTAATTTAATAATAAATAAGCCAAATCAAGCATGGGAGTTTGGTCAAGCTTTTTTTTTCATTATAAATATGAGATACAATTGGATTTTAGTAAATGAAAGTATGGAGATTACAGAAAGACACAGTATCTGGCACCTCAACCCACCAACTCAGCAGCTCTAAGAAGAAAGACAGAGATAAAATAGGGTGTGGGGGGAGTAGGTTGTGGTGCCACTTTTAGGGAGGATCATATAAATTGATGTGAAGATCAAAGTAGTTGGGCATTTGCCAGTACATGTATTATGCTTACTGATGTGCAGTTGATAATGACGTGAGTAAGCAGATTGAACTATACAGTGCGATTTTGGGCATTTTGCCCCTTTATGGTTTGCAGGGAGGCAACAGAATGTTCAGTATTGCCCCATTGATTGCAAGAGCAGCTGTCAGTAATTGTGGGTGCTCTTACCAGTTAGACAATTCCCTATCCTATTCAACCTAGGTTAGCGATTATGCCTACAATAACTTGCTTGTAAAGTCTGCAAACCAGAATGTTTTATTATGGCAACAAAATAGCATTGTATATAATTTCCTAGAAGTCTCCAGTTCTGCACATAAAGTGTGAGACCCTTTTAGTCCAGTATTGGTATTTCTAATGAAGTTTAGGCTACATTTAAAAACCAGTTTTGCAATATGATTCTCGGAACTTGAAAAACAGGCTACATTGGAAAATATAACTCTCACTCGGCCTAGAGCAGGTGCATTGGGACTTGAAAACAATTGAGGTCAGACACCCTTTTCATGGTGTTGATCTGCCACTGACTAAATTGAATGTTTCTGGGACAGAGAGTAGGACACAGGTACTCTGCTGCCTCTTTGTAAAGGAAAGTGCGAGCTCCCTGACTGTAATTGCAGATAAATAACACTGTTTCTTTCAGAACATAATATTGATCCAGCTTGAGAACATTGAGTCTGCTCTAGATAATGTCATGTACAGCGGCAGGGCAATAGCTGCTAACAGAAGGGCATACTTTAGTTCTGATAGTATATCACCTGCAAACCAGTAGCTACTTGTTGCACTTACAGTGAATTCAAACTTCAAGGGAAGTGTCTGTTTAAGGAGTGCAGGATACAACCCTACTGCTTTAATCCCTATTATTGATTTTTCTTTTTCTTTTTTGCTCTTTGTTCTTTTTATCCTTTGTGTTGTAGTCTGGTGTGTGGCCCTATGGAAATACACAAGTGAATTACAATATAAAACGTTATACAAGTATAGCATCTATTATCTGGAAACCCATTAACCAGAAGTTCCAAAATATGGGAATGCCATTCTGGCCTAGACAAGCAATGTGTACTATGGCAAATGCCAAAGGGACTGTTATAAACCTGCCACAGACCAGAGCTTTATATTGGATCTGTGAAGGGCTGTTTGTTCCTTTCTTTATTTCAAATGCCAGAGCCTATTTTGAATCTCAAATCAGGCATGATGCCATTTCCCAAAGAGTCCTGTTTAAGCAAACAAGTCTTAATTAGTTTTTTTAAACTATTTCAGTTTTCTCTGTAATAATAAAACAGTACTTGATGGTAAATAAGCTTCTTAAATTTAAGTCATACCTCCCAACTGTCCCGTTTTCAGAGGGACAGTCCCTCTTTTGACAGCTCGTTTGTACTGGAAAAGTCACGATTTTCTCTGCACTGAACAGCCAGAAAAAAAAACAATGTTTCTAACTTCATTGGCTTTTGGCAGAGAGCCCAGAACAGCCACAGCTGCAAATAAGATACTTTTGTAACAATTTTGAGATAAGCCAATAAGTAATAGGTCTCTTGGGAGAAGTTAGACTCACAGCTAAAAGGGCAATTCACCTTCATTAGCAAAACTGTAATAACTGAAAAAAAAACACAGAAATATGTTCAAACGTTCTTAACCTGCCAAATTTTGTAAAATGAACATGGTAATTAGCGGGTGTGCGCATAAAAAATTGCTGCACTGCCCACGGCAACTTTTTGAACCTCTTTTTATTTCCGAAATTTTGGCAGGTATGTCTAAGTTGCTGGCAAAACAATCCTATTGGAGTTTATTTTAGGTTTAAATAGCAGACTTACAGTAAATGGGTGGCTCACCATAATTAAGTATGTTATAGAAAGACTAATTCTTAGCAATTTTTCAGATGGCCTTCATTTTTTCTTTTTTATAGTTTCTTTAATTATTTGCCTTCTTTTTCTGACTTATTCCAGCTTTCAAGTGGGGATCACTGACCCCATCTAAAAAAAATGCTCTTTAAGGCTACAATTTTATTTTTATTGCTACTTTTTATTAATCATCTTTCCATTCAGGCCTCTCTGATTCATATTCCAGTCTCTTATTCAAATCAATGCATGGTTGCTAGTGTAAATTGGACCCTAGCAACAAGACTGCTGAAATTGCAAACTGGGGAGCTGCTGTATAAAAAGCTAAATAACTCAAAAACCACCAATAATTTAACATGAAAGCCAATTGCAGATTGTTTTAGATTATCACTCTCTGAATCATACTAAAAGTTAACTTAATGGTGAACAACTCCTCTAAAGAGATACTGACATCAGAAAATAACCTTTTTTTATTATCTGTCATAACATTGTCTTGAATGCTATTTATAATTTAGCCATAAACGTATTTGCTAGATGCTTTTACATTACCTTTCTTACTACCGTCTATGAGGGGGCTGCCATATTTGTGCAGCAGTAGTCCGTTAGCAATAGAAACTCCAACTGACAGGTTAACATGGGACAGTCACTTCAAGTGACAATTACATACAAAAGTAGAACTATCAGCGAACAATTATCAACATGACCTATAACTTCTGATGTAGATTAATGTCTTGAAAAGAACATTTGTAGTGTCAGCATCACTTTAAGGTATAGTGATCCAAACTGTGGCAAGATACCTTATCCAGAAAACACTAGGTCCTGAATTTGCAATATGGAGACCCTACTTTGAGCCAACATACAGTTACAGTTGTACATGGCTTTGACAGTGTTTGGAAATATCCTCATACATCATACTCTTCTGCTTATTTTTCCATCCTTACTCAGAATAATACATAGTACATCATGTAAGTATTTATCTCCAATGCTCTGAAGGCTGCAGTAGAATCTCAATTGGGCTGCCTCCTTTCCTTAGGTTTATTAATCTGTTTTTTTTCTAGATTGGCAGAATGCACTGCAACATATCTTTGCTTCTCAGGTCACTAATCCAATAAAGCAGCAATGTCACTAGTGATTTGACTCCTAGTTCTTAACCCTTTATCCTCTTCCATAGTCTCTATGGCTCGTTCTTCTGTGTTACCATGGTGAGAAGCAAGTAGTCCCTGCTATGCGTGTGATGATTCTCTAGCACAAGGTTGGATATGGAGGTTAGTGTGCAGTTAGAAGGGGAACTGATATTTCTTTTCTTTAGGGACAACTTGAAACAAGCAATTGATGGCTTTCTACAAAACAAAGGCAGGAAAGGACTAGAACAAATATAATTCCAATACCTGTTCCTTAATAACTAACATCTCTTGATTTTTCCTTCATTTTCTTGAATATGTTTTTAAAAATGTTCTCATTAGTTGATATTAGAGATCCACTTTTAAAATTTTTATGCAGCTACTAGTATCTGTAAGGGCTGAACTCCACGGCACACTTACATCCGTCACGAGGCCATGCGACGCGTCGGATGTGCAGAAGAGAATGGAACTTAATGTAAAATCGTGGGTACAAACTACATTTATCCAACTGTCGGTTGGTTGCAGCACGCAGTGTTTTCATCCGACAGTAGGATACATCTAGTTTGTACCTGAGATTTTACATTAAGTTCCATTCTCTTCTGCACATCCGACACGTCGCATCCATGTCATCGCATGGCGACGTGTCGGACGTAAGAGTGCCGTGGAGTTCAGCCCTAAGAGGCATATTTGTTTCAAGAAAATAACATAATATTGCATTCGCCTGCATATTTGAGTTATGTGAACTCACATTTTTGAGGTTTATCAAAAAACGAATACAAAAATACTTAAAGTTTAACCCAATTTTTAATAATTCTGCCTGTATGTGTTTGATTAAAGCATTTTGACCAAATGGTCCAGTATCAGTCTATGGTGGAATTTCTACTCAACAAAAAAGGACAGAACATTTTATAGATTTTTCCTTACTTATTTTGCACAATATCAACCCAAATACCTACAGTGTGTAAAGGTGGGCCTAAATCCCAGGTCCCAACCTTGCTGTTTCGTCATAGGTGAATCAGTTGAGCTTAATGAGCTACAACCCAAGGCAAGTTAAGGCTCAACTATATCATGTTCATCATTGCATTCCAGCCCACGTATTTATTTTCAGAGCAGTAATCCTACTGATTGCTAAGCATTTGATTGTTGGATAACGTCTATTTCCAGCCAGTTTAAAGAATGCTTTCTGTGGCTTTGCTGTTCATTGCAAATGAAAGAAAATAACTACCATCATCATTATTGCAGCAAACAATCAGGAGAGACATGTGAAAGTAGTTACGGGGGCCCATGATAAATAGGGTTTCATTAGGTTCAGTGAACTGTGTCCCCGGTTAACTTACCCAGTAGAAAACAAAGATAAAAAATTGGCACTGACATCACTTCTAATTTGTCTTTAGTTATGGAGAAAAAAAATAGTTTCCTTTGAAACAAATGAGTCCATGGCAGCTATTGTCTGCATAGCCCACAGAAGCATGGATGTAGTCTACCAGTCCTTTCTTGGAGGGATCCAATCAGGAAAACCTCACTACCCCCTTGTCAGAAATAACATACTGTAGGTGTGGTTACTTTGACCGGGAACAGTTGGGACCCACGGAGGCTGAAATAGCAATTTTCTTCTTTTTCTTATTGGAACAGTTTCTTAGCCTTTATCCCAGTGGCTAGGGTGCCTTCTCATGGAAACATGGACCATTTTGAGCTTGGGGCAGGCAAAGCCCTAGTGACAGGAGGAGGCCTATTTATCAAAGGTCAGGTTTTAGTGGTTTTAGAGGTTTTTGAAACCACAACCAAACTCTGAATGTAATGTAATTTATTACAGATCTGATAAAAAAAAAGAACAAATCGAAAATACAGCTGAACAATGTGCTAAAAAATATGAGTACCTCAAAAACCTCAAAAAATTTGAGATTTTCGGACAAGTCCGAATTGATTTAAAGCGGTCCAGTAGGATCAGCGCAGTTCCCATTGACTTCTATAGGACCTTGACAACTTTTACCTGCCAAAGTTTTGTAAAGGTATCCAGAAAGCTCGGGACCTGGGGTATTCCAGATAATGGATCTTTCTGTAATTCAGATATTCATACCTTAAGTCTAGAGTATCATGTAATTCTTAACTAAACCCAATAGGCTGGTTTTCCTTCCAATAAGGATTAATTATATCTTCATTTGGATCAAGTACAAGCTACTGTTTTATTATTACAGAGAAAAAGCAAATCATTTTAAACAAATTTGGCTTATTTGGATAAAATGGAGTCTATGGGAAATGGTCTTTCCGTAATTCGGGCAACAGTTTTCCGGATAACTGGTCCCATACCTGTATTTTTACTTGTGGTTTTTACACTTAATAAATCTCACATTTTTACAGCTTTTTTTTTGAGTTCCAGATACAACTTTTTATACTATTGTCTTTTGAATGAGCGTCAAGTGCAAGAAAATGCATCAAGTTGCATCTAAAAAAAAATGCATTCAATTCAATTGCAATAAAGTACAACTCTGAAAACGTATGAGGACAACCAGGCAGAATACATTTAAGTGCACTCAAACCTGTGCGTCAAACGCATAAAAAAATGCCAGTGTGTAGGAACTCTAAACTTTGATCTGTCTACCGCAAACACATGCGTTCATGTTTATTTTTCCAGTTCTTGTATCCATTTTTTCCCCCTGCAATATATACACAAATATTATATCAGAAATATGTCATTAAAACTCATACATGGAAAGGGATCATTAGTTCCAGTAGACTCCACTTCAAGCCGGAATTTTTAAAAATGAAAGCTCTTTGGTTGCTATGGTTACAGTCACCTTGTGAACAATTGCAGACTTTTTACTAATACGTTTGTCGGAGGGGTGGCACATTTTCTAAGCAAACGGTGGGGTCCAAAAGGAAAGACAACTTCCTATGGTTGCTACACAGCTTTTATCCCAATATCTTTGTTTATGCCGGGGTAAAAGACCTTCAGAATATATATATGTGCTCATAGATTTAGTTGAAAGGGAGGAGGGGGGAATCTAAAATGCAAGTTGTTTACATAAAAAAAACTTTTTAAAATTATAAGCACAAAAATCTAATACAACAGTGTGACACCCTATATGCTCATTTTCACCAGGAAGGGAAAGGGAAGCAATTAAATGCTGTTAAGCAGCAGTTAAAAACTGAGCAGGTTGGGGGGCTATAAATCAGTTGCAGCTGTGGTGTTACTGTCTTGTGGTTTAAACAGGACCACACAACTGATTGCAAACACATTTTCACATCTAGTTAGTATAAATGGCGCATGTCCCTGCTTCCAAATATCCCCTGCACCAATGTAAACTTTATGTATGCCTGGTACTGTAAGTTCCAAAGAAGGTTTAGCACTGCATATGGGCCCACCCAGAGTGGTGCAATGGAGACCTGGTTGCAGGAAAAACATTGTTTATTAAATAGCTCTCCCTGGGATGGTTTGTCGGACTTGATGATGCTATTTGTACTATGTTCCCAAGTGGTGTTCCACAAGATTATGTATTGGGTCTACTTTAATTTAATTTATTCATTAGTGACTTATGGGTTGAGCAAAGAAATCAATGTATCTGTGTTTACTGGAGCTTGATTGAGTAGCCATTGGGACTGCCAATCAAGCTTCACTACGGCTGTAGGGTAATGTCACAGTTGATAACAGATAAGATAAGATACAATACCATGGTATTACTACTTAAGTGGAGATAAGTCGGGGCCAGAATGTCACTTGTGACTCCCTATGTCTATGAGGACAAAACTTTCTCAAAGAAGATAGAACTGCTGCTGTGAAATGTTTTATTTGCAGCTGCTGGCCAATCAGATGTTGGAGCTCATTAGGATAGGATAAGTGTTGGGTGAAAAAGTCTCCAAGAGTGACAAGTGGAATGGCATGCAAGTAAAGGCAAACCTGTGTCTGTCCATATACTGTCCCCTATATGGTGGGAACAACTTGTGCGAAATGTACAAGCTGGCACTCAAAGCGATTTAAACCGGGGTCAGACCCCTGGTGCGTTTATTGCGTTTCCCCCGAAATGCTGTGATGCAAAAAACGCACCAGGGGTCTGACCCCAGTTTGAATCGCTTTGAGTGCCAGCTTGTTCTTTTTGCTACTTGAGATTGGGAGTGCCATCTCCCTTGATAGTTTGAGCACCAATTGGAACCTCTAATTGAAGGGCCTGCATGTAAAACTCTGTACGGGCCCAAGTAAATGTTTCTCCCTCTAGGTGTAGGTCTGACAAAATCAGGTGCATTTCCATTGAATGATGGGAAATCGCATAGGGGGTTTAACCCCTGTTGCCATTTTAAATGAAAATGCAAGGGTTCAATTTATTTATTACCCCAATGGTCATGAGTCTCCCAGTTGTTTTTTAATCATCCCAAAAACAAAATATGGCCTCCAAGTAAAGCCGACTCATTCTTATGTTCCCAGAGGTGCACCCAATAGTTGTTTCCCAAGTAGCTTCCATTGGTTAGCAGTATTTTTAGGAAGCCTTAGATTCATTTGGCAAGGATACTCAAATTATATTATTTCAACAAGCAAATTATAATTTCATAACATGAAAATTAGCACCAATTATGTAGTGCCGTGAAACCTGTTGTAGAAAAGGAGACATATTCCTATTCTGAAATGAATCGATGGAGCAGCCAGTAGCACTGATTCATATTATTATCTTTAATTGTTATTGCACTTTGCACCATGGCTTTACTTATTCAAATCAGCTCACATTGCAATATCTGCATTCTAAACTTACCTATGGCGGAGTTATATATATATATCATTATATATGTTGTCAAAATAAACTACCTCCTCGTATTAAAAGCACTCAAGACACTGTCACTTGCTAATATGACTTTTAACTTTAGGAGAGTGTGACTTACAGTATACCTGGACTGACCCCATAAATGACTGTGTTTGTTGCCCATGGAGAGGGAGAGCAAGTCTAATATCATGATACATAGGCTTCTTTGTAACTGAGATTCATTAGTTCCATACAACCTGCAGGCAGTGCCATCAGGAGCTCCTTAGTTGAACTGACCCACTTCATATGTTTGTCCTAATACTCTCAGTATCAGTGCTAGCAGATGCTCATGGCCTGGATATGTTAATCCTTTAGTCTCCCCCTTCCTTATTTTCCTAGAACACGCTAATACATTTATTGCAGAGATTATACACCAATCACATCAGTCCCTGCCCCAGTGGAGCTTACGGTCTAAGTCCCCTATCACATTCATATCCAGTAGGATAAAAAATGTTAGGAGCCAATTAACCAACCTGAGTGTTTTTGGAGTGTGGGTTTATGCAATGGGAGTGCAGATATGGGCTCAGTGCTTAGGTTAGAATTAGACTAAAGCTGCAGCGTTTTTTGGGAACTTTTTTTGAAACAAGCCCTATCTACTCTATTGCACTTGGTCTGAGGTGGCGAAGGCAAGCCTGGCGCAAGAGGTAACGTTCAGTAAAATGCTCAAGGTAGTGAATTAGCGTAGTTACGTCCCTTCACCATAGCACAACTTCGTCTGGCGTAAGGGTGAGAAGTAGCGGTAGAGTAGCTCCACTTCGCTAGTGAATTTACGCCAGCACCCGTTAGTAAATCGGTGAAGTAACGAAATGACGTCACACTGGCGAATTTGCGCTAGCGTTAGCCGCTTCACCCTTTAGTGAATTTGCCCCTTAGTGCCTAAATGAGCAGTAACACCAAAAAATGAAAAGCATTTTAAAGTAATTAACATTATAATATACAGTTAGCATGAGCTGGTAAAACTGGTGTGTTTGCTCCAGAAAGAATATGATAGTTTATATAAACAAGTTGCTGTGTAGCCATGGGGGCAGCCATTTAATCTGGGGAAAAAGGAGAAAAGGTACCACGGTGGCTATTTAGCATAATAATAATCTCATTTACATATTTAGAAGTTAATGTTAGTCTTCCACCATCATGTCTCATTGTGAGGTCAAATAGTGATCATGTCCTACAAGCCAGTAATTCTGCCAGACATATGCTATTGCAGATATTGCAGACATGATACTGTGTGATAATGTGTGACTCACTGTAAAATTTAAGGATACAGGGATAGGATATCTTATCCACAAACATGTTATACACAAAGCTCTGAATTACGGGAAGGCCATCTCCCATAAAGTCCATAATTCTAATTTTTAAAAATGATTTCCTTTTTCACTGTAGTAATAAAACAGAACCTTATACTTGATGTTAACTAAGCTGCATGAATCCATAATTAATCTTATTGGGTTTATTTATTGTTGAAATGATTTATAGCAGGTTTAAAGGGTTAGATTTATCAAAATGTGAGATTAGAACTCATTGCAAAATAAACTCACCCATTTTCTAATCATTCCTAGGGGATTTTTAAACGTGTATTTATCAAATGGTGAACTTTGGGGCAGATTTACTAAAATATGAGATTAAAGTTTGCTACAGAAAAAAATTCACCCACGTTCTATTCATTCCTATGGGAGGTTTAGAATTTTATTTATCAGTGGGTTAAAGTTAGAACTCACTGTTTGATTTAAAAAAAACGGTTCTAAAAAAAGGAAAAAATAGAATGTTGGTGAGTTTTTATCTATTAAGCTCTAATCTCACATTTTGATAATTCTGCCCGTAAAAGTAATGTTACTTACTAATTGCTAAGATTGAAAATATTGTGAGCGGGGAAAATGGTCATGGACACTGTGTGGAAAAATGAATCATATGATCCCAATCAAAGCCTTTCAACACATACAGAAGGTTTTTCTCCGTTTGACTTCTGACTTTCAATTAGGGATGTGATGCACCAAATCCAGGATTCCGTTCGGGATTCGGCCTTTTTCAACAGGATTCGGATTCAGCTGAATATTTTGCATATGCAAATTAGGGGCGGGGAAGGAAATGGAGTGACTTTTTGTCACAAAACAAGGAAGTAAAAAATGTTCTCCCCTTCCCACCTCTAATTTGCACATGCAAATTAGGATTTGGATTCAGTTCTGTATTCGGTCGAATCTTTCGTGAAGGATAGTGGATTCGGCGCATCCCTATTTCAATCACTGTCTGCCATGATGTGTCAAGTGCACTAGTGTATCACTATATAAACCATTCTTTGTTATGATTCTTGGCAGTATATATATATATATATATATATATATATATATATATATATATATAGATAATGGGCAGAGTCATGCAAATAGTCCATGCAGAGTGATGTATGCTTGTTGGCTGAATATACTGAGACACCTGGGTAGGATAAACTGATCCCTCTGTGTGTGCATGATGGAGTCTGTCTATAGAAATGTTGCTGTGCTGCATGACTCACATAGACTTGACACTAGTCATTCTGAGCAAATCTAATATGCTGTGTAAGTAAACAGACCCTTAATGACTCTCTGTGTGCTATACAGTGCTAGGAGGCCACACTGAGAAAGGCTGTTCAGCTGGCAGTGCACAGAACCTTTCCTGGACAATGACGCCATGTATTGCTGAGCTTTCCTAAAAAGCTCTCTGTCACGTAAATGTAGTTGGCTTTGCTAAACGTCCTTCAATTATCTGTGACATCAGCCGTCTCCAAATGTGCGGGCTCCAAAGAACATAATGTATACATGGTCAAGAAAGTGGAAAATACTGCCTTAAAAATAGTGGATTATTAAACAATATGCTAGAATAGGAGGAAATTGCTGGTAAATATGTAAATGATGGTTGTACGCATCATGAAATTTCCGGTAAATTATGGTTATACACATCATTAACTATTCCCCCATATGATGTCATTATACGCCAACATTCAGGAACTTATCTTCTCGTAAGATTGCAACATGTTGCTATGCCCTACTTCCCATGAGCTAACCAATGGTGAATATATTTCCTAGGGACCTTTCGTAACAGAAAGTCACTTAAAGGGGTTGTTCACCTTTAAGTTAACTTTCAGTATGATTTAGAAAGTAAATATTCTGAGACAATTTGCAATTGGCTTTCATTTTATACAGGTATGGGACCTGTTATCCAGAATGCTCAGGACCTGGGGTTTTCCAAATAATGGATCTTTTCTGTAATTCAGATATTCATACCTAAGTCTACAGTATCGTGTAAGCCTTAACTAAACCCAATAGGCTGTTTTTGCTTCCAATAAGGATTCATTATATCTTAATTTGGATCAAGTACAAGTTACTGTTTTATTATTAAAGAGAAAAAGCTAATCATTTTAAAAAATTCGGCTTATTTGGTTAAATTTGAGTCTATTGGAAATGGTCTTTCCATAATTCGGACAATGGTTTTCCGGATAACTGGTCCCATACCTGTATTTTTACTTGTGGTTTTTACACTTAATAAATCTCACATTTTTAGAGCTTTTTAAAAAAAATTAGAAAACCACAAATTTTTAGAGATTCAAGGAAAAAATTCCAACCCCCCCCCTCTGAAAGCTGGAAAGAGTCAGAAAAATGGCAAATAATTCTAAAAATATTAAAAAATAAAGGCCAACTGAAAAGTTGCTTAGAAATGGCCATTCTGAAATATACTAAAGGTTAATTTAAAGACAAACCACACCTTTAATTGGTGCATCTTCCAGACCTTTATGTTTTGATGTCATAAGTTATAATGGGTTAATGTCACTTATTGGAGTTTGCACCCTATAAATGCAAATGGGGTCATATTTTTGTGCCCTGCTGTCTTTCTCCCTCACAATTGTCATGGCCTAAAGTGTCCCATTTATTTATTATGTATAGGAGGTGTGGTTTCACATAGTTGTCAAGACCACACAGAATATAGTAAAGCATATAGTATTTCAAATTAAACCTTGCTAATCCAAAAGTTTGATTCAAGAGTTATCAAGCCAACGCCCCACTGTTATAAGCAGCCAAATCTGGTTGGGGTTTGAGGGTGGGGCGATAATACTGATAAAAATCAGAGGGTTAATTAGGGACATGGGTCCCCAGGTGAATACATTCATTGCCCCTCCTTTGACGTATTAAATACATTAGAGATATAGGAGTTTTTAGTTTAAACTTGTGTGTACATTTATTTATTCATTAAAATCCTCATATATCAAGTTCCTGGCTAATGAAGCAGAAGACTGACGGATTGCTTTGGCTTACTGCACATATCGAGTAGATGAACCTTGGAACTGGAGCAAGACCAGGGCTATTTTTTTATTCTCTGGGTCAGGAACCCTGCTTCTGTAGCTCCTCTATTGTTACCATGAGAGGCACATTATTGAGATACTGGTGGTCTTTCCTAAAAGTTGCTCTGTGGACATTAATGTTCCACTGGTGTCTTGTCCCATCAGCAGCATGAACTGGCCTACAAGAGAACCAGGTTGGCCTAGGACCTTGTACAGGTATGGAACCTGTTATCCAGAATGCTTGGGACCTGGGTTCTTCCAGATAAGGGATCTTTCCATAATTTGGATCTTCATAAATTAAGGGGCATATTTATCAAAGGTCGAAGTTAAAAAAACTTCGAACTTCGAATTCAAAAAGACCAATCGAATGGAGGTCGAAGTTTTTTTGATTCGAAGTACAAGCGTACTTCGAATCGTACGATCGTACTTTGATCGTACTTCGATTTGAAGTTTTTTTAACTTCAACCTTCGATCTCCCAAACTCCCCCAATTGCCCCCATACAGGTTGTAGGAGGTCCCCCATAGGCTAAAACAGCACTGCGGCAGCTTTTAGGTGGCGAATGGTTGAAGTCGAAGTTTTTAAGAGACAGTACTTTGAATTTCGAAGTTTTTTCAAATTCGAATCGAAGTATGACTATTCCCTAGTCAAAGTACACAAAAAATAACTCGAAATTCGAAGTTTTTCACTTTGAAACTTCACCTCGACCTTTGATATATCTGCCCCTAAGTCTAATAGAAAATCCTTTAAACATTAAATAAACCTAATAGGCTGGTTTTGCTTCCAATAAGGATTAATTATTTTGTAGTTGGGATCAAGTACAAGCTACTGTTTTATTATTACAGAGAAAAAAGAAATACTTTTTTAAAATTTGGATTATTAGGATAAAATGGAGCCTAAGAGAGACGGCCATTCCATAATTTGGTGCTTTCTGGATAATGGGTTTCTGGATAACAGATACCATACCTGTATTATTAAAACCACCAGCCCTGAGTTTCCTAGTAAGTATGACTTTACATTCCTCTATCATTTCCTTGATTCCCCATGAGAATGTTATGATATGTTGGGGGCCAGCCACTGCTGTCACCTGAAGGCTTTCAGTTATTGTTTTACTGTAATGGGAATTTATTGCTGGCACAGCATGTATGTGATACAGGTATGGGATCTGTTAAAAGTTTCAAAGTATGGGAAGGGCTTCTCCCATAGACTCTATTTTAATCAAATAATTAATAATAAAACAGTACCTTGTACTTGATCACAACAAATATAATTGATCCTTATTGGGGTTAAAATTATTTTTTAGTAGACTTAAGGTATGGAGATCCAAATTACAGAAAAACCTCACGACTCGAGCATTCTGGATAACAGATCCCATACCTGTACCTGCAGATAAAACATGTGGATAGATTCAGCTTGCCCAGCATCTCTCTATGTAGCGTGTGGTTAAAGGGGTTGTTCACCTTCAAATATACTTTTAGTTTGATGTAGAGAGTGATATTCTGAAACAATTTGAAATTTAATTATTTAGCTTTTTAATCAGCAGCTCTCCAGTTTGTCATGTCAGCAATCTGGTTGTAAGGGTCCACATTAACCAAGCAACCATGCATTGATTTGAATAAGAGACTGCAATATGAATAGAAAGTTGAGTAATAAAAAGTAGCAATAACAATATATGTGTAGCCTTACAGAGCTTTTGTTTTCTAGATGGGGTCAGTGACTTGAAAGCTGGAAAGAGTCAGAAGAAGAAGGCAAATAATTCAAAAACTGTAAAAAAAAGAAAAAAATGAAGGCCAATTGAAAAGTTGCTTAGAATTAGCCATTCAATAACATAGTAAAAGTTAAAAGGTGAACAACCCCTCCCCTTTAATACTCCCCTAATCAGGGTCGGACCGGCCCGGTAGGACACCAGGAAAAAACCCGGAGGGCCCCAAGCTCATAGGCCCCCCGCCGGGCCAGACCCCCTCTCCCGATCTCCTGGCCCTGCAAAATAAAACAATTTGTGGCGCGCCTCCTTTTGCTCATGCACGGCGTCACAGTAGGGGGTCCGGAGGGGGGCCCTGGACAGTGTCCTTGGACAGGAGTCCTGGTGGGCCCTGGGCCCTCCAGTCCCACCCTGCCCCTACTGCAGCTCCAGCAGTAGTGCGCCAAATGCAAATTGGCCAGCCAGTTTACTTGAGGGGCAAATAGCAAGCCATTTTTTAACACTTTGCTCACTGCGTATTGGTATGAAAGTGACTCCCTAATGTGTCTGAAAATTCTGTTGCATAAAATCCAGCGTGCTATCTAAGGATAAATATAAGAACAAGCATTGTAACATGCGGTGTGATATAAAGGTCCTTTTGAGACAACGGCGCTGCAGTCACTTATTGAATGATGTGACAAATATAAAAGATTTGATCATTTTATGAGTGTTTTTATCGTGAGAGAAGCATTATGTTGCTGGTAAATCAGCATATGCGAAGGGTTAATGAGGAGAACTTGCGGCCCATGCTTTGCTGTTTATCCCCACAAAACATTATTTACTCCCCCTTCTGAGAACGATGAAGAAGGCTCTGTACAAAAAGGCTGGTCACAACCAGCTCTCGTATAAACACTTGCCACTACACAGTCTGAACCAGCTTGCTAGGAATAACATATCCTATTGTACGCCCTCCCTCCCCTTTCCCACCTCCTCCTTTTTATTTGTGAAGCCCGGTCCTGCCTTGCGATATGGGAAATGAGCGGCCGCTTGTTAATACAAGGCCCCCCTCAAATGCAGAGGCCCCTGGGAGAACTGCTGTAGCTGGAGCCAAACATTTCTTGGAATCAGCCTGGAAAACTGAAGAGCATTGAATTGCTTTTCTGCTTTCAAATAGCAAGTTAGAATGAGCCGGCTCTGGCGAGGCGGGAATGCTGGAGCTGGCCTTATTACGTGTGCCGTTGCTGTATATGCAATAAATGGAAGCCATGCAGTTTTTAATTGATAAGGTGAAATAACTAATATATTAAGGCACCCCCTCTGTGGCTGGTACACATGGTCACTGAAAATTGCACCGGAAATTTCTGTAGGAGCACCTCAAAGCAAACATCTTGCACTTCTTAATGTTCCCATTGCTCCTGGCTGGTGCATGCGCAGTAGAGTAAAAAGCCATATTTTTGCTAAAATTACAACTGTTTAATTCTAAAGAAGTACCCCAGGCCATTGTAGTTTTCATCCACCGAGAGCACCAGCCTGGGGGTATCAAGTAATTGATTATAATCACTTGGGGGCAGGGGCAGACTGGGGGGCCGGATCCCACCTGGGCCGCTGTCATAGGGACCTGCCCCTGCCGCAAAGCCCCCTCCAGACATCTGTCACAGCCTCAACCCCCCTTTAGTTCACGTGCATGTACTTTGTTTTGACGCGCTGGGGCCGGATAGGGTGGTTGGGGGCAGCAAGGGCAGGGAGCCAGGGAACGGTTTTGGGCTGGTAATAACTGTAAAAGAGTTAGAACAAAAATTTCCTGGAG
This sequence comes from Xenopus petersii, assembly GCA_038501925.1. Classification (NCBI taxonomy): domain Eukaryota; kingdom Metazoa; phylum Chordata; class Amphibia; order Anura; family Pipidae; genus Xenopus; species Xenopus petersii. The sequence continues at coordinate 105,582,620 of CM076688.1, read as the reverse complement.
CAGTGGGTCAAAAAAGTGACAGTCTCTGGAAACTAGGGATATTTGGCAGCTCTATTTTCTCAGATTTGCTGAGTCCTGGGGTTGGATTTGGAGGGGTGTGATTAATGGGACTTGGGAACAGTCATTTTTGCCATTTCCAGAATCCTTAATCCTGTGTGCAGGGGAGTAATTATGGGGGCGAAATCACGGGGTGACTCACGGTGCACTTGAAAACACTTGTCAACTGCGACGTGAAAAAAAATCACAGGTGATCTACTTCCTCTGTAGTGACGCCACTCTGTAGCATGAGCATGTCAGGGCAGGTCTGCAGTCATGACTGTCATGTGAATTACATGATAGCTGACCGATCTGGGAATGTGTATTGGAGTTTGGCAGATCACAGTTGTTATCCCTCAGATATCTATATCTATATACATATATATATATATATATATATATATATATATATACACCTTGCCCACAACAGGCAAAAAGGGTTAAGACAAGGTTCATTTGCTTCAAATTAATTCAGAATACACATTAATTCCACTACCTTCATATAATATATACATTTTTTCCACTATAGCAAGCCAGGGAATTCGGTGCTCTACATAAAGTGCTCAGTGGCTTTGAATATATTATTTTTGGCTTGTACATGTCCATTATTTAACCCTTTAAGTGCCAGTTTGTGATTGTTGCCTGGCAGTTTGATTCCTCATTGAATGACTTGTACCTGTGAAATGTAGATTCTATGGGGCAGATTCACTAAAGAGCGAAGTGGCCGCCGCTAGCGGAAATTCGCCAGAAATCCCATTTGCAGGGACATCGCCAATTTACTAACAGACATAGGGGACAATTCACTAGCGAACTAAACCGTCGCTAGTGTTCATTCATACCATATCACCAGGCGACTTTTTGCTCTGGCGAATGGTCATTACTCCGCAAATTCACTAAGATGCAAATTTTACTGAATGTTACTTCTTTTGCCAGAGTTTACTTCGCCACCTCAGACTAGGCGAAATGATAAAACAAAGCTACAGCCTCCTCAATCTTATGTCAGTGACATCACTGGCGACTTTTCTTTTTTTAAAGCGGGATTGCCTTCAAAAGTCCAAACTATCCAAAGAATTATGTGTGAAAATTTTTTGTAAACTAATTTGAGGGGCATGCCACATTTGATTAAGGGTGGGCTTATGTCTAGGTATTAGAGGATCTCCTCTGTCTTCATTATGGCCCATTGGACATGTGTTTGAAAAAGTGGCCATTGCAAGCATTTGCATCAACATTACAATTAAAGACGTCCATACGGCTTTTAGGTACCCGTCCTATTCAAATTAACCTAAGCGTGCTAGCGAAGTTTCGATAGGCAGAAATGAACGCTAGAGAAAAATTCACAATGAAAATGTTCGCCCAGCCGAAGTAACGCTAGCGAAAATTCACCAGCGTTCAGCTGCTGAGACGCAACTTTGCATATTAGTGAACTACCGTAGTGGTAACGAATTTTCACTTGGTGAAGTGGTGCACAGTGCAGCTAAGAGGTCACTGGCAAAAATTCGCTCTTTAGTGAATTTGCCCCAAAGAGTATTAACAACAAACAAGGGACTTACATCAAAATAACATTGGTTACACAATAAAACAATGGGATTACAGGGTTCTGCTCACAAGAGCTTGCAATCAACACATACAAATGTGTACTTTCATTATATTGATGATACCAAAAACATGCCAACATAGGGGCTCATTTACATACCTTGACGCAATGTGCAAAATGCAATCAACATGTTTTTCCCCACAATACAGCATTTTACCCCAGAAATTATATTTCAGGGCATCAGTAATGATCGGGTACCCCTGTACATCCTTAATGCTTGCCCTGAATTTTATACCTGTAGAACTTTGGTGTGGGATTTATATAGCCATCTTTTCTGAGATACAACATACACAGTTGTGCAGCTTAATTTATCAGTTTCTATCAATTATGTATGTACCTGTGTGCTCTAGGGAAGTTTCTGACTTTGTATTCTGGCACCGGATCAGCGTCAGTATGATGTAAAATTATAGGTGTTTTTTATGATATTTGCAGTCACCCAATAATTATTTCACCATTTATAATATTTTCCTTTATTGTGAGCACAAGAAAAGTATTCTTTTGAGTGTGAAGGGAGAATTAATTCAATCTTAGTCCTTGAAAAATGCACACACACAAGGCTCTGTTGGACCAGGATGGGGCACCTGGACCCCATGTGTTCTTCAGCAAGTAAGGACCAAAATAGCAGTTCCAATTGTGACTTTTAAATAAGGAATTGCCCAAAATATGTTGTACAAAAAATAATGATTTCGTATGGAAGTGTGCTATGGTTTTGCCTACAAAACAAACTAATGAATTAGTCTACTAATTAACAATACTCGTGCAAACATGTAAATCTTCCAGTGTGCAATAAAAAGTGACCCAAGTATTTTGCAATTAGGAAAAAAGTAAATGTCCTTCCATTATGGAAGTTCAACCTTGGGTTTAGGAGCCCGAGGATATAATGTATATCAAAAACAAAGTATTCTGCCCTGTAACTTTATTATTATTGCTTTTTAATTTGAACCATTCCATCACTCCATGATGACTGTTTCAGGAAAATGCAATGTATTTGTACTGTTTGGTTATATTAAAATCGAGTAACTTTGATAACAAGACGGGCGAGGGCCCAAATGTAAGTATAATGTAGACCCACTCGCATTTATTACCTTAGTGACTCTACTAGTAAATGTTTAAATCAACTTCATAGGTGCTTCCTTTGCCTAGACAATGTTTTATTGCTAACTGACTTAAGAGACTCTGACACACTGCCTGCATGGGACAGGCTGCTGAGAGAGGGATAATAATTTGATTATTTCACAAACTATACACAATTATATTTAAAAAATAAATGTATTTCCTTAAGTGGAAGCTTATTATAAATTTTCCTTTTTACAGTAGTTTCTATTTAAAAGTTGTAGTTTGTTTTTGGGGATAAATACAGTACCTAGACGATAAGGAGTGATGCATGAGCTTATATTTGTAGAAATCCTGGTGAGACAGACAAAATTTGGTTCAATGTGGGAATGATGCGGAAGTAGGGTAACCCATGTGCCCCCATGAATACAGCACTGCCTAATGCAGGCAATCGTGCAAAGTGCAGCCCTTTGTGCTCCATTCTAAGAATGCTAAACCTTCACATTAAGGCAAATACAGTAGTCTAAGAACTTATCAAAGTTGAGAATAATAATAATTCATTTGCCAATGCTTTTATAATTAAACATTACACATTATTTGAAGCTCAGAGATAGTGCTCAGCTGTCAAAGTTACCTTTCAGTGTGAGCAAGTATTATATTTATATTTAAGGTCAGGTCTGGGTGTGAAATATTACCCTGGCAGTTGACAACCCTGCAGAGAACATTGATGAATAAAATGTCCTTTCTGTTCAACAGGTTGCTTTTCATTCCTACTCTTTAGCCAACTGCCACCCTTTTATCAAGCACCATCCCTGGTGTTTAGCCTGTCTGCTCTCTCTTGTACATGTATTGGATTCATTATCTGGAAACTTGTTATCCAGAAGGCTCAGAATTATGGGATGGCTATCTCCCATAGACTCTAGTTTAATCATATAATTGAAATTTTTATAAATGTTTGCCTGTAATAATAAAACAGTACCTTGTACTTGATCCCAAATAAGAAAAAAATAAGCCTTATTGGTGGCAAAACAATCCTACTGGTTTTAAATGATATTTTGGCAGACGTAAGGTATGGAGATCCAAATTATGGAAAGATCCCTTATCCAGAAAACCCCAGGTCCCGAACCTTCTAGATAACAGTTCCCATACCTGTACTTCTTTTCCAGTTCACTGGGTCTCCAAGGGTCCTTTGATGTATTTGCCATGTTTCTTCATTATACTATGCAATTGGCCTCTTTGCTAAAATAAAAAAATCATAAATTTTTTTGGTCTTAGCTGCAGTGTTTTTCATCATCACTATCCCTTTGATCTCTTACCTGTGACTTTCCACTTTTTACTCCCTCTTCTCAGTCTTATATTTTTTTTTTTATTTTTTTTTTTTCCTTTCATTATCAAGTCTGAGTCCAGTAGCACATTGCAAACTACAAGAATAGTCCCAAAACATACTACAAAAATAAATGTTTCCATTTTGGGTTTTAGGGCAAGTCATTTTTCATGACTGTCTATCACCCCTGTGCAAGGAAGGGCTCTAGAGCTAGCACCTGACACTACAAATTGTGCGTGGAAATTGAGGGAGTAGAACAACCGAGGACAGAGCACCATCAGAAAAGCTTGTTCCTTCATTGACTACTTTTAGAGAGATGGCTTATGACTGCTTCTTATTTAGATAAAATTTCCACCATAGCAGCAAAGTAACCAAGTCAGTTATTGGGCCATGGAGGTGCATATACGTTCATAGTCCTAGAGGGGCATAATACTACTCTTAAACTGGCCATAGACGCAAAGATCTCATCGTTCGAATCAAGGATTTGTATGATTTTTGGAACGTGTGTGGAGAGCCCCGTCATTTTTCGTCCAGCGGTGATCGGTCGTTTGCTCCTGAAAATTTCTGTCTGCTGCGGGTAATATCCCTGCATGTATTGCAGATCGTACGATTTTCAGTGGGAGAATGTCACTAGCTTTGTCTATCGTACGATTGCTGTCAGGGGCAGAACATTGGCTGATCTGTTCTTTAACTACTTTATTTGGTCGGAATGGTAAGACTTTGATCTGAATGGTTAGTGGCATGTCGGGAGATGGGAAAGTCCAATCGTACGTTAATTCGTACAATTGGATCTTTGCGTCTGTGGTCAGCTTTAGGGTCCCCTTTGCATGTTGCACTTTTTCATGAAACTGAGTTGTACCTCATGAATTGTATATACTGAGGCTTATAATAGGGTATGTTGGGGGGCACGCCCATGTTCTAGATGCAACAGCTTTGGCAGCAAAAACTATACATGCTCATGATACTCTTCATGATGTTCAGAAATTGTTTCCTGACTTCACATCTGCAACTGCTCCTAATGAACAAGAATATCACGAGGCTGCTTATAACCATATACAGTATATTCGATTTTCTAATAATGAAAGTTTTGGTGACCAGTCTTTAGTAGAAAGGGGAAAAAAATCAGTTTCACAAATATGTGAACATTTAGGTGTAAATTTCTTGGCCATCCTTTTCCATCTATTATTTCTACCATGTTTTACTGTTGTTGCATAGGAGTTAGTAGTTAGGCCTGGCCTTCATGTTGTTTATTCATGATGTACTTGCATTGAGAGTTTAAGGTTATTTTTATTCAACTGAACATCGTAAGTGTATAAAAATACATTTATGACTTGTTCTTCAAGCAGAAACTAAAGAATAGCAAAGGCAACAGAAGCACTTGCTCACATTACTCTGTAAACTGTATCAACGACTGTATGACTGACAGAAACGGAGGTAGAGAAATAGATAGGTAGAACCTATTCCATACCCCCTCACATTTTGTAATACCAAGGTACAGTGGCTTTGGATATCATATTTTTTGTTGGCCTGATATGCTCAGACTTGGTTGGCCAATTTTGACCACTGCGTCTGAACATCTGAGAATGTATGTGTAAGAGATGCCCTTGACCGGGAACTCCTGAATAATGTCATTATGCCACACCTTCTCAATGGTTGTCATCATGGCTGCACTGGATCTGGACCACATTAGTTACCAAGGACAACATTGGTATGCTATACATCTGAGAATGTATGTGTAAGAGATGCCCTTGACCGGGAACTCCTGAATAATGTCATTATGCCACACCTTCTCAATGGTTGTCATCATGGCTGCACTGGATCTGGACCACATTAGTTACCAAGGACAACATTGGTATGCTATACATTGGCATGAAAGTCAAGCAGAAAGGCCCACTGAGGAGCCATTTTAATGATGTTACCTTGCCTGTGAGTACTCTTTTGTTCTTTGAGCTCTGTCTTGTAGACCCTTGCTTTGACTTAGACTTTAATCCTTGTTTACCATTGCAATGGACTTTTGCCAGTCTTGCCTTGGCTGCATGTGTTACTTAATTTGCTTGCTGTTGGCAGAAAACAACAACTATGGAAAATAATGGCAAGTACAATGTGACACTGAACACTTACCATTATTTTAAGTGGTGACCAACCCACAACCTAAACGACTAAAAGAATGTCTAAAAGGATTGAACAAGCCTGGATAAATCTCTTTAACACCTCCTATTATAGGACATTTTACAATCTATACAATACCAGCTGGGATGCAACCTTACTGACCAAGCCTGGAAACGGGCCTTTCAATTGATTTATTGCATTTCCATCTCGTGGTTTTGTATTTAAAACATAGCGATAAGGTTACTAAAATTCTGAATAACACTCGGGCTGCGCCTCTTTATTTATAGAACAGCTCAAGTTCTTCTTTGGAGAGGATTGCTGTTGGCCCTGCAGTGACAAACTACAGCTTTGGCCCCAGGGCATCTCTGATGGATCAGGTTACAGATGTGACCAGCACCATAGTTAGGATACTTTACTCCATTGCACTGACATGCTTAAGAGGTCATTCACTCCTGAGATCAAACGTTCTTTAATGACAGTGACAAATCCCTTCTTGGAGAGAAGCACAGTGAAGAGGATGGTTTATCCTGAGAGAAGTACTGTGCTCTCTATTGTTGTATATAATAAATGTAAGCTGATGATACATACGGCATAAGGCATTACTATGTGTGTGCAAGTATGTACATGCATATGTTTATATTTGAATGTCACTGTGCTGTTTTTCCTCATACTTGAGTTTATAGATGTTGCGTATGACTGTTCCCAGTAGCCCTGCATTACACAGGAGGACCCACTATAGCTTGAGAAGGCACACAATATGGGTCATTAACAAACTCAAGTGCAGTGTGCCATTTTGGATGCAAAACACTATGTTTTGTTTGCCCATAATGCAGGTTTTTCCCCAATAATTTAAACATAATTGTGGGCATAGGTTGTTGGAAGCTCCAGGGTTCCCCGGTTTCAATAGGCACAATTGAGCGCCATTCATAAGAAGAGGCAGGACGGACGAAAGAACAGCAGGAGGGCATCCTGATTCAAGTACCTTAATGAATTGCATTAATATGTGCTCTCCATCATCCATTTGACAGCACCCTCACTTGAGGGTGCATTTATAATTCACCCCTATTTCTATAATGGCATTAGCATGCAAATCACAAGGTACGAGTGAGCTGTGTGTGCATAAGCAATATACTATATGGTTCAAGCCTCCCTGATACAGTACCTAGAATATTTATTAACATGAATATGTGTTCACTGCATATGGACAAGGTGTTTATGAATATCTAGGGCAACAAAGAAGTATTTAGTATCTTGCCTGGACCATCAGACTTTATTTGGACTCCCCCAGGGTCCTTTACCCACAGACCAATATGTTGGGAAGTTTTTCCTCTTTATTAAAAATGTATACATAAAAATATGTAATAATTAATACAAGTAACGTTAGTAATATATAGAGTATAAATTGTTTATGGGGAAACCAAAGCAAAATCAAGTTTAGAGCAGGGGACAAAAGTAAAGAATCTATTATCTTAGAATTCTTGAGAACTGGAGTTTTCCAAATGGAGAACCTATAATTCGAAGCATTTGTTTAAGGTTTCTAAAAACAACATTTAATCATTAAATAAACACAGTCGGATTCTTTTGCCACCAATATGGATCCATGAAGCTTTATTACAATCAAATACACGCTACTGTTTTATTATTACAGAGATATGTAAAAAAATTAAGAACTATTTGAGTATGAAATGGCATTCCCATTCTTCTGAGCTTTCTGCATACCATTTCCCAGATTTAGATCCCATTGGAAGGATAAGCAAAGGAAAAAAAGTTAGATCTTGGTGATAAACCATATTACATTCTGTAAACTTTCAAAGAGAAACAGGGACAGTGAAACTTTCCTTTGCCAAACGGGCAGGAAAAAAGGCATTTTGGAAATGTACATCTGCAATTTCAAAAGAAACACGAGTCTCCTATTGTTTTGGTGAAGTGATCTGTGTATGTTTCTTTCAAATGTAGTCAGAAAGGTAAACATGGAAAACAGACGAGGAAATTTAACCTTGCATGCACCGGTATGTGGTCTGTTTCTGGATACCTGTATTGGGATTGGTATACTATATACTGCATATTCATTGCTCTCATATAATAAAATATTGATGTTATGCAGAAGTATTCAGAGCCATTTAACAGGCTGTGGTTGAAAACAAAGCTATGGCATATGAAGCAAGAAAGAAAAAAACTTTTTTATTGGATTTAGTTTCACAACAGTAGCTAAACAGAACCTTCGTGGCATATACTGTATTTCTAGCTCTTTTAGCATTCTTGAGGAATATTTCAAGTATTCTCCTAAATATTATTGTTCATGGTTCCCCCACTGTCGTTTGTCTTCCTGTGGTGTATTTTAGCCTTTTGTACCTCCCTCCATACACACACACCCTCCTTTAATCTCTGCAGGCCACATTCCATCCCTACAGAAACCTATCCGTATGTTTGCAATAGCAAAACAGACTCTTTGAAACTGGATATATTAATATTATTCTTTATTTCTATAGTGTCAACATATTCTGCAGCACTTTAAAGAGATTATATATCATTCACATCAGTCCCTGCTCCAGTGGAGATTACAATCTATGGTCTCCTTCGCATTCACACACACTATTATATATATCATGGGCCATTTAAGCTGCATGTATATAATTGTAATAAGGGAGGTAACTGGGCACAGGAAACATACATTGGCACAGGGAGAACACACAAACTCCTTGAATATATGCTCTTGTTGAATTGAACCTTGGACCCCAGCACTGCAGCATCTGCCTATCCATTTGTCTGTCTGTCTTAGATGATCTTACCTATCTACTGATATTTAATTATATCACTACCTTTATGGAGTTTCACCTGAAAAAATTCTATATCTAACTATATATAATATTATCTATCTATCTTTCTCTTTCTTATCATCCTTATCATCAATATCTCTCCTTCTCTCTCTCTTTCTCTCTCTTTCTTTCTCTCTCTCTCTCTCTCTCTCTCTCTCTCTCTCTCTCTCTCTCTCTTTCTCTCGCTCTCTCTCTCTAACATCACTGTCTATAATCTGTCTTTCTCTATTATCTCTCTCTGTATATCTATCATCATGTGCATATGTTTGCAGATGATCTTACCTATCTACTGATATTTCTTTATATCACTACTTTTATGGATTTTCACATGAACATGGACATTAAGGGGCAGATTTACATATGGTCGAATATCGACGGTTAAAGGAGAAGGAAATCCCCAGGGCGCTAAACCCCTCCCCCCCTCCCCTGTGCTGCCCCCCCTCCCTCCTCCCCCCTGGCCTACCTGTCCCCCTGGGCAAATGCCCCTAACTTTTTACTCACCCCTCTGCGCAGGTCCTGTCCACGGAGTTCGCAGTCGCCATCTTCTCCCACGCGTGTCTTCTTCCTGCTCTGACCGGCGTCTTCTGGCGCATGCGCAGTAGGAACAGGTACCGGGACGGCTCTACTGCGCATGCGCCGAATGTCACGAAGTTTTCCGATGACATTCGTGACATTCGGCGCATGCGCAGTAGAGCCGTACCGGTACCTGTTCCTACTACGCATGCGCCAGAAGACGCCGGTCAGAGCAGGAAGAAGACGCGCGTGGGAGAAGATGGCGACTGCGAACTCCGTGGACAGGACCTGCGCAGAGGGGTGAGTAAAAAGTTAGGGGCATTTGCCCAGGGGGACAGGTAGGCCAGGGGGGAGGAGGGAGGGGGGGCAGCACAGGGGAGGGGGGAGGGGTTTAGCGCCCTGGGGGTTTCCTTCTCCTTTAATTAACCCTCGATATTCGACTGCCGAAGGTAAATCATTCGACTTCGAATATCGTAGTCGAAGGATTTACCGCAATTAGTTTGATCGAACGAAACATCAAATCGAATGAATCCAACGATTCAAAGGATTTTAATCAATCGATTGAACGATTTTTCTACGACCAAAAAAACCTTAGAAAGCCTATGGGGACCTTCCCCATAGGCTAACATTGAGGTTCAGTAGGTTTTAGTTGGCGAAGTAGGGGGTCAAAGTTTTTTTTAAAGAGACAGTACTTCGACTATCGAATGGTCGAATATTCAAACGTTTTTTAGTTCTAATCGTTCGATTCAAAGTCGTTGTCGAATTAGCCAATTAGATGGTCGAAGTAGCCAAAAAAGCATTCGCAATTCGAAGTTTTTTTTATTCTATTCCTTCACTCGAGCAAAGTAAATGTGCCCCAATATGTCTAACTATTTATCATCTCTATCTGTCTGTCTGTCTATCTATTATCATGTGCATAAAGTCTGCTAAGTCTTGCTAAAGAAATATGCCCAGCTTTCTCTTCTCTCTTTAGTCTTACAGACAAAGCTCATCTGTCTCCGTTTATATATATTTAGACCTAACAGCTATAAACAGCTCGCATGTCTAATTCCAGAGTTCAGAAGAGTGCAAGGGTAGACATGGAGAGATCAAAACAGGGATGCAGAGTGCCAATTGTGATAAGCAAGCTAAGGCGTCTGTTGACTAATGCTCATTGCCCAATAACACTGCATCAAGTTTAGAGCTTTTTTGTGGCATAAGTCATTATCACCCTTTATTACATTGGTAGACACCTAGGCCTGCATCAAGCCGTATAGAATGTTTGCACCCAGTCATGCCTGAGCGCTGAATGGGCTTATGACCTTATGGCTGTGGTCATACTTCTTGGTGTTTAAATGAAGCCAATAAACTGCCAAACTTAGGGGCAGATTTATCAAGGGTCAAAGTGAAAATGAGAATTTTTGAATTTGAATTTTCGAGTTTCTTATGACCACAACTGTCACAGTTGACTAGGTAATTGTTAAAATTTTTTCGAGTTTTTTTTTTAAAATTCAAATTATGATTTTCAAAATGTATATACACTGGCCCTTTAAGATCTCAAAGTTGACTTTTCACCATCTTAAGCCTGCCGAATTGCTGTTTTAACCTATGGAGGACTTTTCTGGAATCAATTTGGAGTTGTTTGCAGCCTTCTTGACATTCGAGTTTTTCGAAAAAAAAAACTGGAATTGAATTCAATTGGAATTCAATTAGAGTTTGCGGGTCAATCCTATTCACCCGAGTACCAAATATGAGATTTTTTTAATAAATTGCAGTTGGTAGAATTTCGAGTTCATGGGAGTTTAAAATAACCCCCATGAACTTGAAATTCGACCCTTGATAAACCTGCCCCTTAGTCTGTATAAATAGCATAAGAAGAACCTGTGGCTACTTGATGTATTTCTTTTACTCTCCTCCTCTCACTCCTTTGTCCTCTCCACTCGGTGCAGACAAGTGATTTCAGATTACGGCACAGATTTTGCGCAGATGCAGACGCAGGAATAAATGGAGGAGAGTGATTAGCCTGTTTCTTGGCCAGCATTCTTGGCTAGATATGGTCACACAGACCAGGGAAAAACAAGGAAAAACACATTCCAAACATTTTGCTTTATTTTTGAGAAAACAAGCAAAATGTTCTTATGACTTTTTTTTTTAACAATTTGTTTCTTAGGGCTATTTTTGTAGTTCCACCCCCACCCTCAACAGAAGCATGCTTTTATTGTTGGTTAGTTGTTTTTAATTCACATTAGAGAAAGAAGACAGTAGTATATTGTAATACTGTCTTTTAAAAGACTTGTCTAGCTTGTGATGTGACTTTTGTTTAAACAAGCACCATAATACAGCAGAACTCCTCTTTTCCCATGTACATCCTATGTATATCCCAGGTATATCCTATGTATATGCCATGTACATATAAGAGGAACTAATAATACATGATACACGGGTGCACTAACTGCCCCAAGTCTTTGCCAGTTGGGAAATAAGTAGCACAGCAGCACATATAGGGATATCCATTAACAGACAATTTAAATCAGCCATGATTTGGTGTTTACACAGAAAATAAAATCCATAACAATATAAAGAACTAACAAAATAAGATGGAGGATTTATTTACTTTAGAATTAACTTTGATACATACAGTGATATTCTGATTACAATTTTTGGCTTTACCTGCTCTCCGTTCAGCTGAAAAATTTAAAGTTGTCAGGGGGTCATTGACTCCACCAACCCTATAGCACCAACTGAGAATATTTCTTCTATTGTTTATTTTATCATTTATAGGCAGGCCTTCTATTCTTCATCTGTCACAATTAAACCACTGCCTTTTTTGATGGAAAACTGGTTTATGAACACTGGAGCAGAATTCCTCCAAGTACAGTTACCCATATCAACCAACCAAAACATTGCTTTCATTTTCTAAGTTGTAATAGGCTGTCTAAAGCTAATGGTTGATTGGTTGCTTGTTGGCTGCTGGATTTGTGCAATTTCGCACCTATTTAATTAAATGAGCAGACAGGTGCTTTTTTAAATTCAAAACTGGAGAGCTGCAGAATCAGAAGAAAACAGAAGGACAGTCACAAATGGTGTTAGTATAACATTTCTATGCACTAAAAGTACAATTCAGAATAATCTTCCTCTTGGTATAAGCGTTTACCTATTCCATGAGGTTTTTGCCTCCTAAAGAGGCCATCAGACCCTAAAACTAAGCCAAACTAAGTAATACTGGAACCCAAGGCAATACTGCTTGATCCAGTGCCCCTCCAACCTGTCCTCTGCTTTTCTTGCACTCTGCAGCCCACTGTCACTGTTGTTGCCACGATAGTTGCTATCCCCCACCCCTCCCAGATGTCACTCCCCAGTGTCGGACTGGGACACCAGAGGCCCACCAAAAAACCTTAGATCAGGAGCCACTCTCAGTACTATTTTCTGCCTCTCCTCACTCAGCCTCTATTCTCTTCTTTTCTTTACATACTTAAATCTATTATTACATCTATTTAGCCTATTTGTTATGGAAATAAGGAATTGCCATGAAATAAAACATGTATATATATGACCTTGGATATAATCATATAGAACTGAAGAATTCAGGGATTATAAGAACATTTGTTGCAGTCATTGATTAGGTCCATCACAGCTCTGGACTCTGCAGGCCTACAGCGTCATTATAATCCATCATATGAAAAACCAAAGAATGTCTGGGCTGATCAACTCTGTTTAGACTGCTTTAGTAAGCCGCATATCCTGAGCTTAGGCCTCTTTTGCAAAGTAGATAATACATTGGTCTGATTACCGTTTGTTACATAAGAGAGATATTTCCTGATTGGGCAGCAGATAAATGTTCTTTTTATATACTGTGACAAAGCAGGAAATCAAAGCAGCACCAAAGAGCGTTTTGCTGTCCTTTTTTTATGACGTGTATGAAGACATATAGTTACAACCGCATATGAATAGATAAGTGGATACTTGCTGTAGATGAGGAAGGATATGGTAGCCTAAAGGGTATGACATTAATTAATGGAAACAATATCAACCATTGCAGGATTTATTGAAACTGCTGATGCTTAATGTGTATGACTTAATTATAGACTGCCTAATGTTAATGAGAAGGCTCGGCTCCTGATGCAGTAAAAAATGCTGCAACAGGAAAGCATAACATATACATCCTAAGATGGTTTAACCGACCTTACATAAAACAAACATAAACTGGGTTAGCAAAGAAGCTACATTTATTTCTTGGATACTACAGAAATGGTTGTCCTCTAAAATGTTATTAAATCATTAATGTTCCTGTTATCCTCTTAGAAGATACATATGAAATAAAAATCAGCATTATTTGGATAAAATGGAGTCTCTGGGCCTTTCCGTAATTCGGAGCTTTCTGGATTATAACGGATCCTATTCCTGTAGTACTAAATGCTTTTGAGAAATGCTGAAACCTTTTTGTTACAGGGGATAGTGAAATGGTAAACACATTAAAGGAAAACTATACCCCCAAAATGAACACTTAAGCAACAGATAGTTTATATCATATTAAGTGACATATTAATGAATTTTACCAAACTGGTATATATATATATTTAAGTAAATATTTCCTTTTCCATCTCTTGCCTTGAGCCACCTTTTGTGATGGTCCGTGTGCTGCCTCAGAGATCACCTGACCAGAAATACTACAACTCTAACTGTAACAGGAAGGAAGCAAAAGACAGAAATCTGTCTGTTAATTGGCTCATGTGACCTAACGAGTATAGTTTGTTTGGTATGTTTGTATGCACAGTAAATTGTAAAATCCCAAGGGGCGGCCCTTATTTTTTTAAATGGCAATTTTCTATTTATAATTACCCAATGGCACATACTACTAAAAAAGTATTTTATTATGAAAATGGTTTATTTATATGAAGCAGGGTTTTATGCAATGAGCTCTTTTATGCAATATCTTTTTATAGAGACCTACGTTGTTTGGGGGGGTATAGTTTTCCTTTAATAATCAGAGCCACCAGTGTCTGAGGACTTGCGTAGTAATACAGAGGGCTTAACCAAAACATTGTCAGTGGCTAACACATGACAAGGTAATAAAACAGTTACAGTAAGCAGAAGGTTCAAGGGCCTGATGGAATACACCCAAATGAAATGTATTCTTGTCTAGTGTCATGGCAAAGTACAGGAGGAGAGCTGATGTAATTCCAATTTTTAAAAAGAGGTTATGGGCACAAACTATAGTAATTATAGACCTTTAAGTCTGACAGTTGTAGTGGGTTTGTAGTTATTTGAAGGCTTGTCAGTAAATCACATACAGAATTTTGTGATAAAGTAAGTAGGAATTTAGACAGTACTGCTGGCACTGAAGTCTTGTATAGGTACTTTGACTACTCGCCACATAATGTTTGTCTTCTAAACTAGGGTCTGCCAGTCATGGTGATGCTATTTGTATGAAACAATTTTATCCCGTACATTATCCATTTGCAAATAGCATCACCAAGATCATAGTTTAGAAAGCAAACAAACACAGTTCTTGATACTGATTGTATTGTGGTCCCTTTGTACCACAGGGTTCTTTGTTGGGACCTCTTTAATCTGTTTTTAAATTACTTGGAAGACGGCTTTGTTGTACTCTTCTGGATAATGCACTACAGTTTTTACAAATTTATAGAAAGTACAGTATTAAATTAGAGAGAGTTCATATCAGGGTAACTAAGCTAATAAAGTGCATAAAGAACGTCCCTTAAAAAAAATAGGTTTCATCAAGGCTTTATAATGAGAACTTTGAACTTGTGGAATTATTTCCCCAAAGCAGTTGTTCTGGCAGATAAATTATGTTCTAAGAAAAGGATGATTGTAAGTTTCTATCTTTCTTTCTTTTTGCCTTCCTCCCGATCAGCTAGATGTTTGGAGTTTATAATATTAATAGTCAATTAGCTTGGGGCCTAATTATGGCTGGTTCACTGAATTATTCTTCTTTACATGGTAGTTCTGTGTTTGAAAAATACATACAGTACATATATAGAAGGATTCATTTGTTTCTTTGAAAGTCAATTTAAGTCAGGGAATGGATGCCACTATTGTACAAATCTCATAGGCAGTGGCATAACTAGATGTTACTGGGACCCACAGCAAGTGAATTATAGGGCCCCCAACATATCCAGAGGTTGATCTATTTTATCAATATTTTTGGAAATTGTATATGAACTAGAGCATCATGGGGCCCCTATTCCTCCTGGGCCCCCCTGCAGCCGCAGGGTCTGCTTCCTCTATAGTTACGCACCTGCTCATAGGGAAAAGTGAACAAATATAAGATTATTAAGAGAAGGTATAACGATAATGAACATAACATAAAAGGGATTTTTTTCCAGCAAAATGTACTATGTGATTTATCAAAACATTGTCAGTGATCTGTAATGCTAACAATGATCATTGCCTGTGAGATGTTCCTCTCTCCACAAAAATGTTCGGTAAGGGCGAGGCAAAAAAAAGTGCATATTATTATAAAACCTTCATTGATCTCTTTGATCCAATTGTAATTCATTTTCATTAATAATCTTTTGTGTAGCTAATCATGTTTCCTGGAAAACATTATTTCTAACACCAGTTTACTCTAAAAAGCCTTACTTCCAGCATAACAACCTGTCCCATTCCTTCTTGTATTAAGTGCTGTAAGAAAGTCATCAACCCATTGGACTATATTTTGGGAAAGGTTGATAATAATGACAGTGAGGATTGTCTGCTTGTCTTGCAGTTGTTTTCACATAAGATCGCACTGTTATTATTATATTTATAAAGAGCCAACATAGTCTGTGGCACTGTAAAATAAATTGGTGTATACACAGAACAAACATACTGTATAAAGCAACCAATAACCACTACAAGAGATGAAATGGCCAAAAAATGTTTTTTGAAATGTTTTCGAAATTCAAAGTTTTTTTTATTCTATTCCTTCACTCGAGCAAAGTAAATGTGCCCCTAAGATCTTTAATAAACAAGTTAAAATGTAATTGATTTAGATATATATTGTCTAATTAGACATGCAAGTTTTATGAGTCCACTGATACACAGAATTATATATATATTTAGTATACAGGTGTTCTAGAGCATTGGTTCTCAAATTTCAGCTTTTTCTAACCCGGAGGGGAACCTAAATTTGTAAAGCTAGCACTCTGTTTAAGCATTTAGGTTTGTTTCTGGTTACAAAATCCAGTTCAAGAAAGAGGGCTGCTTAAAACCAAATAAACCATTTTGAATGTGCTTCAATTAAAAGAAAGTCCTGCATTTTCACATTGGTTTAGGACAATGACTGTGCAAGATCAGTTCTGTTCTATAAACATGATATTTTATTACATAATTTTTTTCATACATTTGTTTGAGGTGCTAAAAGGTAGCAAATTACAGTCGCAGTAGGTGACTAGTTCATATGCAAGCATTAGAAACAAAGGACAAAACATTTTGTCCCACCCATGCATTAAGAGGCTTCCCAGGGTACATTGTGATACTTTGCTTTGGTGTTGTGGAACATTCACCTGAAATCCAATTATCAAGCTTCATGGAAATGTTGTACTTTGTCATGAGTTTTAGTTATTAGGAAAACATTAGAGCAAATTGCAACACCATTGTAGCATTAAAAAGTTGGCACACACCTCCATTTTTGTTATCACAAACATGTTGAAGCATATTATTGACTATTGCTCAAAAGGATAGAACTGGACCTCTATGCAGCTGATATTTATCCAGACTTCTGGGGGTTGCAGCCATCTCTTCTCTGGCTGAAGCCATTTGGACAGAAAATAATGTATATGCAGGATCCTAGCTTCTGTGACTCCTTGAGAAGCTTCTGCTTTATTGTGGAAGATGTCTTTCAGCTGGGTTGCTTGAACACTTCAGTCCCTCTGTCTATAACATCATTCTAGGGTTGCCACATGACCTGGTATTTCACTGGCTATTCTACTTGCCCGCCTCCAGTCCCCTAGAAAATTATGTACAGTATGTATATTGCAGAATCTTTCATTTAAACAGTGGTGTCCCCAAAATGGAACTTAGTAGAGTTAGCTTTCTATTGAAAGGGACATCTGTCAATGCAGTTTGAGGTTTGAGAGAAGGTCTTCTTAAAGGAGAACTATACCTCAAAAATGAACACATAAGCAACAGAAAGTTTATATCATATTAAGTAGCATAATAAAGAATCTTACCAAACTGTTCTATATATTTAAGTAAATCTTGCCCATTTACATCTCTTGCCTTGAGCTACCATTTCGTGATGGTCTGTGTGCTGCCTCAGAGATCACCTGACCAGAAATACTACAGCTGTAACCAGTGTCGGATTGGCCCACCGGGAAACCAGGAAAAGTCCCGGTGGGCCCAGGTGTCAGTGGGCCTCTTCAGTGCCGGCCAAGTCGCTCAGGTGCCCTAGGCAACCCCGCTGACCATATCTCCCCTACTAGTGCCATGCCCAAATAAACGCAAGTGCGAAAGAGGAGACGTTTTAAAAGGTCATTTAGAAAATACCCATGGAGGAAAAGGATCATTACAATACCAGGCTTTAATAACAATCTAGAAGACCAGGATCACTGTTCCTAAATCCATGGTGCGTCACTGTTAACTGTTTCTTATAATTGGCTAAAATCTCAGTCTACAATTCAAAATAGTGTCTGAATCTCATCATGTGCATAATCATGTGGTGTTTGATACTGTACTTTACATTTGTACATTTTACAATACACTACATTTATATTTTACATTACATTTTTATAGCTATTGTTTTCCTTCAATCAGAAATTGCTTAGCAAGCTTATGGGGAAGGTCCCCATAGGCCAGGGGTGTCCAAACTTTTGGCTCGCCGGGCCACATTGGAAAAAGATAAAATTGTCTGGGGCCACACATGACATACGCCAAAACATGTTTGATTTGTAAGAGTAAAGGAAATATACAGAAAAGAACTACAATGCCAGTTGGATAACCAGATGGAGCTATACACTGGAATATGGGACACCTGGATATTAAATAGACGTATTATTATATTATTATTACTAACTGGGCAATGGGCAGAGTCCCCCCTCATCCTATTTCCTCGGGAACCAAGTGTTTCAAGCTGGGCCGCATTCATATGCATCCTGGGCCGCATGTGGCCCTCGGGCCGCAGTTTGGACACCCCTGCCATAGGCTAACATTGGTGCTCGGTAGGTTTTAGGTGGCGAAGTAGGTAGTCTAAGTTTTTTTTAAAGAGACAGTACTTCCACTATCGAATGGTCGAATAGTCAAATGATTTTTCGTTTGAATCGTTCGATTTGAAGTCATAGTCGAAGTAGCCAATTCGATGGTCGAAGTAGCCTAAAAAAAACTTCGAAATTTGAAGTATTTTTCATTCTTATTCTTCACTCGAGCTTAGTAAATGTGCCCCTTAATGTTAATTTTCAGGGAAACATCCCCTTTACAGTATTTCCTGGAAATGATACTAAAGTAGATGTCCATTAGAAGGCTGGTATAAAACACAACTGGGCACACACTGAAAGTCCATAAACTGCAAAAGAACAAGTTTCCATTTAACTTGCTTGAAGCAGAGGAAAGCACACAACCCACGCAGACAATTTTCTGTTTTTTGAAAGAAGATTTGATGGAACATAAGGAAACAAGAGAAAACTCTACATTTTACATTTAGAAAAAATATATTTTTATAAATATATTCTGCCGTTTTCTTGACCTTAAATAGAAACTGACACCAGAAATTAAACCTTTTTAACATCATGAGATTGTCTTTGCATGCATTTTATAATTTTGTCATAAAAGTATTTGCCCAAAGCTTTTACATTATCAGATGCCCCGTGTTTTTCTATGAGGGGGCAGTCTTATTTGTGCAACTCCGTTAGCCTATTTATCAAAGGTCGGATTTTAGTGGTTTTAGAAGTTTTTGAAACCACAGCTGAACCCACAAACCCTAAAACTACGAATGTCGGGAAATTTATTAAAGAATGCAAATAAAAAAAAGTACAAACAGAAAATTGTTGCTCTAAAAAATACAAATACCTCGAAAACTCCTAGCGGAGAAAAATCCTAAAAGTCCAAATTTATTTAGAGTGGTCCAATAGGATCAGTGCAGCTCCCAATGACTTCTGTAGGCTCTTGACAACTTTTGCCTGGCAACGTTTTGTATTAGTGGTTTTATACTAGGGATGCACCAAATCCACTATTTTGGATTCGAACTCCTGAATCCTTCGTGAAAGTTTCAGCTGAATACCGAACTGAATCCGAATCCTAATCTGCATATGCAAATTAGGGATGGGAAGGGGAAAACATTTTTTACTTCCTTGTTTTGTGCCAAAAAGTCACGCGATTTCCCTCCATGCCCCTAATTTCCATATGCAAATTAGGATTTGGATACGGTTGGCCGGGAAGAAGGATTCGGCAAAATCCAAATCCTGCTGAAAAAGGCCTAATCCTGAACCGAATCCTGGATTCGGTGCATCCCTAGTTCCTAGTGTAGTTTTTACACTTCATAAAAGTTAAATATTTAGAGCTTTTTCAAAAATGTTGAGACTTGTGGAAATTCTATTGCAAGTAAATGATCCCCTTAATGTATATTAATGTTTTGAAGTGTTGTTGTCAGTGTTATTATCAATGAGAAATAATACACTAGAACCATGAATAACCTAGAAAATATAGCCTTTTAAACATTGTCTAGTGAAGTCATCGGTTATAATCAGTGTTCAGTGATGTACAGCAATTTGTGATTCTTTAAAATTCAAGCTTTTTGCAAAATATCCCATGGCCTTTATAAAAGCACCTTTTTATGGCGACTGTGGATTGACAGCTGATAATGCAACATATCATATATTGTACAATGGGGAAATGGAACCTTTTTTCTTGCAGCAGTCAGTGACAGAACAGAGGCTCAGGATGTGATTTATGTAGCCTTCCGCTGCAGACTAAACAGCTGGTATTTGGAATAGACTAACATATTCCAGAAATATGCAAACCTCTATTTTGCTTTATGTAAGCATGGGCCTGAGCTTGATGGGTATTTTTTCCCCTAACATTCACTATTTTGTAAATATCTATAACTTTAGTCTTCCCGTTAAAATTTTTTTTAAACGTTGATGTACTTGTATCAACAATGACATAATTGTGTACAGTTTCCATGTAAATGAAAAATATACCTTCAGAGTAAGGCGTAAATATATCTGTTCTGCAGAATTATGGGGCACCATATTGATTGCCCTAGTGGTGAAAACACTAGCTCATAGAACAAGTTGGTCCAGGGACTAATCCAATTGCCATTCTGGAGTCAGGAAGGATTTTTTCCCCCTCTGAGGCAAATTGGAGAGACTTCAGACGGGGTTTTTGTCTTCCTCTGGATCAACTGGCAGTTAGGCAGGTTATATATAGACTTAAAAGGTTGAACTTGATGGACATGTGTCTTTTTTCAACCTAACTTACTATGTTACTAATAATCATTCAGCCATTCATGCCATGCTAGGGTGGGAGTTGTTGTTTTAAGCTTCTGTACTGTTTGTCTCTGTTCTTGGCATTGGGGCAATGTTTTCATTTGATTCCAAATCATAATCTTTCTATACCATTTGGCACCAGTATTAATGGAAACTGGAATTGATTGTACTTTTGAGCTCAAAATAATGAACCCAAACAAGTTCTGGTTGGTTGCGATTTGGCAGCCAGTGGATGCTGGCCGTCACTTTGGTGCCTCTTGATACCTTCTTCAGGAGAACATAACATTCTAGCAGCTGGGAACACTAATACAATGGGTACTGTGTAGTTCTCAAGTTGTGTAACAAGGCCCTGGATACTTTTAAAACCCCCCACTGACAGATATTGGTCAAGAGACACAGTCATTGCTTAAGTAGTGCTTGGCAATCATTTCCTCTGTTCATATATAATGAGGTTCTATAGTTATTAGGCTGTGAATATTTTTCCATTTTCAAGACAGCAAAATGAATTCACGAGCCTTCCTGTACTGGAAAAATAGGCTAATGGAATTACTGTGTTTATAGAAACCTCTCATGTATGTATCTTACTCTTATTTTATAGTTCGCCGCTCAGAAGCAACAAAACCAAATTTCTCAAAGGGAAAGGTCCCACTGTAGTATTAGTATTTTTTTTCTACAAACCTCATTTTATTGTCACATTGTGTTCCATTTCTTTTAAACTTTGGTGTTGTTGACAAAGATTCCATCATTTCCAATACGTCAATTTCCCTTAAATTATGTGTCCTTTTTTGCCATGGAAAACTAAGGCAGAACAAACATGATGTTTTTCTTGTTGTGTTTACCTTTCAACAAGTACATGTTGTAACACAACTAAGGACTCGTTTACAATGGGGTGCAAAATTATATACCATAGGGTCTTTATACATAGCATTTCAGCATGTATTAGTGGTGGGTGCAATCTGTGCTCTGTCCCTTGTACCTTGTACTTAACACCTGCAAGCAGGGCTCACTGCACCTAGCTTTAGGGTTGTCACAAGACCTGAGTTACAGATTTGCCAGTGAATTTGTACTACTCATTTGTTCCAACCCAGGCCTACCGACTTAAGCCCTTGTCCTCACAATTTTATGTCTGTCTTACCCCTTGTCTTTGCTGTTCCTTGCAGAATCCTCATCACAGTCAGCACATTACATCATTGCTACCATCACTTGGGTCATCACCCTTACCCTTTGCATCACTTCCCAGTCCGTTGTGTCACCATCCAACACAGCCTGGCCAGTATGATCTTTTTAAAAAGGTGGTACCCTACCTAGTATCTTCTGGCATTGCTGATGTAACATAAACAAAATATGAAAAAGGGAAGTATTTTATAAGATACAAGTACAGATATCAGGCCTATCATCTTTTAGATGCTTGAAAAACAAAAAGGATGTATCCATGGCCTTGTGGAACACATTACCCTAATTCTTAACATTCAAATTGGAAAAATTAAATAAACATTTATAGAGGGGGGGGTGATGCAGCAATCAGGCAATATTCACTTCTCTAACAAATTCCCCTTAATTATGTTACATTGCATGAAATTAGCAGGACACCTTTTCTTTTTAATGATTCCTTTTGGATCATGTGCTTAATTAAGAGGAGAGCCAATGTATAAAACCAGCTTAAATCTTACAAAAATACCCACTAACAGCTGCAAAAGGAATAATTGGTCTCAAATGGAAACAGAGCACCATCCCAACAATCCCCAGACTGGAAGATAATTAGGGAAGGGAAGAAGATGTTATATTTAATTGACTGTGTATTTATGTCAGTAATAGAGAAATGATAATGAAGATAAGGGGAAGGTTCTATAGGAGACATGAAATAATTTCCCCATGAAGGTGCAAGAAAAGATTTATGTAACACGATGATAAAGGTCAAGGGATGGGCGAATTTTTTCGCCTCGTTTCGCCAAAAAAATGACGCCCATAGACTTGTATGGCGGAGTGCGTCCAAAAAAAAGACGCGCGACAAAATAATTTCGCCGCGCGACGCCCATAGACTTAAATGGGCGTCTGCGACATTTCGCCGGCGGCGAATTTTTGGCGAAACGAAACGGGTCAAATTCGCCCATCCCGTCATTACTGCAAACATAATATCTGTAGTACCAGTTGTCAGAATCCAGACTAATATTGTATGAGTATACCTAGCCATGCTCAGGGTTCTGCTGCCCAGTTGCTTCTGTGCCTAAGGTGGTGGTTGGATGAAGACAGAGCTAAGCAATAGAAGGTTCATTTAAAAATGAGTTGTCACCTGCCACTGTTAAACCTCAGGCTCTAAGCAAGTTTGAAAACATATAGTAAATTCCTTGCTCTCTTGCTCAACACTTTACCAACAGAGTAAAAGCCATTTGCAACTGCAGCTTTTTGCTGGCTCTGCCCATCCTGTCTAAACTGAGCCGCAGCTTTGTCAACAGGGATTCATTTATCCCTTTTCATACCCCTAAGTCCACAGGTATGGATACCTACTCTATTTCAAGTGCTTTTAACACAATCCAGCATCTAAGAGCCGACATCTCCGCCCCTAACTTTAATGTGAATCATCTGCATGATATTATGCAAATGTTTTGTGCCGGGAAATGTGGACTGACCCCCAAATGCCATGAAGTTGATATTTTTAATAACTCAAGGTCAAAAACTTCCAGTTATGAATATGACTCACAACACAGGCTTATTTCTATGAAACAAATGATGCACCAGTCCTTTCTTAGTGTATTATTGATTGGCAGTTAAGACATGTCTGTGTGAAAATTGGTATCTACTGAAACTACCTGTAATGAGAATTCCCAGTTGGTTCTCTGCAGAGGCCGAAGAAACTGATAAGATATAATTACTTTTAAATCCCCTAGGATATATTTTTTTAAAGGGAAATATAAACTTATGTTCATCATAATCCAAATAAAGAGAATGTGCTTTGAAAACTCAATTTTTTTTTGGATTTCGGACCTAAACTGCCTAGAATTTCAAACTGCCATGTATGAGCAGATATAGATGTCATTAAAGACATCTAAAGCAATGGCTGGTGGTACACTGAGTTTCAGGTGCTTTTCTGCCAGCAAAAATACACCAGCAGGGAAAATGCTTGGTGCACTATATCATTGTTTTTTTGTTTGGTACAGTAAGTTTAAACAGAGATAATGGAGCTCCGTATAAATGGGATCTTCCATTGCCATATGTTCTATCATTGTTTCAGGCTTATAATTCTGTATAGGTTGTCATTATATAGACTAGAGGGCTTTAAACCTTTTTCCAATTTATGTTTTCATGTTTCATACATTTGAACCAGTGCTATATGATACTGGAGGCCTAACCTGGGGTCAGATCTTACTGGACTACAAATGGCAATGTGCCTTTAATCATAATTATATGTTCAAGAATGTTGGCCATTGTAGTCCAGCAACATCGGGGATCCCAAGATTAAGAAACAGCACCGAGGACTGAGTAAGGTAATTAAAAGTAGAGCTCTAGTACTTTACAGAGTGTTTATGCTGTTCTTTTTTTCTTAATTTATAGACCAGAAAGCTGACAAAAGCCGAGAGGCAGCGGTTCAGTGAAGAGGTTGAGATGCTGAAGGGTCTGCAACACCCAAACATTGTCAGGTTCTATGATTCCTGGAAGACCACCGTCAAAGGGCAGATCTGCATTGTTCTCGTTACTGAACTCATGACATCAGGCACCCTGAAGACGTAAGTGGTTTTGCTTTTAGTGAGTCAGCCTGTTCACTGTAAAACTGTGGGCATTAGTCTATCATGAACTGTGGGCATTAGTCTATCATGAAGAACTGCCAATGTTTTATATCATACCCCTTTCTGCATCTTACTTGTGAAAAGGTTGCCACAAGAAAGGCAGTTCTTATTTTTTAGAGTTTAGGTTTCTAGCAGTAACCATACATGTCCTTGTACAAATTATGCACCCAGGGCCGGATTTACATAGTGGGCACCCCTAGGCCCACTGCCGTTCGTCACCCCTGCCCCCTCCCCTTTATTCATGCAAATTTTCATCATCTGGACTGGAGCAATGGGGATTGGTGCACAGGTAATTAAAAAAAGTATTGTATCTCCAGCGCATCCCCAGTGTTTTTGAATCAATGTGGGTGTGGTTGGGCAGCATGCCGCCCCCCTAAAATCCTGCCACCCTAGGCTCGAACCTAGGTGGCTTTTCCACAAATCTGGGCCTGTATGCACCCTTCTTTGCACCCTGCTGTCATCCTTACCACTACATATGTTGTAAGGACTGAAGGACTGCATCACTGCAATTCTCTTGGTGACTCTAATGAGGGACTGGACCATGAGCAAATGTATCCCTTGCCCCCTGTAGATTCACCATTGGATTCCAGTGAATTAATATGAAATAAAGGTGTTACAATCCAAAACAGTACATAATTTCATACTTAAGCTGGCCATACACTAAAGATCCATGAAGATATCAGTTGGATATGCCATCTGCCTGTCAACAATTTCTTTTTCACCAAATTCTTACAAGCATTGGCCATGCCACAGATATACAATTGGTGCTGATGTTATCTATTTAAAAAGGTTTTTTTTTCTTTTTTTATACATTAGCTACTTAAAGCGCTTCAAGGAGATGAAACTGAAAGTATTACAAAGATGGAGCCGTCAGATCTTAAAGGGTCTTCATTTCCTCCACACTCGCTGCCCTCCCATCATACATCGTGACCTGAAGTGCGACAACATCTTTATCACAGGTCCCACTGGCTTTGTGAAAATTGGAGACCTTGGTCTGGCTACGTTGAAAAGTGCCTCCTTTGCAAAGAGTGTCATAGGTACAACTATTTAACAACTACAGTATTTAGCTCTCTATTTCTATTTAACTCTGTTTCTTGCAAGTGCACAGTAGATAGGAAAAGTATAAATGTGAACACATTCAGAAGAACTCCACAAGGTCTGGAAAGCTCTGTATCCCTTCATTTCAGTTAAAAATATACCAACGGCTACTCAACACAAACAAGTGTATATAAATATATTCATTGTATTCACTGTATTCATGAGTGGTGGGGGAGGTATGCAAATGTCCCCCTTCCCACTCCCTTCTGTCCCCTAACTTATATATTCATTAAGACTAGTATTATGGAATGACCCTTGTTATTTCTTAGCCATTGTAAATGGTGTGAATGTCCTATATATATAAATATATATATATATATATAGAGAGAGAGAGAGAGAGAGACCTTGACTAGGATAATGAAGCAGACTTTTTCTGATTTTCCTGATTATTTGGCCTGGGGTACATTCTAGTATTGGCACCTATATATAAAATATAATTTGGCCTTAGCAGAGGACGTTATATCAGAATTTTAGTAACATTGATAATAACAAAATTGGAGATTAAATACGTCTCTGTGGATTTGCCTGTTATAAATATTTTATCTGTTGAAGAATTCAATAAAATTTGTAGTAGTTTTTCCCCTTTAGTGTAATGTCATTTTGTATGTAAAAACAAAAAGCATTCTTTGCCATGCACTCCTCCAAGATTCAAGCACCGTGACAGACTAAATATTTGCTCTCAGTTGATTCTGACAAGGCAGGATAGATTTTATTCTGTGTGCTGAAAAGTCCAGATCCATAGAAACATAAAAATATTTACAAAAATGATGAAGAGTGCTAAATGGCACAGAACTTAATTGATTATTGTGCAAAATACAGAACAGAAGGTTTGGCATTTACTAGTCATATTTATTTGGTTTTTCTGATTTGTGTTTGATTTTCAGTCATCTACAAGGGATTTTTCTTCTTGGTGATTGGGATCTTCTGACTTTCTTATAATAATAATTTTGTGTTGCTTCTATTTATCCAATTAACATAGGGTATATTTAGGTAAAGAGCTTTGCAGCACACTTCTAAAGACTTATAAGAGGTCATCTATTTCTGCACCCAAAGTGTGCAAAGTGCAAATCACCAATTAAGTCACCATGCTTTTTTCCCATAATTCAAGCATTCATGTAGTGACCAGGGGCTTAAAATTAGGTTGGCTTGATTTTTGTAATTGGCATGATTGGAAAGGGAAAATAATGGGTGTTCAGTTGAGCTACAGCAAGTAAATGTCCTCTCTAGACTACTATCTGCCTAACTGCAAACTTAATGTGTTTTCCTTCCAAACCTGCAGAATACATTTTTATTTTTCCTAACCCCCATGTGTTTTATAACTTACTGCAGGTACACCGGAGTTTATGGCTCCTGAAATGTATGAAGAAAAGTATGATGAAGCTGTGGATGTTTATGCTTTTGGAATGTGTATGCTTGAAATGGCTACGTCTGAATATCCTTACTCTGAATGCCAAAACGCAGCACAGATCTACCGCAAAGTGACCTCAGTAAGTTCCGAGACAAATGTTCAGCATACGATAGCAGCTTATAAGATTAAACATTGGAATGTAAAGAATATATCAACGTAAAATTCATGCAACCTTCAAAGTAACACACCTAAACTCACTGAAACCTAAGTCATACATCTGAAAATTTAATTTTTTTTGCAGGTAGAATGAGACTAAAAGCAAATTAAGGCAGCCCTTTTCTTTAAAAAAGGGCCCATAATGGTCATGGTATGTTGACTAAAGTAACTGAAAAGAAGTCATAAAAGTCATACAGTGTTTCTGCACATATATTGTGTAACCAACAGGCAACGGCAATTAACTTTCATTGGTCTACACACATGAATGGAAGCTTCTGGCAAGTTATTGTGATTTACTGCCCTGGGGATACGAATTTGCCATGTTATAGTATGTCAACATGGCTATATATCTTGGGATTTCTTTGTAAACAGTCATTGGATGCTTAAATAACCAATGATTTCACTGGCATTCGGGGCAGATCCAAGCAGGGACAAGCCCTTGCTAAGTTTATTTGCAAAAGTGCAACGTTTCTGGGGAAACCCCTTTTTGTCAAGCATGAAATCATTTGTACTCAATGTATTGGGAGGTTGCAGAAGCCCTTCACCAGGTACCGGGCATTCAAGCCAGATGTGCAAGCGCGGTAATATTTTACAATTCTCAGTGCTTAAATAACCCCCCCAAAGTCAAAGCAACAAGTCTTATTCTAGGGTGCAAAATACACAGCTGATGTACACTAAAGGAGTGAAAGCAAGTTAGCCATATGGGGGTGGTGTGACCTGGACTTCTGATAAGGTAGAAGTACGTGTGCTTCTGACTTCCATGCTCACATGTCCTGTCCACCACTCACATGGGCAGAAAGGGCAGAGAGGGAAAAAGACAAACAATGGAAGATTTTGGCTGACCCAGTGTTTCCCAGTTTGGCTAAATCCATCTCAAGTCCAGAAACAAAATACTTTAGTTTCCTTTAACTGGAGAATATTCTCTTCTCAACTACTTAGGAATTAACAAAGCACTTGGGCAATCTATAAATTAAACTAGAGTACCATAGATATCACAATATCGCCTACACACATACATATACATCTTTTCGCCAAATATCGCTTACTAAAATGTTGTTCTCCCCAGATAATTTGACAGCAATTTCAGTATCAGACAGATTCTAATGTCCTTTTTTCCTAACTGAATTTGATAAAATGGCTGAGAGTTCATAATAAAGGTGTCAAGACCAGCAATGGGTTACCATAAAGAGAGAGGTGTTGCAACCACTTCAGATGGCTAGAACATAGGAAAATGGGAAGAGTTAAAAGAGGGAATGTCATTAAAACTTGCAAGTGTTATTTAAAATGGTGTTTTTGCGAATGTTTAGTACTGCTCACAAAGTAAAATCATTTACTGGTGAACATTACATTGCCGTTATCGCTAAGCAAAAGTTATCGTTAACACCTGCTCTGGAGTTTTGTTAAATATTTTGTCGGAAAAAAACACTTTGCACTTGCGAAATTTAATTACATACGCTGTGAATGTTTGCAAAGGCCTTTCGGTTGCAAACTTTGTGATGAAGTCGTTGAGGTCTTTTATCAGTCGAAAAGGATGTAAACATGGTTGTCAACATTGTTTTTTGCACTAATGAAACATATTACACCCACCCCTTAGATTGCATTAGAAGCTTAGGCTCTTTTTTGAACAAGGACTTGAGAGTATAAGCAGACCTATACAAATTTAAGTTCCCCTCTCAGGTACTAAGACATATTAAACTAGACAAATTATGACACTGCTATAAAAGCGTTGTAAAAATTCTGTTTAGGTGGCATGTGGCCCCCCCAGAGGCTAACATATATTTACAAAGGACTTCAGTCAATTTGCTTAAGAGATTGCTGGTCCCCTGATCTAAATCTGTTTGGTTGGGTCGTTGGTGTAATCCATAATATAAAATGGGCAAGAATCATCTTTTTTCGCTTATTTTATGTCATGTCCTATTTGCTGCAGAAATAGAATATACGTACATTGTAAAAGGCACAGTAGGCATGTACATGATTAGAGGTGATGTATGAGGAGGTCCT
This sequence comes from Xenopus petersii, assembly GCA_038501925.1. NCBI lineage: Eukaryota > Metazoa > Chordata > Amphibia > Anura > Pipidae > Xenopus > Xenopus petersii. The sequence goes on along the minus strand of CM076688.1, from coordinate 105,553,328 downwards.
GGATGGTTACAGAGACATTGGTCCCTCTAGCGCATTAAAACTCAGACTTGCTTACAGACCCAATGGTCTATACAGACACCACACACGCAAGGATTCGATTCTAAAGAGAAAGTATTACCAACAGAAATGTTATGTATGCTCATTTAAGTTAATTTCTTGAGTTTCTTGGCATTGCGTTTCTATGCGTGTAGTTGCAGCCTTTTCATTTTTCTGGTGAAGGCTGCTTGTGTACTTGCTTAATAGATGAAAAAAGAATTTTGTTTAGTAACCTTTGAGTAAACATGCCATCACACTCTAAAATACCGGAGAATATATGATTAGTCAAAATATATCCCACAGTTTAAGGTCATAAGTGACCTCAAGTGATCTCAGCTGAGATAAAACTCCTGCAAAACATCACCTGTTTGTATTCCTCATGTATCCAAACTGTGGAAGGTCAGATCTAAAGGGGCTCCTTTAGAATGTTGTATTTGAAATTCTCTTACTGTTTACAAAGATACTACACAAATATTAGGGTGCAAAATGCCCTTTTTCAACCCAAACTTCCTTCTGGAATGGAGAAAGAAGAGCTGAGCCTCACTCTGTATGCAGAGAAAGTGATATGTGTACAGAATGTTGACCTGTGGTCATTCAAACATACTAGTTAGAGAGCACCAGGAGAACTTACTGCCTGCTTAAGGTGGCAAAATATTATTTGTGTCCTTTTGATAGATTAGTCGGCTTATCTGCCCATGTATGGATCCCTCCATTGGGGCTACCTGAACAATATCTGGTCGAAATGTTGATTAGAAAGGTTTGATGTTAACATCGGCTTGATGACTGCATCAACTTGTTTCCCTCATCCCAACAGCCCCTATTTCTGTTGTTTTAATGGATTAGTCTGATATTGATCATCTTGCCAAACAAGTGGATCTTATAATGTTGAAAAATACTGAAAATTGCTTGGAATACTCAGAAATATTTCCCATGTAAGGAACTGGAATTTTCCGCATATACCTGCAAAGGTCACGGCATTTTCATTCATAAATGTATGTTATAGTAGCGTCCCAGTAATTCTCTCTTTGTCCTAGAAATTACTAACCTGCTGCATGACATTCCATAAAGTCAGTGGAAAAACTAGAACCCTGCCATAGCCTGGATGACTGATAAGAAGTTGAGATAAGATAGACAGTCTTGTTCCCAGAATACATTACATTCCAATTTTAATGAAGTTGTAAGGAAAAGTGTAGTTCAAGGGTATTAGAATAAACAACACGGTTAACTCTTTGCTTCATTGCGTTCCAGGCTTGTGCCCAACCCCCCTCAGTAGTGCATGCAAATTACGGAAAGATCAAAGTTCAATTAAATGATAAAGACGTATCTCCATCTTCAAGTCCAAGTGGTCCTATACATTCAGAGAAAACCTATATCACTGTTTATCACATGGAAACTCTATTGATGTCTATAGAAAATACCAAATTGAATCTTGACTATAAGCTTTCATGTGATTAACTATAAAATTATGTTTCCTCATTGATTTGAATCTGGCCAAATATTTCCTATTCCTTATTTTTTGTGGTAAGCCTGCTGTGCACTGCATTGATTTCTGTATTTCTGCAGCAAACAGCTCCCCGTTAATCAGAATTTTGATTGCAGGATTTCAGAGAAGTCTATGAACATGGCACAATGCAGTCACGCTCCTGCCTATTATGTGATTACAGAGAGCCCTAATTTTATTAACCTTGCATTAATGAATATCTGAGAAGAACATGCTGGCATCTGATTACAGGAACATATGGTTAATGTTAGCAGATAAGGTCTATTTGGCCCTACTCTTTCAGCCATTCCAGCTGTAATTTGATTTTCTACAACACCACTGAATGATATTAAATATGTTCTCTCTTTCTTATCTCACCGGCTCCTGGATCTCTCTTTACCCAGGAACGCCATCTGACCTTTGCTGCCAATGTTTTAAGCATGGAAGTAAGATAATAGAGATAGGAGGCTTGATGCACAGCCAAATGTATCTGAACACCAGCCTGTCCAACATCTCATTATGGAACCAATGGTATTAATAGGAAGTAGTTCCTCCCTTTGCTGCTGTAAAAGCCTCTGCTCTTCTCAGAAGGTGTTCTAGTATAAGTTGGAACTTTGTTGGTGGGATTTGCTTCTGTTTAGTTGCAATAGTAAATGTTGGGGATCAGTCAGTGTTCCAGTTCATCCCTCAGCTGTTCAGTTGGGTTAAGGTCAGGGTTCTGTGCTGTGATGTGCAGGCCAGCCTGATACACATAAACCCTTGAAACCTGTGCGACACGTGGTTTGGGTGTGTTGGAGCCAACCACGATGTACAGTTTGCGGGTCGCGGGACCTTAGACTGCTGACTTCAGAATTCCTGTTTTATAGGTGCGTGCCTGCCCTGCCCCTTTTATGACATCATTGGCAGGACAGCGCAGGTTTATAAATGGAGGGGCGAAGATGGGTGAGCATGGGTCTTGATGTGGAGCAGGTGGAGCTTTTCTTGACCCACACAACACTACCCTGTGCCAATCAGGTTTTTCATCTCCAACCTCAGCGACCCAATTGTGCACTTACCCTCACTTTGTGCATAATCATGCTGAAACAGGAGAGAGTCCTCCCCAAACTGTATCTACAAAGAAAGTTAGAAATGTCAGGTAAAGGCAAGGTATCCAAATTCCAAACCTATTATATTCAAAGTTCCAAAATACTCAAATGCAGTCAGCCACCGGTCTCTGTGTTCTGAAACAGATCACAGACGCCCAACACAATTCTAAAAGAGGCAGAGGCATTGAGCCCATTGTTTGCCCTATTATGCTGCCACAGAGGTTGTAAATGACTCCTAAGCATTGCACATAATAGATATCATACCTGTAAGTCATTGTATTAATTTTACTGGAACCCAAATCCTTAAAGTCGTTTTGGTATGGTACCCTGGAAAATGTCCAATTTTAAAACAATGTTATCTACTGTAGTTGTTGCCAGGCTATTGTTGCTGGGATCAGAAGACTCATCCCAGCAACATTGTTTACCACTTTAAACACGTGAAAAAGCCAGGTCAGAACATTCAGCATAACTGTAACTGATGGCATGAGAAAAGATACAAAGTACTGGAAAGTGAACCACATCCCCTGAAAAATGGACTGTAGTAATGGTAACCACACATCAAAGTGTTACTGAACATAGGGGATGCAAAATGTACTATTTGTGCAGTGGGAACCAGTTGATAGTAATGCCAGATGGTTTGGCTGAATGTATCACTTTGAAAGAGGCCTTCACTGCAACTGAGGGAATAAGAAAAGTAATATGGCCAAAGTGTACTTCTCACTGCTACTTGAGGAGGCAAAAGGATAACAAGTGACTGACAGGTTTAAAGGGACAGGAATGACAGATTTTAAAGGGACACTATCCCCTCGTACCCTGTGCCCCGTATCCCCTCATAATTTCTTATTCTTTAATAATCTACAGTAATCATTGAGCAGATATCAATGGTCAGACTTTATAAACAGGAGACCCTTTCTCTAGGTAAGCAAATACTTCACCAAATACAATTTTGTAAACAGAATAAGAGGAATTTTCTATATAAACTTCATTTTTGGTTATGTTTTAAGCAACATTATTTTTTTAGCATAATTAAAATATAATGTACTGTTGCCCTGCACTGATAAAAGTCGTGTTCTTACTTCAGAAAGGCTACTATACTTTATATAAATAAGTTGCTGTTTAGTCACGGGGGCAGCCATTCAAGTGACATGCAAGTGTTCCTTTAACCAAGTTGCAGTGACACATTGTCTCCTACATTTGTTGTAGAATGGCACCACTTTAGGCTCACAATGTTAATCATTGCATTAGTATTAAGTTCTCTTGGCACAAGTCAGTAGCAGCTACTAATTCAGCTTGTAAAGGGAACCCTAGTTTTGCTGTCAGGGTTGGGGGTTCACTTGCATCACTTGGATGTAAATTATCAGAGCAGAGGGCATTGGCAAGGGAGCATCTGTGGGCAAAATTACCTTTCTCAGGGCCTGCGTCCGAACTAGTGCTTTGCAGTTATGCTAGGGTTGTTAAATAAGAATCCAGTAGGCCCAGCTGAAATCAGGCAGGAGGAGAGAGGCTACCATACCTGTGTGTACTATCTGCTCAATTACCGTAAATGCAGAGAAAGGAAAATAAATAAATCACTACAAATCCACGTGCAGCCAAGATAATGCTGGAATTATTAAAAAATAAATTCTGCATTTTCAGTAAAGAACATGACAATTTAGAAATTGCACTTGCACACCAACTCCATTATTTGCTAAAACAATCCAAAATAAAAGTTGATGTTAAAATATACTGTAGATGAAATGTTACAGTTTTGTGGTGAGATGTACAATACTTTATTGTTAGATTGGTAGATGAATGATGGAAATGACTTTTGCATAGCAAATACCAGATGCATAAAAGTCCACGCAAGGCAATTTTGTGGCCTAAATTGTAAGCAATTAAAAATAGTGCTTGAAATCTATTTCAAACTTTAGGTAAAACAAAACTGGTAAAATGACCACCAAATTAACTAATGCTTAAAATGTATTTGTAAACATGATATTGTTGTTCTCCATCAATTTTCCTAAAATAATTCATGTGTATTCTTCCCTAGATGACTAATGATAAAAACTAACGTTGTATTTCTTCCTTTTGGGACTTGCCAAAGATAGTACAAGCGCTGCTTCTCAAATGGCAAACTGATTAATACTTGTCCTGCCACATTCACTGTGTAGCTGCATGCCAAGTACAAGTACACATACTTGAGCTCCTTCCTGGGCAATCTGGCAAGGAAGGGGTCCCACTACCAGATACCGACATAATGTTCTCTAATGCTTGTACAAAACAAACCTGCCCTGAGGCATATTAGTAACTACCTCAAGCATATACATATTGATGCAATCAGCTTAATAGCTGATGATACGGAAGCATGTGCTTGCTGGGAGCAGAAAGTGGAAAGGGCCAGTATGATGCTGATTTGTGCAGAAGTTGGCACAGAACACATTAGCTGCTGGTATTTAAATCTGGCATCTTTCCATGATTTAGTGGCTCCAGAGAATCCGAGAAGAACGTCACAGTCCCTTACTCTGTGTTTCTATTTGTATAATAAGGGTTGAAGGTGTTGGACATAGGAGCCAGAGAAAGTAATCTACAAAGATTTAAGAGGACACTTTGGATAATCATTTAAACCTCTGACATTTTGATGATACATTATTTTATCATTTATATATACAGCATCACTTTCTTTTAAAAAGGGGCCTAAGAACATTGCCAGTGTCAGATATGAGTCCAGATGTACAGTACCGCATTATAAGGATCATTTACCAGATTCCCTGCTGCAAGTGTAGGGCACTAGAGGGCGTAATATCGTACCCCTTAATACTCAATTAGTATTTGCAGCAGGCGTATGGAGTACACCCTGGACTATATCCAGTGTGAGATGTAAGGTGCAGCATAAATGGCTCAGTTTAGCTCTGTACTTAACAAGGGCCATAGGGCAAATCGTAAGTACAGGGCCCAGCAGTGTCCTGCACTTGTTAGCAGGATAGGAGATGCCTATGTACCATCCATGAATACAGTTTTGCTGATTGCAGTCAGCTCTGTATTCATTGGAGTAATGCAGGTCCTTGTGCTCCATTCCTTGTGCCTGTGGGCACAGGACAGGTTGCAAAGTGCTAAACAAATGGCATGAAAAACGTGACTACCAAAGGAGTGCATGTAGAAACGTGTGCCCTAAATCAGTGCATGTTTGTCCCGCAGCAGGTCAGGTACGGCATGGTTACCAGCAAAAAGCACTTTCAGATGCAGGTTAAGATGCGGGGGGGGGTCTGCAAGGCATATTGTAAGTCTTATCTTTAGTGTCTGCAAGGTGTGGTGCAAGTCTTATCTATAGTGACTTTACTCCTTCACAAATTGTTTTTAAAAACATTTTTTAATATTTTCTGCCCTTTCTGATGATGTCACTTCCGGGTTGCAGCAAAAGAACGTCCTGTTTAATGGTGGTCAGTGGGCTGTGGATCAAGTTATGAATTAGGCAATAGTTTCGAGTCACAGATCCAGTTTGGGTCCTGGTTTCATAAACTGGACCTGCGCAGGGCTCTAGTGCATGTAGGAATGTGCATGTAGAAGTCACAACACAGTCTCAAAGTAGAAAAAAACAATTACCCTTATTTACGTTAATAGTCACCCTCATTGCTGGTAAACTGCCCTTACTTTGAAGACCTAGTCAGGTCACCCATTTCTTTTTCATGCAATGGATGACATGACTGGTGCACTGAGTTCAGTATCTGTCCAATGTGGGACTGGCACTGCATTGTTATTTTTCCATACGGAGGTACAAGCACAGGGGTATTGCTTAGAATTTAAGGGAAAGGCACCAACACTCAATGCCCATAGCTAATGGGGCTCCTACTGCACAGCTTGATTGAGCAGCAGCACTAGTACCATCACTAGTAAATGTGTTTTTTTCCTAGGACTGAATGTATACTAAGATAATACAGGTGCAGACATCACATGCTTCAACAACAGACCTGTTTTTCCCTTTCGAGTTCTCCCCATTCTTTAGTATTGTAGCCAAAATTTTATTATGTTATTCACAAGGGGTGCTTTTATTGCATTGTAAATTAACTATATTATATAAAGCACAGATATTTAAATTATAAAAGCACCTTATTGTTATAGATTATAGAGTACCTTATTGTGTGCTATTAACAGTTACCAGTATATTTGCAAGATGCCTTATTGCTTTCATCAGCTTGTCATTCAAACTGCACTGTAATTATAAATAGATGCGGCAGTTCCACTGCGGTCTCACTGAAATGCATTAATACAGAGGAGGGAGAGAGGTCCTAGCACATGGTTAGCTTTGCCCTTGGATTTTGTTTTTTTAGTGGAAAATAATTACATTTTGCATTTCTCTGAAACAAAGAAGAACTTGTTTCTAATAACATTTTTTGCTTGACGAAAACAAATTCAGACTTGAATAGTAAAGCTAAAAATAGGCCTAGAAGAAATATATATATATATATATATATATATATATATATATATATATATATATATATATATATATATATATATATATATATATATATATATATATATATAAGTCCAGCCCTTTGGCATTGCCCTTATTTGATTCTAATAAATCCCCTGTGAGCTGCACACCTGAATCCAGGGTTCATGGAAGCTCCAGCTGTATGCAAATCCTGCATCAGCCAAAAGCATGTACAGTGTATCATATTTTGCTGCACAGACATAAATATGTTTATTTATCATGGGATTAAATTAATTTTAGATTCCTGCCATGCAATGAAGTTAAAAAAAAGACTTGTGGTTTACCTTAAAGGTTGACTTATGGTCACAGCTAGTACCTGGTGATATTCTCCTTTAAAGAGGGGGACTTGTTATATATATGCCGCTAGAAATAAAGACTTGTCCACCCAAAATCAGTTTTTTGGACAGTGAAAGAAAATATTCAAAGCTACTTTGCAATGGTTTTTCAAGTGATTTCTGAATGCAATTGACAGAAATGTTTGTTTATCCCTTTCTTACATGTAGCAGAAATCAGTTCTCCTCCGGGTCTGTTAATTGCCAGCTGTTTCTTCATTTCAGGAGTCAAATATAGGAGCCAGACAGGCGTTTTTAACAGCAATGCGGAATATTTTTAATCAATGTATAATGGAAAGTTACCTTTTATTGCATTATGCAAAGCACAGTTTGGGTTGAAATCCCCATTAAGTGGGAGGTAATCGGCAGAACCATAGACGAGCACAGGATTATGCTAGTGATGCTAAGGGCTATACCTATAGCAAAGGAGATGTAGCGGTTAATTGTGACAAGTCCCAGCATCCTTCCGAAGGTTAAAAAAAATATCTGGTTAAGCAGAAAGTGTCAAATATAAGTTTGAATCCAAATAAGTAAAGAAATCCCCCTTAAGCTCTTATTCTCCAGTGTAAATTACCCTGGGGACACAAACTACACAGCATATTCTAGATGGGACCTTACCAGTGCTTTGTAAAGGGAAAGAATTACCCCTCCTCCAGCAAGTCCAGTTGTTTTAAATTTACCTATCCTAGATATACCCCTCCTCCAGTAAATCTATACCCCTTTTAATAACTGGATCAGGCTGCCAGTCATGCCTTTGTGGCTGCACAGATCTTGCCATAATTCACTTACATACATCTCTTTCTTGACATTGCATTGTTGCAATGTTGTTAAAGGGTTAATTTAAGATTGCAGTCAGCATGTGCAGTCACGCTAAAATGGACATTGTTGGGCATTTTGACACTATTCATTACGTCCATACATCATCCATACACGCACTTCCATATAGTTGCACCATGCACTATTGCATCCATGCTGCCTCTTCTGCTGAATGACATGGGCTTATTCTTAAAAGAGTACCCTCAAGCTAATTCCACCCTGAACGTGGCTATTATTCCATTGTTCCCACACTTAATAGGTGCAATAGATCAAACAATCGCACGCAGGTGTAGTTACAGTAAGAATTGAAAGTAATGCAATTCTTGACACTAGCCACAACTTGCATTTTATTTGCTAAAACTCACACACGTAATTGCATCACAATTATCCACAATTATGGCAGGTGTATCTCCAGGCACAGCAAAAATTGTGCTCAGACTTTGGAGGAAGAATGCTGTATTGTTAATAACATGGTGATTTGCATCTGAAGTTGAACTTAAAAATGACTCTTGATGACCAATGTTATTAGTAGGCCAGAAAGACAGCATTTCTAGGATTTTTATTATTATAAAACACAAATAAAAAAAAACCCCAAAAAACATCCACAAAAATTAAACCCACCCATACACCCTCTTGCCTGCAGAGTCCACATTCCAAAACCCTCCACCAATTTCACAATTCAATTTTCCTTCAGGAAACTCAACTGTACCACAGCTGCTCTCACTATGTTGTCAGGAGTGGCATTAGACTAGTCAAAAGAACTCCTGCACCCGTGCTGCCAGATAGGTACCGTGTGCATGCAATGCTTATATAGAGGGTCTCACGGTCCCATAGATGATGACCAGCAAAAACCCCATAAGCCTAAGAGTCTGCATAGGTCAAATTTTTTAAGACGGGTACTAAAATGCCATGTAACCATTTACACTTTTAGTCACAGGGCAACTGACAAAAAGTGCTCATTGGTCTCCTCCTCCCCACACTCCCATGGGCAATCCCTGCAAACAGCAATTATAAGATGGAACCCATGACTAGAGGGATTGCACTGACTGTATTTAATATAAAGGAAATTAATTAAGTATATCAACTTGCTAGCCCAAGGTACAACCCCTGCTCCCAGTGTTGGACTGGGATGCCAGGGGCCCACCAGAAAACCTTAGACTATGGACCCACTTTCCAAACTATTATTCCTCCTCTCCTTACTCAATCCCTTTATTCTCCTAGTCTTTTATCTCTACAAACTATACTATATTTTTTCCATTATTAAGCCCCATAAAGAAATAGAGAATGACCATGAAATAGGCTAAATGGTTAGAAACAAGAGGCCCACTGACACCTGTGCCCACTTGGAGTTTTGCTGGTATCCCGGTGGAACAGTCCAATACTGCCTGCTTCTGTTGCTCCAACACCACTCCCTACCACATCTCCTCATCTCCACCTCCCCATGTAAAAGGCTGCTGCACCAAATCCCCAGGTGGGCTCAAACAAGGGGAAAGACAAGGTACATGCCCAGTGCTCCACTGTTGTAGCCCAGGCATGTGCCTCTTCTGCACAAGATAGCTAAGATAATGTTACTAAGTGATGTAACAACTGATGTTACCAGCTGTTACTATTTAGTTTTTTTTTAATTTAAGTCTGAAAAAATTAGAGTATTTTCTTTTTAAAATTGGAATTTTTAGTTGAAAAAAAAAACCCACAATTTTTTCAAGATTTATTATACCCCGAGGCTGCAAAATACTCCATCTTCAACTTGTAATTTGAAGATATTATTGTCTGCACTGGGTTTTGTACGATAATTTGAAAATTTCGGGCTTTTCTGACAATTTTTTTGCGCAGTTTTTTTGTTAATCTTGAATTTTTTTTATTTAAAGAAATCAGGAAAATTCGGATTTTGATAAATAACCCTTTTAATGTTATCAGCTGATTTTACTAGCGGATGTTACTTGCTGATGTTACTAGGGAATGTTACTAGCTGATGTTACTTAGCTAGTCTACTTTGCTTTAAGGGCTGCTTAAACATAACCTAAAACCACTTGTTTGTAGATGCCCTTTGTGCAAGTGGGTTGCTGTACATCCTTGCTGGTACAATTAAGCCTCAGAGAGTGAATAAGAAGCCCAATCCTTTGTCAGGCTTTTGCTCTCGTCTAAGAAATCCTACTTTTTCCCAACCACTGCCAAGCAAATAGGGCAGAATGCTCCTTGGATGAACATAATGACTTCCACAATACCTTGTGCAAGAGTGTTCCGTTCCCGTTGAGATCAGAAAGATTGTACCTGTACTGTACACCAACTGAAAGCTTGAAGGATAAACCAAACATGGCGCTTTCTAAAACTGGATATGCTTTACCTTGAAGAAAAATATTTTGCTGTTCTCCCAGTTAAAGGAGCGTAAACTTTTTTGAAAGCCTCCTGGCTCATGTGGAGTGAGTCACGGTACCAGTGCTTTTGTTAGTGTAAAGGTTGACTGTCGCCTGTGTAATAGTTTCCTGCATCAACAAGTAGGCAGATACAGAGCACGCCCTCCCTCTCTCCAATGATCTCCTGCCCTGGAATCCATGAACTGCGCTATTAACCAGGGCTGCACAAGCTCTGCATTCATCCTAAACTCTCGGGTGCCAGAGAAAACAAACCAGAGAGAAAGCTTAAAAATATTGTTTACCACCGCCGTACTGACTGTGCTGTTCTGAGCTATCAAAAGCTAAACGAGGCATGGAAAATTTGGAGGTCATTTCTTGTCACTTACTCCAATGCAGTTCAGCCCTATACAATGCAATGGCCTACATCTATAGGTGACTGTTTATATTCAGTCTCCCTTGTGTTTTGGGGTAACTATGTACCACATTAGTGATTTGTGCCCATTCTTTTAGGGAGATCTACTTCAGATGGTTCAGAGGAACCAGGTGTTCTTCTGCACCTCATGGTTCAAATAATGCTACAGATTCTCAAATGGATTGGGCCATTGCAGGGAATTCAATCTTCTATTCCCGAACCACTACCGTGTTACTCTGGCCTTGTGTTTGGGATAAAGAAAGACAAACTTTCTCCCAAACCTCAATATTTTTGCAGAAAGAGACATATTTTATTGCGTTATTTGCCTCTGGTCTGTCCCTGTTTTACTTCACTGTGGGTGTTTGTAGATGTGTGGGTAGCATTAGATTGAAGCCACACATTTAAAATTTGACATGTTTTACAGTTACACATGCATAATTATTTTTCAAATAAACTTTCTAACCAAAGGGACCTGTCTGATGTCCTATGTAACCCAATCAACTAAAGCAGTGTGACTGTGAAGAAATTGCAGTGATCTAGTCAGTTTACAGTTTGCCCCAACTCCTATCTTTTTCCAGTATTCTGGGGGCCATGTTAGACTTGTGCATGCACAGTATAGAACTTTTCCCAGAATTTCTGTACTGTGCATACACCCTCCTAAAATAACCGCATGGGACATCTGGCATGGCACTGAGCAATCAGTACCATGGGCTGTTGCATTATTTTAAGAATGTAAGTGCCAGTCCAAGGTAACAGGTAAGTGTCTATAACCACCTGTGATTTTACCTTTCCTTTTCCTTTAACAATCAGAAATCTATTCATTGTATTTGAAGGGTCTACATGATATTCTCAGGTCTGCTCCCACAGGGTCCTGGAATTGAATTATTAGAGCCAAGGGTGTAACTACAGAGGAAGCAGACCCTGTGGCTGGGGAGGAGGTATATGGGGCCCCATAAGGCCCTAATTAATGTTAACATATATTGATAAAACAGAACAACCTCTGGATATGTTGGGGCCCCTGAAATTAAATGGCTGTGGGGCCCAGTATCACCTAGTTATGCCATTGACTAGAGCATAGAATACAGGACCAGCACACATAAGGACTGAACAATGGGGATAATCCCTGTGCTCTAATGTGTCAAGACTAACTGCATGCTATGTTTGAGGGTGTCTGTTGGTTACTCCTAAAATAAGATTAAGAACAGTAGTCAAAGAAGCCACGCCTATACGTGTATTTAACATTAGTGGTAGGCAGATGAGGCATGTGCCTAGGCTGCAACTGTAGGAGCTTTGAAGTCCTTAAATACATGCTGCATTCTCCAGCCCTGTGAGTATTCAGCACCCAGTGCTAGATTAGAGCTACATTTCATCATGGCTTCCCATCCTAAAAATGTAGCAGTATTCACTCCAATCCATCACATGCAATTATCCCATTACTGCCATAAATTAATCTTTGCACAGATATATCAATTTCTGCCCCATCCCAAACTAGAATGTAACCAGATAGTCAGATAGAGGATGACAGAAATATCCCCCAACTAGTCCTTTTGTTGTCCCTTTAAGAGGATTTCTTTCATAATGCAATGAGCTTGATGGCTGACATATCAGACAGACAATGGAATTACCATTCAGAGCACATCTTTTGATGTTACTCATTTGACTTTGGGTGTAGCTTAGAATGCAAGTTTTCTGGGAAACTTGTTTAAAATGTATATTCCCGTAAACAGTATATATATAACTCTATGACTACAAAACATGTATCTATAAAACGTGATGACAGAGGTAAGATTTTTTACAAAACCCCACCTAGAGGGAACTGACTGCAAGAACAAAGCCCTCTAAATGCACAAAAACTTACAATGTTCCTGTGGTTGAGATCATAATTCTTCAAAGTGAACCATTAACATACTTTATGCAGTTAAAAAGAATGTAAAAAGATACTGAGACACAAATTATGCTTCTCTATGTTATGTATAGTAAGGAAACTTAAAGTGGCCATACACGGGGCGAAGAAAAGTTGGCAACTTATTGCCCAGTTTTTGGGGCCCTCCGATGACCTTCAGTGATCGATATCTGGCCGAAAATCGCACAGATGTCGATCGGGTAGGCTTAAATTTCCTGTCACTTAGAGGACCACATTGGTTCATTGATGCAGCCCTCGTTCCGACCGTCTGCATTACCATGGCCCACCTCAAGGTGGGCATATCAGGGAGAGATCCAATCATTGGGGGCCTCGCCATAAGAGTGGATCTTTTCGTGTATGTGCCCCTTAACAGTAGCCCCTTTGGTAATGTAGAACCTGTTTGGGAATGTTCAAGATAGTATATCCCAGGTGACCGGCAGGATAAGGTTCTCCCTCCAAGTGTATAAAGGACTGGATGGAGCTGTGTTTAGTCTTTTGGATTCTTCTTAAAGCGACATATTGTACACATGCATACATTCAGTCTCTAAAATGATTTATTGTTCCTAGGATCACTGGCGTTAGAAGCCAAATATTTATGGTGACTAGAGATGAAGGGTGATTTTTGTGTTTGGGGGGCTAATCAATAAATTTTCTACAAAGGCTCTTCATAATTGTTTTATAAAATTTTTATTGAATCAAGGCAGAGGCTAAAATTTACTGTTAACTATTATTTTCTATTACTTATCCTTGTATTCAGACATCTGTTTATCTCCGGGTCTGTCTTTCAGACTGCTACTAGCTTTATAGTGTCAGGAACACTTGCACCCAGATCATTCACTCAACTGGAGGATTAGAATGGTAATTGAGTGATGTTCTAATGATGTTCATAAATTGATCACCTTACCATGCAATAACTCCCAACGTTCAGGTTTATAAATTGGGACATTTTATTTAGCCCATGACCTGGAACCACCAAGCTTAGCCTCCTTAACCAGATGTTGTTTTCCTTTTCATTCTGTACAGGGCATGAAGCCAGACAGCTTTTATAAAGTTAAGGTTCCTGAACTTAAAGAGATCATCGAAGGCTGTATACGCATGAACAAAAACGAAAGGTAAAGACATGGGTTGTGAAATCCAGCAGATATATCAAAAAACTACAGTCACAGGGAAAGGGTGTATAGCACATCTTTAGCTTGTGCAGTGTAAAAATAAAACTGCATAAATAGATAGGCTGTGCAAAATAAAAACTGTTTCTAAAATAGTTAGTTAGCCAAAAATGTAATGTATAAAGGCTGGAGTGACTGGATGTCTAACATAATAGCCAGGACATCACTTCCTGCTTTGCAGCTCTCTTAGTTTCCACTGATTGGTTACCAGGCAGTAACCAATCAGTGATTTGAGGGGGAACACATAGGTCATAACTGTTGCTTTTGAATCTGAGCTGCATGAGAGGATCAATTGCAAACTCACTGAACAGTTATGTCCCATGTGGCCCCCCTTAAAGTCACTGGTTAACTCGGAGTTAGAGAGCTGAAAAGAAGGAATTAGTGTTTTGTTCTGTTATGTTAGACATCCAGTCACCCCAGCCATTATACATTACATTTTTGTCTAAATTTGCTTTAACATTCTAAAATTTGCACAGCCTACCTATTTACCTAGTTTTTATTTTTAAACTGAACTGTTCCTATAATGTACTTGTTTGTTGAAGTATAATAAGGGGAATCTATAATTTTATTATTTTGCTAATTTTGATAAAGATGTAGCCAACTTATCTTGCAGTTCTATGTTTGCCTAAGAAGTCTTTTTAGCTACAACCTTCCTATAACCTTCCGCAGCCCTCATATTGTGTTATAATTCCCTAACATGGTGTCAGAAAGGCTGTGTGGCTTAGAATACAATATGGCTGCTTTGGGTAACGCCAGCCAAATGAAGATGTATATATATCTGTATCTGTAGGTACACTATCCAAGACCTCTTGGAACACTCCTTTTTCCAAGAAGACACTGGTGTCCATGTTGAATTAGCTGAAGAAGATGATGGAATTAAACCAGCCTTGAAACTCTGGCTTAGAATAGATGACACAAAAAAGCTTCATGGCAAATACAAAGATAACAATGCCATAGAGTTCCTCTTTGACTTGTATAAGGATATTGCAGAAGAGGTGGCTCAGGAGATGGTAAGAGATATTTCAATATATTATCATAGTAAAATACAAATATGAGTTGTTACTTTTCTTGATTAAGTTTATTTGTGATCTATAGTATCTTGAGTTTACTTTGGATACTTGTATTTAAATATTTAAATTAATGGATGATGTGTCTTCCTTGTTGGGTTTTTTTTTTGCTTTCTGGGCATTCTGGCATTCGTTCAATTTAGTAAAAAAATAAAAAATTCCATCCCTTCAGCCATCAGCAAAACTCAAAATACCAAGGGGCAGGGTATCTGAAATCTTCAGTTTATAGAATTGAGGACTGATGTGAGCCATGCCCAATATATTTATTTGAATTAATTTTTAAATTCTTACTGGCAAAATTGGAAAAACACAGGATTTATAGAGGCACATCATGCTGTACTCAAACAAGGGATATAATTATGAATGGGCTTGATAAGAACCCCAGAAGAATATCCAGGAAATTGCAGGCCTGGTTTGCCTCAAGTCTATGACCCTTTAAGTCAAGTTTATGCCCCTTTAAGCAATTCTGTATGGAATGGGCCTCTGCTCAACAGCTACAGGAATATTTATGCATTATTGCAGCTAAAGATTGCAGAACCAGTTACTGATAGACAGGCCAATTACTTTTTCACACCTGAAATCAGAAATCATTATGTTACACACTAAGAAAATGACATACAGACAACACCGGAATCATGTTTTTCTCTATCTTGCTTAATGCTTTTACTACTGTTAATGTCCAAAAGATATAATCATATGTAGTGTCAAAAATAGGAAAAAGGAGCAAATTATGTATACAGCACTGTAGATCTAAGTAGCTGTGTAAGCCTAGCCATAGATCTATTTTGTGCAACCAATAAGCTTGTTGCCAGGAACTAGGGCTCATTTACAAATAGTCTGAGGTGCATATATACACAATGCATCATTTGCCCCTAGATTTCAGCATAAGTGTGGATACCAGCTAAATTATTATACATATTTATATAATTAGATGAATAATTAATTCAATTTCTCTGTGGTTTCTTAGTTCCTGATAAATTATGCAGTATAGGTCTATGTATAACAAGAATATGCAATATATATATATATATATATATATATATATATATATATATATATATATATATATATATTATATTGACATTTTGTATTTGCTTATCACGTTTCCATTACAGCCATTTTGAACTATATATATAATATATTGTATTTCTTTGGTGCATTGTCTAACAATTCTTTGCTAAACTTATCTTTATACCTAACAATGTTTAATCTGACCTTCTCACCTACATTCATGATCCGATTCCTGGAGCTAAGACATTGATTTCTGTCATATATGTCGTTGGCCTGGTACTTTTGTGTGCTTTATCACCATGCAAGTTAAACATTTGCTTCAAAAGTTGGAATTCAATACATATACATGAAATTCAATATATGTTTTAATGACACTGATATCCCACTTAATGTGCTGCTAATGTGCCATTTTATTAATTGTACAGGTGGTACTGAATTTTATATGTGAAGCTGAATACAAACTGGTAGCCAAAGCCATCCGGGACCGAGTGCTAGCCATTAAAAGAAAAAGAGAAAAGGTAAGAAGGGCTCAGGAGGAGCTGAAGAAGAAAGAAGAAGAGAAGCAGCAGAACATTCTCAAACTTCTTGATCAGCTGAGAGGTTCTCAGAATTCCACTCCATCCCCCGTCTCTGATGTTGCACCTGGAGCCACTTCACTCCCTGTCCCCTCTGACTCAACAGAAAAGACGTTTCCCCAAGAGCCAGAGGAACCAGAGGCTGATCAGCATCATCCCTTCAACTTTAGACCTACCTGTTATTCCTCAGCTACATGTAAGCACTAAACAAACATAAATCCACTCAACGGGGATCTTGCAACCACTCATTATAGTGTAATATACCCTGACAAATTATGATCTACAAAATAAGGGTTTTTACGAGATTACTTAGTTGCTAAAAATGGTTAAAAATGTTTGGAAAGGGTTCTTTTAAATTCTTGCCTTCTGCTCACTTGCCAAACTAAATAATCTTTGTCCTGAGTTATTTTGTTCACTCCAGGGGACATCATAGATATACAAGACAGCTATGGATAAATATATCTGGGGTGTCTACAAGAGTGAACAAAAATAAACATGTCCATACAAAGTTGAGAACAAAGCACATCACATCATTCCAACTGTAGTAGCTGGCAACAGGTATATAAAGCTCCCAAAGGCATGTAATAGATACCAGAGGCGAGAGATGGATAGTTGACAGAATATTTATCAAACACAACAAAAATATATACCTACAGTAATAGTATTCAGTGATAGATCCAACATGTTTCACACTGATCACGTGACTCCAGTTTGCTATGTCTATGTTATATGGACCAATCTCTAACTGTTTAAAGACATCATGATTATAAATATTTAATCTATATATGCCAATGTCAGTTCGGATTTATTGTATATTTGCAAGTTGAACTTGCTTCCCTCATTTATCTAGCATTTTTAATTGCCAATGGTGGACAATTGAACCATTCATCTCCCATTACATATCTGAAGTGGTCATCCAGGCTTCAGTAGATTGCAGGGCACCTTTTGTATTTCCAGTTTTCACTAGTGCAGCTTGTGAAATATCCATGTGTCAAACACATGTGGTCCTTGGAATGCTAGCCTTCTGGTGTCATCTATGCAGCTATAATTTAGTCATGGGTCACAGTTTTGTGATTCAATACTTTGTTCAGTTGTGTCTTGTACAACCAACATATATATATTATAGTACTAATTTGTACATACAAAATTGTATAAAACTTCAGGCACAGAAAGGTCCTCCCCAATAGTGTACAGTTTAAACCTCTATCTTTAGTGCAGTGGTTGTTAAGACTTGTTTAGATTGTCCCCTTTTTAGAACCTGCATTTGGCTAGGGCCCCTCATAGCTCATAACACATGTAAACACCTTTATCAGCCATTCAGTCATAGTTGCAAGAATGTGTAAGGCGGCAAATAATGGTTAAACCCCTATAGTTTGGGAAACCTTGCCTGGTGCTCAGTGCAAATGCTTCTTGATTGGTTATGATAGGTTTATAGACCTGTTGCAAACTTTGTGACTTTTAGTACTCCCTTTGTTAGGGAGTGCCAGGCTTTAGAAGCTACATATAGCCAGTATTATATCAAGTCAAGAGTCAAAGAAGGCTAAGGTAATAAAGGTAACTGGGGATTTCAGTTATGGCCATAGGTTGTATTTGCTTACAATTAAAAGAGTCTGAATGCATTTTCAGTAATAGATCTTTTGAGAGAAACCCTGAACACCCATTACGATTAGAAAAACAGAATGTTTCATGTTAAGGGGTGAAAGTATTTCATTTAGCAATGCAAAATATTCAAGGTGGAGACAAAGATTAAATTATATTATTTACATAGGTATTACCGGTTAAACAGAAAAGTCAAAATAGTTCAGCTCCAAAAAGCCCTTTGGCATTGCTGATACATATATAAAAAAAAAGAGAAAAATACCTGTAACTTTTAAAAGTTTGCCCTAAAAAAGGCTTCCCATACTATAACAACATTCATCCTGGAAACCTAGTTATTCTCTTTAGGCAAAAGATAAAAATTTACAGATTTGTGTATGGGCAGACCCAGAAATGCTAATATAAATACATGGTAAACATTTTTCCCAGTAGCCATGATATAGATAGGAAATACCTGATTACATATCCCAAAAGGACTTACTGGAAAAAGGGGGATATCCAGGCGGTATCTGTCGTACATAACTGTGCATGACAAGGATGAATCAGGGTCTAAAATGTCCACCCTTTAATATTAAAATGTTGGGATATATGGGAATACTCTGTAATGTCTGTTCTGAAGAGTTCAATACAAAGGTCAACAAAATTTGGTCTTATAACCTATAGCTACTTATAGCAACTGATCAACAAGTAGTACTGATCAACAAGTAGTATTTGGCAGCTGTTAGTTACTAGACATGGTTACACAAAAATAAAATGAGTGTTGGGACACCAGGCACATGATGAAGTCAACTTTAGTATTGCCACCCAAGGGGGTTTATAGCATATAGCCTTCAAAACACTGTATGACTTTGTTTTATCTTGCACCAAAGCTATCATTTTATAAATATTTATCAAACCAGTAGAATTCATAATTGTTTTTGAACAGAACCTAGTAAAGTAAATAGTAAATTGAATGTCTTAGTCTAACCAAGTTTATCTCATGCAGCGGACTGTGAAACAGATGGGTACCTGAGCTCATCTGGTTGTATGGAGCCTGTGGATGGCCAGAGAAAACCTTCAAGTGATGTCTCACAAGAAGACTCTAAAAGCCCACCCAGCACAGAGCCAGAGATATGCTTCCCTGGGGTAAGGAGAAAATCTGCTTTGGCAGGTTGCTGTGTGATTATATTTTTCTATCATCCTTTCTATTTAAAGGTGGCCATAGACGTATCAATTATGATCTTTCTTGGAAAAGATCTTTCCAAGAAAGATCATTTGTTTCAATACACACGTGTAGAGCTGAATAGTCAGATATACAGGTAGATATACAGGTAGAAACAATAGAATTCTACCTGTATCTGACGATTCAGCACTAACAATGGGCGATGTTTGGCCTTCAAAGGCATCTGATCGAAATTTTCCGTCCAGCCCGATCGACGAGCCGACCGATATTCAAGTTTTCTGCCAATATCGGTTGGCTCTTTTCCCACCATACACACACACCGAATATCGTACAAAAATTTGTTTTGTACGATATTATCTGTGCGTCAATAGGCCACCTTTAGTGTGGCCAAAGAAGCCAGAGTCACCTTTTATCGGTGATTATCACTATTAAATTTGCAGTAACAATATTGGCACACTAATTGCAAATAGGTGGAACCCTCCCCCCCAGCCTTCAAGAATAGGGTTTGTGTTGAGCATAAGTTTTGCTTATTGTTTTTATTATGAAATATCTATTATTTCTTGAACACTGAACAGGGCAAAATTTGAAAATGAAACTAAAACCATATTCTACTTCCTGATCCCAAAGAGCAAAGTCAAACAAATCTGAATAACATTGAGAAGCATCTGTATAATAAGCTGCGCTTTACATAAAAGATAGCAAGCATGCTGTAGCTGGGGGAGGCGTCTCAGTTTCATTTTCAAATTTTGCCCAGTTTAGTGCAAGAAATAACTAAATTATAGATACTGTATTTTCAAAGTGAAAAACAGGCAAAATGTATGTTCAGTAAGTTCTATCAATTGCACCAACGTTGCTATCCTTTTAAAGATAAAACACCTTTATTCTATGCTAGATTCTCAGAGCATTTGTTGGAGAAGAAGAAATTGTCCAAATTAATTTCTCTGTAGAATAAACTCCTCCTTTTTAACTGGTAAACCTGATTTAGAGGCAGTTAGTGGAAGAATTGGGCTTGTTTATACAGAGTACTGTATCTATATTTACCTTCTTTTATTCCAGGTGTGGCAGTGGGAGATAGATAGGTTACCTCTAATTTCTAGAAGATCATTTGCATACAAAAAATGTTGTTCTTAGCACTTTTTACAGTCCAGTGCATGTTCCTGAGTAAGGGTGAAAACAAAAAAAGTAATCTATTAGTACGTAAAACAAATATGGAATTACAGATTTTTGTTTTAGTTAAAGTAAGTAACAAGTTCAGTATGTGCACTGTTTATCATGATGGGTATATGTTGTCCTTTCAAACATGTGAAAGTGTTTATTGCATAAGTGAATCCTGCCTTAACCCCCAGCATGCACTCTTTCTGCTTTATGTCTTCAGATTATTGCTGTGAGTGTGAATACAGAGCAGTTGCCTTTTCCTGGGTTGTCCAGTGAAGTTACCTCTCCAGTAGACAGGTGAGACAACCACAAGACAGCCCCGAAGCACTACAGGGCTCATTTATGGGGCCAGATTCACTTCAGTGAAAAAAGTTATCTCATGGTTTATCACGTGAAAACTAATGGACAAGATTCAATTGAAGGAGAGAAAACCTTTTTCCAACATCAGTTCCAGTTTTTTTCCCATAGACTTCAATGACGTTTTCACTTGATGAACCGTTTTTCTGAATGCAATTGCATCTCAAATTGAATCTCGTCCATGAGTTTTCATGTAATAAACCTTTTTCTCATGAACTGAATCTGGCACATGATTGGAAGCAAGAGAACGTTTGCAACCTGGAGTAACTATAAGTGTGCCCCTTCAGCCAGCTCTGATGAATTACATGCACAGACACTGATATTATAGAAATCTGAAATTCCATGCTTCCCTTAATGGGTTGTATCTGTAGGTGAAACTGACGTGCACCAAGTGCATGAAACCTTTATGTTGTTATTTATGCTGCAAAACAGCAACACAAAATATGGGGAAATAGCATGCACAGCAACTTACTGGTGATTTACCAAACCAGGCACTAACATGGAGATTAGCATGAGCAAATTGCCCTATGTACATTCTAATTGCATTCATAAATGAGCCATTATATTTTTATATTTGTTTGTATACCTTATACTGCACTGTGAAGCCCCTTCATTTGTTTGTTGCTATAAAAAAGTCAATTTATTATGGTCTTTTGATAACCAGAAAAAAAATAAATATAGATAGGTCTATTGCGTTTTGACTATGTTAGTCCTGTCAATGGGGTCTACAGTGGTCCAACAGCTGTTCCCTGTCTGCAGCTGCTGTTGTTGTTTTCAATGTATGTAGCAGGCGCAGCCACTATCAGGGGGTAGGAGTTGCCTGAGAATGCTAAAGTGAGTGGCCCCAAATGGACCGCTACAATGTATGCCATTGCAATGTTTTTCCTGCTAAAATGAATGAGAAACAGCTGCAGGTGAGAAAGAGCATATTACGTCTACAGAGATAATAATGCATCATATGGATAACATGTCCTATATGCCATAGGTCTTAGTGTACGATACCCTATATACTGTATGTATAGGGCAATACAATTTCTGCTATACAGTACAGTGCAATAGCTTTTCATTTCAATCTTCTAGATCAAATACAAACAAATTAGAAACACATACGTATTATTAGCCATCTTTTCCATTGTATTTCTCCCCATATAAGAGGCATATAATCATGGACACATCTGCTTCGCATTAGCCGCCTATTACGAAAAAAAATCAGGCACCTTAAACCTCTAGGGCCTTCTGCTTCTTAAGTACCAAATTACTAACCGATGTGCAACAACTGAAAACCCATGTTGGTTGCTCCAAATTGGTGATGGAAAGTGATGGAAAATAATCATAAAGAAAATCATTAATCCATCAATGTCTTGTGGCAACAACTTGGCTAAATCATATGGAAAATCACTGTACTGTGAATGATTCTATCTACTGCTCTTTAGCTTTCTGCCTGTGATTTGAGGATGTATAAATGCAAGACTTTTTTTGTGTTAATATGCCATTCTGTGCCATTGTAGTTACGCCTCCGATGTGGCCTCAGGAATGAGTGACGGCTGTGATGGGCTTTCAGCTGGAGAGCGAAGCATTAAGTCTCCTGCCAAAAAGACCAGTGCTAAACTTCTGAGACGCAAAGCGCGTTCCAGGCTGAGAATTATAAATGTAAGATCGTACGTGCAAACGTCATTAGCGTATAATTGTCAGAGTGTAAAATTTGCATAGGTAACTGCCCTAAAAAAAGAAGAGCAACAACATATTGTGTTGAACATTTGCAGTATGTTTTAGAATACTAATATACAGAGGTGGATAGTGTAGGATGTTGACTTGTGATTTGATTAGCAATACAGAATAGTGCTGCAAATTCAGTTATTGCGGGGAATGGGCAGCAGGAAGGCAGGAGGCATGAAAATCATGGTGGAAATATGGATTCAGATGATTCTTACAATATAATATAAAGAGATTATGGGAATCATCTATTATGTGCAAGGTACCCTGCAGAGTGCAAAAAATAGGCACAATTTGTCATGTTTTTTTATTACCACAGGCCTCTGTACTCCAAAATGATGTGCAATGACCTACATACACACCTTGAATACAGCAATATAGAGTTTCTCTCATTTAAAGAAATACGGTCATGGAAAAAAATGTTTCTTTCGAAACGCATCAGTCATCACTGAAATCAGTTTCACAAAAGAGCAAACAGATTATTTTATATTTAATTTTGAAATCTGACATGGGGCTAGACATATTGTCAGTTTCCCAGCTGCCCCAAGTCATGTGACTTGTGCTCTGATAAACTTCAGTCACTCTTTACTGCTGTACTGCAAATTGGAGTGATATCACCCCCCCCCAGCAGCCTAACAACAGAACAATGGGAAGTTAACCAGATAGCAGCTCCATAACACAAGATAACAGCTGCCTGGTAGATCTAAGAATAGCACTCAATAGTAAAAATCCAGGTCCCACTGCGACACATTCAGTTACATCGAGTAGGAGAAACGACAGCCTGCCAGAAAGCAGTTCCATCCTAAAGTGCTGGCTCTTTGTGAAAGCACATGACCAGGCAAAGTGACCTGAGATGCACCTACACACCAATATTACAACTTTATTACAAAAAATTTATTGGTTCAGGAATGACATTTTATATTGTAGAGTGAGTTATTTGCAGTTTTACCAGTGTAATGTAGAAATACAAACTACATCATAAAAATCATGACAGAATCCCTTTAACTTTTATTTTATATGCAAGCAACAGTGGGTCGTCCCCTTAAAGCTGCTGCCCTTGGCACAGGCCCACTGGTGGATATATATAAATACATCCCTGCCTGTGGCAGCTATTAAGTACAGGGCTGTCTTTCACCCACCCACCAGCACTGCACTCTCCACCTAGCACCAGATTTCATATTCAGCACTAGGCACAGAGTGCAGACAGACCTCACATGCAAGTTTTTTTAAATTAGCACTGAGGGACATGCTTTTGCATGCCAGGAAAGCTCTCGTGGACCCAGATTTCACCTCCAAAACAAAATAGGCCATTCCCTATTTCTGTATAAAAACAAAGAGGCAAAATAAATGAAAGGGTACACTGTAGTATGTCAATTAATGACACTAGGATTGTTATATAAAAGGTACTGAGTTAGCCCATGTGCAGTAACGCATAGCATGGAGAATTTACTTGTCATGTGTTTAAAAGCACGCATCTTATTGGTTGCAATGTGTTACTGCTCCTTAGTGCATTTCATTACATATGAGAATGAACAGGTTAATTGAGCAGAAGAGTACAATAGTTTGGTAAGGGACATAGGATCTAGGTTTTCTGATGGGCCCTTGGCATTGCAATCTGACACTGTTTGTACCCCTTAGCGCTCTTGCACCTATGCAAATATGTCATGTGTAATGAAAGAAAAAGGGAAAGGAGTTTTAATGCAAATCTAAAATACGTCACATGGGCTATAGTATACAAAATGAGTTAGATGGGGCCTATGGAATGTTTAGGACTATTAACTAATCAGGATGAAGTAGGAAAGGAAAGTGCTGTTTTAACAGAAATCTGACAAATTACTTTCTTCATGTTCCTTTAGATATCAGATAAATGTGACCGTGTTGTTGAGTGCCAGCTACAGACTTATAACAATAAAATGGTCACCTTCAAGTTTGATCTGGATGGAGATAACCCAGAGGACATTGCAGCGGTTATGGTGAGTATGTACTGTATATACTGTATAGTGAAATTATTAACTCCTTGTACAGGGAGCTCAATAACTTGTAGATGAGGGCTGTCTCATCTACAATTTCATTAATGGATTTCATTGTGGCCAACCAAAAGAATCTGCACCCTTATCCTAGTTAAGCTATCTCCAGGCTTCTTTACAGGGGCATAAATTCAGGGCCCGGGCCCCCTTTGCACAAAATCACGCAACAGAATTTAAATTGCAGATCACCCACAATCCCATTCC
Organism: Xenopus petersii; assembly: GCA_038501925.1. Classification (NCBI taxonomy): domain Eukaryota; kingdom Metazoa; phylum Chordata; class Amphibia; order Anura; family Pipidae; genus Xenopus; species Xenopus petersii. The sequence goes on along the minus strand of CM076688.1, from coordinate 105,528,406 downwards.
CTGCATAAAATAGCGGGTGAATACTTCATCTTCATCTGTAGTTATGCCACTGCTTCTTTATACAACATTATTACTTTACTGCAGTCTGGTTCAAATTAATTATATTCTGGGTAATATTGTGATGTTGCATTTTATTGTACTATGAAACACGATAAAATACAAACTGCATATCATTGTAATGGATTTACGTCATATACCTAATGCACATTTTAGCACTACATGGAAAGAATACAGTAGAACCCTGATTTTATGTCCCAAATTTTACGGTTTCCCAGAATTGAGGCCGTTTTGTTGCAGTCTCATTCAGGCAAGCTTGAATGAACATCGGGCCTGTGTTCTTTCAAAATCAATAAGAACAATGATGTGCTTGAAAGGTGCACTTCATAACTGTTGGTTTAAATGTTCCCTTTGTTCAGGTGAACAATGAGTTCATCATGCTGTCCGAGAGAGAAAGTTTTACCAACAGGATTCAGGACATTATTCACCGAGTGGAAACCCTCTTAAAAAAAGAAGTCCATGGGGACAGGGATGATGAGGGTGAAGAGTTTAGTAACAGCCCCTTGCCTCATAATCTACAGGTATGTCATTTGATACAAATACACTCACACTAGGTTCTTAAACAAGGGACCTGGGAACTGAGATTTCTGTCCTCCTGTATGAGTATAGGAAGGAAGCCCTTGGAGGGTGACTGTCATGCTTGTGTCTGTGTCATAAAATTTGCTTCACTGCCTGTAAAATGCGTATTCCTGGAATTATGTGGATGGCAGGCAGAGCCAACCCTAGGATAAATAAAACCTGCTGTAAATATTATAGTAGTTGCCTTCAACAATTAGAAAGTCAGCAAATCTAGAAATTGAAATATACTCCCTTTCTATGCATATCCACAAGATGGTACTGAATATTTTCCTGCTCGCCACATTTTGTACATTAGACAGAAAATAATGTAGCACATGTTACAAAATATGAGCCTATAAGATTTCACGCAGGTTTTACATGATCAAAACTCGCTGATCATGTCCCTTGCTATGTTGGGGCTGAGCGATAACACCAATCTGAGCCTTACAGAGGATGTTAGGCTATGCCTTTTAAGTAATTACTTTTCTGTTGTAAAAGTATCAGCTACAGTAAAATGCTTTTCTTGGAAACAACCCTTGCTTCATTATCTGAAATAGCTCTAGAACATATACAACATAATACTACCTGTTTGTTCATATCATATCAAACTGCAGCTACATGGTTGTTAATTCAACCCATAGAAACGGAGAGTGTCATAAAAATACCTTAAATACTCTGAAGGCCTGCTTGCCTCCAGTTGGGCAGTCCTGCTATATATCATTACATTTATCATTTGTGGCCTCTGGACCCCAGTGTAGCCCACTGTTGAACAAAAAGTGGCCTATTTATTTTAATAAAACAAAACTATAATGTAGTCCATTTCGTTGGCTGTCTGGCTGCTTTTCAGGGACCTTGGGTGCCTCCTTCAGACAAATATTGCTACTGCACCAAGCTCTATATTTGAGAATAGGTTTCCAGAAGTTCTGTTCTACAATAATATTGTTTTACTGAAGCTAGAAAAATCCATCACATTCAGCCTGTTTGTACAGGTGATGAAAATGGAAGCAAAAACAAAACTTTTCTCCCCAAAAAAAATCTTATGACCCTAGACAAGTCCCTTGATCAACTTGTTACTCAACTTGTTACTATGAGTATAAACACCAATTGCTTTGTGTTTGTGAAGGTTCTCATTCATCCAGGTTATGGTATAGCATAGAAAATGTTTCTCTAGTCATCCAACTGATTTTTTTCAATTCAGAAACCAAGAATAAAATCATTGTATATAATAGTCTTAAATATCCTTATTATTTTCAGGCTGATCTCCAGCTTCAGGAGCTTTCAAGGTCATTCTCTTCCTCCTCTTTAAATGGTAAGTTATGTGGCCATGTTTACTGAATAATATACACAGAGCTTTATATATATATTTATAAGTGATACAAAGAGAGTGCTGTCACCCTGGGATCCATTCTTCTTAAGGCAATCATTCACAGGTTCACTTTAGGGTTATCTGTTTCTTTGGCCTTCAAGTTGAAGGTAGGGGAAGGTATGGCCCTAGTCACTTATAGATCGGTCAATGTCTCACAAAGATAGGCATTATTGGATAAGATTTTCTGTATGGACATTTCAACTCTGATTTGTCAGCCTGTATGCAGAACCCCCCCCCCCCAGATATATACTCCAGCATGTCAATTTGTGGGTACAGAGTGAAGAATAGTTACAGCGTAAAGCAGATAAAGCAGGAACTGAGTAGGACAGATACAGCTATTCAGGCAATGGCTGTCTGCATGTATGTATGTACATTACATTGTGAATCTTAAGCCAGAGGCCAAATGTCAGAACATCCAGTGTTTGGCCACCATATATTTTGTGTTCAGGTGCTTATCATGTAATCATTAATACATTGTGTTATGCTTACATTCCAGATTTGGTTTGCCCAAGTCCAAGCAAAGGAGTGCCTTCTCAAGGTTATCTCTTCCAGAGTAGCCCAGTAGTGGACAATGATGTTTTTGGCACTGCTGGACCTCTGTCAGCAGATATTGGATCTAAATCTCATCTACCAGCAATGTCTACAGGTATAGTACATAGAGCTTAATGAATAGGTTGTGTGTTTGGAATGAAGAATTGTTTATTTAGAGAGAAATAATTACTATTAGAAATGGTAGAGCTGTATTTTCAGATAATAGATCCCATACTTGTACCCCTACTCCTGTATACCAGTTTTATTTTATGTTTTGTTTAACTCTATGATATATTCTTTGGTCCAATTCAAAAATCAAATGTAATTTGACAATCTTCTCTTTAGGTTCTCCTATGGCAGCCAGCAGAACATGGCCTTCTTTTGAAACTCCATCAAATCCAGCTGTTTCTTTCCCCCCAGGCTATTCCATGCCAAGCTCACAATCCTTTCCCCCTGCAGTTTTTGGTTCCATGCAATCTGGAAACTACCTCTCTTCCCTTCCCCAGCATATGATGCCTTCATCTTCAGCAGGGCCTCTAAGTTCCCCAAACACTGGGTTTCCCAATATGATGGGAAGCCATCAAAATTCATTGCAGCACATGTTAAACAGTGGGATGGTGCCACAGAATATGAACAATGCAGTGTCTGCCCTATCATCTAGTGCCCAGTCAATGACTCAGTGGTCTCCCACTGCACCTATGTTCTCATTGGCAAATGTTTTATCTTTAGCAATGAGCATGGCACAAACATTATTGCCAGTAGCATCGCCTTCAACTGCCCAGCCTCCAGGAATCCCTCCCGGAGGACCCTTGTTTCCTCAGGCAATTCAGTCTCCTCTAATGTACCCACAAAGCTACTCACAGCCTCAAAGTCCAGTTAAGGAGGGACCTTCTGCCATGGGTCAATGTCCATACATGTATCCTGCTGGACCTGCACACTCTTCTGGAATTTTGCTTCAGAACATGCCTACCCAAAGTTTTTCCAACATGGGTGGTACTTATTTGCAGCCTTTCATCCCACAGGAAACACTGCCACAGAGTGGGGTGATTGCCAGCAACTTGCAGTCTACAAATATATCAGGATTTCAGCTTCAACGTCCACAACCGATCAAGGAAGTTCCACCTCCAGTTATTACACCAGACCTGTCAAGGTTGCCACCAGTACTAGGAACCTTCAACGAAGTGTCTTCTACACCCCTTGGAAATCAGACCTCAGAGGCTACGGGATCTGTCGTGGGACAGACTATGAATAAACCTGTAAGCATTAGCTTTTAATACATGAGACATCATCAAAGGTATTTAGTTTGCACATACGATGATGTGTCTGTACAAGAGAGCATCTGATACTGAGTTAATCTAAAGATTTGCAAAATAAATATAAATACATACATAAATTATTTGGTTAACTACCAATATAAGTGCCTTTGTTAATGATGGACATTATTTCCATAGCGCAGTGGCTTTTAAATAGAAGCATGTTTTTCCAGTTGTATTATTAGTGCGTTATATATCTGAATGGCAGGTGATTTGGGCAACACACAGTTCTTATGTCCTTACTGCATGCCATAGGCAGACATGTTGTGGCAGCAGGAGGCAAAATATATTTTATTATTTATTTTATTATTTTCATTTGTACCTTGGGTTAGAAAACACTAAGAATCATCTCCCTCTTCGTTTTGTGGCAATGGCCCGGACTTGCAGGTGCAGTTACTGATATGACAATTGTTCAGAAACACTAAATAACGCATGAGTGATTATTGCCTGACATGCAAGCGCTACAATGGCCTTTATTATCTTATAGCTGGGCATATACAGTTGAATAGAAAATGCTCTTAGGGAAGTGCTGGTATTCAGATGTGTTCAATAAAGAGCCATTTGAACACAGCGGCATGTTTTGTGCATTGGACATATGTTTAACTGGTGTGTACTCCACCAAATTGCTCATGGGAGGATTCTGGTTGTGTTAGTTCCTCCATACCCATCACTGATGTGACAACTGGAGAGAGTGCTTCGTTGTCAGTGTATTCAGCATGTTTCCACCATGACATATTAAGCACCCTGTATCTAATTGTTCTAGGAACCAATGGCATCTAAAGCTAGTGTTGACCAAAAACAGTGATTCTTGTATACAAACCAAATTCCTGCTACATTTGAAAAACATCAATATTTATAGAAAGGGAACCTGTTATTTTACAACCTGCTATTGCTTTGCCACCAGTCCTTTCTGCTATTAGAGATCACATGTCCAAAGGGAATTTTAAGAGCATGATGGTGCTCAGGTGATTCTGGGGCTCCTGAATCGCAGCCGCAATGCTGCATCATCTCTTTTGATCCACGCTTAAAACTGTAATTTCAGAGTGGGAGTTACACCCCTAGTGCACAGAACACCATTGAGCTTTAGATACTAGAAGAGCCAAATTCCAATTTTAGAAAATGGAAATTTGTTACCAGAGGTGGCTGTTTACCTCCCCGGTAACTGGCTGCTCACTACCACCTGAGGCAAGGTTCTCTCATGGCAGGACTGACCATAATGGGGCTGATAGTTTAACACTGTGTAAGATCATCCTAGCCAAAAACTAGTTCTAACAAGTATTTAAAGATCTTCAACATAACTATCCCAACAAGTATTCCATAAATCTTTGCATTTATGACCATTGACATATATAATAGATCTTTTAAAATTCACCCCTCTGTCCTGTAGTCTTTATCATGTCTGGATTTGCAGCTTAAAGGAGAAGCAAACCCAAAAGTTAAAAAAACCCTACCCCCCTACCCTACATAGACCCTTCTCCCTCCTCCCCACATTCTAAGTGTTACCCGGCAAATGCCCCTAACTTTTTAGTTACCCCTCGATGCAGATTCAGGCATCAGAGTTTACGGGCGCCATCAGGCAGTAATCTTCGGAATGAGACCGGTGCTTCTGCAATTTTCATGAGTTTCATGCATGCGCAGTTGTCACGAGACAGAAAATTGCTCCAACTGCGCATGCACCGGTCTCATTCTGAAGATTACTGAAGAGAAAAAGATGGCGCCTGTGAACTCTGCTGGACAGAACCTGCACAGAGGGGTAAATAAAAACTTAGGGGCATTTGCAGGGGTAACACTTAGGCTGGGGGGAGGAGGGAGGGGGTCTATGTAGGGTAGGGTTTTTTTTAACTTTTAGGTTTGCTCTCCTTTAAACTGGCTGAGGCCATTAAATTGTGCTGCCGCCTATCACAGTGCCTGTGTGTTGACCAGTAACTGCTGTCTCCATTGTATATAAAATAAACAGATGTGAGCGATTCAGTCTTCCAACACACAAATCAACGTCCAGTAATAACAACTGAAATCAGTGTATAAGCAAACTGTAACTATATTCAGAGACAAAACTAGGGGTAAGCAAAAGAGGCATGTGCTGAGGGAGTGAAGTTGGGGGGGTTGCTATGACCCTAGGTATGTATTTTTTCTGCCTCTGCTACTGATGCACACGGGTTTGGAACTGTGAATCAGCAGTGGCAGAATAAAGTGACGAACGACTAGTGAGGAGCAAGGCCGGGAAGGGGGGTGGCCAGGCAATGTGGAATAACTTTGGGTGCAAATACTTCTTGTGACTCTAGTCAATCTTTTTTTAAAGAGGGGTCAGCCCTCTGTCCTCTAAAACCCTGGTCTTTCTTTTTGACACTGGATCCTTGAATAGCTGCAGAGGGGATTATTCTGGCATGTGGCTTCTAATGCTGCTGACTAGGTGGCCCTTTTCCTTCACTTTGTTATATCTACAAAAAAAGACTGTATCTTGTTATATCTATAATTTGGCACTGTATATGCTTTATTTATTCAGTTACTCCATTCGACACTGTGTTTGCCTAGATCAGCTGCCATACAGGTGCCATAATTGTGGCTCAGCACTCTTTACATAGAACTAACTGGAAATAATAATTAATAATCACTGTCATTCCAATGTTAAGGCATCAAAAAAAATAAGAAACAAATACAGTTTTGACCTGAACACTTTATCCCTAGTTATCACGTTGAAAAGGCTTGGCTTTGATATTTACCAAACATGTATCATGCGCTTTGCACAACAAATTCATTATTATTTACATATATATGAGTTTGCTTAAGGGCTAGATTGAAATGTAGCATGACTTATGACTTATGTGTGGGAAATTAATCGAAATCGAAATTAATCGAAATACTTATTTTATAAACTGAATAATGATATTTTTTTTATAATGTTTATAGTTTCTTGCAGATCAGTTTACAGTTTACATAGTATTATTAATATAGAAATGTATGTTATCATATAAAGAGGTATGCTGTATCTCACTAACAGCCAGGATTCTGGCGATTAACAAGGTAAATAATAATAATTGGCCAGGTAAAGGAATATTTATTCTAGCAATAAGTGCTTTTATGTAGAAATGTCTATAGTATAAGGTATAAATGGCAGCTAATGACATTAACATAAGTGTTAATGTCCATTTATTCTGCCACATTGTTTCATATCCGGATATCACCTGGCAGATTAAATTAAATAATGCTTGAATCCCCAAATATTTTTATTTAAGAATGGGTTTATGGGAAAGGTAGGCTATTGGCATTGCTGCGAGTAAAGGCTGTGCTGCCTGTGCTGCTATTATTTAGGGGTTTAAAGGGAATTTTTATTTTGACAATACAGAGTATTTATATAGGAAATGTCTGGGTGTGTTTGTCTTCATTTATGTTCTTAGGAAAGATCAAGGCATCACCATGCCCAGACCAAAACTAGATTGTAAGCTTCATGGGGAAAAGAATGTTCATATGTATACTTGTATGTTTCACCTTATTATCTGTGTTCTAGGGAATGTATTCTTAAAGGGAATGTATTCCCATGTATATTCTATGTACATCTATTACATTGACAGCAAAATATAAGGACATAGCTTATTGTTTGGGTGGGGTATTTTCAAAAACTACAAAAGAGGAAGATGAAATAGAAAGGGAAGGAAAAATAATATGTTAAAAAAGACAACAACGGATTAGAAGGTAGAGGTAGAGGGACGTCAACATAATGAAAAGTCGCCACACGTGGCGCTTCGTTTTCCGAAGTTGCCTCACTAGGAAACTTCGGGCGTCTTTGGAAAACGAAGCGCAGCGTGTGCTTTAGCGCAGGCGACTTTTCATTACAGCGGACGGGAAGACACGCGTAGGTAGTTTGGGGAGATTGTCGCCCAGAAGAAGAGCCGATTAGTCACCAGGCGACTAAATCTCCCCGAATCTGCCGTGTGTCACAACCCTAAATCCCATGCACTTAAAGGGCATGTAAAGGCAAAAAAATAAAATCCCATTTTTACTTTCTTTAATAAAAAAGAAACCTATCTCCAATATACTTAATTAAAAAATGTGTACTGTTTTTATAAGAAACCTGACTGTATGTAGTGAAATGCTCCCTTTATTTACTGCTGTGGATAGGAATTGTCAGATGGTCCCTAACAGCTGAGCTGGGAAGCAATCATACTTATGAACAGCAGGGGGAGTGTCTGCCTTACTTCCCAGCCATGCAGAACTCAAGCAGCTTTGTTTATGACGATCCCTAAGCAGCCCAGACCACACTGAGCATGTGCACAGTCAGTCTTGCAAAGATGTTTAACAAAGTTACAAAATGTAGCCAACTTTGAAAGCATAAATTATTTGTTTGATTAGGCTTGTGGTGCAGTGAGTTCATGTTTATATTTAGTATACAAAATACAGCATTTCTAGTCTTTTTCTATTTTAGACTTTACATGCCCTTTAAGGTTCCAATAAATGTTAGAACAGAAACTATCTTCATTTCGCTAGGGAACAATTTTATAGACTATAGAGGTTGCTCTATACCTTCACATAGCTCCATATAATAATAAAATATATATATAATACCCATCTCTCATATCATCATATATATCTACATACACAGTGGACAGCCTGAGCTAAGCTATGCAAGACAGCAGTGCCCATTCATATTTCCATGGGAAATAAGCAGGGAGTAAGTTATCTTTTTATATTTTTCTGTCTATGAGAAGGGACCATATTTGACAAGGTCACAGACTGTAAGCTCACTTGAGCAGGGACTTGAAATGATTATATGTTTGTTTGGGGTTTTGCTAGGCCTTTCAGTTGTTAAAAGTTGTAACTATTGGAATGTGAACCTAGATAATTTGATATTTAACTCAGATAAAACATATATGTATATATCTATAAAATAATGTTTCTTAGAGGGAAACCTCCAAGATACACTGATTATAACTCTAAAACGTCCTTTTTTGACATGCTATTGTAAATTAGAAAAAGTCATGGTGGTAATAGATGTCCAAAACCCAGTCATTGGTGTTTATACTGTAACAATGGCAGATTTTACTTATGGAATTATGTGTAAGTAAGTTTTATTAGAGCAAAGAATGCCTTAATATATTACAGGAACAATGAAAATGAATGTGATTGTTTACTTCCATTGGTCAACAAAGGCAGCCATTTTGAATGTGAAGTCATTATGACACTCATATCGAGCTGATTACAAATGCATTTACATTTTTTGACAAACTTTTATAAATAAAATATAGAAAATCAGTCCGTTTTGGCCCGTGTTTTATATTGCACAAAAGAAAAAGAGCCCATGATATAAAGAACAATACATACGTCATAGCCTAGACTTCGTTCATGGGTTTGACTCACTATTTTATTAAAGCAGCAGTTCCTTATTCTGTCATTACATAGTGAAGTTGCTATTCTTGCATTGTAAAAAGCTTTTACATTTACAATTTTCCTTGGTTATTATTATTCCTTGGAATTTTTCAGGTTTGTCCTCAATTTGACCACTTTCTAAAATGGCTGCCTTTCCTTGTATTTTAAAAAAAAAAAATGTTCTGAAGAAATTTCAAGTTATGGAAATATTGACTAAAATCAAATGAAATGGCATAAAGGAACTGCTGGTTTAATCGTAATAATACAGGGGTGGGTCACTTAACACTAGTGTAGGACGTCCATTCGTCCTCTGGCTCTTCTGAGATACCTTTCCTTGCTTCCCCAGTCTGAAGATGTTTGAAGTTGTATTTCAGAGGAGTTGGAGGGTTCTGGATATCAGGTGGAGGTTGTGTGGTTGGACTGGGCCAGAAGATCTGAAAATTAGAGCTGTTTAAAAAAAGAACTGGTAGAAAGTCGGTTCCCACTGGCTCATAGAAATCATGCACAACTGGAGGTGGAACCTAAATCAACAAATTCAACACCAAAGCTAATTTATTATGAGTTGTGAGAGATGCAAAAAAAAACAGACGCAAAGCGCCGTGTTTATTGCCACAATGAACATACCTCCCAGGGAGTTTTATCTGAATGGAATGCAAATATTTGCATCTGTCTTTACATCTGCTAGTTTTTTATACAGCATTAGCAGACATGGGTATCATTTTGAACACTTGTTCTCTAAACGGCCTTGAGGAGGCACAAGGAAGGAGTATCTGTACTTTACCTGTACAAGGTTCCTTTGCACCTATGAGAGCTGCAATCTTCAATCTGTGTCTTGTGGCAGATTTTCAATCCAACCCAAACATAGAGTGCAGCTTCTTTTTAGGTACAACACAAATGCCTAGTGGATGGCATCTATTTTGTACCCTTTAACACTTAAGCATGTGCATGTGGATAATCATAAAACATGGGCATGAGAGAAATTGACATATTTCTCTTTTCACAATGATTTGTCACTCTTACACTATATCACTAAACATATCTTGACACCTGCTTATCCAGGACCTGATTCCAAACCCCAGTGCATAAATATGACGTTGCAACTCCTTTTGGTGCTATAAGAGCCTCTACTCTTCTGGGAATACTTACCACTAGAACATTGTTGGTGGGATTTGCTTCCATTCCACTAAAAGAGCATTAGTGTGGTTGATGTATGAGTTGGCTCCCAGTCAGCATTCCAGTTCAGAGGTATACATTTGGGTTGAGTTTAGGGCTTTGTGCAGGGCCAGTCAAGTTCTTCCACTTCCATCTCATCAAACCAATTTTGTATAGACCTCACATTCTGCATGGGGACAATCCCGTGCTGAAACATTAAGGGGGTTATTTATTAAAATCATTATGTTAAAAAGTTTTCATGGTATGCACTGGGTTTAGCCAGAAAATCCAACTTTTTCAGGGTTTTTGGTCAAAAACTCAAATCAAATTTGATTGATTCTTAAAAAAAAAGCCCAAAAAATTATAACAATTTGGGAAGAAGCCTGAAAAATATGTGCGATTTTCCGCGATCTGATTAAATTTTTATTAATAAATAATATAAATCGGGCATGAGAGTTTGGTTGTGTTTTTTTTTTAAATAAAATATGAGACAAATTCAGATTTTAGTAAATAACCCCCTGCACACTTTAGAGAATGTCAAGAATTTAATTGTACAATGTGGTGTTCTACTTTACTTTTACATAAACCAGGGACTCTCTCCCACTACTAAAACTAGCTCTAGACCATTATTTCTACTTCATCAGACTTTACAGTTGGCATTTAACATCTATTCAGGTAGAGGTCTTCTGGAACTGTGGCATAAGTAGATGTTACTGGGCCCCACAGCAAATTAATTTTAGGGCCCTCAACTTATCCAGAAGTTGTCCTTTTTTAAAAAAAAAAAAATTGAAAAATGTTGAAATTGCTTATTAATTAGAGCCTCATGGCACCCCCTATACCTCCTGGGCCCCTCTGCAGCTGGATCGTGTGCTTCCTCTATAGTTATAGAGGAAGCACCAAACCTTGTCCATTATACTGCTAGATGGTAAGATCATTCCAGGAAATGTGGTTTCCATTTTCCAATTGCATCAACCTTTACACAAGTCTTCTGGTATATGGCTATTATTGTGTTGAGTGTTTTAACTGAGGATGTAATTCTAAAATGGGCATCTGGATAACTTTTAGCTGAGAATGTATCTACATATGTATTCTTGGCTATGATACTGTATTAGTTATTATACATGTACAAATGGAATTTAGACATTCCAGAGGGGAGCAGTTTGTGTGCTAAATATTCGAAAAGATTAGAAGATCTCATGCAAGTCGATCACTATTTATTATGAACTGGAAATTGCATCCTTTTTAGTCAAGGGCAGCAATATTTATAAAGAGATCAGTGTTGTGATAATATTTGATTTTAAAAAAAAAAGTTATTTTTTTAATATAAATAGCACTAGATTTTAATCCTTTACACCCCTACATTTTGTCAAAAAATGTTAACTGTCAATTGACATTATTTATAAATCTGAACCTGATGATCATTGTAATATGTGCCTGATGGGATTCCATGAAGAATGTATGCAACAAAACTGCAATGGGATGCTGAACACTTGATACTGTATATTGTTGTAGCATAAAATGGTGCCCCACCAAGTACTTGTATGTTGGCAACTTGAACAAGTATATTTGAGCGTTTTTTGCATGTTTGAGAACCTAAACTCCTACTACTGATTCTGTATATTGATTATAAGTCTGAGTCAACCAAATCTATTGGAAAAGTTTTAGGGCAATTTACCAAACATGGATCTCTTCAACAGAGCTGTACCCAAGTAATTGCACAGAACTAACAGTCATGATCTTTTTGGCTAATGTATGTGTCCCTCTTTCAAGGTGCAATCCATAACTAGCGAAAGTGGTTCACCATCACCCATATCCCCGTCTAAAACTCTGCCATCAGCTGCCTTAGCCAATGGTAAGTTCCATTTTCAGTATCTCCTCTTTTACTGCTGTCTACTTGACATATGATATAAAGAGAACTATACTCCTGAACATTGCAGGTTTCTATGAAATATATATACATTGCCTTCCTCGAACCTTCGGCAGGCAGCACAGGAACATTGGGTGCAAAGCGAAGCTGAACAGTAGGCCCCTTGACTTAAGGTGACTAGATTTTTGGAAAAAAATCCGAATGCAGGGGAGAATGGTACAGGGCGCACTCATTGCTCCCTAGCAACATTTTTAGACCACACCCACTTTGTAAGACACCCCCTACTAACCACTCCCCATTTTACAAATATACCCTCAGTGAATATATTAATGAACATAGTGGCAATTCCATGTAAATACCCCAGAATTCATAGAAGGATGGCATAAAGACAATTCCATGTACAATACCCCCAGAATTCATAGTAGGAATTCAGGGGGCAGACGGGGACACTTTCTAATGCGGACCAAGGTCCTGAAACGGGGCCTGTCCCCATGAAACGGGGCCTGTCCCCATGAAAAGGGGACGCATGGTAAGCATACCTTGACTAGGCCTCCAGTTCCTGCCATGATTGTGGGGCTTGCTGTATGTTTGTTATGCCACTGCTTGGAAACATGCTAAAAAACTTTTACTAGGGCCAAAAAAGTTACGATTCGACACATTTTTGACTACTGCAGTAATCCATGACCTAGGGACCATAGTTTTAATGCCAATGAGTGGGCAACTGGAACAAGGAAGTATTCTATTAAATGTGGGTGGTGACTTAGTATGTTACAGGGCAGGGTTATCATACAATCTGATACCAAACAAAACAAAGTTGTGCCAGATATTTTTCCACAAGTTTCATCCCTTAATGTCCACAGGCCCCACTTCTAATTTTTTTTTACCTCAGTGCCATCCCTAACCGATCTTTGCCTTAAACTCAGCTGTATAATAGTTAATATGTTTTGTATGTGTTTAGCAGAAGACAAGGAACATTTTTTGCCTAAAGCACTTTGCTGTTCTCAAAAAAAGGGTGTTGGAACTTGCCCTTGTGATGCTTCTAATAGCTACTAGGTCAACATTAAATTGTGTATAGAACCATGAAGAATCACCATTAAAGTTGGCTATACAATATTATATTTAATATGTAGCTTTGAAATATGAAAACAGTGGACAGAGGTAAAACCAATGTTTTTTTTCCAACTGATAGAAGAAGGAGATTGATACTGATACTAGACCTTGATGATTACCATCTCCTCAACCTTTGGTCTGGATACTGGCAATGCCTTATCCTGCTTACTTTAACTTTGTTTGGCTGTTTATGCCTCTAGTTCCCCACTGTCTTACCTGTTTTTTTGCCTGAGGGGAGTTGGACCTCCATCAGTGAACAGTGCCGGTTTTGGAGCTCCCCATATATGGAAAGACATTTAGACAACCTCTGTTGTAGTATTATTTTGAAAGAATGTTACTGTTGGTTTGGGCCAGAACATGGATTCATGAGATGCCGATCCTCATGCCTTTGAGCTTTGGGTTCTTCCCTCAAGCTAGGGTGATGTCCTCTTTTCTTAACTAATTTTCATTTCTGTTCCAGTTGCAGCATTTGTAATTTTTTTTGGAGAGTCCCAAGGTTGCCTATATTAAGATGTTTTTAAAATAATAAACAACCCCAAGAATTTTGAATGGTAGACACCAGTAGAAACGTTAGGTTTGGGTGTACAGTCCCAAACTTACAGCCAAAGGAAGCAGTGAGCAGGCACTCCAAAATGTTAACTGTCTTTTAGAACCTTACACGTTTTGTGCCTTGCAGCGTGAAATGCATAAGGCTCTTTTAAGGACGTGTAAACTAAATAAAGATAGTTGCTTTTTACTGTTATTGCCTGCTACATTAGGATTTTTGGGATGCCTGTTCACTGCTATACATTTGCTTATTAACAGATTTTTGTCTGGAGAGGCATTGTCAGAGTCTGCTGACCTCTGAAAAAACAATGGATTGACTTGACTCTTAACATTGGCATTTTGGACTAGGGTTGGTGTTGATAAGATTTTGGATTCATGCATGTACCAGTGCCACCAGTCCAATGAAAATATGACTCTACAGGTGGAAACTCTAACAACCTCTGGTTTAGCCTGATGTTCAGCTCCAGTAAATAATTATACTAGAAGCCATTTGCTCAGCTGGCAAACTGCATTGGACTGCCCTTAATATTCAATTGTAGAGAATTAGAAACAAAAATGTGTCTTTTCCTTGCTACCCATAAAGATATACTGTATAATACAGAATTACTTTACAACCTTGAGGGTGTCAACTTGTGTTAACCTGTTTCCACAGAAGTCCAACCAAAGGTTGTAGGAAGATTCCAAGTCACAACCTCAAAAGATCTGCAGGAAAGTAGCCCTGAATGCAGTGTAAACAGCAGCCCTGAAACTTCCAAGAGATCAGAGGCAAGGTCATCAGATACTACACCCGACGTGTATGAGACAGCTTCTTCGGACACAGACATCAGTACAGATGGGACAGAGGGAAATGACTTCTCAGAACCTCAACTATTCTTACCCTGTAGTATGAACACAATAAACAAAGACAATTGCAGACATGATACTGATTCAGAATCAGAAGCTTTCAGTGAGGGGAGGCTTGGTGGTTTTCATAATGACAGTGATAGACTGACTCCTGTGAGCACCATTACGGATACAGAAGACAACTGTCCATGTGTGCTTAACAATAATACTGTCCCAGAAAGTGATTTGGGGTATCAAATCAATTCAGGAGTACAGTCTCACAGTGATACTGTTTGTATTGTGAATGGGGACTCAATGCTAGACAACAGAATGACAGTAGTGGGTGATGGTCAATGCAGTGATTCTGTATCTTCTAGTGGAGAGGAGAATGTAGAGAAGACACCTCAACAGATTTCAACAGTGCAAGTTTATCTGCACTACACAAGAGGAATTGTGTATCTCAGCAGTGATGACACGGAGAGTGAGGATGAAGAAATCTTTGAGGAACTACAACAGCTTCGACAGAAGTAAGTCTATCATTGTATAGCCCTATTGTGTAGTCAACTGTCTTCCAGCCAAGATTCCATTTCTAACACTGAGTCTTGGAAGGCAGAAGCTGACTGCTCTTGACTGCTGACTGCTGCAGTGTTTTAGTGGTATAAATAGTCAGAACCAGCATAGCATAATAAAGGGCATGCAGATACTGGTATCAATAGCAAAAAAAATGTATATCAAAACGTTGCTTTGATTATGCGCAATGTATTCATTGTAGTTAAAGCTTTTAAGTAGGGGGTTGTGTCTGGGATTATACAGATGTGCCTCGTCTGAAATCTGAGCAATGTAATAATCCATAAAATGTGCCTTGCGAAAGAATAAGCACACAACAGATGTCTGCTAGTCCAAACACTTGTTTTTCTGGTCTCTTTTGCAGACATATGTCTGAAGTGCAGTTGTTACAGGCTCTGCAGAAGAAGGAGATTGAAGAACTTTATTACAGAATGGGCAAAGTGCCCCCCCCTGGCATTGTGTCTCCAGCCGCCATGTTATCTAGCAGACAGAGGCGTCTGTCTAAGGGGAGCTTTAATCCATCAAGAAGGAACAGTCTGCAGAGGCTTGAGCTTATGCCAGCAACTGGTAACTATCACTAGCTGTCATTGTGTGTGCTAGTGTGACTACACATTCTATTTCTTGTGCATCTAGTTCCTGCTGCATATTTATTTTAGTGGATTCAACTATGCGGTAGTTGTCAAATGAACCAAATTAGGTTGTCTGCATCATACACTATTCTATTCCTAAGAAGCCTGATAAGAAGGGGTAAGAACATAAGCAATACTCTATTCTGTGACTGCTCACCTTCTAATTGCCAGTGGAGTGAAGACTCAAGGATAGGACCTTATCTCTCTAAAGACTGAAATCTGGATCTATATTCTCTGCCCTCCATGAATCTGTCTGAATCTTCCTTTTCCCCCCAAAACAGAGCAGTTTAAACAATAAGCTTAACCATATTATTTGGGTTCTACTAATGTAGAGCTAGTATAACACCTGCTAATATAAGTAATATAAGGCACCGACCTGACATGTATGTCTCCCCGTGATTGGTTGCCAGTCTATATGAATTGTTGTGACTGACCAATGGACCTTTGTACTTTTTAAAGAGTTCCAGGGAAACCCTATTATGGCTTTGCTTAACCCGGTCATCAGTAGAAATAACCCCCATTTATTTGCATCTGATTACTGTGGACCACCCCAAATTCAATAGCATAAAGCCTACCCACAAGTTTCTTGCTTTTAGGTAGAGCTCAGATTGTGATTAGGGCCAGTGGCCAAAAATGTGCCTAATAAAAGGGGCAACTGCATTGGTGTCTCTGTTTTTGGTTTTCAAAAAACATATTCTCCTGACCCCTGTATCTATATCTGGCTAAAATATAAGTTTTGTAATTATGTTATCCAGTAAAAGAAATGCTTACAGCTTAAGGGAAAATACATAATAGAATAATGAATATAAGTCATTGGGGAATCTTGGTGCACAAGTGCATCATTCAATTGTTTGTCATTACCCTCAGACCCAATCAAATACAGTTCAAAAAATGCAGATAAAATAGTAAAACAGTAGCTGAAAATAAGTACATTTATATTGCAGGTTTCATTAGGAAGAATTCACTTGGAGGAAGCAGCACGGGTTCCCAAGAACAGCGTTTAAACAAAGGTCTGACCTTTTCTGGAGATATGAGCAGAATGGTAAGGAAGACATTGCAATATGGTAATTAAAGTGAATTATACACTGGGAACTTGAGTATCCTAGACCATTATAAAAAGTGGTGCTTTTAGCATATATCTATATCTATATCTATATATATATATCTATATATATATATATATATATATATTTCCCCACTATCTCCTAAAATTTTCATTGTTTAGGCTCCACCTAAACTACTAGTCTTGCACAACTAATCAAATATCAATTGAATAAAAGATATGAATAATAAATATAGTGCAGTAATTTAATCCATCACATACATACACAACAGACAGTTGCTTGTAAATTGTACATTTTGTCCTCTGTCCTCACTTTGTCCACTAAATGGCATCGCTAGGGGAAAATCTCTCAGGAGGAGTTACAACCAAAGATCACAAACACTGTGGTCACTATGGTCCATTTTTTGAATGTGGGAGGAAACCCACTAGTGGGTAACAAAGATACTCTTTGAAGATAGTTTTCTGGCTGGAATCAAACCTAGGACCCCAACAATGTTGCACACTGCACCACCATGCTGCTCAAGTTATAGCCATATTTGTTCTAACATTTTTCTTTTGGAAAAGTGTTAATATCTACAGCTGTCTAACTGGATTCCGTGGACATTAGGCTCCCAACATTGGCTTCCTTGAATGCCTTTGTTATTTTATCATAATCTGGCTCATGACTTGCTCTATACGTGGTTAGTTTGTCCACCTCATGGAAAAAGTTGTACAAAAGTGGCAGACATCCTACTGAATTAGTGTTTCCCTTTATGCCTAGGCAAGTACTGGAAGTTGTAGCAGTGAGGCAAGTGAACAGGACGAAAAAGAAAAAGTAAAGGTAATAAGTCTATAATGTGGGCTAAATTAGTGGTCATTTATGAACGGAACACAAAGGATTTCCATATGCTTGGGAGACATCTGTATTGTCAATACATGGGTTTCTGGCTATGTTGAAGTTGTAGTTCACCTTAAATTGATGATTTGCTATCAGTTATTGTTTTGTCAGCAGGCCAAATTGTAGTAGCACCAGGAAGACAGTGCAGCACCTTATATTATTTATTTTTCACCCCCTGTTCTGCTGGGTTCCATTGACGTGGGTTTGATTGCGGTGGTTCCTGGAAGGATTGCCTGGGGCAGCTGACTTATTATTCTACTCTTCAGTATTCCTATTCTACCTCTTTTCAGCCTGGTTGTTAGGGTTAATGACCTAGGAAACCTAAACCAGACTGAATGTGAGGGTTAAGTTTTATTGCATCTCTTAATTTCTTATCTTTATACAGTTAGGTCCATAAATCTTTGGACAGAGAAATTTTTTTTTTCTAATTTTGGTTCTGTACATTACCACAATGAATTTTAAATGAAACAACTCAGATGCAGTTGAACTGTAGAGTTTCAGCTTTAAATCAGTAATTGGACAAATTAAAAAAACTGAAAATAAAATGTTCATTTATAATACTTGGTTGAAAACCCTTTGCTGGCAATGACAGTCTGAAGTCTTGAACTCATGGACATCACCAGATTCTGGGTTTCCTCCTTTTTAATGCCCTGCCAGGCCTTTACTGCAGCGGCTTTCAGTTGCTGTTTGTTTGTGGGTCTTTCTGTCCACAGTTCAGTCTTCAACAAGTGAAATGCAGCTCAATTGGGTTCAGATCAGGTGACTGACTTGGTCATTCAAGAATATTCCACCTCTTTGCTTTAATAAACTCCTGGGTTGCTTTGGCTATATGTTTTGGGTCATTGGCCATCTGTATTATGAAACGCCTCCCAATCAATTTGACTGCATTAAGCTGGATTTGAGCAGACAGTGTCTCTGAACACCTCAGAATTAATTCGGCTGCTTCTGTCCTGTGTCACATCATGGATAAACACTAGTGTCCCAGTGCCACTGGCAGCCATGCACGCCCAAGCCATCACACTGCCTCCACCATGTGTTACAGGTGATGTTGTATGCTTTGGATCATGAGCTGTTCCATGCCTTCTCCATACTTTTTTCTTGCCATCATTCTGGTAGAAGTTGATCTTTATTTCATCTGTCCAAAGAATGTTTTTCTGTGCTTTTCAACTGTGCTGGCTTTTTTAGATTTTTTTTTTAGCAAAGTCCAATGTAGCCTTTCTATTCTTGATGCTTATGAGTGGCTTGCACCTTGCAGTGCACTCTCTGTATTTACTTTCATGCATTACTTTCATGCATTCTTCTCTTTATGGTAGACTTGGATATGGATACAACTACCTCCTGGAGAGTGTTGTTCACTTGTTTGGCTGTTGTGAAGGGGTTTCTCTTCACCATGGAAATGATTCTGCGATCATCCACCACTGTTGTCTTTCGTGGTGCTGAGTTCACCAGTGCTTTCTTTCTCAGGATGTACCAAACTGTAGATTTAGCCACTCCTAATATTGTAGCAATTTCTTGGATGGGTTTTTTCTGTTTTTGCACCTTAAGGATGGCTTGTTTCACCTGCATGGAGAGCTCCTTGTCTGTTGTCTGTTCAGGACTTTTATCGGCTTCTTTGATAGACATAACAAAGGAATTTCCCACACCTGCCCCTTAAATAGCCTTTTTAGTCAATTGTCCAATTACTTTTGAACCCCTGGTCCAATTACTTTTGAGCCCCTGAAAAAAAGTGATTGTTTTAAAAAAGGCTTTAGTTCCTCACATTTTTATGCAATCTTTTTGTTCAATGTACAGAACCAAAATTAGAAAAAAAAAGTTGTCTGTCCAAATATTTATGGACCTAACTGTAAATCATACTAAGACTAAAATCTAAGGTGAACCACCGTTAGCCCCTATTTGCCACAATTCCCAGAGAAAATGCCTGATGCTCTATCCGATTGAAGACAAGTGGAATGGATTATTACTTTAAAAATCACAAATTGTTTCTAAAATCCTAATGTCTCAACTGTACCCTAACCTTTACTTTATAAACTCTAATTTGTAGGGCCCTCTAATCCTATTGTATCCTGTAACCCTTGTTTGTTATCCACCATGTATTCCCTGTTGTTATAACTAAGGTAAAGCACTGCGTATCTTGTCGGCGCTATATAATTAAATGATGATGATTATTTTAGCCTGAATTAGCTTATTTCATTGAATATAATTTTGATGGCTAATCGATTTACTTTTTTTTTTCCTTAGTAAATACTCGGAACAGCAAAACACTTGAAGAGAAATAAAAACCGGACTACCTCAAAGGATTGGCCTTGTGTAGTTTCTGCCTATAGTGGCCGTTATAGATAGGCTCTTGCTAGATGACATCTCCTGCTTGTCAGGAGCTAAGCTGGGTGGCCTTGGATGTAGATACAGCTATGGACATGAGAAACTATACCGTTGATGTTCTGATGAAGAACAAGGAATTTAATAGCATGGACCATAGCTACCACAAAGACTGTTACTACGATGGAATCTGCTTACAGATGGAATTCTTTAAAAGCATAGTTGCCAGCCAACATCTACCATGCTTTCAAAGCCACAGCTGAATTATTTTTAGGTTGCCAGTTGGCAAAAGCATGAATGTTCATGACAATATATAGTCAGGGCAGGTTGCTGGTTTCAGCAGATGTTCTCACAAACATGCACTTTGCACTCTAGAAGAAAATCTGGAAAGTCTTCTTCCAACATGTTTTCGCCATTGTTCTCCCCTTATGTAAAGCTGCCAATTATTTTGAATGTGTGAATGTGAATTAGCCATAGAGTTATGAAATGTTTTATTATACTTCGTCTGCAGGGTGGGAAAGCAATGATACCTACACAAGTCTTATAAATTCATCCAGAGCTTGTAAAGCTACCAGAGATATCCTTTAAAAACTCTTACGTCTGTGCAGCCGTATGAAATTCCGATCACACATGCAAAGATATAGAGTATAAACCTAATTTCCCTGTCTGATATTCTAATCATCTCATTCATGTTGCACAAAGCAGAGCTACAAACTGGAGGTTTGACAGAAACCACAAGTTACAACAGAACTAATCTTACTGAGCTTACAGGTATCTGAAAGTAAGAAATAGCTACAGATCCTCGTAGTGTTCTATAGGGGCACACACAATACAGGCAAGTGACACACTGTATAGATAAGAATCTTGACTCTGAATGGGTAATGGATAATGAATATGTGGCCGCTTGATGTTTCTGAATGCCAGGATTCCTTACGTAGGCACAGATCTATGAATGCACGCATGACAAGAACAAGGGCCACATATCAATCTATAAAGTAGGTTTGAATATTCCAGGGTGAGGTGTATGCTGTGGGGCTGATCATTACTTGGTAGTTTGTACACAACTTGGTCATATTAACTAATGCCATAAGTAGTTATGTAGTAATGAATGTTATAATGTGGGGCCCCCACTCTTCAAATGAGCTTCAGATAAAATAGAAATGTTGCATAAAGTTTTCTTTGAACCTGTGCATTTTATGATCACTGAAAAGTCATCTATTATGATATGCATCAATTTGAATTGATATTGCCCTTCCATTTTTTTTTATATAGGAATATGTCAGTATCACTTTAAAATAGAAGTAGAGGGTTAATCACTTGGGGGGAGCATAGTGATTATAATTGCTTACCCCTATGCTAGAAAATGCACTGGCTCAGGGTTGTGCATATTTGGCTTTTCACGTTCAGGTTCCTATTTTATTCTACTGCCACAAGGGATCCCTAAAACAGCTGAGAACATGGTGATGTGGAGTAGCAACCATCACTCACTTATGTTGACTGCAGCAGTGACATCTTGATTGGGGTTGCAGCAAAGACCCAATTGGCTAATGGACTGGTTTACTTATGGTTCCAAGATAATGGGTCTTTGCCCAAACAAGGATGAAGAGGTATTGAAGCCCAGTAAGTAATGAAAGTTGGTTGAACATAGCTAAAACCTTGAGATATCACTCTTGATAGCCTAAGGGAGGTTCAGCGTTGTCCAAGTGGCCAATCTATTAAAGGAAAACGATACTCCTCGAACAATGTAGGTCTCTATAAAAAGATAATGCATAAATCAGCTCATATGTAAAACACTGCTTCATGTAAATAAACAATTTTCATAATAATATACTTCGGTAGTATGTGCCATTGGGTAATCCTAAATAGAAAATTGCCATTTTAAAAAATAAGGGCCGCCCACTGGGATCGTATGATTCACAGTGCACACAAACATACCAAACAAATCATAGCAAAACATACCAAAACATACCAAATATACTTGTTAGGTCACATGAGCCAATTGACAGACAGAGTTGTCTTTTGCTTCCACACTTCTTCCTGCTACAGTTAGAGTTGTAGTATTTCTGGTCAGGTGATCTCTGAGGCAGCACACAGACTATCAGGAAATGGTGATTCAAGGCAAGAGATGTAAAAGGACAAGATTTACTTAAATATATATTCCAGTTTAATACGATTCTTTAGTATGCCACTTAATATGATATAAACTATTTGTTGCTCAAGTATTCATTTTGGGGGTATAGTTTTCCTTTAAGCTCAGTTATGGGCCAGCAATAAATAAGTTTCAGTTATTAAATGCACATATCCATATACATAAGTAGGTGTCTCAGTTACTACTCGTTTGTGTGACTGTCCTATAGGCAACTGGTCAATTTTGTAAGGGTTCTACTGTAATAAAGAACCTATGGCCCTGTTTTGCTTTTTGTTGAAGAAGTACATAGACCAATGCCCTGCAAAAGCAAGGAGGATGCTGGGATTTCTTGCCCCCCAAATAAAAGGCCAATACGTTTTCAGTGAATGCTCAAGCAAAACCAGAGAATCCTGTATGTGTAATAAAAATACCGTAAATGTATATTGAGAAGGAGCAAAGATTATTGGGGCATCTGGCAGCATTGTTTCCTTCAGTTGGTCTGTTTTACCCCTCCCGCAATGTATTAAATCCAGGTTATGTGATGTTCATTTTATACATGCTACAGAGATAAAGGGATGCTCTCCATAGATGACTAGATTGTAATTCTCTTTTTTTTTCCAATCAATAAAGTCTAGAGAAAACCCATCATGTGCTAATGGATGACACTCTATCCCTTCTGTTAAAGGGGAACTCTACCTAAAATCTGTTTCTGCATTAAGAAAATAGTCTTGATTCTAAGCAACATTCCCATATACATTCATTATAGCTTCCTGTGGTTTTGAGGTTATAGTAGTGAATGTAATTGCTACAGAAAGCAGTGTCTGTCTAGCTAGCTAGTGAGTTAACTTTTAGTATCTTATAGAATGGATAATTCTAAGCAACTTTTCAATTGGTCTTCATTGTTTATTTTTTTTATAGTTTTTTAATGATTTGCCTTTTTCTTCTGACTTTTTCCAGCTTTCAAATGGGGGTCCCTAAAAAACAAATGCTCTGCAAAACTACAAATGTATTGTTATTGCTACTTTTCATTGCTCATCTTTGTATTCAGTCCCTCTCCTATTCATATCCCAGTCTCTTGTGCAAATGAGTGCATGGTTGCTAGGGTAATTTGGACCCTAGCAACCAGACGATTGAAATTGCAAACTGGAGAGCTGCTGAATAAAATGCTCACAAACCACAAATAATAAAAAATTAAAACTAATTGCAAATTGTCTCAGGATATCACTATGTCATACTAAAAGTAAATGCAAACAACCCCTTTAAGCTTCTAGTATGTTACAGAATGTCCTATTCTTAGCAACTTTTAATTTGGTCTTAATTCTCCAGTTATTTCAATCATTTTATGCCTCCATGCAGCTTTCAAATGGGGGTCAGTGACAAATATATCACCCTAACTATGATGCCAAAAATATCACCCTAACTGGCGTTCAGACTCTGGCAATACACAGTGGCGAATTTTGGAGTAACCCCAGTTTTGGGTGTTCCAAACTGTTATACTGTTTGATTTGGTCACCTACATTGATGGACCTTATCATTTACTACTAGTGGCAAAATAAATGTGCCATAATCACGACTCAGGGTGTGTTTCCCCTTTAAAGCACACTAAGATGCTCTGTAACGTACTAGTTAGTTGGAACCTAAGGTGATTCCGGTATTCGCCAAAGCCCTTTTGGGGCCCGGGCTTTCGGCTGTGGAACTGAATAAGGGGTGGTGCAAAAACAAAACACGTCCAGAGCAAGGTACTGGCAAGGATTAGGCAAAGGGATCAAGGCAGGCGGCAGGAATCGAAGTGTAGAAGTCAGGCAGAAGTCAATAACCAGGAAATCAAACATGAATATAACGCTTTGGCAGGATCAGAAAACTGAACCCAGCTTGGGCACTATCAAAATGGTGGACTGGGCTTTTAAAGATGATTTGGCACCAAGAATTCGAATTTGGCGCCCATTGATGACATTACGACGCTCTGCATCAAACGCCAGCGTCACAGAGCCCCGAACCCGGAAGTGCGCCACTGCGTACCCGAACACACAGAGAGGCGTGCCGTGAGGTAAGAGACAGAGCAGATCTCCCGGCGCGTCTTACATGATCTTTTACATTTCAATTCTCCTAAAAAAATGACAATATCATCTAAACGAATTGCCCAGTAATGACTAATGGGGCTGGATGCCTCTACATTAAAATGGCAGTTGACGTTACAATATGTAGTTACAGTATTAATTTATGGAATGAAAAATGAACTAGTGCACTTTCATGATAGTAGAGAATGCCAACCCAACAGTAATGACAGATACTACAATGACTGGATGTTTGGGGTATGATGCACTGAGCCAAGACCTTGATGAAGATTCTGAGGACTGAAAACAAACTACACCTTCAGATGTCAGCTCTTTTTTTTCTCTTTTTTTTTTAAATACAGCACTAGTGTAACACCTTGCCTGGGCTTGAACCAGTGACCTGGTATTACAATGCTCTCTGCATTACCTCTGCTCTATATGAACAGTTAAGATCCTTCTTTACTGCTATTGGTATCCCTGTATTTGCAAGTAGGTGTGACCGTTTCACCTGTTGTTAATCTGCCCACAGGTGTTCTGAGTTAGTCATTATTCTGGCTATAAAAACCTGCTCTGCACTCACTCACTGCCTGTTATATGTCAAACTTGTTTGCTCCTAGGTGCTCTGTTCCCTGTGATTGTTGTTCCTTTGACTCCAGTCACCTGCTCCTGTCCCCTGTGTGGCTTTCTGGTTCTGACCCGGCTTCTTCCTGACCTTGAGTTTGCCTCATGATTCTGCTCCAGTTATCTGGTTCTGACCTGGCCTTTCTGACTAAGTCCAGCTCCTTCCTTTCCGGCTCCTTCACCAGAGTATAAGTTTGGCTCCCCAGCCTGATCCTGTGAAAGTATTGAATTGTCTTGCAGTAAGTCCCGAGTACCTGAGGGCCAGGCCCAAAGTCAAAGGTGATTGTTAGAAGAGCATGACTAGACAGGAATCCAGTCATTCCCCTGGGGTTTGGGTTTGCCGTACATGACAACTAGCCTGACAGTGGCTCTCTGGTTCCATTACTAAGAGGATTAAAAATACATTAACACAATGTTTTGTGGCTCTACCCAAATTTGTATGTACCCCTATTTAGAAGATGGACCACTCTTTGGTACCTAGGACCTTGCTGGTTCTTACTCAATTTGGACTTTGGAGAGTCATAACTCCAGTGACTCCCAGTAAAGCATGCATTACACTGGACTCTCTCGCTCAGTGGGCCCTCACTGTTGAATGGAAGAAGGCTTATCCACATTGAGGCTCATTTATCAACACTGGGCAAATTTGCCCATGGGCAGTAACCCATGGCAACCAATCAGATTGCTGCATTCATTGTTCTACTTGCAGCTGGTTTCAAAAAGCTAATCACTGATTGGTTGCTATAGGTAACTGTCCATGGGCAAATTTGCCCAGTGTTGCTAAATGAGCCCCATTGACACAGTTATTTCCTACTGTTCCTTCCATGAATAGTATTGGGCACAGGGAGAATATTAGTTACAACTAGTGTTAGTACTCACTTATAGGTAACTAGTCCCCAGTGCTCAGTCGTGTATTACTCTAGGATTCCCTACATCCCTGAGCCTGACTGACCCACTTAATCCCTGTGCTGGTGGGTGACAACATGGGTATTAAACCTTCTGGTCTTGATGGATCCTCTGGCTGCTCTACCATCCTCTTCAGTAAGTTGGGTCCTATGAGACAGATCTAATGCTCTGTTTCAATGGTGTAACTAGATATTACCGGTCCCCACAGCAAATTATTTTTCAGTTCCTCAAAATATCTAGAGGTTGACCTGTTTTACCAACATTTATTGAAATTGTATATGCATTAAGATCTCATGGGGCCCCTATACCTCCTGGGTCCTTCTGCAGCTGCACAGTCTGCTTCCTCTGTAGTTACACCCTTGTGCTGTTTCATTGAAGCCTAACTTACACGTCATACCTACTTGTAACAGTTTTAATTGGACTTGTATTCACAAACATAATAGAGTGTGATAATGGGGTAAAGAAGAAGTCTCAAGTGTTGCATACCCTGACCTTCCTTGGAAGAGAGTTCCCCATATGGGTTGGTGGGAGGTGTCCCTTATCTTTGGCTGTATTAATCCTCTCAGGGAGCACATTACTCTAAAGAGCCAATAGTTGCAGCCCACCTCACACAGTGAACATTAACCCCTATGATCAATTTGTCTGATATAGGAGAATATTGTTCATCACAACAACTCTCGACTAAATAATGCTGGAGAGGCAAGCCCCTTAGCTAATGCTGGTAATAAAGCATGTTCCAGAGACAGCACTACTATATCAGAGACTGCTCCAATTAACGATGAGACATCCATCAACTCTAATACAGGTAAGAACAATAATATTTATTTAGTGATAGAATTCAGTGAAGAATACAGGCATATCTGTAGGATCAACCAGTCATTTGCAAATTTTATTCAATGACCCACTGTTAGAAAAGACTTGGAGAAAGGATACTATCAAATATGTCTTTAAAAAGCACAGACGTTCAAGTAGTGCAAAAAAAAGTAAAAGTAATAATCAGTGTAGGAATTGGACATAAAGACCCATAGAAATGTAATTCCAGCAGATATAAAACGTGCAAAGTTATGACCATCAGCGAGGATTTTAAATTTAATGTGAAAGGGGCGACCTTTAAAAATCAAATGTAGCAATAGCAAAAGGGTTATTTATTGATTAGAATGCTTGTAAAAAAAACCAATACGCTGGTAGAATAACTCTGAGACTCAAAGACAGAGTGAGAGAACATAAACAGTACTAGCAAATGACAATAATTATTTAGTCCTACCGGTGGGGAAACACATTGCCAATTGTACCAAAAAAAGACAGCGGGGATCTCTGTGTTATGGAACTAGTGTGGATACCTCTTAGAAGAGGCAATATAATTCCTCCTGTTAACATAATTGAAGCATATACTTAATATAGGGTTGTTACCCATCTGGTACAAATGGCTGCCTTAATGGCCTAGAAACACTTAGTTAAATGTTTTTTTCTTTAATTTGCTATTTAAAAAAATGTCACAGGGCTTTTAATTTAAATATGGTAGTTGTTAGATATATATATATATATATATATATATATATATATATATATATATATATATATATATATATATGTAGTGTTTTATATATATATATATATATATATATATATATATATATATAGTCAAATACAAGAGTCCTCTGCACTCTTGTATTTGACTATATGTATTTTGTGGTCACACCCTCATTGCACCCCTGCCTAATGGTTTTAAAAAATAGTGGTGAGCACAACTTCCCTTGTTTGTTATATATATATATATATATATATATATATATATATATATATATATATATATATATATGGTATTTATAAATTATAAACCTTCCATGCTTATCATTAATGTTCCTATTGATGAACAATACAACTTTTCACAAATGTCCCTATTGCAAATGTAATTTCATCATTTGTAAATATTCTAATATTTTTGCCTGTACTATACTGCTGTCATGAAACATGTTAATTCTACCGTTTTTATGATGTTTTAAAGGAATGACAATATAATATACTGTTGCTCTGCACTGGTAAAACTGGTGTGTTTGCTTCAACATACGTTCTGTAGAATCCCATTGTATACTACAGAGCTTATCTGGTGTTACCTGTGCCTTTTCTTCTTTTTCTGCATTGAATGGCTGCCCCCATGACTATACAGCAGCTTGTTTATATAAACTAGGGATGCACTGAATCCAGGATTCGGCCTTTTTCAGCAGGATTCGGATTCGGCTGAATCATTCTGCCTGGCCGAACTGAATACGAATTTGCATATGCAAATTAGGGGCAGGCAGGAAATTGCGTGACTTTTTGTCAGAAAACAAGGAAGTAGAAAATGTTTTTCCCTTCCCACCCGCAAATTAGGGTTCGGACAAAGAGGATTCAGTGCATCCCTAATATAAACAGTAGTAGAGTTTATGAAGCACACGCCAGTTATAAAAGTACATTATATTTTCATTACTTTTATTTTCATTACTTTAAAACACTTTCATTTTTTGGTGTTACTGTTTCTTTAATCTGACTTTTGGTTTTTCTGTTATATTAAATGGTGTTATTTCATCTTGTTACAACTGGAGGCCACTATAATGTATGGGTGTAATTCCAACTTCTGCCACCAGATTGTAACCTGTTTAATAAATGACCGTTCTAGACGACGACATGCAACTGAAACACGTCCGGCAGCTCTTTGTCATTGGTTTTAATGATTTAGCCAAATAAAATTGTGTTTTTTACTGAAGATCCCTGTTTATGCAGCTTTTCTTCCCTGTGTTGTGTCAATGAACCACTTTAATAACCTAGAAACAGTATTAAAGGTACAGTATATCCCCTTTTCCAACATTAGCTTGTTCAGAACATACTTATTGTCAATTGTAATTAAGAACCGTGCATAGTTTTTTAATTATTTCTTGAATTAAACAGGGTGACATCTGAAAAAGCAAGTAAAGTCACATTCTACTTCCTCGTTTGTACAAGCAGAATCAGAACAAATCAGCAGTCCACTGAGAATCCCCTGTATAAACAAACCAACAAGAAAATAGAATGTGATGGGGGTAAGCTGCCTCTTTAACCGTGTCCAACCAATCATTTAGAGGTTTGAAAGTTGCCTTTGTGCTAAATTTTTGTTTGTAGTTTGTGTATTTGAGGGTTTTGTCCTATTCCTCAGCTATTAGGGCTTACTACAGGTATGGGATGTTTTATCCAGAAACCTGATATTCAAAAAGCTCTGAATCATGGAAAGACCATCTCTTATAAAATTAACTTTAAGCAAATACAGGGAGTCCTTGAGTTACATACACCCGACTTAATTACAACATACTTACAAACAGAGGCTATTACAGTAATGTAATCTGGTTTGCTTGGCCTTTATTAACATTTACCTTTAATAAACCACCTGCCCCAATCCCCTATGACATGTGTTGTCTACTGCAGACCACAGAAAGGTAAAAATAAATGCTATATTAAAGTGGACCGGTCACCCAGACACACAAATCTGTATAATAAAAGTCCTTTTCAAATTAAACATGAAATCCAATTTCTATTTTTTATTAAAGCATTAACAGCTGTTGTAAGCTCATTTAAAAATCTCAGCTGTCAATCAAATATTGTTTGCCCCTCCTCTATGCCTTAGGCATAGAGGCGGGGCAGACAATTACTTTCACTTTCCATTCAGCACTTACTAGATGTCACTGCTCTCCCCACATTCCCCCGTTGTCTTTACCATTTAATTGTGTAGTCAGGGCATGGGAATGGACATCAGGTCCCCCATTCTGGTGCACAAACAAGATTATAAGATGATGCAAAGCTTGCCTTAATAACAGGCTCCTGCCTGCTTGCTATAATTATGAATTCCCAGACTGAAGGAAACAAGATTCAGATAATTTATATAGTGTAATTAAAGTTCATTTTGCTTGACTAATGCGATAAAATACGATTTGGAATATTTTTTTGGGTGACCGGTCCCCTTTAAAACAAACAACTGCCTTGTTGCATTTAATAAGTAAATGTATATGTTTCAACATGCATACAAATTCAACTTAAGACCCTATCTCTGCCTGTAATTCTATTTTTTTTATAAAATGTCTTTATTTGCACCAAACAAACATTACAAAACATCACAATGAAACATGCCATGCCAATGAAGTAGGGCAGGACAACAAGGTAGGGGGTGGTCTGCACACATTTTTTCGACCACCCCAACAAACAAGAACATACAGAATTTGCTCCCGTGCCCTTAACAATGAATAAAGTACAGTAAGAGCGTAATTCTATTTTTAAATGATTTCCTTTTTCTCTATAATAAAAGCAGTAGGTGATGGTAACTAAGCTAAACTAATTCATAGTGGCGAAACAATCCTATTAGGTTTATTTCATGTTCAAGTGTTTATTTCATTTTTATTATTAGTAGTATGGTGATCCAAAAAACATACCAGGTCAGAGTCTTCTGGATAATAGATACCATTTCAGTGTTTCCTAGTTTTAGGCAGTGAGTTGCTACACATTTTACCATGTGCTGTTACACGAAAAAGAACGTTGACACCAAAAAAATGAAAGTGGTTTAAAGTAATACAAATATAATATAGTGTTGCCCTGCACTGGTAAAACTGATGTGTTTGCTTCAGAAACACTACTATAGTTCATATAAACAAACTGCTGTGTAGCAATGGCGGAAATTGAAAAAAAAATGGCACAGGTTTAATAGTGGATAACAGATAAGCTCTGTAGAACATAATGGTGTTCCATTATGTTCTACAGAGCTTATCTGTTGTGTAACCTGATCTTTTTCTACTTTATAACCTGAGCCTTTTCTCATTTTAATGGCTGCCCTCTGATACACAGCAGCTTATTTATATAAACAATAGTTGTGTTTCTGCAGCAAACACAGCAGTTTTACCAGTGCAGGGTACTTTAAAACACTTTTTTGGTATGTTACTGTTCCTTTAAGGTTGACATGACATTCTTTAAAGAGATGGTTTAAAAATGGCTAATTCTAAGGGGCAAATTTACTAAAGGGAAAAGTGGCTAACGCTAGCGAAAATTCGCCAGCGTGACGTAATTTTGCCACTTCACCAATTTACTAAAAGTGTGCCTGGCGAAAATTCGCTAGCGAAGTAGATAGACTAGCGCAACTTCGCAGCCTAATGCCAGGCAAAGTTGCACTCTGGCGAAGGGGCGAAACTACGCAAATTTACTACGTTTTTTTTTCTGAACGTTACCTCTTTCGCCAGAGTTTACTTCACCAGGTCAGACCAGGCAAAGTGCAATCGAGTAGATAGGAGTTTGTAAAAAAAAAAAAAAAAAGTCCCTAAGTTACTTTTTATAGGGTGATAGGATGAAAAAGATCAGAATTTTTTAGTGTACCCTCCTTCCCCCCTACTTTTTTTTAACATATGGCACCTAAACTATTCTGTGGGCACATGTGTAGGGCATTAGAACACCTCTATATCATTTTATTTCATTTCCTTGGGCTTGTGTAGTGTTATTTATTTGCTGCAGCATACACATCCATTCAAACTTCTATTTTGCGCTGTATGCAAATTTCCGATTGCTAGCGTAACTTTGAATCGCTGATCGTAACATCGCTATCGCAAATTCGCAAACGATCAGTAACTTGTGCGCAACTTCGACTCTTCGTGAATTTGCGCAGCCCAGGCAAATCTACGCCTGGCGAAGTCAACGCTGGCGCAACTTCGAAGGTAAGTAAATTTGCCCCTAAGCAACTTGTCAATTGGTCTTTCATTTTTTTCCTGACTCTTTCCAGCATTTGCTTATTTTAATGGGTCACTTATCCTTCAAGTTTCGTTACTGCTTTGCACTGTACCCCTTCTACAGGAAGATGACTACCATATCTTCATGTTTCACGAAAAGACCCTGTAAGCTTTTTAGTTGAGGAGGAGTCAGTTTGTAGAAGGACATACTCAGTTCAAACAAGTCATATTTTATTACAAAGTACAGGCATCTCCGACATTTACATTATCGTCACAACAATGAAAGAAGTGCATGGTACATAGACACCCTGTGAGAGTGTCCTGGCCCAAAACAGAAAATCTCTTGACAGGTTACATAGTTTATGAATCACTGCCCCAGTCAAAGGTTTCATATTGGGACAGCAATATGTTTTATACATCTCCCATTTATTAAATATACCGTATATCTTTCTGTAAAATCATGTTTTTGTTTGCAATCAATTTCCTTTATTTTTAACCCTGACTGGCATTGTTCTAGGACTATGTAGTAGATGCTGTAGAACATAAGATATGAACAAATATATATGTGTGTGTGTGTATATATATATATATATATATATATATATATATATATATATATATATAAAAATAAATGTGTGACTTCTGTAACAGTTACTAAAGATCAGGGAGCACAAGCCATAAGAAGAAATAGAACTGCTGAAGTCATGTGAGTAGAATCACTGTAAAATGAAGGGTCATTAAGAGTCCATCTTGATTTTCGGAAGAAATATCCCCTTCCTCAAAGCTCTTCAGTTGGCAGATGTTTTTGGATAACTGGCACGGGCTGCTTTCGCGTCAACTTCCAGTTCATCTAAAAACTTTTCCTGAGCCACAGAATAGAAGGTATATCCATCTAAGAATGGGTTAAAGAAGCTAAGCAGGGAAACAAAGTATTTAGCTGAGCTGCGGTGGAACGAAACACCCGTGGGCCAGATGCATAATTTGCAACTGAGTTGGCAACTTATTGGCCTGTGCATGGTCTGTCTGACCAAAATCTGGCTGAAAATCTTATAAATATCACTCGGGAAGGTTTGATTTTTCACGTTGCTCGAGCTGCAGCTGTGAGTTGATGTAGTGCTGCATAGTTCCAATTATGATCTGATCATTGGTCCAAAGATCGGAGCAGCCTAATATTGACCACATCATGATATTCACATGTATGGCCAGTTTATTTTATGTTTGCCAGCTTATTTTTTAAACATAAATCAACCCCTTTTTAGGGCACTGACTTAAGGGATGTGTTAAGAAGAGGATAAGTGGTAACACAAAGAGGCAGATTTAGTGTGGAGATTTGGTTGGTAAGGGCAGGGTAATAGAGGGTAAATTGGGAGTGGGAATTAGGGAGGGTCTGAGTTGTTAACACTGAGAATTACAAGATAAAATAATGGTTATGCCTTGACTGCTATTTTATCTGCTAGATCAGTAACGTACCGTACTGTAAGGTGACAAGATCAGAACAAAACAGATGTCTTATTGGTCATTCTTACATGCTACAAAATAGTGAGCACAAGCTTCCCACCCCAAATTTTAATTAAAGAGATCAAAAAATGATTTTTTTTAATATTTATAATTTTGCCATAAAAGTATTTGCCAGATGCTTTTACATTACCTTTCTTACTACCCTGTTCCTCTATGAGGGGGCTGCCATATTTGTGCAGCAGTAGTCGGTTAGCATTAGAATCTCTAACTGACAGGTTAAAGGAGAAAGAAACCCCCAGGGCGCAAAACCCCTCCCCCCTCCCCTGTGTTGCCCCCCTCCCTCCTCCCCCCTGGCCTACCTGTCCCCCTGGGCAAATGCCCCTAACTTGTTACTCACCCCTCTGCGCAGGTCCTGTCCACGGAGTTCACAGTCGCCATCTTCTCCCACGCGCGTCTTCTTCCTGCTCTGACGGCGTCTTTTGGCGCATGCGCAGTAGGAACAGGTACCGGTACAGCTCTACTGCGCATGCGCCGAATGTCACAAAGTTTTCCGATTTCACTTCCATGACATTCGGCGCATGCGCAGTAGAGCTGTACCGGTACCTGTTCCTACTGCGCATGCGCCAGAAGACGCCGGTCAGAGCAGGAAGAAAACGCGCGTGGGAGAAGATGGCGACTGTGAACTCCGTGGACAGGACCTGCGCAGAGGGGTGAGTAACAAGTTAGGGGCATTTGCCCAGGCGGACAGGTAGGCCAGGGGGGAGGAGGGAGGGGGGTTTTGCGCCGTGGTGGTTTCCTTCTCCTTTAAAGGGGTGTTTCACCTTTAAAGGAGAAGTCAACCCCTTTGGCGCTAAAATCCCTCCCCACAGGCTCCATCTTCTCCTGTGCGGTCTTCGTCCTGGATTGCCCCTCTGTTTGGTGTCACATGCGCAGTAGGAGCATTTGCTGGTGACTTTCGGCGAAAGCAAGGTAGAGCTGAACCGGCAAATACTCCTACTGCGCATGTGCCGTCAAACGCCGGGCAATACAGGAAGAAGACCGCACAGGAGAAGATTGCGCCTGTGAACTCCGTGAACAGGACCTGCGCCGAGGGGTAAGTCGCAATTTAGGGGCATTTGCCCGGGGGGGGAGAGATTTTAACGCCGAAGGGGTTTAGTTCTCCTTTAAGGTAACTTTTATTATGTTATAGAACGGCCAATTCGAAGCAACTTTTCAATTGGCTTTCAAAGGGACGTCGCTGACTCCCTTCTACAAAAAAACAAATGTTCTGTAAGGCTACAAATATATTGTTACTTTGTATTACTGATCCTTCTATTCAGGCCTCACTCCTATTCATATTCCTGTCTCTTATTCAAATCAATACATGGTTGCTAGGGGAAGATACAAACTGAAGAGCCGCTGAATAAAAAGATAAATAACTCAAAAACCTTCCTTAATAAAAACCAATTGCAATATCCCTCTCTACATCCTACTAAAAGTTATCTGAACAAGGTGACCAACCCCTCTGAGAAGGGCCAGTCAAGTTCAGGAACATCTACTAACAATTACTTCAGGAAAAACGATCGACATGACCTATAGGTAACTTTTAATAAATATTTTGAAAAGAAAATGTTTAGTGTCAGTATCAGTTTAATTTCATATTTCTTCAGGAATATTCCAGGGGTAAAAAAGTCCTATGATTTAGACTGTAACCCCGTGGCAGGACACAGGCAATAGTCAAGGACAAAGAGCTGAACACTAATGACTCGTATGTGTGAACTGTAAGAACATATAGTCACACTGACACTGTGTTATGATGAAGCAGTGGAAGGATACAAATGCCCAGCACGATGCCTCCTATAACTAAACCAGTGACCAGATTGCGCCCACGCAGCTTCCCCGCATTCTTCCGCCATTGCGCCATCTCCGTTTTCCGCATAAACTCCTGCTGCTCCGGACTAAGAGTCTCCCGTTTCGGGTCAATTCGCTGGGCGTACTTGGCCGCTGTCTCTTTAGGGCTTCCCTTCTCTGCCATGTTTCTAGGCGCGAGTAAAAAGCGCATCACTCGCATCTAGTATTCTACGTCACGACTGAGGTGACAAGCAGACATTTTACATGCGGGCAACCTGTTAGCATGACACTACAATGAAATGTATGAACTCCATTCTGACCAGACTTAATCACATTAACCGACTTGTTTTTTTTGTAAACTGTAATCTGACTTTCGAATTTTCCAAAACTCACGGCAAAAGAAGCACGTTCATGACCACAACAAACATGGCCGACATGTGATGCCATTTCCCAAACGCTTACCCACAATGCACCTAACGCCATTGTGACCTGCGACCCGCACTCTAAAGTCACATTGAGAGAAAGACGCAAACAAACGTTTTACTTCTCAATCAACTTTATTAACAACAGAGAAGGCGGAAAGTGGTTAGTGTTGCGCATGTGTACTAGAGAAGCCGATTGGCATCATAATAATACAGTATATTCTGTGTGACACTAGGGTTGCTACCTTTTCTGGAAAAAATACTGGCCTTCCTATATATTTATATTTTTTCCCTATTAATAACATTTGGATCAACCATAATTTTTGCCAGGTGGCAACCCTAGCGACGTGCTGTTGTTGTTGCTGGATATTGCGCTGTTTTCCACCGCTGAATTCATGTTGTCGGCGCAGGTTGAAAAAATAAAAACTGCATAGGCTCAGTAATCCCATAGTGACTATACCCCAGCGTCAAACGGAGTGATACCTACCTTATGAATGGCCAATCTTTCCATAAATTCTCTTTTAAACAGCATTGCACTCATTTTTGGGTTCTGGGTTTTTTCTGGGTTTTGATTTCAACTGGACATCTCAGTTTGTCAAAAGGCTGTCTGTTCAAAACTTTCTGTCCCATTTAAAACATTGCGAGAACTGGACAGATATCCATCCATTTACATATATTATAGTGATGTAATAACCCTGACCCAGCATTATAGCTCCACAACATCATTGTGCCTGCCTCTGATGTCATCATGCCCACCCCAAGATCACTGCTCCACCCCCAATGCTATCTGCCATGTCCCTATTGTTGGGGTTTAGCCACTGGCAAAGGCATACCTCCCAACTGTCCCTTTTTCGGAGGGACAGTCCCTCTTTTGACAGCTCAACCCACAGTCCCTCATTTGTACTGGAAAGTCCCTCTTTTCTCTGCACTGAACAGCCACAAAAAGAAACAAAGTTTCTCACTTAATTGGCTTTTAGCAGAAAGCCCAGAACAGCTAACAGGTGCAAATAAGATACTTTGTAACAATTTTGAGACACAAAAACACAGTTTAGATAAGGAGAAATATTTTCAAACTTTCATAACCTGCCAAATTTTGTAAAACAAACATGGTAATTAGGGGGTGTGGCCACCGAAAGGGGTGTGGTCAAAAAATTGCTGCGCTATGTGCGGGAAAAAATTTTTTGTCCCTCTTTATACTTCCAAAATGTTGGAAGGTATGGGCAAAGGTGTCTCAGAGGGACCTTCTTATAGATTTCTATTGAATGTATCATGAGGTTATTAGGGCAAAAAAAAAAAAAACTGATCCTGATGGATGATGTTTAATAAAGGATGAAAGTTAACATTTGAAGTATTGTTACAAAAAAAACTACAATTTGCCACTGCATTACCAATTTACCATAAGCAGAGTACAACATGTTTGAGAGAATTCACTTTGCATTGACTAACATTCAGGTGAAATTTCTCCAGTGAATTTCTGCCAAGCGAAGAATGAATTTCCACCTTGAGGAATTTCTCCAGTTTCTGGCTTTCGATCTGCCATTATAAAGACCAGCCACTTTTACATCTCAATATCTACATCACCTCCTCTATGCTAATATACCACATTTCATTTCTCATTTCATTTGTGGCAACATTTTTAGTTTGGAGAACTGCCCCCACTACAATTGCATGAGAAAAATACACTGGTGAATTTTCGCAGCGGATTTATGCCAAGTGACAATTTGCCACATTTCTTTCACAGCAGACAGTATACATAGGTTTTTTTTGTAAATATGAAATGTATGATGTGAACGTTGACATAGTTAGACAAGAAAAAGTAGATATGCCCCTGTGCCTTTTTTTTTTTAAACTCCCTTAATTGTTCCCTCAATAAAATAGTGGCAGCCCTTCTGCGACTGCCTCATGAACTTACACAATAATGCTGGGGAAAAACAAAGATCTCATACAAATATGTACATGAAAAAGTACCAGATGCTCCCTGGTTTGGTTTTTTGCATCCCCTTTAAAAAATGAACTGTGAGCTCTTGACTTTCTCTAATGATGCCAAATGCTAATTCTTTTACTGCAGAAATATCGAAATATATACATAAATGTATGTCTTCAGACTGTACATACAATAAGACAAGCTATCCCCTTTCCCCCTTTTCTGCAGTTTCATTCCTCCAGGTTTAACCATGAACCAAGACCCAGCCAAAAAGAGGTTTCCTGCTTCTCCTGCATCTATGTTTGGGATGGTGTCTTCAGATATTATTGAAGATGTTCTTGTAGACTTAGCAAAGGAAAATGAACAAAGTTTGGCTAACTTGTCAGAATATGCTGGTTCGTTTAAAGATCCGAGAGTTATTGGTGAGACCCAGAAAATATTGTTTATTAAAAGTTGCTTGACTTTTCTGATGATAAACGTGAACATAATCATAGTGCTCAGACACTTTTAAACCTGCCTGATAG
The DNA here is from genome assembly GCA_038501925.1 of Xenopus petersii. NCBI lineage: Eukaryota > Metazoa > Chordata > Amphibia > Anura > Pipidae > Xenopus > Xenopus petersii. The sequence continues at coordinate 105,490,696 of CM076688.1, read as the reverse complement.
ATATCTGACCAATCCACGTCTAGATATGTATCTGGCAGGGAATCAGGGAGAACCCATAATGCTGTTGTCTGAAGGGACCGAATTGGCAGTTTCAATCTGCCTGTGTATGGCCAGCTTTACCCTGCGTGCCATTTTTAAATTACTGTGGTAAAAATGCAATACTGTTGGACAACTAAGGGCCACATTTTGTTTTACAGATGATGTATTGTTTTATCTGATTCAGCTTGAATATAAAAATTAGGATTCTTTTGTTGTGGATTTACATTCATTGATGCTGTTCCTCTGTTCCTCTCTGACAATAAACTGCTGGTTCCCCCTACAATCTAATTATAGGTGATAACACTCCACTGAAACTGCTCTAACCCGGCTAATGAATAAAATGTTATCAGCTAAAACCATTTCTCACTATTAATAATCCAAAAACTTTCAGCTGCTTCTGACACTGTTGATAACCATCTCCTACTCCAATCTCTCCATTCTCTTAGCCTTCATGACACTGCCTTGTCCTGTTTTTCATCCTACCTCTCAAATCACTTTCAGAGACACTTTAGTGTCTTTTATCATCTCCTCCCTTATCTCTCTCTCTTGGGTTCCCACAAAGCTCTATCTTAAAGGGGACCCGTCACCCAAAAAAAATAAAAAAAAATATTCAAAACCCTATTTTATCACATCAAAATTATTTGAATCTTGTTTCCTTCAGTCTGGGAATTCATAATTATAGCAAGCAGGCAGGAGCCATTTTGTGGACACTGTTATTAAGGCAAGCCTTGCATCATCTCAGAATCTTGTTTGTGCACCAGAATGGGGGACCTGATGTCCATCCCCATGCACTGGCTACACAATTAAATTTGAAAAGGACTTTTATTATATAGATTTTTGTGTCTGGGTGACAGGTCCACTTTAAAGGAATTGCAAGGCTCATACACCTCAGCAACCGCTCCTCCTCTGCCTCCCCACTCTGTCAATCCCTGCACTGGCTTCCGTTACCTTTCAGAATCAAATTCAAATTAATGACACTGACTTTCAAAGCACTTCACAACTCTGCTCCACCCTACATCTCTGAACTCATCTCTATATACTCACCCACTCGCTTACTACGCTCCTCTACTGACCTCCTACTCAACTCTTCTCTCATTACCTCCTCACATGCTCGCATTCAAGACTTTGCAAGGGCTGCACCCCTCCTCTGGAACGCTTTCCCACGGTCTGTCCGACTTTCTCCCAACCTTTCTACTTTCAAAAAATCTCTGAAAACACACTTCTTTCGAGAAGCCTACCCTCACTCTGCTTAACTACCAAACGCAACACCACATACAGTACCACATTTCTCACTCACTTACTTCGATCTTGCCCATTTCCACACCTTGTGTATTACTCCCTCCCCTTTAGACTGTATGCCTATGCATAGGGCCTTCCTCACCTTTTTGTACCTGTATTGATTGTGACGTTTGTTACTCCATATATTCTATATATGTAATTTGTGTGATGTAGTTGTATAATCACATTTACTTTACAGTGCTACGCAATATGTTAGCGCTATATAAATACATGTTAATAATAATAATAATAATTGTTCAGTGTAAAAATAAAAACTGGGTAAATAGATAGGCTGTGCAAAATAAAAAATGTTTCTAATATAGTTAGTTAGCCAAAAATGTAATGTATAAAGGCTGGAGTGATTTGATGTATAACATGTCAGTCTGAACACTACTTCCTGCTTTTCAGCTCTCTTGGTTTACACTGACTGGTTACCCTGGTTACCAGGCAGTTACCAATCAGAGACTTGAGGGGGGGCCACATGGGTCATATCTGTTGCTTTTGAATCTGAGCTGAATGCTGAGGATAAATTACAAACTCACTGAACAGAAAGGTACCGTGTGGCCCCCCTTCAAGTCGCTGACTAGCTCAGAGTTATAGAGCTGAAAAGCAGGAAGTTGGATTCTGGCTGTTTTATTAGACATCCAGTCACTTCAGCCTTTATACATTCCATTTTTGGCTAACTAACTATATTAGAAACATTTTTTATTTTGCACAGCCTAATTATTTACACAGTTTTTATTTTCACGCTGAACTATTCCTTGAAGCCCCTTATTATTTTCTCTATATACTTCCTCCTTTGGCAAATGAATCATTTCATATGGTTTCTAATACCACATCTATGCTGATGATACTCAAATCTATCTTTCTTAATCTCAAGCCACAGCTCTTAAAGGAACTGTACCAATAAAAAATATTAAAGGGGAACTCCACAAAACATAACTTAAGCTTTTTAAAAAGTAAACATAATTTCGAGCAACTTTGCAATATACATCAATTGAAAAATATGCAGACTTTTCATGATTTTTAATGGTTTGGAACAGTTCCCTAAGCCTAGCCCCCCGCTTTCCTGCTGATCTGTCTGACTACTTTGCTGAGCTGCCTGACTACTGTTACTTTGTATCAACAGCCAGCTGTCCTCAGCCTGCATCCTCCAAACCCCACAATTCCCTGCACACGTCAAAAGTTTGGAAGCCGGAGTTCCCCTTTTAGTAAAAAATCCATTCTACCCTGCACTAATAAAAGCTGTAGCTTGCACAGATCAATAAAACTGAGCTTCCGGTCTACTGCAATAAGGCGATGAGGCGACAGTCACACTGCAAGATCCAACATGCGACACTCAACATCTCCTCTTAGCCTGACTTCTGCCAAACCGGAAGTTCAATGTTACTACTGTACATAGGATTTTTTTTAGCTGCCTTGTAAATTATCTCTGTCTTCATTTAATTTAGCTACTGGGAGAGGGTGTGTGTGGGCAGTGTTCCTCCTACTACAGAAATCTATCTGAGCGCTAATCAAGGCAGCTGAAAAAGTCTCCATACAGCTGTAACAATTAACGGTTTGAGCAGAATCCAGGATAGCAGGAGATGTTGAGTGTCACTCCATCGTCTTATTTCGGTAGACTGGAACAGAGTTATATCACTGTATTTTTAATAAAGCATTGCAAATAGTAAACTTTTGTGCAGGATATAGCTTATCTTAGTGCAGCGTATAATAGATTTTTTAGTGTTACAGTTCCTTTAACTCAGGTCTCTTGGGTCTGCTTGGATGTCCCAATGATACCTGAAATTAAACATCTCTAAGACAGAAATGGTTCTCTTTTCACTATGCCACACCTATAACATCCCAGAAGTACAGTATCTATCTCAGTGACCAATTCCATTATTACCCCTTCTCCTCAGGTCTGGTGCCTTGGGGTTATCCTTGACTCTGCCCAGTTATTCACTTCTCATATCTAGTCACTTACTAAATCATGCCACTTTTACCTAAGGAATATTTGCAAAATATAGTCATACATTAACCAAGATGCCACTCAAACTCTCTGGTCACATCACGCATTGATGACTGTAACTGTCTATTAATTGGCCTTCCCCTCCACAGAATAAAACCTCTCCAGTCTGTAAAGAACACTGCTGCTAGGCTCATAACCTTCAGCAAACGGCTCCTTCTTTGCCAGGGCACACTGCCAATCCCTGCACTGGCTTCCACAGAATAAAATTCAAAACTAATGACCATCACATTTAAAGAAGTTCATAACTCTGTCTCACTCAGTAAACTGCTACAGGTATGATGAAAAGTAATTTTTAGAGATGAAAATTAATTCACATTTGTTGCCTTTCAGAAATAATATTCCTTTTGTCAGAATACTGGGGTCAAGACAGCTCTACAAAGTACCAAGCAGTGGAAATATTAGATAGGTAAAATATATATTAGAGCTGCAAACAAGAAATTTCTATTTTCTGTTGTATTTGCTTAAAGGAGAACTAAAGCTTTACAAGTTAGCAGGGTAGTATAGAAATGCTGCATATTATATTTTGAAGTGTACCTGTGTATATTTTTACCCTTCTTTTTTCATCTTTCCCTGGCATACCTACTAACTCTAATTCATCCCACCTACAGATGCTATCCTGTGGCTCCTGCTTATATGCAGGCCAGGCTACCCCTATTCCAACCCCAAAGACAGCTCTGCATTAGCAGTAACATGATGGGACCCCAAATCACAAATGTAAATGGGTTACTTTTTCTTTCCTATCCTGTCTTCAGAAGGATGTAAGGATGTCCCCCCTTCTTTGGGTGAATATCCCTTTGAAGTATTAAGGTAGCACTTATATAAATAAGTTCATTGTGAAAAACATAAACTGAAGCTGCTGCACTTTGACTAAAATCTTTTTTGGCACCCCTTTTCCCTACAGCCTAGCTGTTACCTATAATCTTTTTGTTACAGTATATACAGTCTGGTATAATGGGCTAAAGGTGGCCATACACGGGCAGAATAAAGCTGCCGATATTGGTCCTTTAGACCCTACGGCCGAACGTTCGGATTAATCAGATATCACCCTGCTGTTGGTGGGTATATTGGGGAAAAATCTGCTCGTTTGGCGACCTCACCAAATGAGCGGGTATTATCATGTATGTCCACCTTTAAAGGAGAACTAAAACTTAACTAAAGAAGTAGCTAAAAACTCTGCACATCATGTTTTGGGCTTTTGTACCAGCCCAAGGCAACCACAACCCTTTATCAGTAAAGATATGTGCCTCCAAAAATGCCCCTATATCTCCCCATCTTCATTTCTACTGATCCACTGCACCTGCTCTGGGCTGCTGTCACCTACCTGAACTTATGGACTGACACACAATATACTGCAAATGTAGAATATATTAAAGGCTGATTAGTAAATAATTCAGATTATTGGAACAAGGCAGCAATGCTGGTAAATATGTTAGTATTTTATAAGCACTTCTTAATAATATTTCAGGTTTATGATCTTGCATGTAGAAGAGGTTTATAAGTCCAGTGCCGAATACAGGAATGTTATGGAAAGGTCCCAGGCTGAACCATGGAGCTCACTGAAAATCCGACTGTGTGACACATTCATGCTTCACCTCGCATCCTGTGTTCTAATTGCAAGCAAGCTGTACTTCCATTGCCATGTATGTGGTTCTTTAAGCCATCATTTTGGTTGTGTGATTGCTGCTTGCCCAGCTTGCATGAGACAATGCTCAAAATTGTCAGGATTAGCTTTTTCATCCTATGTATTTTACATTTTAGATTGTCGATTACAATATAGCCCTGAAGTTCTTTGGGTCAGCAGGCTACATGTACACCAAAGCGGAGTTACTGAGATCTGAACTCACAGTATTAAGGACTTTAGATTTCCGTGTAAACCTTCTGTCTCCTTTCAGCTATGTAGAAATGCTTTTAGAAGTTTTAGGTAAGTTATTATTATTATTTGAATAATTTTTATAATTCGATTTTGTTGCAGTCTTACTAGATTGGTGATCCACCCTTCTGCACAATGGTCATGGATGTAAATCAGGAACCTGCTCTCTGCAGTCAACTGTTTACAACTGTTACTCCATATTTGTGTGAAATTGGCTTATTGGTCGACAACTGTAATAAATCAAATTCCATTTTGCACCTTGTAATAAAGGGGTGAACCTTTATCAATATTAATAATTGTATTAATTAATATTAATAAAAATATTAATACACATATACAGAATCAATGATTAAACCTTTTGATATACTGCTTGTGAGCAATAACACACACACCCAAGTAAAGGTAGAATTCAAAAACATTTACTTAACGTCATATTATGGTAATTAAAAGAATAGCCAGTTCTGCATCAATTCAGCACAATCGGGGAGCCCCACAACCTTTGGTTCATCACCCTCAGGTTCCCAATAATCAAGCGATGATCCAAATCCTGGCACCCACTCATGAGTCCGAGGCGAAGCTACTCATTCAAAAATTAAGGTGTGCTTTATAATCAACAGCTAAAGAGACCGTTAACCCCTGAATGCTGATCTAGGCAATATTGTGATCTTAAGGCGGTCTTCAGCCCAAAATGCTGTCCAATGCAATTCTAAAAGATCAGCAAGAACTTTGTATCTCTTTTATCAAGACTCAGGTTGTTACTCAATCTGAGTCTTGTCTGTCTGCTGTCTGTTTATATATTCTTAAGGATATTTGTGTTTACGATGGTCTGTTTACCCAGCAATACATGTAGAGCAAGGACGCCTTACTTATCTTTACAATAGCTCTCTAAAATGTGCTGAATTTACTTCACTGGCTAAATCTAATGAAGACTCAATCAGAATATATTGTAAATTAGAAAATATCCACTGTGCTACACACCTATTAACTTTTAGGATGTGTAAAAGACCTACTTTAAATTTTGTCTCACCAACAGACTCATTTATATTGTATTCTTAATTGTGCTCAAGAGAACTATGTGAAATGGTCTGTATTCAAACACAGAAAGCTCTGTAAACATAGATGCAAAGACATCAACATTTCTGATGTAAGGGAGGGAAAAATATGAAGAACTAGACTTTAAGCCCGTTAAATTAACGGGCGCTAGAACATATGTAGTCAAACATTTATAAAAACAGAATTGTTCTAGTCTAAAAAAAAATCGCCAGAGACGGTCCGTGGGGCACATGCGCAGTAGCGCAATCCCACGGACACAGGGACTGGACGCAGAGACACTTCAACTTTATTATCTAAAAAAAATTCGCCAGAGACGGTTCAGGGAAGGAAGTGCAGTGACTGGATGTTCACAGTCTCTCACCGAGCATCTACAGTCTCTAACCCCCTATTTTACCACCTCCAAAAGCGTCCTCCGCTCTCATTGGCTACTTTATGCTTACAAATTCTATACTCTCCACCTCCCAACCGGCGCGGGCCGTCAACTGCTGCTTCGTAAGTAGGTGTGGACACGCATGGTCCTGACACAATAATTTACTACGTCCCCACCTATTACTGTGAGCGCCGCCCTTCAAGACATTTCGACCAATCAGGAGACGGAGATGGGGTTCAGCCTCCATAGTTCATGGAAGAGGCAGTGGGTGGGCGCTGTTGGCATGGCGGGTTTAATGCTCTGGCCGTTGATGTGGGCAGGGTGTGTTGCACGTAGCGCTGCCCCTTTCAGTGCCGGCTGTTTATTTTTGAATTGTGATGGTAGAACTGAGTTTGGGGTAACGCACTGGACGCAGAGACACTTCAACTTAAAAATTCACCAGAGACGGTCCGTGGGGCACATGCGCAGTAGCGAAATCCCACGGACATAGGGACTGGACGCAGAGACACTTCAACTTTATTATATAGGATAACCTTTAAATACACCTATAGGAACAACACTGTCAAATGGTCGCTGTCTGTAACTAAAAGGGGGTAGAAAGTATTAAATTCCTAAAGAGATGTCTGGATATGACACCAAGGTTATGTGAAACAACTACATAAAGAAAGTGTTTGCAAAACATGCCTAGTAATGGGACAAGATGTGTAAATAATGTATTTCTTTTTAATTTGCAGGGCACAATAACTGCTCTCTCTCACTGAAGAGCTTACGTGAAATGTGCATTATGATTTTGGATCTGGTTTATCTAGTAAGAAACAGCATTTATGATATGATACTGAAGACATCAACAGACCTTCAGTCACCAACTGCCTTACAGAGGTAAGCCCTTTATATTTCACAACCCCCATAGCTAGAGCAACATTTATGGCTTTATTCAACATAAACTCATTCCCTTACTTTTGGGAGGCACTTCTTCAAATCTACTGTGAGCAATTTTCACCCTAATGTCCATGTATGGTACCTGTTACCCAGAATGCTCAGGAAGTGGGGTTTCCTAGATAATGGATCTTGCCATAATTTGGATCATTATACCTTTAGTCTACTAAAAAATAATTTAAACAGTAAATAAACCCAATAGGCTTGTTTTGAAATAATTATATCTTAGTTTGGATTAAGTACTGTTTTATTATTCCAGAGCAAATAGAAGTATGTTTTAAAAGGGAATCTATGAGAGACAGCCTTCCCGTAATTTGGAGGTTTCTGGATAATGGGTTTCCAGATAACAGATCCCATACCTGTATTTTATTTCATAGTTATAGCAACAACTTGGTCTACACTCCAATCTTTTGGAAAGGCAAAACTAATTTCTAACAGCTTCAATCAACCACTGAAAGGAAAAGTGTGCGGATTTTGTGGATCTATTGGAGCTCTTACAGACCAATTATTATTATTTCACAATGGAACAATTCCACACCACCTTCATTAAAGGCCCTGAAAGCTTTGCTAAATAGTGTCATTGGCTTACTACATGGAAAAAGTTGAACAGTGCTTGGCTACAGTGTTAGAGAATGCAAGCATTTTAAGCTAGAATCATATGGCTGGAAGTAGAGGGGCTCCTGTGCACCAGCAAGCTCCAACATTTTCCCCATGTGTACACAGTAATCAGGGAAGTCTAACCTACCCCCTTGCTGTTTTCTTTATTCCAAAACCCCTCTATACAAAAATGATCAACAAAGTCGATTTTAAAAAAGTATAACCAAAAATGTATATTTCTGGACAGGATAAAATTTCTGCCTGTAAAGGAAGATCAGATGCTCTTGGCTGCCAGTGTTATTTCTGCAGGTGCTTTCATATTGGGCCACGACTCCTGGAATCAGGTAACCTTGCACCTTGTACAGTGATTTCATCTGAGCAACTTTGCCAGTTGTCTATTTTTTAGGGTTTGTTAAGGTTGTAAAGATGGAAAACCAAGGAAACTGTTTTTTTTTGTATAAAGAAAATGTCATTCTATGAAACTTTCCACTGTGCATGTATAAACATTTTTTAATGGTCAAAGTTATTTGTAAATTTGCCACAAACTTGCCATTGGACAGTAGTGTAAGTACCATGTAAAAACAGTTTTTTTTTGTATAAAGAAAATGTCATTCTAAGAAACTTTCCACTATGCATGTATTAAATGTTTTTAATAATCTTAAAGTTATTTGTAAATTTGCTCATAATTAAGGGCAGCAGTGCTCAAAACGCGTCGAGTTAGCCATGCTACGTGTTTTTTATACATGGATTAAATAAAGATTTTTGTTTTTTAACAAGCCAAGTCCGGTGTGAGGAACTCCACTATTCTCTTTTGTAAATTTGCCACAAACTTGCAATAGTATAGTGGAGTAAGTACCGTGGGACAGGTCCGGACTGAGAATTAAAATAGGCCCTGTCATTTCAGGTAAACAGAGGTCCAATCAGCCCCCACCAGCCCAGCGAATAGTGACTTTCTATGCCACTTTATAGCAGCCCCTCTAGCATTTGCCAGAACCCACAGATTGCCAGTCCAGGCCTGCCGTGGGAGCAGTGGATGCGTCTGCAGCAACGCATTGTTTTGTGCTGATGAAAATCTCCTGTGCACTTTCGAACAAGTGCCAGACTGCAACTCTTATACCCAGGCCTCTATTACACTAATGCAATTGGAAGCAGCATTTGCTTATCCCATTTGCCAAATTAGGCTGTGTATGGCCAGCTTTAGACATACAACATAAAGGTTTTAATATGGAATAATATTATATTTAGGCCTGGACTGGCAATCTGTGGGTTCTGGCAAATGCCAGAGGGGCTACTTTAAGGAGCCATAGAAAGTCAGTATTTAGTGGACTGGTGGGGACTGTTTGGGCCTCTGTGTGGGCTGATTGGGCCTCTGTGTACCTGAAATGCCAGGGCCTATTTTAATTCTCAGTCCGGACCTGATTATATTTATATACCCTAAAACAGTTTTTATGTCGAGAAAGTAACCGTTTGACGTTCTTAAGTTCTGCCTGTACACGATCATTTTTCTCCTGTAGGTTTTGGATCACTTACACTGCATAACAGGAATTACAGTAAATAGCCTTTTTGACATGTCCTCTGCCATATTAAAACATTCCATTGGCACTGCGATGTTGCCCAAGCATTAATACTGGAATCGTCTTCAAGAAATATTTCTCCTGTGGTACACCCCTCTCCTGTCCAGGAAGTTGCAGAGCTTTATAAGTAATAAAAAAGGTCAGCCTTCTTCAAATAGACTAAATAAACATTCATTTGAAAACATAAACTTGTTTGTTCTGCACAGCATTTTTAAATGAATATGGGTAAAATGTTATAAATGTAATAATGACTGCTATAAAACACTAGAGAAAAAGCACTGTCAACACCATTCTTAGTGACCAAACTTTATTAAGTAGCTAAGTGGGCAGAGATGTGGACATTGTAATGATTGCTAAGGGTTGCTCTAAAACTGCCACCAAGGAAAAGATTTGCCTATGAGTGTGCACATGTCTCCATTGTGATGCCTGACAGGCAACATTTAATGGTTTCAATAAGACCAGTATCCACCATATAAAGGAAATATTTAGGTGTCGTAGCACAGTGCATGTGGTATAATAATGAAATAACAAAATCAGCTCTCTAATGTAGGTATCGAGGCAGGACAAGAGGTTGTAAAAATCAAACACTAGGGGTAATTTATAAACACTGGACCAATGTGCACCAGGCAGTAACCCACGGCAATCAGATGATTGCTTCAGTGTTCAACCTGCAGATAGCTAAAAAAAAAAGCTAATCACTGATTGGTTGCTATGGGTTACTGACCAGGTACAGATTTGCCCAGTGTTAATAAATGATTCCCACTATCTTTTCAGTGAAGCTTCCAATGTTTCCTTCACTGTATGTACTTGGCTGACAAGTCCTGATTTTAGGTACCTTTAAGTACACACAAAGTGGCAGTTACTGGTCCCACAAACAACAAATATCTTTTGCTGTTCCTTCACATGGCAGTGGGCTCCATTGTTTAATCCCCAGTCATGTCATTTCACAGGATTAGGATTGCCACCTGGCCGGTATTTTATCAGCCTGGCTGGTAAAAATTATGCTTGATGCCAATGTTATTAATAGGAAAAAACGTCAAGAAGAAGACTAAGCCAGTATTTTTTTCCAGAAAAGGTGGCAACCCTAGACAGGATATGACAGGCAATCAAATATATTTTGGCTCCCCGCCCTTCTATCCTCATTTCCTGTCATGAAGTTGAGCTTGCCCCAACTACCAGCATGTTCTCTACCTGCTGAAGCTCTGGGACCAGGTATTGATCTGATCGAGACCATAGCTATTAGTTGCCTCACATCGCAATAACCATTGGGCACACGCACAATATGTCGACATTTGCACTTTGGGAAAATGTAATGAATAGGAGGGCTCTCCTCACTGTGCACTCTGTGGGATAGCATTTGGACTGTTACCTGTAAGCTATCTGATTCCTATGGGCTGGATGCCTCAAAGTGATTTGTGGATTTGACTCCCCTGGTAGTGATTCTGGGAGGAGAAGTAGGTGAGTTGCAGGAAATATCAGAGTGCCTAAATTCAGCAGTTTTCAGTACTGCTTGGTTCAGGCAAGTAGTAAACAGAATTATCCCTTCAGGGGAGAAAGCAGAAACCTGTGTGCAGTTAAATACCTTACTCTCCATTATTGAGCACATTCTGTGACTGGAAGGTTCTATAACCAAAGTCTTATGCTATATAAATGCACTATCATGGAGAAGAGTCTATGCTTTGTGGCTTGCAAGCTAGCTGTACTATTTATTAAAGGATAACTCCTCATACGAGAAGCTTGTGCAGCTAATTGCCCTCCAGCTGAGAGCTATCTGTGGCAGTTATCAGTTAAGCATCTTTCCAGTGCAGCTCTTATTTTTTAGGTCGCATGTTGCCAGAAATTATAGAAATGTATGCCATCATCAATTTTACAGTAATACATTTAATTACTGTATGTATCTTATACATGGTTCAACATATTATCATGTTGAAAATACTCCATATATTGTCAGTCTTTCGGTCCAGTTAAAATTCTAGACTGCAGCCTGGTAAGCCCTGGGGAACAGAACCCTTGTGCGGTAAGTGCACAGACTTGAAAAAAAAAAACATGTCCAGCCATATAAAGGACTAGTATGCTAGAAATGTTGTACATTATGTTTTGGGTTTCTGTGCCAGCCCCAGGCAATCAAAGCCCTTTAGCAGTAAAGATCTGTGTCTCCAAAGATGCCCCAGTAGCTCCCCATCTTCTTTTCTGCTGATTCACTGCACATGCTCTGTGTTGCTTTCACTGAACTTAGGGACCCACTCACAATATAAATGTCACCATATAAGACTGATTAGTAATTAATACAGATAATTACTACATGGCAACACAGAAACAGTGCAACTAGCATCAGAATTTAATAATCAACCCTGTAGCATCATCTTATATTACAGGCAAACCTCATTTTCATCTTGATAATTTTGCGACCCCTAATCTTAGCTTCTCAACAGCTGCTCAGAGACCACTGAGCATGTGAGTGTCAGAGACACTTTCCAGGATGGTGACCCCCTGTGACAAGTTTGAAGTCCTGGATCATTGCTGCTATTGAGAAGCTGAAACTTTATACTGGTGCAATAAATTCAGTATATAAAACATGGCATTTTTAGCCCTATTCATTTTTAGGGTTTAGTTCTCCTTTAAGAATGTGGGTGATACAGTACAGTGTGTTTCATGTGTCCCTATTCACTATGTTAAGTACATAGAATGCACGTCTTGCTATAGGATTAGAACGCATATTACAATTTTTACGGTTGGTACAGTACTTAGTACAGGTATGGGATCTGTTATCCGGAAACCCATTATCCTGAAAGCTCAAAATTACGGAAAGGCTGTCTCCCATAGACTCCATTATAATCAAATAATCCAAAATTTTTAAAACGATTTCCTTTTTCTCTGTAATAATAAAACCGTTGCTTGTACTTGATCCAAACTAAGATATAATTAGTCCTTAATGGAAGCAAAACCAACCTATTGGGTTTATTTAATGTTTACATGATTTTCTAATACACATAAGGTATGAAGATTTAAATTACGTAAAGATCCGTTATCTGGAAAACCCCAGGTCCCAAGCATTCTGGATAACAGATCCATAACTGTATACTAAATTATAGCCACTCGTAAATAATAGGTTTTTACTTTTCAGTGGCATTATAATCTCCTAACAGGAGTACGTCCTCAGTTTTATTTGGTCCTGTTGCATCACATCAGTAACATGCTGTTGGCATATGAAACACCTTAGTACCAGCCTGCAACTCTCGGTTTTACTATTGCATCCATGCAGGTTATCAGTAATCATATCAGATTCTAAATGGTTATTGCCACGATCAGGATGTTATGTTTGGTGGCATTAATGTAGTTATATATTAATATTAATCCAAGTTCAAGGATGTGCATGGGCTCTCGCCCAATGTTTTATACATTGGCATAGCTGGATGTTGCTGGGCTGCACGGCAGATTATTTCCGCCCCGCAAGGTGTCTAGGAATTGCCCTGTTTTGCCAATGTTTATTTGAATTGTATATGAACTGGGGTCTTTATACTAGAACTGCTTTGAAATGCAGGTTTCTGAAACTGAAGGGTTGTCTAGTAGTGATGTGCAGGTGACGATTTTCCAGACCCGCACCTGCCCTCCACCCGTGCCTTCCCCCCACCAGCCCTCCCTCCACACCTGCCTGCCCTCCACCCGTGCCTTCCTGCCACCAGCCCTCCCTCCACACCTGCCCGCCACCAGCCGCCCTCCACCCGTGCCTTCCCGCCACCAGCCCTCCCTCCACCCGCGCCTTCCCTCCACCAGCCCTCCTTCCACATGCACCTGCCCGCCACCATCCCTCCCTCCACCTGCGCCTGACTTCTGGGTTCCTTTTATAGACCCGCACCCCCCTGCCAATGAAGGGGAAAGGGGGCGCAGGCCACACGTGCTCAGTATTAGCCATTGGATTGGCTATATATCTCCCTGCACTGCATGTACTTACTGCCTGTTATAGTTTGTGTACTTAGTCCCAGGTGCTCTGTTCCTGCAACTGGGGTTTCTTGGATACCTGCTACCTGTTCCTGTCCCCTGGGAGACGCCTGGTTCTAACCCCGGCTTGTTCCTGACCTTCAGTTTGCCTCACGATTCTGATCCGTTGGCCCTGGTGGGAGGTGCTGGATTCTCACACAATAAGTCATGGTGGTACTCTATTAACCAAGGCCGTGCACAAAGTCAAAAAATTTGTTACAGGCAGTCCAATCCAGTCACTCCTCGGTGTTCCGGTTGCCATATGTGACAACCAGTCTATTTGGTTTCTATGTCTAAGGCATTATTTTTTACTAGTCTGCTCACAATTTTGTGTCGGTATATTGCCTGCAATGTTAAAATGTATGAGTTATCTTGCAGCAGTTGAAAGTTATTCCACTCTGTTCTGCACCTCAAATAGGAAGTATACTCATTCATTCCCTTCATTATGGCTAAACCCTATAATACTTTAAAAGTGAAGTTGAAAGTTATTTTATCCAGATTCTGCATCTCAAACTGTAAGTATACTCGTTCATTCCTTCATTTATGGTTGAAGCCTAGAATACTTCAAGAGTGGTGAGTATATTAGGTGGTTATCGATATTTAGGGCAATGCCGTGATGAGATCAATTGTGTACTTTCTCAGTAGTTGGATTCTACTTTTCACACCGTGCACTCCTTTCATTTGTCTCACCTGCTACTGAGGACTGAGTACTGGTAGAAGTGTGTTGGATGTTGTTGGATCCTACATGGATGTAGTCTGTGGTTCAAATTATGATGGGACTGATGTGTAGACTACATGGAACATTTTCCAGCCAATTATCATATAGGAATACTGCATGCTGTGTTTTCATTACATGAGATAAAATCTGATGTAGAATTGCCACCTCGCCCCTTTAAAAACAAACACATATGGAATGCATGGCTAATTAGCAATTTATTGTGATGCATGGGTGTACATAAATCAGTTCAGTCTGCAGCATGCATCTAAATGGTGTTGCATGGCAAGATCTGATCAAAATCTCCCATGTAGTTTCACCCTAAAGCTGGCCATAGACGCAAAGATCAAATCATACGAATCAAGGATTCGTATGATTTTCGGACCGTGTGTGGAGTCCCAACATTTTTCTTCCAGCGGAGATCGGTCGATTGAACAGGATAGAAAATGTCTGTCGGCTGCCGGTAATATATCTGCGTGTATTGCCGATCATACGATTTTCAGTGGGAGACTGTCACTAGCTTTTGTCGGACATAACTATCGTACGATTGCTGTCAGGGGAAGAACATCGGCTCATCTGTTCTTTAACTACTTTATTTGATCTGAATGGTAAGACTTTGATTCGTACGATCGGATCTTTGCGTCTGTGGCCAGCTTAAGAAGCTGCACAATGCACCCTTGTGTTTACAGAATCGGGGTCATTCATTGTCCATGCAAATTATGCTGCAGTTTATCAGCTCTCAGATGTGCTGTGATTGATAAATGTGTTTAAGTAAATGTTTGTTTACGTGGAAAGCTCCTATAGTTTAGAACAGGTGTCCCCAACCTTTTTTACTTGTGAGCCCCATTCAAATGTAAAAAGTTGGGGAACACCACAAGCTTGAGAAAGTCCCTTGCGGTGCCAAATAAGGGGCTATTTGGTAGCCCCTATGTGGACTAGCAGCCCACAGGAGGCTCTACTTGGCATTATAATTAGTTTTTATATAATTAAAACTTGCTTTCAAGCCTGGAATGCTATAATAAGCTCCTAGTGGTCTTTTGAGACCACTAGGAGCAACATCCAAGGGGTTGGAGAGCAACATGATACTCACGAGCTACTGGTTGGGGATCACTGATTTAGAGCCTGTTGTAGTTTAGCTTATCCACCACAGAATTAAGGTGGCTATTAGTGATGTGCGGGCCGGCTTCTCACTCTTCTTCAGGGGTGGCGGGTGCGGCCACCATCAAATGCCGCCTTTCCGACTTCCGGGTTTGTCTTTTATAGGCGCTGTGCCTGCTTACCCCATCCCTTTTGTGACTTCATCGGCAGGTCGCCGCTGGTCTATAAAAGCAACCTGGAAGTCAGATGGGCGCGGGCTAAGGTAGAGCGGGTTAGGAAATGCCGACCTGCACATCACTAGTGGCTATTGCTCTTAGGGTAAGGGCACATAGGCAGATTCGGGGAGATTAGTCGCCCCAGCGACAAATCTCCTCTTCTTTGGGGCGACAATCTCCTCGAACTGCCTTCCCGCCGTCTATAATGAAAAATTGCCAGCGGGATGGCACTCACGGAGCTTCGTTTTCCGAAGTCACCCGAAGTTTCCTCATGAGGCAACTTCATGAGGAAAACGAAGCGGCGAGAGTGCCATCCCGCTGGCGATTTTTCATTATAGCCGACGGGAAGGCAGTTTGGGTAGATTGACGCCCCAAAGAAGAGATTTGTCGCCGGGGCAACTAATCTCCCGAATCTGCCCATGTGTCCTTATACTAAGTCAGCTTCTCTGTTTTAGTGGGGGCAGTAGCCTGAATGGTGGTGCAGTTTTTACTTATATTCCCTCTCTAGTGTATAAGCTTAAATCCCATTGGTTCCCACTGCCATGGAAAAGAGCAGGAAAACAGAAAATCAAATCATACTTAAAGATTTTCATTGTTCACAGGCCTCCTAACCCTAGTGGGGAGAGATCCCTGCTTTCAGTCAACAAGGATAGGTTAGTGGGACTTGAAACCAAATTTATTGATTGCCTGCAAGTTCCTGTCACGTGATGGGGGGGTAACCCATTAGTGTCAGTTATGGTTGCCACCTCACCCCTTTAAAACCGAACACATTTAGAATCCACAGCCTGCATGGCTAATTCGCAATTCATGGCTGCAATTGCTAATTAGACATGCAGGCTGTAGATTCCAAATGTGTTTGGTTTTTTATTGCAACATGCCTCAACAAGAAAATTGTGAAAATGATGGACCCTATAGCATGAGCGTCTCCCAATCTTTATCACACAATCTATTTACTTATGGCTTCCAAAATAACCTTTATTTCAATGCTTTCAGTGCACAGATGCATTTAATATACAATACAAATCTTTCTATTCAAATTATATAGATATTTTATTCTTTGAAGCATATTATAAGTTTAAGGTTCCCAAACACACTGAAACTACAAGCTTTGGATTTGGTATTCAATTCAGTCATGTCTCCTTGTCACATGATTTTAAAGGTTTGGATTTCATTTGGCTGAACACCTAGGATTCAGCCAAATCCAAATCCTAAAAAAGTGCCCAGATTTGCCCGAATCTCAAACTGAATCCTGGGTTTGGTGCATCCCTACTTAGAATTCAAGTTGTTGGGCTGCATGTAATGCAAACTTTTTGGATTGCAGTCAGTAAAGCCCACTAAAAGGAGTTCATAAAAGTATCCCTGATTGTTCACATTATCCTGCGAACCTTTTTTCATTTTGAACAGATTATTCCCTCTTTTCGCTCGTTCTCACTAGCAGTTCGCCCAATTAAGCAAAGTATGGGTCAGAGAAGGCAGCTTCAGGCATCATCTTATTTAGAAAGCACTGAACAAAGGAAGAAGGGATGCATAAAATGATATGCCTATTTCTGCTGGGCCAAGAAGTAAAGTAAATATCATTGCAGAATGTGGCTTTTGCCCCTTTTCAGTGCAGTGAAGTAACAAAAGCTATATTTCCTAATTAATACAAAGGCAAACAGTATGCTCAGCATAAACCCTATCAGTTGAACTCATGTTGAAAAAGAGGATATACTGTCCTTTTAACACCTGTATAGAAAATATTCCCCTTTAAACCCTTACTTCATTCTGATGCCTCTTGTGTGGTTCCAAACTGTGACGCTAGCCCCCTGGGAAAATCTCGAACCATGGCTGGGAAGGCTCAGCCTAAAGGCCAATTAAGGTGAAGGTCAGAGTGGGATTTGGGGGGTATATATAGTTGGACCTATGGTCGATACACAAGTAATGTTGTTTTGAGAGACTAATCAAAGCTTTTACCTTAAAGGGGGGACTGAACCAAACAAAATGCTGCATCCACTGCCTAATGCAGACTGATTACCCTTGGAAAGGAAATCTCCCTAAAACCTCCTTAGTTGAAAAATATTAAGTTATTTTCATGCAAAAACAAAAGCTTGAATTAAGACTTTACGGTTTTCTAAGTAATATACATATTTAGGGAAGGTGCAACATATATACATAACCACCTCAACAGATGTCTCCATGAAGGTAAAAGGTCTTATACATGTAATACTTATAAGTTGACTTAAAAGAATTGTAAAACCAGGCTTGCTTTGGTGGAAAAATGGTGAAATATTAAGATAGATTAACCCTACAAAGCCAGCGGGGCCAGCCTCTGGCAGTAAAGGGGTTTGGCATACTCATCAGAATGGCACCAACCTCTCTTTGTGACTGCAAGACAAATATACCCACAGACGTTAATTCAACAACCAACTGCAGTGTCATTTGTTGTAGAATTGAGAGGAAACCCAAGCCAGTCCCCATTTCAGATTAGTCAACATGAATTTTAGGGCCTTGGTCCACTGTTCCTCAGAGTTGAACTGGGTCTTGATGGAGTAGGATCCTCCACTCCCTCCTGTGTCTTCAATTTTCCCTTTATCTACATCCATCCTGAGAAAATATAATATATAAAATATACATATATTCATGGGGCAAACCTGGGGCTATTGCCTCCCGATAC
The DNA here is from genome assembly GCA_038501925.1 of Xenopus petersii. Taxonomy (NCBI): domain Eukaryota; kingdom Metazoa; phylum Chordata; class Amphibia; order Anura; family Pipidae; genus Xenopus; species Xenopus petersii. The sequence goes on along the minus strand of CM076688.1, from coordinate 105,472,309 downwards.
CTAAAATGAGCCCAGAGTGTTTGGTATGGTGCATATAATAATATTAACAATCATTATACCCAACAACCCCCCACTGTTGTATTTTTCACTAAAATGAATTATCTCCTTGAGGATGTCCAAAATAAGATTCTTGTGGAAGACCCTTTATCCATTTGTCTTATTTTATACACAGTAATAGACAAGACAATTTTTTTATATGTAACATTTCAAATTTGATAAAGGAGACCCAAAATTTCAACTGTTCTCCTCAGAGATGTAAATGACTAAAATGCATTTTGAACATAATCTCAAACAAGGCAGCATTCCATGACTAAAAGATTTTAATTTTGTGTTATGCCCAAAAACAAGAGATTATAAATAACGCACAGGGTTTGGTCATTTTGTAACCACTCTACCAACCTGTAGGGCAAGCAGAAACCAGTGTCCCCTTTCTCAACCTCCTCCTTAAACTGCTGCACACAGTCCAGGAAAGCTACCATGGCATGGTCAAACTTGTTATCCCAGAAGAACCGCAATCCACCTGAACAGTACAGGGGCAATTCCTAACAAGAAAATATAGATGATTACTTCCTTGCTCGAGATCAGCAAGTCTTAAACTTTTGAAGCTTTCTACTTGATTCAGTGAGCCAATCAATTCTACCTGTTATGTGGCATTGATCACACGTGCCTCCTCCTATTGTAGTGCCCATGCCATTAAAGCATACATTTCTACAACAATCCAGTTTCTCCATATTTTTCTCTACTCAAAGTACTCTTTACTCATAGTAGAGGATAATGAGAATACGGATACTAAAAATGTTTATCATCAGGGCAAGATATACAGTAGCATCTAAAGCATATGGCACACAGGGTGTACACTCTTCTGGCATATTTTTGGCTGTTGGAGGAACACCCAAGCATACAGTGGTTACTGAAAATATGAACAATGCCCTTTAACTAGGGTTTGCTTTAGGGAACTTATGAACCCAGTGCTAAAGAACCTATAAGGGCTCTTACATATGGGTGTTTTTGCCCTGTGCTCCCCTGCATTCTGTTATCTGTTCAGGCTGTTTTCCACCTGCGTTTGGCGCTAACATGCGGTCTCATGAACAAGCGCTCCGTAATGAAGAATCTGATGCTTTTACTCCTGCGCTCCCCTGCATCTGAACGGATTAAAACGGAACGCAAGGCAAAAACACCCGTATGTACGAGTCCTTACTGGGTTCTTTCATCCCTTATTCTCCCCTTTGTGACAATGAATTATGTGTGGTATATTCATTATAGAGCCCTTACTGCAGTTAAAATAAGGGAGATGTTTTTTTTTTTAAAGCTACGGACATCACCTACCTTAGACTTGTCTGTAAGGGACTCTAAATAAGAATGGTTTCCAAATGGCACTAACCGGTACCTGCAGTGGAAAAAGACAAGTTACTATTTGCTACCCAAGTTGCTAGTTGTAACAAAAAGCTATATTTGCACACGCCAAGATTCTATCCGATGATACCTCACCTCTGGAACTGCAGCCCCATCTTATTGGCTAGTGCATGCAGCAGTAGAACAGTCTGGCCCCAGGCTGCATTAATCTCATTCCATTCCACTGGCACGCTAGGCAGGCGTCCAAGACGAAAGTTGTTTATTGTGCCAAACTGACCGCTATGCCTGTTGTAAGCAAAGAGATTTTGTTCTTACTGGTAGCATACATTTAAAAAAAAACATATTATACAGGAATCCAAGTTTAAATTAGGGATGCACCGAATCCACTATTTTGGATTCGGCCGAACCCCCGAATCCTTCGCAAAAGATTCTGCCGAATACTGAACCGAATCCTAATTTGCATATGCAAATTAGGGGTGGGAAGGGGAAAACATCTTGTACTTCCTTGTTTTGTGACAAAAAGTCGAGCGATTTCCTTCCCCACCCCTAATTTGCATATGCAAATTAGGATTCGGTTCGGCCAGGCAGAAGGATTCAGCCGAATCCGAATCCTGCTGAAAAAGACCGAATCCTGTATTCGGTGCATCCCTAGTTTAAATGAAGCTTTGGCCTCTGCCAAGAAAGATGAAATATAATATTGAACATGCTGAATCCCTTCATGATTACATTTACATATCAGTCCCTATTCCAATTTACCAGATGTGGAAGGTGGCATTGAAGACGTTGGTCTTTTTCAGCTTGTCTAATTGGATCTGAGCATATCTCATCTGATTCTCCACGCTCTTTAAATCATCATCTAACTCCAGCTGCTGGCGCTTAAACTCACTGTACTCCTTCTGATAACTAGAAAGGAAACGTAATAACACTCACTGCAAATTGCAAAATACATGATATTTTAGCTTAGAAAATCTCTCAAGCTATACACTACCAGGGTAATTTTTCCCACCATATAGAAAAGAACACTCATGTAATTCATCATCGTTATTAAAAATTATATGAAGCTATTAGAATATGCCCTAACAGTTTATTAAGACTATTCCTGGTTTTCATAATATGTATTTTCCCTTTGTTATATATTTAATGTCATGCTGTGACTTTGTATTGGTTATAGCTAAATAACTACTTTAAATTAACTTTTAGTATGATGTAGACAGTGATATTCTGAGACAATTTGCAGTTTTTTTTCATTTATTATTTGTGGTGTTTGATTTATTTAGCTTTTTATTTAGCAGCTCCCCCAGTTTGCAATTTCAGCAATCTGAATTGTTAGGGACCAAATTACCCTAGCAACCATGCACTGATTTGAATGAGAGACTGGAATATGAAAAAGACCTGAATAGAAAGAGGAGTAATAAAAAGTAGCAAGAACAATACATGTGTAACCTTACAAAGCATGTTTTTCTAGATGGGTTCAGTGACCCCCATTTGAAAGCTGGAAAGAGTCAGAAGAAGGCAAAAAACATTCAAAAACTATAAAAAACAAAAACTGAAGGTCAATAGAAAAGTAGCCATTCTAGAACATACTAAAAGTTAAATTAAAAGTGAATCACCCCTTTGACTTTGTGGTTAAATTGTGTATTGTGTGTGCATGTACAGGTGGATGCTGTTGTGAGTGTCTTACAGTCAGAAGACAAAAAGAGGCTGCAGGTTGAGATGGTCTGCTTGTTGTCTATGAGTGGTGGAACAGAATCTACGTCAAATGGGTTCAAACTAGTTTTCCTTAGGTGATGGATGTAGACTAGCAGCAAATATTTCTACAGGCATGAGACCTGTTATCCAGAATGATTGGGACATGGGGTTTTCCGGATAATTTGGATCTTCATACCTTAAGTCTACTAAAAAATCATGTTAACATGAAATGAATCCAATAGGCTGGGTTTGCTTCCTAAAAGGATTAATTATATTTCAGTTTGGATCAAGTACAAGTTACTGTTTTGTTATTACCGAGAAAAAGGACATTTTTTAAAATCTGGATTATTTGGATAAAATGGAGTCTGTGGGATAGCCCTTTCTGTAATTAAGAGCTCTCTGGATAATGGGTTAATGGATATCATACCTGTACCTTCTAATACATTTACCAAAACGTATCACTTACCGAGCCTCCTCCTGCTCCAGCCTCTCTGCTTCCTCTCGTACTTTCTCGATGTCCTTAGACACTAACTCACGGTTTCTCTCCACCTCCTCTAACTCTTGAATTAGTCTTTCCTCATCCTCGGCCAGCTCCTTCAGTTTGGCTTCCAGTTTCTCTTTGTCGTCTTCATTCATTCTTTCCAAAATCTCCAGGCACCGTCTAAGAGATAACCAAACAAATGAGCTGTGGAAGTGGAGATTTCTTGTCAAGTCTATTAAATGTAGATTAGAAAGGTGGTCAATGAAGAAGTCATAGAAAATTGGAGGCTAATAATTCCTTGGCAAAGTGTTGTGCAGACTACCCATGGGCAAACCCACATGCCTTTAATACCAGTCACATGGGAAACCAAGGACTTCTTAGCAAATTAGCAATTAGCAGAAATGCCATCTTGGTCATGTCATCATACATGGTCAGTTTCATACTTGTAGTTTTGACACTCATTCTCAGTGATGTTTAACTGGGTATCCAGTTGGTCCAAAAGGGTATCTGTGCATTCCTCACAAAGTGGATGGTCCACATCTGTCTGGCCTGACATAATGTCAAACAAATCCCCTGTCACCTGGAAGAAAACATAAAATATGCAGGTAAGGGCAGAAGCCTCTACAGAGTCGCAGTAGGGGGCTAATATGTACATATTGCCTAGCGGAAGCCAAATAAATAGGTTTTGTACTGCAACAATAAAACAATGGAGGATTGTTTTGTTTTTACTCTTACTACCTGCCCTCTGGGAAAGATTGAGAATTTCACTATTAAGGGTAAGGGCACACGGGCAGATTCTGGGAGATTAGTCGCCCCGGCGACAAATCTTCTCTTCTTGGTGGCGACAATCTCCCCGAACTGCCTTCCCCTACCTTCCCGCCGGCTATAATGAAAAATCGCCAGCGGGATGGCACTTGCGGTGCTTCATTTTCCGAAGTCGCCTCATGAGGAAACTTTGGGAAACTTCGGAAAACGAAGCACCTTGAGTGCCATCCCGCTGGCGATTTTTCATTATAGCCGGCGGGAAGGTAGGGGAAGGCAGTTTGAGGAGATTGTCACCCAAAGAAGAGATTTGTCGCCGGGGTAACTAATCTCCCTGAATCTGCCCGTGTGCCCTTACCCTAACTGTCTGTGTCTTGGGCTTACAGATAAGGAGTACCTTTTGCAGGGTGGTTAACATGGATGGGCTTTTTGTCCTCCCATAAGTGCTCAAAAGTAAAAAGTAGGGCTCATGTGTAAAACTGCATTCACTTTTACGGTTCTGCATGGTTTCGTAGACAAATGCAAACTACATATCGATAATTCACCATTTGTTGTGTGAATGTTAAAACGAGGTTTATATTTTGCTTTTAAGCAGTTTCCCTGGATACGCTGTGCTAAACTTTGTAACTTCCTTGCTTGTTTATAAAAAAAATATATGCTTTATTTTGCATACTGTCCTGGTAATGCAAGCTTTCCATGCAGTGAATAGGTTACCTTCAGTCTTCTGCTCAGATTCTCCATAGTGCCTCCATCAGATGCCTCTCCTATCAGTGTAAAACTGGTTGCACCTTCTGTGGACATCATTCTGCTTAGAAAAACAGATTCTGTTCAGGACCAGAACTAAGTGTAGGCTGCAGAGGCATATGTCTGGGGGGGGGGGCACAATTCCTACAGAACCACCAGCAGGGGAAGTGAGGGGGTAAGCCAATGAGCGACAGGTGGTAAATGAGGATATGAAAAACGGGGGGGGGAGGTCAGTTATGCAGCAGCAGTAGGCTGTATTGCCTTGGCCACTAATACTAATCGACCTTGGATTTGTAATCCAAGCCACAGACGAGAATTGGAAAACTGAAAAAAGCTGGCACCACTTAAGCTGGCCATACACAGCCAAATAATGATGGGGATTTGCAGCATTAATGTGCATCTCTGTTCATAAAGTAAACATATGCACATGTACACATTAGCTATTGATATGTTGCATGGGTAGCCATGTAAAAGATTTGTTTACCTGGCTGGTGGGATAAGTCTTCGGGATACGCCATCTGTTCGGTTTTCTGCAAAGGTTTCCTATAAAGAAAAAAGCAGAAGTCAGGAGTGTTTTACATTTAAGATTAAACTACTTTTCAAAAAAAAAAAGGAAAGACAACAGGGACTACTTTACAGCTCAAAAAGTGATTAAAAGCTTGGGGATAATATAATGAATGTAACGCATACTTTGCTCTCGGACTAGTAAGCCAAAGCAGCCAATCAGTAGTGACGATTGCATTGAAATTCAGTCCTACGGTATCTAGGTGACTCAAATGCTGGAGAAAGGATTGTGGCACTTACCTCTATATTTGAATCTACTTCTTGAATGTCACCTGGCTTTACTGCTGCTGCTGTCACCAGAGGGGCTGTAAGAGACATTTCTGTTATATTGGCTAGTAGAGTAAAGCATCCCAAACAGTGTGTGATTGGATCAATCAAGTGGTTGACCTTCCTGCTACTCCTGGATTCCCCAAAATATTGTCTTAAGCAACTGCTGGCTGACCTTGAAGTTCAAAGGACTGCAACTGGGCCATCCACAATTTGTTACCATATTCCTGACAATCTGCTTATTTATACTGTAACAAAATACGTTTTATAACCAAAATAGAATCTAAGCGCAGATTTATCAAGGGTCGAAATGAGCATTACATTTTTTTTAATGGGCAAAATGGTCAAATTCGACTTGGGGGTTATTGAAATTGGATTCGAGTTTTTAAAAAAAATTTAATTAGATTTTCGAGATTTATCATACTCTGGCCCTTTAAGAATTTGAATTTGACTATTCTCCCCCTAAAACCTGCCGAATTGCTGTTTAAGTCAATGGGAGGGGTCCAGGGATCAATTCGGAGTTGTTTGCAGCCTTCCTGACGTTGAGTTTTTTCGAATCAAGTTTTTTTTAAAATTCAAATTGATTCGAGTTTTCGGATCGAACTAATTCATCCGAGTTGTAAAAAAATAGATTTTTGTACTTACCGTTAAATCCTTTTCTCTTGTCCTACATTGGGGGACACAGGCACCATGGGGATGAAGATCCTGTTGCTTGGAGAAAGGACACTAAAAGGTTAAAGTGGCTCCTCCTCCTCCTGCTCTGGGCTTCATCCCCGCCTACCTCCTCAATCCTCAGTTTTCTGACCGAAGAAGAGATGACGAGCCCTACCAATTGCCCATGTGAAGAGAAGGAGCACCTCCCCAATGCAAGCTAAGCACGGTATGAACCACCTGCTGTTTGAACTTGTTGGTATTTGAACAATAAAAATGATATAAGATATTACCTGATCAACATTAACTTGAACTAATACAGGGAGGGAAGGCCTGTGTCCCCCAATGTAGGACAAGAGAAAAGGATTTAACGGTAAGTACAAAAATCTATTTTTCTCTTGCCTAGATTGGGGGACACAGGCACCATGGGGACGTCCCAAAGCTACCCATGAGGGCGGGACTTTTTACCCCTAGTATTCAGGGAATAACCACCTGCAACACTTTCCTGCCGAAGCTCGCTTCGGCTGAGGCGAATGTATGCACCTTGTAGAATTTGGAAAAGGTGTGTGTGGATGACCACACTGCAGCCCTACAGACCTGTTCTGCTGAAGCCTGGAGGCGAACCACCCAAGAAGTGCTGAGTGAAGAAGTAGGATGAGCTGAACCCGGAAGGGTGTGGCCTTACCTCGTACCTCATAGGCCTTCAAGATTGTTGACCTAATCCATCTTGCATTGGTGGCCTTAGATGCCTTAAGGCTTTTCCGTGGTCCTTCTGGTAAGACAAAGAGGTTGTCTAGCTTCCTTCTACTCTTGGTAGCCCTGGTGTATGTTCTGAGAGAACGAACCACATCTACGTAAGTAACTGTTCCAAATTTGTCTTTTGTTCGGGACAAAATGAAGGAACCACCAGGTCCTGGTTAAGATGGAACGCCTTAGGAAGAAATCCAGGGTAGGTCTCAACACCGCCTTGTGGACGACAGGATAGAGTTGCTAGTTCTGAAACTAGTCTAGCCAAAGTGATGGCTAATAGAAAACTACCTTAAGAGTCAGCGGAGGTAATGGAATTTATCCAATGGCTCGAACGGTTGCTCCTGCAATACAGAAGGTACCATAGTGAGATCCCCGGGAGGGATTGTATGACGGTACGGAGGTATCATCCTCAATGCTCCCCGTAGGAAGGTCCTGATGTTGGGCAGCATTGCAAGCTGCTACTGAAAAAGGATAGATAAGGCTGATACCTGAACATTCAGAGAGCTGAGTGCCAGCCCTTATTTCTAAACCCTCCTGAAGGAATAACAATAGGCTACGTTCGTCCTAGGACTGTGGGTCTTTGGCTTTAGATTTACACCAGGATATGAATGTCCTCCATACCCTGTGGTAGATGCGTGCGGAGACGGGCTTTCTGGCCCTTAGTTAGGTCGGTATGGCCTTTTTTGGAAATCCTGGCTAGGATTATGGCTTCAAGTGTCATGCCGTTAAAGCCAATCATGGTGAACTCGGGTGGAGGATCAGTCCCTGAGATAACAGATCCATTCTGTCTGGAAGGTGGAAAGGTGCGTCCACTGATGAACTTATGAGCTCTTCGAACCAAGTGTGGTGCGGCCAGTAGGGTGCCACTAGAACTGTTTCTACCCTTCTTGATTACCCTTGGCAGAAGTGCCAGTGGTGGGAAGACATATGCTAGGTGAAACTGCCACGGAACCACCAGTGTTTCCAATGCTAGGGCCAGAGGGTCATTGCTTCTTGTGAAGAACCTCGTAAGCTTGTTGTTGTACCTGGATGCCATTAAGTCTACTTCCAGAGTGCCCCACCTTGCCAGAATCAGTTGAAAAAACCTCTGGGTGTAGGCTCCACTCTCCCTGATGTAAGGTCTCTCGGCTGAGAAAATCTGCTATCCAGTTGTCCACTCCAGGGATATGAACTGCGGAGATAGCTGGTACCGTGTTTTACACCCACAGAAGAATTTGCTGTGCCTCTGCGAGGGCAGCTTGACTCCTTGTGCCTCCTTGGTGGTTGATGTAAGCCAACGCTGTCACATTGCCTGACTGTATTCTTACAGGTAGATCTTGAAGTCTGCCTGACCAATGGAGCAATGACAGGTAGATTGCTCTTAATTCCAGGATGTTGATGGGGAGTAGTTCTTTCTGTGACCAACGTCCCTGTACGGTTAGGTCTCCCAATACTTCTCCCCAACCTTGTAGACTGGCATCTTTTGCGATGACTGTCCACTGGTGATTGGGGAAGGGTTTTCCTGACGGAAGTGTTGTTGGTCAAAGCCACCAAGTGATAGAGGTTCAAACTAGTTCTGATAGGGGAATCCTGCAGTTTAGGTTCGCTCAGTTCCTCCTCTGGTGTTGGAGTAAGGCTCTGGTGTGGAGCTGCTCATATGGAATCGGAGGATGACACTATAGTCCCTAGCACTCTCATGGCAACCTTAAGGGTACCTGATCCGTTTTCTGCAGAGCTGACAGGAGCCCCCGCATTGAGGTGATCTTGGATTGGGGAAGGAAGGCTCTTCCCAATGAAGAATTTAGATCAAGCCATAAATATTCTGTAATCTGAGAAGGTATGAATCGAGATTTTTGGAAGTTTATCTGCCAGCCTAACAGCATTAGTGTCTGGAGATGAGTTGTGGCCTGTGCCATGGAACGGGCCTTAACCAGTTGGTGGTCCAGGTATGGTATGACACTCACTCCCTGCAGTCGCAGGTCCTCTAGAGCCGCAGCCATGACCTTTGTGAATAGCCTTTGCGCGGAGGATAGTCTGAAGGGGAGTGCCAGGGATTGCCAATGATCTCCAGCCACTGAAAAGTGAAGGAACCAGTGGTGGTTGGGATGTATGGGGACATGCAGGTATGCATCTTTGATGTTGATCACCACCCTGAAATCCTCTATGTCCAGGGACATTAGGACTGACTGGATGGATTCCATCTTGAAGTGGTGCTTCTTTACATGGTCGTTTAGTGCCTTTAGGTCTAGCACCAGGTGAAAAGATCCATCCTTTTTGGGTACTATAAACAGGTTTAAGTAGAAACCGAAGCCCCTTTTACCTTTGAGGGACCGCCATTACTACCGCGGAGGCAGTCAGGGCGTGTGGAACCCCTTGGCCCGCTGAGTGCCTGGGTTCTGTGGTAGGGAGCCTTGAGATAGAAAATCCCCTCGGAGGTAGCCGAGCAAATTCTATGAGATAGAAATGACCTGTAGGACCCAGGGGTCCAGTACTCTATGCTGTCACACCTCCTGAAAGTGACTTAAGCGTCCGCCAAAGGGTTTAGCTTTCAGGGGTGGGCACCTCCTCATGCAGAGGCTGTTTTGTCCTGTGCGGGCTTAGGTGCTGCTCTGCTTCCTGACCAAGAAGTGCTCTGCCTTAACTGGAATCTGGGGCGGGTCGGAGCTTGTTGCTTTTCATGTTGGGACCTCTGGCTCTGATTTTGGCGAAAGGGACGGAAAAAAAAAAAAATTAATAAATAAATCGTTGCCTTTTGAAGGTAGGCCTCTTGGGTCTGTTTTGCAGAAGTAAAGTGCTCTTGCCTCCTGTAGCTTGAGAAGTTACCATCTCTGTTCAGCACCAAAAAGTTGTTTTCCGAGAATGGGAGACCAAGCAGAGACCACTTCAAGGTAAGATCTGTTGACCAGTTTTTTAGCCAAAGGAAACGTCTGGCTGCAATGGATTATGCCTAAGCCCTTGTGACGAGCTTAGCCACGTCCAGGACTGCTACGCAAATTTATATATATTTGTGTCTGCTATCGGAGCTAGAAAGAGGTCTGTGGAGGGGTCTTCTGAGCCATGAGTTGGGCCATCTGTTTCACCCAAACTTCCATTGACCTGGATACCCATGGGGTGGCAATAATAGGTAGGAGAGTTCCGCCTACTGCTGTAAAAATCGACTTGCAGAAACTCTCAAGACGTTTGTCGATAGGATCGTTAAAGGAAGCCGCATCAGCTACTGGAATGGGGGTGGTCTTTGACAATTTAGAGACCGGTGGGTCCACTGCTGGGGGTGAAGACCAAGGTCTGTAAAGTAAAAGGATAAGTTTGAGTAAAGCGATGGAAAATTGGACTCTATGGTCTGGCGTTTTCCATTGTGCTTTAACAATGTCACACAGCTGTTCATAGGCTGGAAAGACACAAGAAGACTTCTTTTGCCTCTTGAAAATGTTTTTGGTTCGCTCTGCTAAAGGTGGGGTGTGCCTGAATCAGGCTCTCGACCTCTCATTGTGATCTAGGGGGTATCCTGACCCTATTCATCTGCGGATAGGATCTGTCCCTCTTCCCAATGCCTCTTCCTGTTCATCAGGCAAAACAGGTGGGGAAAGGGGAGGTCGCTTTGTGGCCGACTGCAGAGTGACCGGTCTGTGAGGCTGTGTAGATAGGTGCTGTAGGACCTTATCTAGAGTCTCTGGAATTCTGGCTAGGTTTTGTAGACCCGCTAGAGATAGAGCGCACACCAATTCAGAATCCAAGCTCGTTTGATTAGCCGTAGCTGTCGCAGAGCTGGCTGGTAGGGCTGTGTGGGATTGTAATTGTGCAGTGACTGCTGCAGTCTTACAGGCTTCACATATTGGCTCAGCCAAAACACTAGCACATTTAGGTCTGCAAGTTGCCCATGCCAAATACTAAATTGCATTGGTGGTACATGCAGTTGCCTGCTTGGGAAGGGACTGGTCATCTGCCCTGCCCGTCATGGCTATACTATGTAGTGCCACCCAGTAAGTAAAGATATTGGGGAATATTAGGAGAGTCCAGAGGAGTGAACCAATTCTCCCTTAGAGTGCGATCTGTGAAGACAGAGGGAAGTAGTGAAAAACCCCACAGTAGGTCCCATAGAGAGAGGGAAGTGTTAATCCCCTAGAGAAAGAGTAAGGGAAGCGTAACTACCTATTCACCAAGGTAGGAAGGAATGGTGCCTTGTTCTTCTCTGTGAGAGACAGTGAGGCTGGAAACGCTCAGTACTGGAGAGAGATGCGGATCCAAAATGGCCGCCAGAGAGGTTTCCCGGGCTTTGGTATAGTACCTTAGTAAGATGGCGCCCGTGAGGCGCGTGTGCAGCGACTCGTGCACAATGAAATAGATGCAGCGCCAGATGGTGGCGCGAAAGGTCGCTGGGAATGGCACTGAGTTACCAATGCGGGGACTACTTTTAGTGCTGTTGTCCCATTATGATCTACATCTATAAAAGCATTGTTAGCATTCTGTTCCATAGAAAATATTACTTAATATTGATTCATGAGAAAATGTATATTGTTATGTTTAAACATCCATTTTTTTTAATTTTTTTTTTTGTAACCTTAACATAAATATCTGAATAAAAAGCATGAAACAGGAGGGTGCTTTAGACAAACTGTGTGTTGACAGTGTCTTGAGATCTACTGATGACCAGCTAAAGGTCTACTGGTAGATCCCAATCTACCTTTTGGACATCCCTGGCCTAGGGAAATCTTTGCCAGAGAATAGCAGTGAAAGTGAAACTAAATGCCTAGGAAAATCTCTGTGAGAGAATAGCAGTGAAAGTGAAAGTAAATGCCTTTCTGCAGAGCTGACAGGCAGCATGTAATGGGGGGAGGGAGGAGGGAATTGACTTACCTCCTTGTGCCAGCCAGGAATGCTCAATAAAAGACATACCCTCTGTTGTGGCTACTGGTGCAGCCTCCGGAGAGCGGGAACCAGTGCCCAGGGTAGTGTGGGGGGGAGCTCCCCAGCCTGCAGCCTCCGTAGAGCGGGAAGGCTATAGAGCATCTTCAGATCAGAAGTCCTTGGCTGGAGGGGTTCTGGAAGAGAAACACTGACCCCTAGTAGTAGCATGATACTGAATAAATCTGTACCATTGCTCCCAGCCACGAAGTGTCCATCCTCCTTCTGAGGACACTAAAAGAAAACTGAGGATTGAGGAGGTAGGCGGGGATGAAGCCCAGAGCAGGAGGAGGAGGAGGAGCCACTTTAACCTTTTAGTGTCCTTTCTCCAAGCAACAGGATCTTCATCCCCATGGTGCCTGTGTCCCCCAATCTAGGCAAGAGAAATTAGATTTTTTTTAAATACATTTCGATTGGTCGAACTTATGGGAGTTTTGAAAAGCTCACATGAAATCCGACCTTTGATAAATGAGCCTCTAAATGTTGGCACATAAACCAGAGGTCAATTGCAAATTTCCATAAATAAAACGCCATGGTCTCACACCCTGTAATACAATCATAAATAACTTGTAAAATATATCATTATCCTGAAATGATGTCAAATGAGGTTATGATAAGAAATAATATATTGCCCATAGTATTAGAAGTCCCATGACTTGTAGAAAAACAAATGATCTGCCTATTTGAGTCTTTATATGATCACATAACTGAGAGTTTTTTTTGCATCTAATGATAACGCCTTACCTGTCAGCTCCTGCATGGTGACCTTATCCAGGATTTTGAAAGAGGTGTCCAACTTCAGAGGCTGGCTGCAGCGCTGACACACAAAGCTGACCTGCATTGTAGAGGACTTTGACGTCTCCATTCTCTAACAGGAGGCAAAAAAAATGCAGCTGCACTTATAGGTTCAGAAATGTATAAATGTATAGCGGTTATTGGTTTGATGTCAGTACTTTAGTTAACACAACAAACACACTCTTATTTCCACATACATACAATATAATATTAACACTGGCTGAATGTGTGGGACTTCCCTTCACTCATGACAACACAGATTATAACTCAACAGTCAATCATAGTCGTAAAGGCTTAGGCGCAAATTCCCGAAGCGCCGAACGCTAGCGTTAATTCGCTAGCGTTTGGCATTTTTCACGCTGGCGTGTTTTCTACATGATGGGTGATAGGCTGAAAAAGATCGAAAATATTTTTGGGGCTCCCCTCCTTCCCCCCTACATTTCCTGACTCGTGGCAACTTATCTAGACAGTGGGCACATATGTAGGGCAAAATAAAATTTTTATTTGCTGATTTGAAGGTTTTCTAGGCATTTGAAGTGGTGATACGTGTTCCTCCATTGAAATTTGAATTTCGCGCCGTATGCAAATGAACCATCGCTAGCGAAACTTCGCTTCGCTTGGCGAATTAACGCTAGCGCAACTTCGAAAACTTACGCTACCCCTGTGCGCAACTTCGGATTTTAGTGAATTTGCCCCTTAGGCCTTTGTGCGATTAATATGAGAAATTGCACATACTAGATCTAGAGTCGGTCACCGTTCCTCCCAATCGGATTGAGGATCAGGACAAAGGGATGGCAGAACTATTCTATATCCATATGACACAGTGAGCCAACCTTTGGTAAAAAAAAAAAATCTAATGCTGGTCAGAGGATAGATTGTCAGTTCTTTCACGCTGCAGGTTGAAGTGATTGAAGGTGGAATACCAGTCATGCCTTCTTTGAGGCTTTAAATGGTGATGACACAGTAAGGACTAAGGGAATATCCCAAGGTGGAAACGGGTTAAAGCTTATATGACGAATACCTGACCCAATAATGTATTATTATGATTATTATTGTTTTTGTATTGTACCTTGCAAACAGCAATTGCACAATATGTTAGACTCAGGACATCTGGGGTTGAAATTATTTTTCAGACACATCTGCCCAAACTCTATAATATTGTGATGTGGTAGATTGAAAAAATAGGGCCCTGCGAAAGAAGATCCTGACGTATAAGAAGCTTCCAAGTTGGTGCATGGGTCTCTGGGCCAGTGAGGGATCACAGCTATTACTGAATCCCCTCCTTGATTTATCTCCTTTAGTACCCTTCAGATTAAAAATGAAGAAAGGACATGGAACATCTTCCTCCAGTCCTGGAGTAGGGCATCCATGCAGGTGATTGTAAGCCAGAATTCACTCATATCCGCTATGTTTGTTACAGCAACTTTTGAAAAATGTTGAATGTTGCTGAGACATATTGAGAAGTTGAGAGGCTAAAAGGGAAGCAGATCATCTTTAAATACTGATCTCCTACTGCAAAATGCAGGAATTTTCTGTGTGGCTTACAAAGCAGCACATGAAAGTAAGTATTCTTCAGATCAAGGTTTCCTGTTAAACGTCTAGTATGCTTGAGGACAAAGAATCCATCTTCTGCGTAGAATGTAATGATTTAGTGGTCTCAAATACAAAACTGACCTGCATTCTCTTGATGCCTTCTTCCCTAGGAACAGTTCTAAATAAAAACCTAAGCATTGCAGAGGTTGGAACATGCACTACTGCTCCTGAAATTGCGCTGATAAAGAAATTCCTGAAAGATTAGCTCTGCATTCTGAATTTTCGGAATAACGGAAGCTGAAAAGCAGTTGTGTTCGTTCGCAGCCAGTTGTGTGAAAAATCCCATGCACTCGTCCGCTTCGTAGGAGCAGAAATCAAGACTGTACAATGAAGTTTAGGGGTTAACCCTTAGTTTGAAAACAAATATCCAAATATAATGGGTACAATGGTTTCCAGAAAATGTAACCAGGTGAAGACTTGAAGGAGAACTAAACCCTAAAAATGAATGTGGCTAAAAATGCCATATTTTATATACTGAACTAATTGAGCCAGCCTAAATTTTCATAAATCGTTATATGGTTGGGAGTCCATCCAGCTGCTTACCATATATTTTCTAACTCATCCAAAGGGACATGCCTTGGTTCAGAAGGCAATCCGCACACAATATTTATATCAAAAGATATATTATATCCCAAGGCTTGAATCCAGTAAAAACAATTTGTTTATTAGAGCTCACATGTTAAAAAACAGATGCATAATGACCCCACATGGTTCACCTTACGCGTTTCCTACCCTCCGGCACTTAGTCATAAGTGTCTCTGGCCTAAAGCCTACAGTTTCAGCTTGTCAATAGCAGCAATGATCCAGGACTTCAAACTTGTCACAGGGGGTCACCATCTTGGAAAGTGTCTGTGATACTCACATGCTCAGTGGGCTCTGAGCTAAGCTTAGGGGTCGTCACAAATAATCAAGAAGAAAATGAGGTTGGTCTGTAATAGAAGCTGATGCTACAGGGCTGATTATTAAATGCTGATGCTAATTGCACTGGTTTCTGTGCTGCCATGTAGTAATTATCTGTATTAATTACTAATCAGCCTTATATTGTGACATTTATATTCTATGTGTAATGTATATTGTGCGTCAGTCCCTAAGCTCAGTAAGTGGCAGCAGCACAGAGCATGTGCAGTGAATCAGCAGAAAAGAAGATGGGGAGCTACTGGGGCATCTTTGGAGACACATATCTTTACTGCTAAAGGGCTGTGGTTGCCTTGGGCTGGTACAGATGCACAAAACATTTCTACCCTGCTTTAAGCTTTAGTTCTCCTTTAAAGGGGCCTGGTGATATAAAGGGCAGCAACTGAACATCATAGAAAGCAGTCGGCTATGGGAGCAAGAATTGGGGAGCATCAGGGTCATAACTGGGTGGACAGGGGCGACTAAATGCAGCAATAATTACATGACCAGCCCTTGCAAATCATTTTCTCTGGCCTCTCTTTCGTCCATAATTAAAAGGCAGTAGACCCCTCATTTACGATGAGCTGTGCAGTTGGATGGACCCCACAACACTTGCAAGAATACGAGGCGCACCCCGCACATAACTAGAAGTGTGACGTTCCAGCCAGGAATACAGGATCAATCTGTGGGCCTTAACTCCATAGCCCTAGGTGTGATTACTGCTCTTTTTGACACTTTATAAACTGGGAACCTATACAGCTGTTTTGAAAGCGCTTACTTACCTACCCACAAGAATAAAACACGATATAGTCAGCGGTTTGTGTCAGAACCCAGTAGAGAAGTCTAAAGCACACAGATCACACCACTCTCCTGACATATACCGACCCCGTCCATCTCTTTGGACCTCCCCCTTGGGGGCGCGCGTTCGCAGTATTTGTTTACTTCCCGTTTCAGAGAGCGGACGTGCGTCACGATAGGCGTGCATATTAAGACTGCGGAACGGAAGCCGCCAGATTTTTGCAGTTTTTCTGTCATATACTTATTGGTTAGTTACAGGATATAGATATACACTAAATGATAAAAAGCACTTCAGTTGTAGAAGGCTGGAGAAGTGAAGGAGCATTTTAAAGTGGTCGGGTTACTACTTTTACTATATAGTTCGCTATGACTACCTCTGCCAGCCCCAATATGTCGGCGCTTCTCGTCCTTCTTCCGCTAACACTAGGGGAGCCAATAGTTAGTTTTTAGCCTCAGAAAGGACCTAATGCCTTTAGTGGTGAGGTACCAGGAAAGGATAGGAATGAGTCTAATACCTGACAGGTCCAGTATAGGGGTAGAAACTAGTCAGTTCATATATAAACAAGCTAATTCCTATACAAGGACCTTCTCTAACAGTACAGGGACCACCTGTATTTGGCAAATACCTGACAGGCCCAGTACAAGGATAGAAACTAGTCAGTTTATATAAGAGCCAGCTAATTGCTATCCTGTCTAAGCCATACACAGAGACATCGCCAAACGAGCGGATCTCTCCCCGACATGCCCACTTTGAGGTGAGCGATATCGCTCTGATCCAATCGTGGGCCCTAGGGCCCAACTATTGGATGTTAGTGCTGCCAAAACGGGCAGTCGGATCGCAAGAACCGCACCTACGAACAGATGGGGCCGCGGTCCGATGGGATTTTTAAACTTGCCTGATCGACATGTCTTGCAAAGATGTATAACAAAGTTACAAGATGGTGACCCCCTGCTGCCAACCTTGAAAACATAAATCGTTTGTTAAATTAGGCTTGTGGTGCAGTAAGTTCATGTTTATGTTTAGTATACAAAATACAGCATTTTATAGCATTATTCTATTTTAGACTTTAGTTCCCCTTTAATGCACCTAGCTATACAGGGGGATCCCAGATTAATGAAAAGGCATCAGGGGAAGATTTCACAGCCTGGTTATGTTCCTAGCAGCAAGGTCTTTATTCCCTCTGAATCTTTTACTCTTCAATCCCCTGAGGATCCCTTACAGTTTGGGACCGCTGAGCTGTCACTTTCCTAATGATTTTGCCCAGTAAAACTGGGAAAACTCCTGAGCCTGTATGAGGTTGGGGAGATTCATTTGGGCTGTATTTCTGCTCCCTGTAACACTAGTTCTAGGATTTGTGTTCCTGTTACTCTGTCCTGGAATAACTCACCTGTTTCTGTTAAGGCTTTCATTGATTCAGGGGCTGCTGGATATTTTGTTGACTTTTGCTGGTAAATTGTCTGTCCCTTCCATTCCTCTCCTGTCAATAGATGAAAATCCCTTTGACAATGGCTTAGTTACATCAGTAACCCCTAAACCCCAGGAGCCCACTGGGAGAGATTATTGACTCCAATGGAAAGGACACGGAGGCGTAAATGTTATCTATTTTATTTATTCAGTTCTTTAAAGGTCTTGCTCATATCTGAATCTGTGCAACTTGCATTGAAGCGAAGTATAAACTTCCTGCAGTTGGTCTGTGTGATAAGAATTAAAGATGAACATTATACATTTTACCTTTGTTGTAACCCCAATTTCCCAGTGACTCGGTCAGACGTGCTCTCTAATGGTGTGAGGACTTTACCTCTCGGTAGGGCAGAGGTAAAAGAAGGATGGGAAACTTTGGTAGAGGTGGGACATCACTGGAGACCTTCAATCGGACAGGGAGATCTATGACAGAGCAGCATAGTGGCTACTGTGGGGCCGTCACTGGCAAACGCACACTGGGAGAGAATATTGATACCAATATTAAAGATGGCAGAATGGGGCTCCCTCAGCAGCTGGTACAACATCACAGGGCAGGTAATTATCTTCTGTTTAAGCTTCATATCCATAGAGGCTCATGGGAGGTTTCAATAGGGCTCACTCATTGAGACTTCTTACATTGGCCATTAGAATTAATATTCCTTATCAAAGATTCATGAGCTGAACCCCCACATCTCATTACTGTGGTCCCACTTATCTAAGCAGCATTTAAATATGTGCTGAACTTGCAGCCAATCACTATCAGGATATAAACATAAAACTTGATTGGCTGTAAACTCTTTGATCAGAGGTGAGCGGAGCATTGACACACAGGGGCATTAAGGGATAAAATGGCAGAAATGAAGGAAATCACTATTTGAGTGTGACACTGGCTAGTGCCTGGGATATTCTCCTTGGTTCTGTGCATATTCTAATAGAAAATATCATTATGGGAGGAATGGGGAAACAGGCAGACTATAGACAACTCAGAATAAATACACAGAAGTACATCCTGGCATTTGGCCCCACAGCTAAGTGACAGTTAAATAACGGATTTCTCACTTTCATTCCTGGGATCAGAGGTGAGTGGATGCACAGCACACACTGGGGGGACAATTTATGGAAAATAATGATATAAATGAAGAAAATCACTACTAAATTGAGTCACTAGGTAGCGCATGGGATATTAGCCTTGGTTTTGTCATTTTAATAGATTATAGGAGAGTTGGGGTTGGGGGAAGGAACAGGGATGCAGGGAGGCTACACACCTGTCAGGCTAAATACAGAAAGTATAAAATAACATTTGGGATTCCAATTGCTTTATATTTAAAATAAGTGCAAGTTAAGAAATAATAAAAAGTCTAAAATCTCCTATGTTAACATATACCAGGGGTCACTATGGCAATATCTAGAGTGACTGTTGGCCACTTGCTGTTCAGGTTTCTCCTCTAATGCTATTAATATTTATATATCTCTCAGTATCTCACTTTGTATATAACATTTACTTCTTAAAATTTTTTTAAGGGAAAGTTAAGAAATTATTAAGGGTAAAAGTCTGAAATCTCCCATGTTCCCATATAACAGGGGCCACTGACAGTGTTTGGAGTGAAAGTTGACAGTTGGCCACTTGCTGTTCAGGTTTCTCCTCTAATGCAATTAATATTTATATTTCTCTCTATATCTCACTTTGTATAAAAAATGTACTTATTAAAAAGCTTTTCAGTGAAAGATAAGAAATTATTAAGGGCAAAAGTCTGAAATCCTCCATGTTCCCATATAACAGGGGTCACCCAGTGTTTGGAGTGACAGTTGACAGTTGGCCACTTGGTGTTTCTCCTCCAATACGATTAATATCCATATTTCTCTTTGCATCTTACGTTGTACATAAAACTGACTTCTTAAAAAGCTTTAAAGGAAAAAGTTTTGGAGCTGCAACTTCCCAGTCACTGTTACTCATGTCCTGAATGTCCCGGCATCCCTTGTCAGACCTGCAGCCTGTAGTCTTTTACCTGTTACTGACCTACAAATCCCAGCATCCCTTGTCAGACCTGCAGCCTGTGGTCTTTTACCTGTTACTGACCTACAAATCCCAGCATCCCTTTTCAGATCAGCAGCTTTTATTATTTTATTATTATTATTAACATGTATTTATATAACGCCGACATATTGCGTAGCACTGTAAAGTAAATGTGATTATACAACTATATCACATGAATTATAATCATAGAATATATGGAGTTACATACATCACAATCAATACCGGCACAGAAGGTGAGGAAGGCCCTATGCAAAAGAGCATACACTCTAAAGGGAAGGGAGTAATTCACAAGGTGTGGGAGTGGGCAAGATTGAATTAGGTGAGTGAGAAATGTGGTACTGTATGTGGTGTTGCATTTGGTAGTTAATTTTGGTCTTATAACTGTTACTGACCTACAAATCCCAGCATCCCTTGTCAGACCTGTAGCCTATAGTACAAATCCCAGCATCCCTTTTGAGACCTGTAGCCTATAGTACAAATCCCAGCATCCCTTGTCAGACCTGTAGCCTATAGTACAAATCCCAGCATCCCTTGTCAGACCTGCAGCCTATAGAACAAATCCCTGCATCCCTTGACAGACTTGTAGCCTGTAATCTTTTAGCTCTTAATGAACTACAAATCCCAGCATCCCTTGTCAGACCTGTAGCCTGTAGTACAAATCCCAGCATCCCTTGTCAGACCTGCAGCCTGTGGTCTTCTAACTGTTACTGACCTACAAATCCCAGCATCCCTTGTCAGACCTGTAGATTATAGTACATATCCCAGCATCCCTTGTCAGACCTGTAGCCTATAGTACAAATCCCAGCATCCCTTTTCAGACCTGTAGCCTGTAGTACAAATCCCAGCATCCCTTGTCAGACCTGTAGCCTATAGTACAAATCCCAGCATCCCTTGTCAGACCTGTAGCCTGTAATCTTTTAGCTCTTAATGAACTACAAATCCCAGCATCCCTTGTCAGACCTGTAGCCTGTAGTACAAATCCCAGCATCCCTTGTCAGGCCTGCAGCCTGTGGTCTTCTAACTGTTACTGACCTACAAATCCCAGCATCCCTTGTCAGACCTGTAGATTATAGTACATATCCCAGCATCCCTTGTTAGACTTATAGCCTATAGTTCAAATCCCAGCATCCCTTGTCAGACCTGCAGCCTGTAGCCTTTTAGCTCTTAATTAACGACAAATCCCAGCATACCTTGTCAGACCTGCAGCCTGTAATACAAATCCCAGCATCCCTTGTCAGACCTGTAGCCTATAGTACAAATCCCAGCATCCCTTGTCAGACCTGTAGCCTATACTACAAATTCCAGCATCCCTTGTCAGACCTGTAGCCTGTAGTACAAATCCCAGCATCCCTTGTCAGACCTGTAGCCTGTAGTACAAATCCCAGCATCCCTTGTCAGACCTGCAGCCTGTAGTCTTCTAACTGTTACTGACCTACAAATCCCAGCATCTCTTTTCAGATCAGCAGCTTTTACTATTATTTTATTATTATTATTATTATTATTATTAACATGTATTTATATAGCGCCAGCATATTGCGTAGCACTGTAAAGTAAATGTGATTATACAACTAAATCACATGAATTCTAATCATAGAATATATGGAGTTACATACATCACAATCAATACCGGCACAAAAGGTGAGGAAGGCCCTATGCAAAAGAGCATACACTCTAAAGGGAAGGGAGTAATTCACAAGGTGTGGGAGTGGGCAAGATTGAATTAGGTGAGTGAGAAATGTGGTACTGTATGTGGTGTTGCATTTGGTAGTTAAGCAAGTTAAGATTGTGGTCTTATAACTGTTACTGACCTACAAATCCCAGCATCCCTTGTCAGACCTGTAGCCTATACTACAAATCCCAGCATCCCTTGTCAGACCTGCAGCCTATAGAACAAATCCCAGCATCCCTTGTCAGACCTGCAGCCTATAGAACAAATCCCAGCATCCCTTATCAAACCTGTAGATTATAGTACAAATCCCAGCATCCCTTGTCAGACCTGTAGATAATAGTACAAATCCCAGCATCCCTTGTTAGACCTGTAGACTATAGTACAAATCCCAGCATCCCTTGTCAGACCTGTAGCCTGTAGTCTTTTAGCTCTTAATGAACTACAAATCCCAGCATCCGTTGTCAGACCTGTAGCCTATGGTACAAATCCCAGCATCCCTTGTCAGACCTGCAGCCTGTAGTCTTTTAAGTCTTAATGAACTACAAATCCCAGCATCCCTTGTCAGACCTGTAGACTATAATACAAATCCCAGCATCCCTTCTTAGACCTGTAGACTATAATACAAATCCCAGCATCCCTTGACAGACCTGTAGACAATAATACAAATCCCAGCATCCCTTGTCAGACCTGTAGCCTATAATACAAATCCCAGCATCCCTTGACAGACCTGTAGACTGTAGTACAAATCCCAGCATCCCTTGTCAGACCTGCAGCCTGTGGTCTTCTAAATGTTACTGACCTACAAATCCCAGCATCCCTTGTCAGACCTGTAGCCTATAGTACAAATCCCAGCATCCCTTGTCAGACCTGTAGCCTATAGTACAAATAGTACAAATCCCAGCATCCCTTGTCAGACCTACAGCCTTTAGTCTTCTAACTGTTACTGACCTTCAAATCCCAGCATCCCTTGTTGGACCTACAGCATATAATACAAATCCCAGCATCCTTTGACAGACCTGTAGCCTGTAGTACAAATCCCAGCATCCCTTGTCAGTCCTGTAGCCTATAGTACAAATCCCAGCATCTCATGTTAGACTTGTAGCCTTTAATACAAATCCCAGCATCCCTTGTCAGACCTGTAGCCTGTAGCATTTTAGCTCTTAATGAACTACAAATTCCAGCATCCCTTGTCAGACCTGTAGCCTATAATACAAATCCCAGCATCCCTTGTCAGACCTGTAGACTATAGTACAAATCCCAGCATCCCTTGTCAGACCTGCAGCCTGTAGCCTTTTAGCTCTTAATTAACTACAAATCCCAGCATACCTTGTCAGACCTGCAGCCTATAATACAAATCCCAGCATCCCTTGTCAGACCTGTAGCCTATAGTACAAATCCCAGCATCCCTTGTCAGACCTGTAGCCTATAGTAAAAATCCCAGCATCCCTTGTCAGACCTGTAGCCTATAGTACAAATCCCAGCATCCCTTGTTAGACCTGTAGCCTATAGTACAAATCCCAGCATCCCTTGTCAGACCTGTAGCCTGTAGTACAAATCCCAGCATCCCTTGTCAGACCTGCAGCCTGTGGTCTTCTAACTGTTACTGACTTACAAATCCCAGCATCCCTTGTCAGACCTGTAGATTATAGTACATATCCCAGCATCCCTTGTTAGACCTGTAGCCTATAGTTCAAATCCCAGCATCCCTTTTGAGACCTGTAGCCTATAGTACAAATCCCAGCATCCCTTGTCAGACCTGCAGCCTGTGGTCTTCTAACTGTTACTGACCTACAAATCCCAGCATCCCTTGTCAGATCTGTAGATTATAGTACATATCCCAGCATCCCTTGTTAGACCTATAGCCTATAGTTCAAATCCCAGCATCCCTTTTCAGACCTGTAGCCTGTAGTACAAATCCCAGCATCCCTTGTCAGACCTGTAGCCTATAGTACAAATCCCAGCATCCCTTGTCAGACCTCTAGCCTATAGTTCAAATCCCAGCATCCCTTGTCAGACCTGTGACCTGTAGTACAAATCCCAGCATCCCTTGTCAGACCTGCAGCCTGTGGTCTTCTAACTGTTACTGACCTACAAATCCCAGCATCCCTTGTCAGACCTGTAGATTATAGTACATATCCCAGCATCCCTTGTTAGACCTATAGCCTATAGTTCAAATCCCAGCATCCCTTGTCAGACCTGTAGCCTATAGTACAAATCCCAGCATCCCTTGTCAGACCTGTAGACTATAGTACAAATCCCAGCATCCCTTGTCTGACCTGCAGCCTGTAGCCTTTTAGCTTTTAATTAACTACAAATCCCAGCATACCTTGTCAGACCTGTAGCCTATAGTACAAATCCCAGCATCCCTTGTCAGACCTGTAGATTATAGTACAAATCCCAGCATCCCTTGTCAGACCTGTAGCCTATAGTACAAATCCCAGCATCCCTTGTCAGACCTGTAGCCTATAGTACAAATCCCAGCATCCCTTGTCAGACCTGTAGACTTTAATACAAATCCCAGCATCCCTTGTTAGACCTGTAGCCTGTAGTCTTTTAGCTCTTAATGAACTACAAATCCCAGCATCCCTTGTCAGACCTGTAGCCTGTAGTCTTTTAGCTCTTAATGAACTACAAATCCCAGCATCCCTTGTCAGACCTGTAGACTATAATACAAATCCCAGCATCCCTTGTTAGACCTGTAGACTGTAGTACAAATCCCAGCATCCCTTGTCAGACCTGCAACCTGTGGTCTTCTAACTGTTACTGACCAACAAATCCCAGCATCCCTTGTTGGACCTACAGCATATAATACAAATCCCAGCATCCCTTGTCAGACCTGCAGCCTGTAGTCTTTTAAGTCTTAATGAACTACAAATCCCAGCATCCCTTGTCAGACCTGTAGACTATAATACAAATCCCAACATCCCTTGTCAGACCTGTAGCCTATAGTACAAATCCCAGCATCCCTTGTCAGACCTGTAGCCTATAGTACAAATCCCAGCATCCCTTGTCAGATCTGTAGACTATAATACAAATCCCAGCATCCCTTGTCAGACCTGTAACCTATAGTACAAATCCCAGCATCCCTTGTTAGACCTGTAGTGTATAGTACAAATCCCAGCATCCCTTGTCAGACCTGTAGCCTGTAGTCTTTTAGCTCTTAATGAACTACAAATCCCAGCATCCCTTGTCAGACCTGTAGCCTGTAGTACAAATCCCAGCATCCCTTGTCAGACCTGTAGCCTATAGTACAAATCCCAGTATCCCTTGTTAGACCTGTAGCCTATAGTACAAATCCCAGCATCCCTTGTCAGACCTGTAGCCTGTAGTCTTTTAGCTCTTAATGAACTACAAATCCCAGCATCCCTTGTCAGACCTGTAGCCTGTAGTACAAATCCCAGCATCCCTTGTCAGACCTGTAGCCTGTAGTACAAATCCCAGCATCCCTTGTCAGACCTGCAGCCTGTGGTCTTCTAACTGTTACTGACCTACAAATCCCAGCATCCCTTGTCAGACCTGTAGATTATAGTACAAATCCCAGCATCCCTTGTCAGACCTGCAGCCTGTAGTCTTTTAAGTCTTAATGAACTACAAATCCCAGCATCCCTTCTCAGACCTGTAGACTATAATACAAATCCCAACATCCCTTGTCAGACCTGTAGCCTATAGTACAAATCCCAGCATCCCTTGTCAGACCTGTAGCCTGTAGCATTTTAGCACTTAATGAACTACAAATTCCAGCATCCCTTGTCAGACCTGTAGCCTATAATACCAATACCAGCATCCCTTGTCAGACCTGTAACCTATAGTACAAATCCCAGCATCCCTTGTTAGACCTGTAGCCTATAGTACAAATCCCAGCATCCCTTGTCAGACCTGTAGCCTGTAGTCTATTAGCTCTTAATGAACTACAAATCCCAGCATCCCTTGTCAGACCTGTAGCCTGTAGTACAAATCCCAGCATCACTTGTCAGACCTGTAGCCTGTAGTACAAATCCCAGCATCCCTTGTCAGACCTGCAGCCTGTGGTCTTCTAACTGTTACTGACCTACAAATCCCAGCATCCCTTGTCAGACCTGTAAATTATAGTACATATCCCAGCATCCCTTGTTAGACCTGTAGCCTATAGTTCAAATCCAAGCATCCCTTGTCAGACCTGCAGCCTGTAGTGTTTTAAGTCTTAATGAATTACAAATCCCAGCATCCCTTGTCAGACCTCTAGACTATAATACAAATCCCAGCATCCCTTGTCAGACCTGTAGCCTATAGTACAAATCCCAGCATCCCTTGTCAGACCTGTAGCCTGTCGCGTTTTAGCTCTTAATGAATTACAAATTCCAGCATCCCTTGTCAGACCTGTAGCCTATAATACCAATCCCAGCATCCCTTGTCAGACCTGTAGCCTATAGTACAAATCCCAGCATCCCTTGTTAGACCTGTAGCCTATAGTACAAATCCCAGCATCCCTTGTCAGACCTGTAGCCTGTAGTCTTTTAGCTCTTAATGAACTACAAATCCCAGCATCCCTTGTCAGACCTGTAGCCTGTAGTACAAATCCCAGCATCCCTTGTCAGACCTGTAGCCTGTAGTACAAATCCCAGCATCCCTTGTCAGACCTGCAGCCTGTGGTCTTCTAACTGTTACTGACCTACAAATCCCAGCATCCCTTGTCAGACCTGTAGATTATAGTACATATCCCAGCATCCCTTGTTAGACCTATAGCCTATAGTTCAAATCCCAGCATCCCTTGTCAGACCTGCAGCCTGTGGCCTTTTAGCTCTTAATTAACTACAAATCCCAGCAAACCTTGTCAGACCTGTAGCCTGTAGTACAAATCCCAGCATCCCTTGTCAGACCTGCAGCCTGTGGCCTTTTAGCTCTTAATTAACTACAAATCCCAGCATACCTTGTCAGACCTGTAGCCTGTAATACAAATCCCAGCATCCCTTTTCAGACCTGTAGATTATAGTACAAATCCCAGCATCCCTTGTCAGACCTGTAGCCTATAGTACAAATCCCAGCATCCCTTGTCAGACCTGTAGCCTATAGTACAAATCCCAGCATCCCTTGTTAGACCTGTAGACTATAGTACAAATCCCAGCATCCCTTGTCAGACCTGCAGCCTGTAGTCTTTTAAGTGTTAATGAACTACAAATCCCAGCATCCCTTGTCAGACCTGTAGACTATAATACAAATCCCAGCATCCCTTGTTAGACCTGTAGACTATAATACAAATCCCAGCATCCCTTGTCAGACCTGTAGCCTGTAGTCTTTTAGCTCTTAATGAACTACAAATCCCAGCATCCCTTGTCAGACCTGTAGCCTATAGTATAAATCCCAGCATCCCTTGTCAGACCTGTAGCCTATAGTACAAATCCCAGCATCCCTTGTCAGACCTACAGCCTGTAGTCTTCTAACTGTTACTGACCTTCAAATCCCAGCATCCCTTGTTGGACCTACAGCATATAATACAAATCCCAGCATCCTTTGACAGACCTGTAGCCTATAGTACAAATCCCAGCATCCCTTGTCAGACCTGCAGCCTGTAGTCTTTTAAGTCTTAATGAACTACAAATCCCAGCATCCCTTGTCAGACCTGTAGACTATAATACAAATCCCAGCATCCCTTGTCAGACCTGTAGCCTATAGTACAAATCCCAGCATCCCTTGTCAGACCTGTAGCCTATAGTACAAATCCCAGCATCCCTTGTCAGACCTGTAGCCTGTAGTCTTTTAGCTCTTAATGAACTACAAATCCCAGCATCCCTTGTCAGACCTGTAGCCTGTAGTCTTTTAGCTCTTAATGAACTACAAATTCCAGCATCCCTTGTCAGACCTGTAGCCTATAGTACAAATCCCAGCATCCCTTGTTAGACCTGTAGACTATAGTACAAATCCCAGCATCCCTTGTCAGACCTGCAGCCTGTAGTCTTTTAAGTGTTAATGAACTACAAATCCCAGCATCCCTTGTCAGACCTGTAGACTATAATACAAATCCCAGCATCCCTTGTTAGACCTGTAGACTATAATACAAATCCCAGCATCCCTTGTCAGACCTGTAGCCTGTAGTCTTTTAGCTCTTAATGAACTACAAATCCCAGCATCCCTTGTCAGACCTGTAGCCTATAGTATAAATCCCAGCATCCCTTGTCAGACCTGTAGCCTATAGTACAAATCCCAGCATCCCTTGTCAGACCTACAGCCTGTAGTCTTCTAACTGTTACTGACCTTCAAATCCCAGCATCCCTTGTTGGACCTACAGCATATAATACAAATCCCAGCATCCTTTGACAGACCTGTAGCCTATAGTACAAATCCCAGCATCCCTTGTCAGACCTGCAGCCTGTAGTCTTTTAAGTCTTAATGAACTACAAATCCCAGCATCCCTTGTCAGACCTGTAGACTATAATACAAATCCCAGCATCCCTTGTCAGACCTGTAGCCTATAGTACAAATCCCAGCATCCCTTGTCAGACCTGTAGCCTATAGTACAAATCCCAGCATCCCTTGTCAGACCTGTAGCCTGTAGTCTTTTAGCTCTTAATGAACTACAAATCCCAGCATCCCTTGTCAGACCTGTAGCCTGTAGTCTTTTAGCTCTTAATGAACTACAAATTCCAGCATCCCTTGTCAGACCTGTAGCCTATAATACCAATCCCAGCATCCCTTGTCAGACCTGTAGCCTATAGTACAAATCCCAGCATCCCTTGTCAGACCTGTAGCCTGTAGTCTTTTAGCTCTTAATGAACTACAAATCCCAGCATCCCTTGTTAGACCTGTAGCCTATAGTACAAATCCCAGCATCCCTTGTCAGACCTGTAGCCTGTAGTCTTTTAGCTCTTAATGAACTACAAATCCCAGCATCCCTTGTCAGACCTGTAGCCTGTAGTACAAATCCCAGCATCCCTTGTCAGACCTGTAGATTATAGTACATATCCCAGCATCCCTTGTTAGACCTGTAGCCTATAGTTCAAATCCCAGCATCCCTTGTCAGACCTGTAGCCTATAGTACAAATCCCAGCATCACATGTTAGACTTGTAGCCTTTAATACAAATCCCAGCTTCCCTTGTCAGACCTGTAGCCTGTAGCATTTTAGCTCTTAATGAACTACAAATTCCAGCATCCCTTGTCAGACCTGTAGCCTATAATACAAATCCCAGCATCCCTTGTCAGACCTGTAGACTATAGTACAAATCCCAGCATCCCTTGTCAGACCTGCAGCCTGTAGCCTTTTAGCTCTTTATTAACTACAAATCCCAGCATACCCTGTCAGACCTGCAGCCTATAATACAAATCCCAGCATCCCTTGTCAGACCTGTAGCCTATAGTACAAATCCCAGCATCCCTTGTCAGACCTGTAGCCAAAGTACAAATTCCAGCATCCCTTGTCAGACCTGTAGCCTATAATACCAATCCCAGCATCCCTTGTCAGACCTGTAGCCTATAGTACAAATCCCAGCATCCCTTGTCAGACCTGTAGCCTGTAGTCTTTTAGCTCTTAATGAACTACAAATCCCAGCATCCCTTGTCAGACCTGTAGCCTGTAGTACAAATCCCAGCATCCCTTGTCAGACCTGTAGATTATAGTACATATCCCAGCATCCCTTGTTAGACCTGTAGCCTATAGTACAAATCCCAGCATCCCTTGTCAGACCTGTAGCCTGTAGTCTTTTAGCTCTTAATGAACTACAAATCCCAGCATCCCTTGTCAGACCTGTAGCCTGTAGTACAAATCCCAGCATCCCTTGTCAGACCTGTAGATTATAGTACATATCCCAGCATCCCTTGTTAGACCTGTAGCCTATAGTTCAAATCCCAGCATCCCTTGTCAGACCTGTAGCCTATAGTACAAATCCCAGCATCACATGTTAGACTTGTAGCCTTTAATACAAATCCCAGCTTCCCTTGTCAGACCTGTAGCCTGTAGCATTTTAGCTCTTAATGAACTACAAATTCCAGCATCCCTTGTCAGACCTGTAGCCTATAATACAAATCCCAGCATCCCTTGTCAGACCTGTAGACTATAGTACAAATCCCAGCATCCCTTGTCAGACCTGCAGCCTGTAGCCTTTTAGCTCTTTATTAACTACAAATCCCAGCATACCCTGTCAGACCTGCAGACTATAATACAAATCCCAGCATCCCTTGTCAGACCTGTAGCCTATAGTACAAATCCCAGCATCCCTTGTCAGACCTGTAGCCAAAGTACAAATCCCAGCATCCCTTGTCAGACCTGTAGCCTGTAGTCTTTTAGCTCTTAATGAACTACAAATTCCAGCATACCCTGTCAGACCTGCAGCCTATAATACAAATCCCAGCATCCCTTGTCAGACCTGTAGCCTATAGTACAAATCCCAGCATCCCTTGTCAGACCTGTAGCCAAAGTACAAATCCCAGCATCCCTTGTCAGACCTGTAGCCTGTAGTCTTTTAGCTCTTAATGAACTACAAATCCCAGCATCCCTTGTCAGACCTGTAGCCTATAGTAGAAATCCCAGCATCCCTTGTCAGACCTGTAGCCTGTAGCCTTTTAGCTCTTAATGAACTACAAATCCCAGCATCCCTTGTCAGACCTGTAGCCTGTAGTACAAATCCCAGCATCCCTTGTCAGACCTGTAGCCTGTAGTACAAATCCCAGCATCCCTTGTCAGACCTGCAGCCTGTGGTCTTCTAACTGTTAATGACCTACAAATCCCAGCATCCCTTGTCAGACCTGCAGCCTGTGGCCTTTTA
The DNA here is from genome assembly GCA_038501925.1 of Xenopus petersii. NCBI lineage: Eukaryota > Metazoa > Chordata > Amphibia > Anura > Pipidae > Xenopus > Xenopus petersii. Next base: position 105,442,188 of record CM076688.1, on the reverse strand, counting down.
GCTCTTATTTAACTACAAATCCCAGCATACCTTGTCAGACCTGCAGCCTATAATACAAATCCCAGCATCCCTTGTCAGACCTGTAGCCTATAGTACAAATCCCAGCATCCCTTGTCAGACCTGTAGTCTATAGTGCAAATCCCAGCATCCCTTGTCAGACCTGTAGCCTGTAGTCTTTTAGCTCTTAATGAACTACAAATCCCAGCATCCCTTGTCAGACCTGTAGCCTGTAGTACAAATCCCAGCATCCCTTGTCAGACCTGTAGATTATAGTACATATCCCAGCATCCCTTGTTAGACCTGTAGCCTATAGTTCAAATCCCAGCATCCCTTGTCAGACCTGTAGCCTATAGTACAAATCCCAGCATCACATGTTAGACTTGTAGCCTTTAATACAAATCCCAGCTTCCCTTGTCAGACCTGTAGCCTGTAGCATTTTAGCTCTTAATGAACTACAAATTCCAGCATCCCTTGTCAGACCTGTAGCCTATAATACAAATCCCAGCATCCCTTGTCAGACCTGTAGACTATAGTACAAATCCCAGCATCCCTTGTCAGACCTGCAGCCTGTAGCCTTTTAGCTCTTTATTAACTACAAATCCCAGCATACCCTGTCAGACCTGCAGACTATAATACAAATCCCAGCATCCCTTGTCAGACCTGTAGCCTATAGTACAAATCCCAGCATCCCTTGTCAGACCTGTAGCCAAAGTACAAATCCCAGCATCCCTTGTCAGACCTGTAGCCTGTAGTCTTTTAGCTCTTAATGAACTACAAATTCCAGCATACCCTGTCAGACCTGCAGCCTATAATACAAATCCCAGCATCCCTTGTCAGACCTGTAGCCTATAGTACAAATCCCAGCATCCCTTGTCAGACCTGTAGCCAAAGTACAAATCCCAGCATCCCTTGTCAGACCTGTAGCCTGTAGTCTTTTAGCTCTTAATGAACTACAAATCCCAGCATCCCTTGTCAGACCTGTAGCCTATAGTAGAAATCCCAGCATCCCTTGTCAGACCTGTAGCCTGTAGCCTTTTAGCTCTTAATGAACTACAAATCCCAGCATCCCTTGTCAGACCTGTAGCCTGTAGTACAAATCCCAGCATCCCTTGTCAGACCTGTAGCCTGTAGTACAAATCCCAGCATCCCTTGTCAGACCTGCAGCCTGTGGTCTTCTAACTGTTAATGACCTACAAATCCCAGCATCCCTTGTCAGACCTGCAGCCTGTGGCCTTTTAGCTCTTATTTAACTACAAATCCCAGCATACCTTGTCAGACCTGCAGCCTATAATACAAATCCCAGCATCCCTTGTCAGACCTGTAGCCTATAGTACAAATCCCAGCATCCCTTGTCAGACCTGTAGTCTATAGTGCAAATCCCAGCATCCCTTGTCAGACCTGTAGCCTGTAGTCTTTTAGCTCTTAATGAATTACAAATCCCAGCATCCCTTGTCAGACCTGTAGATTATAGTACATATCCCAGCATCCCTTGTTAGACCTATAGCCTATAGTTCAAATCCCAGCATCCCTTTTCAGACCTGTAGCTTATACTACAAATCCCAGCATCCCTTGTCAGACCTGTAGCCTGTAGTCTTTTAGCTCTTAATGAACTACAAATCCCAGCATCCCTTGTTAGACCTGTAGCCTGTAGTACAAATCCCAGCATCCCTTGTCAGACCTGCAGCCTGTAGTCTTCTAACTGTTACTGACCTTCAAATATCAGCATCCCTTGTCAGACCTGTAGATTATAGTACAAATCCCAGCATCCCTTGTCAGACCTGTAGCCTGTAGTCTTTTAGCTCTTAATAACTACAAATCCCAGCATCCCTTGTCAGACCTGCAGCCTATAGTACAAATCCCAGCATCCCTTGTCAGACCTGCAGCCTATAATACAAATCCCAGCATCCCTTGTCAGACCTGCAGCCTGTACTCGTCCTTTTACTGTGATATCATCATGTTGAGAGGCTGCATTTCAGCAGGGACTGGGCCTCATATTATAATAGAGGGAAGAATGGATGGTGCCAATACAGGGAAATGCGGCAACCTGTTTAATTTCATTTCATTTAAAGGGGAACTTTGCTTTAATGCTGTTGATGCAAATGGAAAAACTAATGCTAAATTTCATTTTTTGGCAATGGATATCAGATTTCAGAATTTATGGTCAGAATAAAAAACAGATAAAACAGATAAACAATATATATAAGTTTAGGGGTTGTTTTTGGTACAATGGGAGAATTGGTTGAGGGTGTGAATACTTATATAAGGCAGTGAATCCTAATATGTATAGCAGAGAGGGCTGGTGCATGTGAGCTTACAATCTCTTCTTTCTTTCTGTGTCCCCACACAGTGAAATATCCGAGCGACGAAGCGTTTTCATAGCGTTTTCGAAGCGATTTTCAGAGTGATTTTCCCGAGAGATTTCACAGCTATTGTTTTATAGAGATATTCAGCGATATTCCATCTGATTTTTGGCGTTTGGAGAAAACATCTTCCTTTGACGTCAGCTGATATCTCTTCATAACCCAACAGCTCTTTTAAGAGCTAAAAAACTTGGACGCAATGCCTTTCTGCGCCCCCTGGAGGAAGGTAAGGCAACTGCTACTGTTTTATCTGAATTTAGGGTTTTGCTGTATAGAGAACAGATACAGATAAAGTATAGAATGTAATACAATCTTTCTCTTCTCCTTCAGCCACAGGCCGAATCCAGATCCCTCTCTGAGATTTATAAGGTGAGTAGAAAGGAGGGTAAAACACTCGCTGCTACTGCTGGAAGTGAGACATGTTTTATACCCTGGGGAATATTATGTTAACAATAAAATCCTTCTTTTTTCTATTTTATTTTCCAGCCTCCTGATGGTCGGCTGACCAAGGATGTGCTTCTTGGAGTGGGCGGCACCGGAGACGTCTACAAGGTAAGGGACCAACCAATTCCTAGAAAGTAGGAGAACTGAACAAGATTGTGATCACTACACACAATCACACAATGATTTAGGCAGACATATCAAGCTTCTGGTTTGGGGGCTGCATTAGACCCTCTCTTTCCTACTGGTATATAAGTCAACCTTTCTGTCTGTATTACAGGGACGTCACCATCATAGAGGAGTGGTAGCGGTGAAGATCGCCAACATCAGCCGAGTACTGTATCTTTATAATTCCAATCATTATATATCAATCCTATTTGTATAGTTGCCTGTGTGAGCTAAAGGGATTTCTATTATTCCACTCCAGGATGAAGAGTCAGTCTGCAGGGAACTGAAGTTTCTCCAGCAGTTCGGCGGCCACAATAACATCGCCTCTTACTATGGAGCCTACTACAGGGCTCCACTCACGGAGTGCTCATCGGAGCTCTTGGAAGTAAGAAATGATTTACTGTATCGTGTTCATTCCTCTTGTGCTAAAGCAATCTCCACTGGAAGTGATAGAATATATGACCTTAAATAATATCTATGTATTTCAGATTGTTCTTGAGTACTGTGGTGGAGGCTCTCTCCACAACCTCATCCACAAGACCAATGGCCAATCCCTGAAGGAGACCTGGATTGGCTATGTCTGCAAGGAGGTTTTAAAGGTAAGGCCAGATTTACCCCTTAAGGACTCTTCTTGTTGCATAAATTATATATACAATCTCTTTGTTGGGAATGTCTAGTCTTATGTCTGTTATAGTTTTATAACCTACATCTCAATCTCCCCAGGGGCTGCACCACATCCACAAGAACCAGGCCGTTCATAGAGACATCAAGAGCCTGAACATCATGCTCACAGAGACGGCCCAAGTCAAGATCAGTGAGTAAAACTTACAGATATAAGAGTAATGGCTGGTTGGGAGCTTTTGTGAATATGGAGTCAGGGTGTTTCATAATTCAGGTTTATATCTTATTGTGGTTAAACAAGTTATTTTCCATTAATAGATTCTATCTGTCATTTCAGTCGACTTTGGAAACAGCTGGGACCTGGACCCGCAGACAGGATTGTGCCATGAAGCAGACGGGACTGCACATTGGATGGCACCCGAGGCCATAAGGCAGAAGGGCCAGCGCCTGGCGTACGACACCAAAGTATGTTGTACTTATAATACTTGTAACAACACGGAGCATTTACTTATCAGTGTTAATACGACATAGAAGCAGTCGTTTTCTAATGGAGAGAAAGGAATTTTTCCAGAACTTTGGGTTTCTTAACATTTTGCACAATGTGTCTGCTTTAATATATTTGCTCCTTTGCTCAGTTATGTAACTGCTATTGTTTGTAATGGAGATGTATTGCTGTATACACGTTTATATATAATAAAGCATTTTTTCACTTTTACATATACCATGATGTGTTCATTTACTAGGGTGTGCATTGTGCTATTTTAGAAGTTGTATTCTGTTCTGTTTTGGCCATAATTGAGCTAAGGAGAATGGCTTGTACTTTTGCCCCATGATAATATATGTATATGTTTCTAAAAGAGACTTGTATAAGTGTAGCCTTTTTACTTAGATTTTATTAAACAGCCACTAACCCAATTCTCTCCTTCTAATGCTCTTTGGTGTGTCTTTTGCAGTGTGACATCTGGTCGCTGGGGATAACCGCCATCGAAATGGCCGAAGGAAAACCACGTAAGTGAATCGCAGTTTTGGCTACTTTATTTTATACATTGAGCAGCAGAGGTTCTATATTAGAATTGAAGGAATTTGGGGTGACTTTTTCTATAATTTAAATAAATAACTTCTAGACATGTTTGATGGGCCTGATATATATGTGTTTTTTCATCTGTAAGGCAGGTTCAGTGCGGTGGTTTAAGAGAACCCGTAATTATTCCTAAAGAGAAAAAGCGCTGTATAGTGTGTTACCTTCTTTCAATGCGATAACATACAAGTTTAGAACTACTCACAAGGGAGATGTCTTTGGAACCTGCCTTACAGCTACAATACACGAGCACTAGTGGGTCCACTTTTTTATCGGTGCTGCTTGAATTTGACTTAGCGCGGAGTTCACTTATCCTACAGACTAACTCATATATGTTTTTCACATTTAGCATATGCAGATATATACCCTGTGGAGCAGCTGATTAGAGAAGCCCAACCACCGAAGCTTCAATCAGACAGATGGTGAGTCGGTCCCAGCTTGTGTCACTGTACATTGTACCTGTGCTTACAGACATGGAACTCACATTTTCTTATTAACACTTGGGACAGTTGGCAACTCCTATATCCACTTAGCTTCTTCCACAGTCCTCACCTTCCCCTTGTCTGTAGAAATTTGGGATAATGGGGAGATTTCAGTCTCAGCTCATAGCGATATTTATTTTGTTTAAATACCTCCTAAATACGTATAAAAAGAGGTTTTTCTACTGCAGACGTTAAATGTGGCCCATGGGATGCAGGCAGGGATATGTGTGTTTTGAGGGAAATATAGATGGATGCAGAGCAGATATGATATATTTTATGTATATAATCACTGGCTATGTCTCAGGGGCATATCAGTATAACTATGGGCCCCACTACTATGTGATTACAGGCCATGTGCACTATGGTGCAGTCAGAAGAGGGTGTGGGAAAATCACAGGACCGTACCTTGTCCCTCATAGCCTTATAGACATATAGATTTGCCACTGATATCCTTTGTTATACCCTTGTTGACCAGTTTGGGATAGTGGTGGGCTGTACAGTGCACAAAAGTACAATATATATATAAAAGTATCCATGGGGGAGACAAATCACATAATAAATAGATACAGAATCATAGGACAAAGAACTTAAGTGCTATGTGGTGAGAGACATAGTGGGAAGGAGGTCCCTGCCCTGTAGAGCTTACAGTCTAAATGGATGGGAGACTAACATACAGGTACAAATTGGAGATGAAAAAGTTCACAAGGTAAGGCATAGTCAGTAGAGACAAGACTTTGGCAGAAGATTTCTATAATGTGTAATGCTGTAATACTATGGGTCTCACTTCTCCCTAAAGAGATCAAATCAAAATAGATAGATAGATAAATAGAGGTATAAATAGATGATAGATTGAGGGATAGATAGATAGATAGATAGATAGATAGATAGATAGATAGAGGAATAGATAGATGATAGTTTGAGGGATAGATATATAGATAGATAGTTAGATATATTGATAGATACAGGGATAGATAGATAGATAGATAGATAGATAGATAGATAGATAGATAGATAGATAGATAGATAGATAGATAGATAGATAGATAGATAGGGGGATAGATATACTTTAGATAGACAGATGATAAATAGATAGATAGATGATAGATGATAGATAGATGATATATTATAGATAGACAGATAGATATACTGCAAAATATATGTATATTCTGGAGTATAGCTAATGGTTACTGGGTAAAAGCTTCTGGAAATAATGATCTGGGGATTTTTTTTGCTAGCTAAAGCTAAAATCTCTTTTTTTCCAGGTCACAACGTTTTGTGTCTTTCTTGGATTCCTGTCTGAAGAAAGATCCTTCAGAGAGAGGGAGTGCTGAAGAACTCCTGCAGCACCCATTCATCACCCAACTGACACCTAAGAAGATCATCAGGGCTGAGATTGGAGAACATCTCCGGACTCTGCAGAACCGGCCGGCCAAGAAAGGTGAGGGAATCCATTATATTTGATACGACTGCACCATCACACAGTGTAACTCAACATCTGCAAGAGTTGGTTTTATTATAATGGCACTGGGAATAATATACATGTTTTAAGGGGTACTTTAGCTTAATATTATATTTTAATGTTATGGTGACAATGGCATTCTAAGACAATTTGCATTTGGTCTTCAGTCTTTATATTTTTGTTTATGAATCATATACAAGCTTTAATTAGTATTCATGAATCACAAATATGATTTTTCCCTATACAGGACTGAAGGGAGTAGCTCTCTGGACTCTGAAGCTGCGGCGTGCTTGTGACTTCTGCACACAGACATCGGCAGAACAAGAAGCAGCTCTGCAAGTGGCCCTGGAGGGCTTCTCCTGTTATTAATATTGTGGCCAATAACATCAACAGCCCAGAATGAGTTTCCTGAATCACAGCCTAGGAAAAAGAAACATCCACAGGGTAAGGTCCCATCTCCATTCAGTATCCCTGTACAACGGTTCTCAGCTGGTAGACAAATAGCAATTTGATCCCCTGCTGCCTGGAGTGTGTCTACATTGGTAGGACCTGAATCCTCACTGTGCACAAGAGGTGGGTTTCGGCTAGAAGATACTCAAGTTTACATTTCTTGGTCACAATCCTCCCCATGTGTGAAGCAAATAAACACACCGGGCAGTAGGGGCTGAATCAAGGTTTTCTCTGTTGATGGACATTAGCCTCACTGCAGCAGCCGCACAATAACACAACAGGGTAGAATGCGATTGAGAAGGCTCAGGCATTATTTCCTATTCCCATAGCCAGTGCATTTATTTCTAAAAGGAGCATCAGCCTGGGAGAAAAACTCCCTAACATGTTGGAACCCCTAATGAATAAGGCTTGTGCATAAATGCCATGCCTCTGAATGAGAATTAATGATAATCTATTATTGACTGATATTTTTTTCTCATACAGATCCAGTGGCGTCTGCAGCTCCACCACCAACATCTCCTTTCAAGCTGATGCAAGTGGTAACATCAAGATTCCTGCAACTACACCAGCAGAGACTTTATCTCCATGATCATATTCTTTTCAGACTGCCACATCTCCACCAGTGGTGTCTTTGCTCCAGTTTACATCACTCCACCCACACACATCTCCACCTCACTTTCCAACTGCCATAGTCCACCTTCCTTTTTTTGTAGACTACGACAACTCCAACATCTTGCCTTAAACATCTACATTTCACAGAACCATAGCTCCAACATTCTTGTCCACCTCTACAGCTCGACTAGCAGCATTCACTTATCAAACACCATAGCTCCACTATTAGGACTTTAGTTTGCATTAGTATCCAATTAGCACATCTCCACCCAAGGACTTTCCATTTAACTTTAGCTCCACCACCAGCCCTTATCCCATATTTTACCTCTACCCGCAAGCTCTGTCTTTTTGCTAACACACCTCCACCAATATCTTCTTTTATTTAGCTATCATCAAGAGTTTCTCCTCTTTACAATATCTTTTAATCATTGCCCTTCTTCCTGCACCTCCATTGGTTCTTCCATTCCATCAATACCAAGACATTTAGTCACACCACACAGCACACACTAAAATGATACCCCCTACACAGAGGCTTTTCTTCTCCACTTTTTTCTTTTGTCCCCCCTCTAACACCAATTCCTCAGTGGTTTCTCCTGTTCAAATTCTTTCCTTCCACTCAACAACAAGTCACATCTCCTACTCTAAACCCTGACATAAACTCATAGTACTGATACTGACATAAACTCATAGTGCAAGTTGATCCAGGGACTTGTCCGATTGCCCATTGGGAGTCAGGAAGGAATTTTTCCCCCTCTGAGGCAAATTGGCTCTGGCTTCAGATGGGGTTTTTGCCTTCCTCTGGATCAACTACTAAATAGGAAGATCCCTTTTATACTAAAACTTGAACCTAATGGATGTGAGTCCTTCCCAACTTAAATTAGTATGAATTAATCTAAAATGCATAAATATAACATCCAATTTATAAATAAATATGTTAATACACATTTCATCGGTGTTCTTGCATTTGTTATAGTTCTATAGTATTGCCAGGCAACATTACCGAGGAGGGAGACCTCTAGTGCAAGGGAAAAGGGTCACTGAAAAGTGAAGGTGGAAATAAGAGGCAAGGGTGGGAGAAATTGGTGAAAGGAGATGCTAAGGAAGAAATTTAAGAAGGGATAAGCCATGTCTGGACCCAGTCCTACTGATCTGCACTGATGTCAGAGGTTTGGTCAATCAATCACATACAAATGATATATAGTGTATATAAACATATCACTGGGATTAGTACATTATGAGACTGGGTTCAGAAGGTGCTGACTCATTAATATGTTATTTTGGGCCTAGCAGGGACTTTGATATACATGTCATTGCCATTAGTATCCTTTGAGCCAAGGAGAAATGGACTCATTGAGTCTAGAAAGAGCTGACCCATAAACATGCCACTGTCATTAGAAGACGTTTGTCCCATGATAAAGTTGCCTTTGGTATTATTTGGGCAGAGGAAGGGCAGGTCTATGTGATGTTTCATTGGGCATCAGTCCATCCCGTGATTGGTCTACTGATAACAGGTGGGTTATTAATGGCCACTGGAAATTCAAGGAGCCGTGGGCCAAAGTAAGACGTACATAATTTACTGAGGTTCACTGCACATATACATGTACACCCGTATCACGCTTCTCAGTTCTGTTGGGCCCAGGCCTTTAAGGAATCACATGTTGATCTTGCTGGCTCCCTGCTGGATGGTGTTGCCCCCATGCTTTAGAATAAAGTAGTAGAATACCCATGCCCACTGACATACATGAGATGGGGAAATAGGAGACGCTGCTCGTTGGAGATGGCGCCACCAACAGGTTTTCACAGTTCATTGCACTGATTTAGGCTGGGTGCCAGCACAGTCCAGTCAGCTCGGAAGAAGCATTATACTGGGCTTGTGCTGTGCCAGGGACATTAACAAACATGGGCCCTCAGAAACTCCTGCCTGACCAATATCTAGGGTTGTCACCATTTTGGAAAAAAGAATCTGGCTGTACAGAAAGGGGAGGGACAATGAGGGGGTGGTTCGGGAGAAAATATGGTCGAGATGGGAGCAGGGGATTATAGGAAGAAGGAAAAGAAGTGGAGCTGGAGGCAGGGATTGGGGAGGGACAGGACAGGGGTGGTACCAGTGTCGGACTGGGACCACATGGGCCCACCCAAAAAGACCAGGGGCCCACTCTCAGTACTATTATTCTTTTTCTTCTCCTCACTCAACTCTATTATCCTAGTCTCTATTCTTTACATAATATACTCTATTATTCCATCTATTTAGCCTCTTTGTTCTAAAAGAAATAGGGAATGGCCATGAACTAGGCCCAATGTTTAGCAGCATGAGGGCCCTCTGACATCTTGGCCCACCGGGAATTTTCCTGGTATCCCGGTGGGCCAGTCCGACACTGGGTGGTACGTCAGGGAATTATAAATTTATGAGCAAATACATTGCTGGTTAAATATGTAACACTGGTCCCAGTCTCGGCTGCTATATTAGTGGTTAGGCTGGTGATATGCCAAACCCATTCATGTCTGATTGAAATTCAGCCATATGTATCTGGGCAGGGTTGAAATGGACCCTTGACTGAAGTAGCCACTGATCAGTTCCCTGCTCTGGTACAGTCCATTGGCCAGACTAGTCCACCTCTCAAAGAATGAGCCAGGGAGCAGATTTCAGGTATTTTAGATCTAAGCAGGAAAAAGAATCAAACAGCAAATCCAAACACAAGGTACAAATCTATATATTCAGTAGGACATGTGGCAGGGGGTTGGAATCTGATAATGAAACATCCCACAAATGGACACACAAAGAAACATCATACAAAATAGTTTATATTTTTGTACAAAACAGAAAACTAATGACATTATTATGAATTCTACGCTGAATTATAAACACGGGGGCCTGGTTTCCATCTGTATATAACTGAGCAGCTTTACGCCCGTAGCGGCTTCTGCACTAACGTTTTGTAGTCGCTGGTGGTTTCTTCAGCTTCTCAAAATATTCATCCAACTTCCTCTGGAGTTTGCTCAGAATCTGCAGAAATGAACGAAAGAGAGAGAACAGTTTAGTATCAGTAAATAAACCCCTTTTACATCCGTGTGCAGAATAAATACCTCGAAATGTTCTATTAGAGGCAGTTCATTGTGTCTGGTGCAAATGGATTTAAGAGGGAAGACTCTACAGGGGATCAGTGATTGGATCAACTGGGGGCCCCCGAAAAACTTGGGACTACCCAGTGATTTTACATTTTCTCCTCTTTAAAGAAAAGTTGAATATAAAAATGCTAGAACTGTTTGAAGCCTGAACAGAAGTGATTAAAGGGGTAGTTCACCTTTAAGATCACTTTTAACATGTTATAGAATAGCCAATTCTAAACAACTTTTCAATTGGTCATTTACATTTATTTCTCATAGTTTTTAAATTATTTGCCTTCTACTTCTGACTCTTTCTAGTTTTCAAACAAGGGTCACTGACCCCATCCAAAAACAAATTCTCTGTAAGGCTACAAATGTATTGTTATTGCTACTTTTTATTATTAAGGTCCTCTCCTATTCATATTCCAGTCTCTTATTCAATTCAATGCATGGTTGCTAGAGGAATTTGGACGAGGTGGCTGAAACTGCAAACTGGAGAGCTGTTGAATAAAAAGCTAAATAACTCAAAAACCACAAATAATAAAAAATGAAAACCAATTGCAAATTGTCTCAGAATATCTCTCTCTACATCAAACTAAAAGTTCATTTAAAGGTGAACAACCCCTTTAATATGAGACAGGGAGCAAAACAGAGAACTCACAGCCTGATTGTGCCGGTTACTTTCATTCTCCTATTCATATTCCAGTCTCTTATTCAAATCAATGCATGGTTGCTAAGGGTAATTTGGACCCTAGCAACCAGATGGCTGAAACTGAAAACTGGAGAGCTGGTGATTAAAAAGCGAAATAAATGAAAATCCACAAATAATAAAAAAAAGAAAACCAATTGCAAATTGTCTCAGAATATCACTCTCTATATCATACTAAAATTTCATTTAAAGGGGCCGTGGCTTGGAGCATAATGTGAACGGACGTTGAGAAGTGCATCTCAAAATCCCCTGATTTTATTCTGCAATACAGCTCTAATACGGCTTCGGAGGCAACACCAATCTACCTAATACCCCTGAGATCTCTAATGGGGCAAAATCGAGCGGTTAAGAGAGACTCTGAGGCGGCCTCAAGACTAGAAAGCTAAAATGGCACCAGAGACCATTTGCCAGAGGGAAGGCCAAAGCCACGAGGAATTAAAAGAACAGGAACCGACTCTGGTTGACCTGTTGACAGAAATCAGAGTCGCAAAAGAATCCAGCAATAACCTGCTCAAAGACTGAGGAAATAAAAGTTGAGCTGTCCATTATAATGCAAGACCTGCAGAAGGTGGGGGAAAGAACGGCTACCCTGGAACAAAGGGTGAGCTCAGTTGAAGACCTTTGTTACCCCCTGCCGGAGAAAGTCCAGCACCTCCAACAAGCGATAGACGCATGCACCTCCAAATCAGACTGTCTGGAGAACAGGCTGCGGCGCAACAACCTGAGATTCATTGGGTTCCCAGAAAGAGCAGAGGGAAGCTCTCCTGAAAACTTTGTGGAAGCCTGGCTGATTGAGCAATTTGGCCGGAATAACTTCTCCACAGCCTTCACCATAGAAAGAGCCCACAGGCGATGCTTTACCCTGCCAGACTGCGTGTCGTCGCAGAGGGTCAGACGCGATGTTTCACCACGCTGACCAGCTCAGTGCCTGGCTGGATACCCAGCAGAACCAAGCTTAACACTGTATGGCTAGGCCGTAGAAGCATCACTCTGAAACATCCCCTACCTCATTTCGCACGCAAGAGTCGCATTGTGAGTACTGACTGGGTGGGGGTAAAGATGATTTGAGTATACCTTTTCTTTTTTTCCTCTCTCTTCTTCGTGGCTGTTTACACTGCCTACCTAAAGTTCCATGTGGCAAAACCCGAGGGGCCAACTACCACAAGCTTTTAAGGGCTGTGGTAGAGTGACCAAAACAATGTGTGAAAATGTATGTTTTCCCTTTATGTTCTCCTTAGTGGGAGAGGTAGGCACCAGGAAGGGTGTCCATAAAGAGAGAATAGGTTCTCTGTTTAAAGGCTTTGGTGGCCAGGTCCTGGAAGCTGGAGTATTCTGGAAAGAACAGGCAAGCCAGGTACTCCGATCCAGTAGTCCAGCTCATGGATTAGAGCTCACCTTCCACAGGAAGGCTGTCCTGTGGAAAGGTATTTAGTTCCAGTGGGCCTGTTAGGAATGTCTCTCAGAGCAGGACACAGAGCAGGAAGGATACTGCCTGTGTGAGGAACTCCCAGAGGGGCTGGGGGTGCCATTTGCTACTGCAAGGTGCAGAGAGAGGAGACCACAAGTGACAGAGGGTCTGTCTGACTGAGGAAAGCCAGGAGGCTGAGCAATCCCCCAGGAGATTTGTGAGTACAGGGGTGACCCCTACTTATGTGTTTGCTTAATGGTAGTCTGCAAGGGGCCCAGTGTAGTAAGGGAACTCTTCATGTGTGAAGGTAGAGCACAGTGGGCAGGATTTATTTTTATGATTTGTTTTGTATCCTGAAATGGTCACCCCTGTGTATAAATAAACTGCCTAAAAGGAGAAAAGTGTCTGTTGTGGATCCCACAGCATACAGGGCGCACAATACACCTGTTTGCACAATGTTTACACTGAATGCCCACATAATCTGGATTGGACACTGAAGGGGATGGTAAGATTTATTTGATCCAGCAAGTGCCCCCCCCCCCCCAAAGTTTGTTCCCATGCGGGTTGTTAACCTTTAAGTTTCGAGTAGGAGCCTCACTAACTTTACAGGTTTTTTTCTTATCTCAGCTGAATCTCGTGTTTAATAGAGATCAGCAGTTTACGGCCGCTTCAGAAATGCACGTTTGGGTGAAATTCTGCCAAAAGTTGGGGCCTTGTGCAGAAGGGGAGGGCGATGACAGGGGGATAACGGGAATGTTTCTGAGTACCACGTTTAGGTACGCACATGACAAAAGGTTCAGGTATGATATAAGAGACACTTGGAAAGAGATACACACGCTACATCATGCATAAATGTCTATAAAATGTATTAGCTTGTATCTTAGTGTCTTATTGCAGGAAACCCACCTGGTGGGGACAAGGGCACTGGCACTGAAGCGCCCCTGGGTGGGGTGGATGTACCAAGCCCCTTTTTCCACACATTCCTTAGGGGTGACAATTCTGATCCACAAAAGTGTACCATTTAGATTGGAGTCTATAAAAACAGACAGTAAAAGGCAGATTCCTCTTTATACATGGTTTCCTACAAGCACAGGAAGTTGTACTCGCCTCTATCTACATCCCTCCTCCCTACACGGATGAATGTCTGGTTCAGTTAATACAATTCATAGCACAGTTCCCTCATGCCGTGTTGTAGCAATAGGGCACTACAATGCCCTTATAGACTCTACCTTGGATAGGCTGCGTAGAAAAGGTATAGAAGGCACAAACCCCACACATAACCTACTAGCTATTATGAAAGACGCAGGCCTAGAGGAGGCATGGAGACACTTTCACCCAGGTGTTAGGCAATATTCATGCTTCTCCACCTCACATATGGTTCTGTCACATATTGATCATGCCTTTCTGAACCAAAGAGCACTCTCCCTGGTGAAAAGTACTAAATACCTACCGAGAGGCATCTCTGACCATGCCCCACTGGAAGTAGACCTTCATTTGGAACCCCAGAAGAACAGGCCGAGATGGTCTCTCAATCCAATCTGGCTAAACCTCTGTCGTAATCTGGAGAGAGTAGAAGAAAACATTACTGATCTCCTAGAAAACATGGTAGACCCAATGACCACCTCAATGTATGGGAGGCCTTAAATTTTTCCATTTAGAAATAAATGCCTACAAGGCCCAGCATGCATACTGGCAGCAGCTGCTAGAACAAGTCATTAAAATGGAAAGCCAGGTAGCCCTGGCTCCATCTGATCAAGGGTTATTGGAGTTGAAATTAGCGCAAGAGGCCTTGGCTAACTATTTGTCATAAAAAGCAAAACAGCAGCACCTTTTCTCCAAAATCAACATTCTTGAGCATGGAGAAAGGGCAGGGAAAATGCTAGCCCACTTGTCTGGACAACACTCCACTCCCCCGGCCATTACGCTTCTAAAAGATGCCAATGGGAACTCAACATCAGACCCCTTGGAAATACAAAATATATCAACGGAGTTTTACTCCAAACATTACTCGTCCACCCTAACCCCAGCAGATATGCCAGAGGTAGAATAATTTCTTAATGCTGTAAGGCTTCCCCAGCTAGCCCCAGAATACCGAGAATACCTTGAGTCCAGAATATCCCTAAGTGAAGTACAAGAGGCTATAGATTCCTTCCCAAATGGGAAAGCTGCTGGTGCAGACAGACTACCCATTGAGCTCTATAAACTCCACTCCAAATGACTAGCTCCCCTACTACTCAAGGTTTATAATGCGGCCCTACATAAAGTGGAACTGGCACCATCAATGTATGAGGCTGCTGTAATACTCCTCACAAAACCGGGAAAGGATTCATCCCTACCAGAATTCTATAGGCCAATCTCCCTCTTGACAGCGGACACCAAGATACTAGCCGAGATCATAGCAAATAGGCTAAAGAATATACATATTTTAATTGATGATGATTAGCTAGGCATCATGCCAGGTAAAACCACAGCTATGAACATCTGCCAAATGATGGTGAACCTTACGGCTGAGCACCACAATCAAGGTGGCAGGGCAGGGGCAGCACTAGACGTAGCCAAGGCCTTTGACACGGTGGAGTGGGCATATCTTTGGAGGGTGCGAGGACATATGGGCTTTGGGCCACAGATCACCGCACTTATACAGTTGTTATATTCCAAACCAATGACTGCACTGAGAGTCAGGGCTGCGATGTCAACTTCGTTTGCACTCACCAGAGGCACTAGGCAGGGTTGTCCGCTATCCCCACTCCTGTTTGCTATTGCCCTAGAACCCTTTGCTGCTGCAGTCAGACAGAACACACAAATAAAAGGTTGGGTTTCGAGTGCAGGGGGAAGATAAAATTCAGCAATATGCCGATGACACCCTGGTATATCTGGCAGATACAGACCAATCACTAAGTTAACTCTTTAAGCTAACTGGAAAATTATGTAAGGTCTCTGGTTTAAAGGTAAACCCCTCAAAGTCTACCCTATTTCTGGTAGATCCCCCCACAGCAGAGTAAGACCTTGGTAACTGTCCCCTACTGGTGTCAGCCAAATTCACAGTGCCTATCACTAGCTTTTGTGACTTGAATGTAACGCCCCTTCTATTCTGGGTAGAAACCAAACTGTCAGCTTGGGAGGCCTTGCCCATCAGACCAGTAGGTAAAATTCAGCTGGTAAAAATGTTTGTTCAGCCAAAATTGATGTATACACTGTGGCGCGCTCCAGTGCCCCTCCTGCTAACATTCTTTACCACTGGTAAAGTGGAGACACTGAAAAGACCCATAAGGGATGGTGGGATGGTGTTGCCTGACTTCCTAACCATTTACCTAGCAATGCAGATCTCACATATGTCAGTGCTGAAGCCAGAAGGCCCTTGCTCAGCACTCTATAGAGCATGGAACACTCTTAACTCCCAAGAAAGTGACCCCCTCACAAGCCCTGCTCACAGTCCCTACAAAGACAAAAGACAAAAAGATCAAAGGTTACCCCTGTCCTAGGGAACACCAAATGGGTATTTTCCAAGATTAACCAGATAATGGGAATTGCCAATATAGACCCATCCACTCCACTATGGGAAAATGCCAAACTGGGTGGGGTGGCGGAGCTCAAACAACCACAATGTTGGTTAGATAATGGAGTATGTACAATAGCAGATGTTTGGCGACAAGGTAAAACTCTGTCCTCCTCTGAAATAAAAGAGAGGTGGGCCATCCCTACGTCTCACTGGCTATTCTATATGAGGCTCTGGTTAAAGTAAATGGAATGGTACAAAGTGAAACTACTAGAACCAAATGACCATCCAATCATCACAATACTCAATAAGGAAAAGCCCCAGGGCACAATATCTAAGGTATATAAAATTATCTGCGAATATAGGCACAGGGGTAACCCACTGAAATGCAGAGGGCAGTGGGACCTGGGTACCTTAATTGACACACAGTAGACAGCGGCACTTAAAGCTCCTAGTCAAATATCCTTTATTCCAAGGCATAGGTTATTACAATTGTACTTGCTCCACATGGCTTATTATACGAGCAGCAGGCTCAATAAAATGTTCCCTAATCTATAGCCGCAATGTGCCAGATGTAAACAGGCAGAAGGGGATCTGCTACATACCCTTTGCCCTGAATTGCAAGTATACTGGAGAGGGGCTCTTGTAATACTCGAGGAAGTAACAGGGAATGATAACCTAGTTGACCCTAAACTATGTCTCTTGAATATACAGACTGGTACTGGTAAGGCTCCCCAATTGGCACCATTCCTAAGCAAAGCCCTATTCCAACTACATAGACTTATCACCCTAAACTGGAAGGTGGAAGCTCCCCCAGACATAGCCCAGTGGATTACTGAAATGGCTAACCTTGCCAAAATAGAGCTCCTGATGGCGAAACGAAAGGGTTGCCAAGTCAAGTTTTATAGGATATGGTGCCCCTGTCTACGGAAATTCCCCCTGCAGCTGTACTTAAACTATGAATAACATAGCAGGGTAAAAAAGTAGGACGCAGGTAGAATGGTGTTAATACTGTCTCTTTATTGAAAACTGTAATATAAAAATGATGTATCAAATCCAATGTGTATCATGAAAAATTTTATCGTGCTGTATAATTCTGTTTATGCTCAATAAACTTACCTGAACAAAAAAAAAAAAAAAAGTTAATTTAAAGGTGAACAAACCCTTTAGGGAGGAAAGCAGAGAACTTAAAGGCCTGATTGCGTCGGTTACTTTCATTCTCACCCAGCGCCTTCCAGAGATGGTCAATAGCTGAATAAGGGAACCAGACCAACTGAGATGTTTCAGAGAGAGGAGCCTGGGGGGGGGGGAAGAAACATCATTATTATCCTTTATACAGTGCATGGCTTCTCCAGTATAACTGATTTTCTTATCACAGTGGCACAAGCACAGTTGGTTCAGGAGGCAATAAAGTCATCAGTAGGTTTGCAGAGGGAAACAGACACTCCATATGGATAGTGCCTTAAAGGAGAAGGAAAGTCTACAACTAAGTAAGCTTTATCAGAAAGGTCTATATAAATACACCAGTAAACCCTCAAAGTAATGCTGCCCTGAGTCCTCTGTCAAAAGAAACACAGCATTTCTTTCCTTCTATTGTGTACACATGGGCTTCTGTATCAGACTTCCTGTTTTCAGCTTAAACCTCCAGGGCTTGGGCATGCTCAGTTTGCTCCTCTCCCTTTGCCCCCTCCCTGCTGTAATATGAGCTCAGAGCTACGAGTGAGCGCGGAGAGACGCAGGCAGGAAGTGATGTCACACCAAGCTAATATGGCAGCTGCTATCCTAAACAAACAGCTTCTAGAGCTGTTTACTCAGGTATGGTAAAGCATTCTACAGAATAAATATAGTGGTAAGCTTGCACTATTGTGGTTAATCTATTGGCAATAAACGGTTCGGGTAGCTTTACTTCTCCTTTAAATTAAATGAGTATACGTGTTTGGGGTTCATCTAAGATGCCATACCCTGTACCCCACAGAAATTCATAGGCACAGTGATCCCTTCACCCCCTACAAACATCCAGCGACACAATGAACTGCCCAAAACCTAAGGTAGAGGTTACAACCTGTATCAAACCTACAATACAAGTTGGCAAACCCCGGGGTACAAGTTGCAGGTCCAGTCAAGAGTCCGCAGCCGCCACTACCACTTTCCCATGTTTGAATTTGCCGCTCACTGATTGGTAATCCACAGTGGAGCGGTCACATGGTAGGATCACATGACTGTGACGTCAGGTCCTTTCGGAGGATAGGAACTAGCCGCTACCTTTCTATGACGCCTAGTGTTAAGGTAGGTTAGAGGCTCCTCTCTCTGCAACCTCTTAGTTGATCTGGTTCCCTTATTCAGCTATTGACCATTTCTGGCAGGCTCTGGGCGAGAATGAAAGTAACCAGGCTGTAAGTTCTCTGCTTTCCTCCCTGTCTCATGTTAAAGGGGTTGTTCACCTTTAAATGAACTTTTAGTATGATGTAGAGAGAGATATTCTGAGACAATTTGCAATTGGTTTTCATTTTTTATTATTTGTGGATTTTGCGTTATTTAGCATTTTATTCAGCAGCTCTCCAGTTTGCAGTTTCAGCCATCTGGTCCAAATTCCCATAGCAACCATGCATTGAATCGAATAAGAGACTGGAATATGAATAGGAGAGGACCTTAATAATAAAAAGTAGCAATAACAATACATTTGTAGCCTTAGGGCTAGTCCACACGGGGAGATAGCGACACGTTTGCGGTCGCGTCGACAAAGCGCCGCGACAGTTGCCTCGCCAG